>OX276335.1:237695909-238895909 GCA_946251815.1 Dasysyrphus albostriatus | reverse complement strand
ACGCAAAATTTAAAAATAGAGTCATGTTTTTTTCTACCAAACACCACCTGTCGTTGTAGTTGGATTTTTCCATTCAAGTCCAGTACTATACCAAGGTGTTCATAATTTTTTTGTTTTCATGCTCGCCTTTGAAAGACCGCCTTTTGATTCATCGAAGAAACTCGGGGAAAAAGATCCGACGTGTCGAGGCAAGTATTTTGACGGGATCTTTTTCCATAGAATTCCCAAACCCTATTTGTTTTTATGATGAATTAGAAATCTTTTTTCTTGCCACGAAGATCAATATTGAATAAAAATACAAGTTTTTTCTTTTTGATGTAAAGTATGTTTCTTTTTTTAGTATAGACGCGCTCACTTAATATAAACTTAAGTAAGTGCGTCTATACTAAAAAAAAGACAAATGTGCTGGATCAGAGCATGCTCTACGAGTATAGAATAAAGTGATAGATTTACTTTTAAAAGTACTTTAGTACTTTTCAGTTCGTTAATATCACAAACAGTTTAGGAAGGTTGCCCTCATTATGAAAAAGAAGTTATTAGTGATTTTACATTATAGTTTTTTAAACTTGTACAATATTAGCTCTATTATAAAACAGGGCCCTGATCATACTCTTCTAAAAGCTAATTTGGCTTTCTCAGGCCCTGCTTGATCTTAAAAAAGAAAAACGCAAACAGATACGAGATATAGAATATACAAAATGAAGTGAATTGAGTATGGAATTCCAAATATTTTTTTGCGGATTTGACTTTCAGTTTCATTTCATATATCTTGACTTAAAATATTAGAAGTATTCATTTTAATTTTAAATTAAAAAGAAATAACTGATTTTAGCTTCGCATACAGAAATATTTTTTAGCAAAAAATCTTTCAGAAAAAATCAACTAAGTTTCTTATGAAATGTTAAGCATGTTATATATATAACTAATTCGGGCATTAACATATTACTACTTATAAGCGGCAGTGATAATTCTTTTTTTTGTTGAAGCAAAAGAATCGGAAATAAGCACAATTATCGACAAAAAAGCAAAAGTATGGAGAAAAAGCATTTTGGCAGTGTGATCTCTTTATTTTTATAGGCATTTTGTTGAGTATTTTGTCTTTCTTTTGTAAATTAGTTATTAAGCTTTTGTACATTTTGTTATAGTTTTAAATGTTTTGATTTTAGTTTATGAAATGTGTATAAAATTTGAAATTCAAAGTCAATAATTATGCTGATAATAATTTGGAAAATATGGTTCAAAATTTTGTTTTATCTGCACAGACAAATAGTCTGTGTATTGACTGTTGAAACTATTAAATTTTAAAATTGGGTCTAAGTAGCTTAAATTAATTTTTTACATAGTTTATTCATTATTTTATTTAGCAATTTGTTTTACGATCAAGCGAGGATTTAACTCAATTTATGAAATGACAAACTCAAATTCAAACGAGATTAAAAATCAAAAACATTTCTTAACAAAACGTTCAAGGATTGTTAAATCTGTTTTGATGATGAATATTTTAAAAAGACATAGCTACGGGGAAAAATATTAACAAATTATTTTACTTGATTTTTAGTTTAAAAACATTATCTTAATATTATGTAGATTTTAATCATAAATGAAATGTAAATTATTACTATTTTTACCATGCTCTATCCTTCAAATTGACATTCAAAGTAAATTTAAATCGTCCTCTTGATTGTAATACAAATTATGTATTTTTTTGTTTATTTTTTTTTTTTCTATTTTTCATTTGTCACTCTATTATTGTTTATTTAATTTGTTTTTATTATTATTTAATAACTATGTTTTTTTTCATTTTAAAATAAATATTAACTAAAAAAATGAGAGAAATATTGCGCGATGTATGTATAACGAAATTTTAATTATTAAATTTATTTATTTTTTTAATACGATTTTAGAAATAAACTAAATGGAATTTTGTTCAGTGTAACATAAGTCTATATAATATATATAAAAAAAAACAGTTTAATTAAAAATTAAAAAAAAAAATAAACTTAAATATTATTTCTTTGAAAATAGATAAATTTTTACACAGATAATTTTTGTTTTTTTTTTTTATATTTAAGTTTATTATTTACTAATATTTTTTTTATTATTTTAGCTAAAATTTTATTTAGTGACTAAGAATAAATATTTATATATGTATATTACTTGCAGTGCAGTAGATTAAGATATTTTTATTTTTGTGGTATTTTTCTTTAATTTGTTTTTTTTTTTATTAAGTCTTTATGTTGGGCACATTTTCTTGGTTTTCTTTTGATGATGAAGATGTGATTGATGAACTTGATGCTAATGACGATGATGAGGTTGATGATGAAACGTTTGTTGGTTGTACTCGATGATCTTCTTGTTGACAATCATCATCATTGTCGTCGTCATCTAAAGGTTTTCGACTAGACGATGGAGGTGTTAGTAATCCTTCTGGACATTTAAGACCAGTGGCAGGTGAGGCTTCAGTTTTTATAGTTTTTTCCATGGCTGTATGTTGTTCGCTGATAAGGTAGGCTCTATCCTGGAAGTTGAAAGAAAACAAAAACAAGAGAGTTAGTTGAGTTTAAGATGTTTGTTTCCGTCCTATACAAAAAAAAAACTTACAAACATAGCCATCGAAGTTGTGTGTGTTTGAATGATATGTGAATCATCTGTAACAATATTCGGACACAAATGTGACATGCCACCTTTTGTGGAAAGCTGTTCATTTTGTTCCATCAAATACAAATGTTCCGATTCTTCGCTGATGACTTTGAAAAATGGTTCCATCCATCGAGCACAAGGTTGTATCGTAGCCCAATCTAGCCCCGATACTCGAAGAGCAGTTTCCCTGAAAGATCAAACAAAAAATTCAAATCAGAAGGTGTGCTTTTTTAAATTTTTAACAACTTACTTATTAAATGTATGACTTATTGCAGCAGCTGCTATCACTGAGTATGCATAATTCCCCATTCCAACATCCAAAGAACACAAGTCCAGCAACTGGGCCGTTTGGACGTATTCCAAGCCAGAGAATTGCGGGTAAATAAATGTCTCATCGACATTCTTAGTGGAGGAAGATGCCGCCGCACTGCCACCGGAAAGTGACGCTGGCGTTCTATTACTAACATTCAGTTGCATATAAACACCTAACCATCCCATTGCTGTCATAGGGCTAATACTCCAGTCTAAGGCTTGCAGCAGTATCAGCTCATGTTGGAGAATGTCTTCTTCCAGGCATGCACCATCAGTCACATAAGCGAATTCAGCTATTTTTGGCGGATAGATTTCTTCGACTTTAGCAGCAATGAACAAACAAGTAATTCCAATCAGTTGCAAATGTGTTTTTTGGACTCGCTTTTGTGTGCTCAAATACCTATCGAGATAGTCAACTGCTAGGTAATAGGTCTCCCGATGTAATTTATACACTTCACACACTTCAATCAACCAATCGAGAAGGATCGCCCGCATCCTAGGTTGTAGTCCAGGATGATTGTCCAACATTGTCGAGTCACGGAGGTATGAAGCCGCTTCATCTTTTTTGCACATAAAGTTCCACACATCCGACGCATTAGCCCAAGATAACGCAGGCAGGGGACACGAACGCGGGTCTGATGGTTCAACAGGTGTCATACAATCGTAGAGCGAAACATAATCATCAAATGACTTGATTTTCGGATGTGAATCTGTATGAGCCTGATTACATTCTTGGCTGTCCGAATTTGTAGATGCTGTTTCAAAGGAAGCAATCGACGATGATTCGGGTATAATTTCATCTTCGATACTATTGGGACTTTCTGGTGTGGGCAGGCTATACGTTGGAGGAGGAACACAATCCGAACTGCGGGTATCAATTTCAACAAATTCATCGACCGGTGATGGATACACCGATGATGGTACCGAACTTGATGGATCGCTGTTTTGTGTTGTGTAGCAGGTGGAGGAGGTAATGGCAATGTGTTGACGTTTGGCCGATGGGCCATCCTGACCCAATTCGGGATCCTAAAAAAAAAATACTTGTTAAAAATCGATATAAATAAGATAAAAAGTTGTGTTTATTGAACCTAAGTTACTCAAAAAAGAACAGAACAGGTAGGGAAAGTACAGGTTTGGATTGGATGTACCAAAGTATTTTCAACCTAAATACTTTACATTCTTATTTTGTTTTGGAGTAACTCAGGGTTTTCGATTGGAGTCAACTGGCTTCGAAAAGAAGAGAAACTACTTCTGAATTTATTTCAGAACCGAAACCAGAAACCTATACACGAATCGAATCATTCTTATGGAATACAAATTCAAAATGCTATAAGTAAGAAGTGTGAAGTAAAACTATTATTTTTTATCTTATAGATGATTCTTATTTGAAAAAATTCGATGAGGACACCGTGTAACTTTAATGTTAGATGTATCCAATATCTCGTAAGATGCCATCGTGCACTGTAACTGTAATCTAGCATGGACAAACTGTTTTGCAGGTAACATCGCATTTAGAGCCATTTGTTAATCAACATCTTTCTTAGTCGAATGCTTTACCTGGCTCTATTTTTCCCTGGAATTTTAATATTCAGAGGTACAAAACGAATGTGTTTAGGTGTCATCTCTTAAATACTTAATCCTAAAAAAGGGATTTTTCTAACGTTCGTACTGTGTTCAAACACTACTTATATTTTTATTGTACTTGTATTTAAAATTCAAAAAATCTTCCGACTTAGACCAGGAGAAATTCAGTCAAGCTTAACATCCGACGGCGACTTTCCGCAAACCGGTAATAATTGGATCAAAAATTGCTTGAAAAATCAAATAAGATATCACAAAGAAACATTCATTAAGTCAAGATTTAATTTCTTGAGAAATATTTTAAACTCTGTTCTTTTACTTCGCAGTTCTATGCATTAACTTCGAGCCACAATTTGGAGACATATCAGCTGGAAAGATAATCAAACCCACAATTATAGCCAAATGAACGAATATTTTTTAATTTCGCTTGCTCAGTTATTTGTTGGTACAACTGATCTCAGAAACGTGAAGTGGCTATACTCTGTCCAGCAAAAATTGTCAGTACAGGGTTTATGAGGAAGGTTTTTGAAGAAAAAAAAGTTTCAAAATTTTTCGATTCCTGCAGTTTTTTTTATCACCTTAATTTCCGTCTTAGAAAAGTACGAAAAGATCTACCTGATAAGGAACCAAAGTCGTAAGTGTGTGAAACGTACTTTAGAGTTGAGCTCGCTTTAATTATATTTTGTATAACTAAACTTCAGCTTGTAAAATATTTCAAGGAAATACAATCATACGGAAGGGAATCTAAGGTAAGGCAAGGTGAAGGAAATCAAGTTTCAAGGCTGACTAAAGAAGGAAATCAGAGGTAAGGCAGGGTGAAGAGAATCAAGTTTCAAGGCCAGCTTAAGAATAGCCGCATATAAGGTCTTTTATTTAAACATAAACATTTTAAACAGTTGTTCAGTTTATACAGCACGTGTCAAAAGAACGTTTTCCGTTTTTTCGATATTTATATATTTATATTTTTTCACATATTTTTGTTTTATTTTTTTGCAAATTCTCAGTGACCAGCCGTACTGCGACAGAAACGAAATTGATAAATCTCAGAAATCTGAACTGACTAACTGAGCAACTAATAAGTTCTAGGCAAAAACCAATAATTTTATTAAATAAATTCTGCAATTCCATAATATACGAGTAATATTTGCTCTTGATAGAAAGGGCCTGTTTAACCATTTTTGTATTCTTTTTTTATATTGTTGAATATTTTTAAATATTTATTATTAAAATATCAATTTTATTGTATTTTCTTCAATATAATAATAATAATCCTTTATCGTTTTTATTCCTCTCGTTTTGGGGTTTTGAGCTGCGTGGTTTTGATTTAAAAAAATGTTACTTCGTTTTGTATTTTAATTATGTTAAAAAAAATACAAAATATTGTTGATCATATTTAAATCTATAGTAAATTATTAATAGTATGTACCATTTCCATGAATGTTCTCTTGATACTGTATTTCATGTCAAATCAAAAATCAGCACGAACAACCCGCACGAAAACCGTTTGTATTATTTTCAAATAAATTTTCAAAAAGAAATAAAACGTTACGACGTCGACTCGTTCGTTGGTGAAGACTGTTTTTTTTTTTTCTTTATTTTAATTTGAAAATAGATGTTTGTTCTTACTGATTTTAAGAATTCACATACACACACTTTATGCACTTTTTTTAAATATTATTTTTTGCTTCAAATCAATTAATTAGGAGTTTCAGTTAAAATCCTGTTTTTATTTCGCTGTGTGGTAGGATTTTTAATTGCAACACGATCATGAAAGCGCACGATAGAAACTAAAAATTACGTCTGTCTCGTCCAGCTCGAATGCAAGATCTAAGAAAATCTGGATCAGCAGGGATTCTTTTAGATTGTTTCTTTTTCTCTCATTTCAAAAATGGTTTCTACCTAACTAAACTACCCCTCATGAAAACACAAAACATAAACCATCGCCGATCGTCGTTATCCTTAATTCAAGTTTACCTACTTCGGATTTTCTTGAAGACCCAAGGTAGAAGGAGATAGATTGAGAATGAGTGAAGCAAGAAAAGAAAAGGATCAAGAAGGATCTTTTTAATTGTGTTCTTCTCCCAGGTAGAAGAAAGAAAAAAACAGTAAATCTGCAATAAATCACAAAATTACTTAGGTACGATCGATGCTTCAAGTAATATTCCATTGCGTGCACATTTTTATGATCCTCCTCCTTGTGACACAATTGAATAAGAGAACTTTGCAATTGTGTCGCATTTTTTTTTCTTTATTTTATTATTATCCCCACCCTTCTGATTGAGAAGAAGTTCATATATTATTTCTATAGAATTTTTAGAAGATTTTTACTGCAAAACAATTATGATTAAAAATTCGATAATATCTCGGCTGGACTATTGATAGCCGCTTTCTTTAAGCTTCTACATACAAAGAAAACCCATGGCACATTCCCTTAATTCTCTCTAGAAGTATGTATAGATTCAAGATTACATCATAGGTAAAGGAAGGTAATAAATCAAGGAGTTTTCGATACATTTAAGATTAAGTGAAACCATTGTTTTCTTTTGTGATTTGCTCCTTTAAATCAGATCAAATCACATGAATAAAATAGATGGAAGTCCTTTTTAAAAGACACCCCCTGTGACTTTTTGTGTTTTTTTTTTTAAGGCAGATGTTAAGATTTAGAAACGGACTTTGAATTTTATGTGCGAATAAAAGCAAATTTGTTGAAAATCAAAAAAATGTGAGTTAGGCGTAAAAACTAAAAAGACTCATGTCCCAAAAAACATTTAAATGTAAACGGAAACGCTATTTTGGTATCCTATTTTCAAAAGATTAAGTTGTCGACAACAAAAGAAGCTCGGTGGGCGAGGGTAGCAACTCGGGTCAGTAAAAAGTTGCCTGGTGGGCGCTTCTATAACATTATCCACTTTTATTCCAGCTTAAAAGTGTTTCTAGAAAAACTTAATCAAAGTGAATCTGTTTTACTTAAAAGAATATACCTGCCTAAAATTGACGTTTCAGTATTCACATTTAATATCTCTAGGAGTGAGATGTTAATACTGAAAAGTCAAAAAAATCCAGTTTTTTAGTCTATTGTGAACATCGTCTTATGTTCTGAATCTTTGTTTTCGAAACTTTGACTTCACTTAGAAAATACTGTCTAAAAAATATTAAATTATGAACAATTTGGTTTGGAAATGTTTTCGAAGCTTTTCAACGAATGCAAAAAATTCTAGAAAATGTAAAATAACCATTTGTGGAGCAGCTGGAAATATTGGCCAGATAATTTCATACTGTTTGAAAACTTCACCAATAGACATTCGTTTGAGTCTTTTCGATACATCTTCAGAAATCAAACAAATAGCTGATAAATTGAATTTGATTAATACTCCTAATACTCTGGAGGAACATGTTGGACCATTGAAATTAAGACAATCATTAAAGGTATAAATTTGTTACTTTCAAAATTTTGAAACCTTTTGAATAATATTAATATCTTTAGGATTCAGATGTAGTAGCAATTGTAGCAAGATCAAGACCAAATCCAAATAAAAATGCTGGTCGTGATACATTCGAAATGAATTTTCCAATTGTTGCTAACATTGCTCGTTGTTGCATGGAAATGTGTCCTGAGGTACAAAAATATACGCATATTTGGGGGATTATTGCGAGTCTATTTGACAAAGTTCGAATAAACAAAAGTGGATCAGAAATTCTTAAAAGAATTAAAATTTCTATCAAATAGGAAAACTCATAATAATCAAATAGAAAAATATTTACTAGTAGAAATGTGCAATACGGATAATCGATTATAAGTCTTTTCGAATTGAAAAGCCTTTTTTGAACTCTCGCAATAAGACCCATGATTCATCCAAAAACTAAGAATATTATTAAATAAATATTTCAAGGCCATTTTAGCCATAGGAACGCATCCTTTGAACTCAATAATTCCTGGTATAAATGAATTATTCGTTCTACAAGGATTCCAGCACTCCCATAAGATTCTCGGAATAACATCTATGGATTTAATGCAAGCGGGAGTTGTGTATGCTGAAGCTTTAAATATTGATCCGAGAGATGTTTTTATACCCCTAACTGGAGGAACAACTGGTAAGAGATTACTTTTTTTTCCACTGAACACCAACAAGAAGAAGGTGTCTTTTTAAATTATAGCCGAGACAATTGCTCCGATATTTTCCCAAGCTGCTGTCTCCGAAGAAGAAAATCCCGAAGAGCTTTCTGTCATTGATTCTGAAAGGCTTCATAATCGTTTTCTCATTAAAATGAAACAAGCATATGAAGCTCAATTCGCAACTGGTTATGCCATTAGTCAATTCATAGAATCTATTGTAAAAGCACTAAATGGGGAACGTGATATTCTAGAATATGCGTTTGTATGTGCCCCTGAAGAAGCTCCAGCTAAGTATCTGACTTCTTTGGTTGATTTAGGTGAACATGGTATTGAAACAGTATACGGTCCACCAAAGAGTATCAATCGATTTGAAAAGAAACTTTTATATCCGGCTCTTTTGAATTTACAACGGGATATTACTCAAGCGGAACAATATGTTCAAACATTAGTTAGGAATGGCATTGAATTGCGAATGAGAAAATGAATTTAAATTTGTAGTAGAAAGAGATCGGGTTATGTTTATTTTTGAAAATATATTTTTAATCAATTGAATAACGAGGCTTAATTATTTAGTATAGTCTTACACTACATTACCAAGAACCGAGATGAATTTTCAATGTAAATGGCCCTAGGGCCATATTAAAGTAACTTGAAATTGAAACAAATACCTACATGACAATTGATTCTATCGAGAATAGGCCGCGGTTCGACCTCAAACCATTTGAAAATCCCTACGAACCTAGGGACCGCCTCAATGCAAATTGACCCTTTAACTTTCCGGGCATTTAAAGGAAGCAAGAAATGGGTTGGTACGCAAAGCATATGACAAATTATTTCAACACTTTTTTTACATTAAAAAAAATTGGTGCCATGAAATCAGATTGGTGTTCAACTACAGGATATGGCATACAAATCTCTGGTACCGTCGAAGACGGGAGTTGGAAACAAATAGCTCCTATTACATGCCTGCAACGGAACTTCAAAAATGTTCAACGGCTAATGTAAGCAACATTTTTGCTGGTCAACCACCTCAGCCCCCAGTTCGAATGTTGGGTTTATAAGTTTTGGATAGTTTTTTTTTTTTGTCTGTGATATCGAATATAATACATTGTAGGACTTTCCAAGCATTTCATAGGAATAGTATCGTAAAAGGGCGTAGGCAAGGGGGCAGGTAAGGGTACCTGTCCCCATAATCACAATATATTTCATACATTAGGCAATTAATCTGTACCAAAACTATTTTTTGAATGAGGTTTTCCTTCTCCTAACCGAAATCCTTTTTCTTCAAAACTTCAAGGACTTGTTAAGATTGTTTACCTAAGCTACCGCTTTAACCTTTTTTTCTTAAAAAAAACGTTTATTTGTTAAAGCCTTTGTGACTTTTTGAAACCTAATTTTATGACCACCAATTTTATTTACAGAAAAAAATATCAACTAGGTAATATGCAATAAGTTACATAGGAGGGTATAATAGACTTCTTTTAAAGACATTATTACACTGCATTCTCCCCACATTTATTGCAACCATAAAAAACTTGATTTCTCTAATTTTATAGGTTGGTAGGTACATTCTTGTTAATTTAATAACTCAATTTGTAAAATTTTACTGCCTGTTAATTGCCTAATGAAACTACTTTTTTGTGGCCAAAAATATTAATTGCCTTCTTTCTTATCCAAACAATGGAACAAATTCGAAACAAAACTTTCGAAAAAATGTAAAAACCAGAAAAGCCAGTAAAAATTAAAAAAAATAAAAACGGGATTAAAGAAAAGTTCCCACATAAAAGAAACTCGTAAAAAAGAAAACTAACCAACCATGTTCTCATAAATCTCAAAGAAATCCTTTCTGAGACTTAACAAACAAGTACTATACCTACTTCTCTGTACAATAATAACAATGATTAACCCCTTTGCCGGAAAAGGAACGTTAATAAAAAATAAATCCATCTAACAATCGATCCTCGTCTGCCCTAATTTTGTTCTTTTTTTCATTTTACGTTTTTTCTGCAATAAATTTCGACGCCTGATTCAATTGCAATACTTCTACAGGATCCACAGGGATACACTTTTGCAAAAAATAATCATAAAAAGATCGTTTGATAGAGCGAAGATAAGTCTTGAAAAATATGATCGATAAGACCGTCACACATATCCTAGAAGAAATAAGAAAGGATCATTCGCACAACGGTAATCATTAAATAATTCAAAATTAAATAACTTCACCTGGAATAATACACACACCCATCCATCTCCAGTTAGGTACCTATATGTTCTGTACACGGTACCTATTCCCTTCCTTGATCAATTGCATCAGTTGATAACGTGTGTTTTGAAGAGTGCCTTGTATCATCTGCCGCAGCGTGTAGTGCGTTGGCACGCACCCCTAGCCTTAATAAGAAACTTCCCCTAATCTTGAGCAGGAATATAAAATTTATAAAATCCATCCTAAGACGAGTTGAATTTATTCAACCATCAACCATTGATTATGTAAAAATTGTTTTCGTTGCAATAAGAAGGGCAGTGTTCAGTGTAGACTTCGTCGCAAAGTATTAAAATCATCGTAGAGCAAGGCATGTGTCCAACACAGAAAACAAAAAATCCAAACGACAAATAATAACAAGCCAACCCCAACATAAGTCGGAAACCTTTTTTCTTTTTTTTTCTTCTTTTTTTGCTCAAATAGTGTCGTGGTGGTGTGGCAGATGTCTTTTGGAATTCTTAAAGGGGGTTCCTTCTTACTTTCAATACATCTAATGTGTAAAATGTCCTTAAAGGTGAAAAATAAAGAAACCTCTCTCTCCCGTTTGGTCCTCAAGGAATGTTATATACTGCTACGTGTGCATCATAATGTTGCGCGGCTGTTGCGCATGCCTGAACACCTTAAGGGTAGGTTTTCTTCTTCTTATGGGACACACATTATAAAGGGTATGTTATTTTGGAGGTATGTACACTCGTATGTTAAACTTTTTCTAGTAGTCCATCAAGGATAACAAAAGAAAAATGTTCGTTAAAACTTTTCTATACAGCTTGATGGGACAGTAATTAGAATAAAACAGGAACGAACTTATGTACATATCTAGGTATGCAATAAAATAAAATATCCTTGAATGATAAATTATATAGATTTGGGATATCAGTTAGTTTACTGATCCTGTTAGGAAGGTGATGTTCCTGTTTTAAAGGATTCATTAAATATTCATTGAAACAACATTTGGCCTTAGAGACGGTTACAAAAAATATTGAAATCACTTTTTGATGTCAAGGTAGGATGTAACAGTTTTTTTTTTTTTTTTTTTAATTTGTATTTTAAAGGATCACTATCGTTCTTCTTCTTTAAAGAAAAAAGACGGAAGTCGTTGAATGTGTCAAAAATGAAGATCAATCTTGGAGGATATGTATAATTTGTTTGTAACGCTTTTTTGTTGGTGGCATTCAAGCGAAAGATTTAAAAGGTATTTGAACATGACAATACCAAAAGGATACACCACGGCATCGTGAGAATAAGGAAACAATTTACATAATGGAGACCAAGGGTGAGGATAATTTTCAAAGTGAAGAATCAGCGATGCATTGAAGAATGCCTAATGCAGGGACTAATTTGCGTTCTTTTTTTAGAAACTTGTTTTTTTGTGAAGAAGCTTTCAAAAGAAGAAGAGAACTTGTTATAGACAAACATACATACATAAGGTAGGTTAAAGGTACAAAAGCAGAAAAAACAAAATATCCTTCGACAAATATATTTTAATCGAAACTGGGTTTTACAAAAAGCTTGCTGAATGTACAAAATTCGTTGATATTCAATTGTGTTGGCATGGGAAATGCACTTTGAAGATTTTTATTTTTTTAATAAAATAAAAACTAGTTTCTGAAGCATTTCTTCAAACAAAAAAACTTGAATTTGTAGTCAAATTTTGCAGAAAGCAAGTCAAATTTCAACGACTAGGACGTTACTTTTGTATGTTACTTACCTACTTATCCGCACTTTTGATCCATGATGTTTCTTTGTGTCAGGCACAGCGTCTTTCTATTATCTAAGATCCAGGGAACGCTACTTCCAGTCATCTAGACCAAGCGCATCTGGCATCTCAACCTAATGCAATTTTTTGTGGGATCTCCACTTAAATGACATTTGTGGAGAGATAGACGAACTCCTTATAATAACTTGGTCGGTTTTACAATCAATAGTGACGGTTTGTTCTGACCAGTCGGTAGCTCCTGCCTTGTATTTTGTTAATAGCAATAACTTTTTCATGTTTTCGATTACTTTAAGACCAATAACTTTTGCCTGTTCTTCAATCGCTGTTGAGGACTTTATTACGAAACATTGGAAACGGACGATGCCGTCTACTTCGTCCACAGGATGGACAAGTCTGGTGAAAAGAGTGCTCTCTGTGTTAACGCTTGCCCTGTGCAATATTTACTCCAGAAAAGTTCATCTGAAGAAATCACATGATGGTGTATCTTTATCTGCCAAAACCCTGTGCTTGTTTGGGGTAGTTCGTAAGAGCTGTTTCCCCAGTTGCATATTGCACTGCGTATTTTCTACTCTCACGCGACACAGTTGGATCAGTTTTCCTGGGACCCTGAATTTGGCCATCGCCAACGAACTCCTGATCGAATTCTATCATATAAGGCTTTGATGTCGAAGGAAAGATGATGGATATAGTCTATTCCATTTGAGGATTTGGTATATGGTCATCCTGGAAGTCACATAGGTTCTTGCTGAATGGTATTAAAAAACGGCTTATAAGAAACTCACATAGCAGGTTGACTAGGACTTAACATGCTACAATTAAGAGCTTAATGCTTCCATAATTCTTGTAGGAGGATTGTCTTTTAAGCCTGTCTTCGATCTATCCTTAGTTAATGATTCGCTGCACGCACCCTAACAAAGCATCCTCTCTATTTAAACAGCTCCATACGTGAAGACTAGGCAGGATCTCCTCCTTCCTCTCTACTTTCTTATTCATATCCTTTTTATGAGATCCAGTGAGATAATTAAGCCTACCTTTTGTTTGCTTTCGCGTACTGAGCTTTTAACCCGTGCACATCCAAAGTTCAAGTGAGCTCGTCGCACGTTGAATCATGGTAAGCCTTCGTCGAAATACAGAGTTTCGTATGACTCAATGATGAGATCAGAATTTGTATCGACCCAGCATATAAAGGATTTTCCAATAATGCCCAGTCGATGTTGAAATAGAAAAACAAGCTATAATGCGGTGTTATTTTTCTATTTGAAAATCTCATGTCTTTTTTACGTATGGAATATGACATCATTCAAATTACCGCCGCGGCTTCGGAAGATGCCAGGATCGGAGAAGTCCAATTTTCAATGACTCTGCAGCAAAGTAAAATTGTATCATTTGCACGTATTGGTCGTGTAACTTGCCACTGTGATCTGGGATCTGGAACCAGTGACTTAACAATCAATAACAAATTTGCAAAAAAGCATAGCCGCCACTGTCAATCAGCATCAACCCGTCCCTATTGGAAAACCCTTCAATTGGAATTTTTTCGTACGAAAGCTTAATAAATTATTTAAGAACATATCGTTGGCCTCAAAGAGCTTCACTTTAAAATTTTCGAGTTACTTCTAACTTTTTCTTAATCTTGAACTGTCCCTAGAACTGTCATACTTTTTCTAACATTTTTTAAATTTTAAATCGTCAACAAACTTAACTATTTAGAAAGTGGTTTTCAATCCTGAATTAATTGTTTTAACACATCGTCGCTTTGTAGGTTGCTTCTTAGCATCGTAGATGGGTTTACCTTGCAAATTTGATAATTATCACAGGAGAAAAGTAGTACAAATTTGTTAAAAAAATATTTCTATGGCTTTTATAATGAGAGTAGCTTTTTGAGTAGTTTTTTTTAACTGTGTACTCTACTTGGATTTTCTCAGTGAAGTTTTCAACAAAACACACTTAGCCAAATAGACCATTATTAAAATGGAATTGTTGAATTTTTATCTCTTCAAAATAACTCAAAATGACACTATTATTTTTGTATAAGTATCAGTAAGCTAAGGCACACCCGGTGCCGAAGGCAAGACTAACGCCATCTATTCTTAAAATTACTTCATACAAAAAAGGATAAGAATCATCACTAACCTTATCGTCCAAACATGATGAAGAATGCCTTTTTCTTTTCGACGATGAATTGCCATCGTTACTTAGGCGACTAGATGTAGATTGGCAGGAAGAAGATGAAAACCATTGAATAGTTGTATCATCATCACTATTCGTATTTAGTCCTACGTTAATTTTTTTCTTCGATCTCCTACCGGATGTTGATGATGCTGCTGCTGTGTTACATTCACTATTAGATTTTTTCCTTTTTCTATTGCTATTGGTGCTGCTAATGTTGTTGTTGTTGCTGTTGTTTTTATTACTTTTGCTATTTGTTGAATCATTGCTGCTGCTATTGAAGTTGTCATTTTTAAATTGGGATTCGCTGCAACAAAAAAAAACACATTTCAATTGAAATAAAAATGAGGGTTTGTATAGCATAAAATATTTGCATGCATTATGCGTGCATAATAAAGTATCATATAACCTAATTTGCAAAAAAGAATTGTAATACTAGACACATTTTTATGTTAATGTATAATTCAATGTAAAATTCATCTTGAGACTTTAGAAAGTTCTTCAGAATGCATTCCGTTTTGATTTGATTGAATCGAACAAATGTAAAATGATCATGGGGAAGGATACTTTTTGTAATTAAAACAAAAAAAAAGGTTCAGGAAGGAAAAGGGTGTCAAATTAGTTGCTTCTCAAAATATTGTATTTCTGGTTGATTAGGTATGTATGTACCTTAGGACGGAAGTCCCTTATTAAGGGTTAATATACTACATAGGGGTAGATATTTGATTTACTACTATACAAAATAATAACTAAGAAACGGGAAAACAAAAAACTGATGGACATAAGTAAGATTGTAAAAATTTAATTCTGAGCTGAGTCAACTAGTAAATTATTGATTAACTTTAAAGGCTTTCCCAAATATTCGGAAAGACAACAAAACTTCGGTTGTCAAAAATTAATATTTACATGGGTATGTATAGATAGAGTATCCACACTGACAGGACGGAGACGATAGTGCAACGTTTTTAAAATTTTCCAGACGTCGCGATTTTGTTTGTCATTTTCGATTGGATTTTACTGCAGCGATTACTTATGATCAATTTGTCAGTGGGCTGAGTAAACTATGAAATTAATTTCGAGCTGTCTCATGAAAAATTTTTCAGAGAAGAAGAACTATAACTTTGGTAATATTCTCATCCTTTCATCCTTGAAATCATTGCTTTTTCCTGAAAACATTATCCCCCTTTTTATTAAATGTAACTCTTTCTCTCATTGCAAATGAGCAATTTAATTTTACTTCCACTTAATGACACTCGTTCCAGTTGACAAAAGACAGCGCAACGGTGGAAAAATGCAACTGAATGGCTGCTGATGCACAAAACACATCGATTAAAAACAAGAAACAGTCAAATGAAAAAAAAGGACATCCTAGACCAAGTTAAATTAGTAACCACAAAAATAACACCATACCATCTGTGACCTCTTGACTTCCTGTTCCAAGTTGTTAGCTCCTTGTTGGAGAAAACAAAAAATAAACTGTCATCGAAATTAAGGGTAAGGATTATCGCTGACTGCAATGGAAGCATGGACGAAATACCAGACAATTAAATGATTAGAATCTTTGGACAACATACATACATAAAAGAAGAAAAACTAGTAAGAATTCCATATATTCCCACAAAAGACATTGAACTTAAAGCTGTTGGACGAAGAAACAAAAAAAATATAAAATAAAAAAAATAAAAATGGAATTATTAAACTTACCCCAGAAAACAGTCCATAATTAGCCGGCCCAATAGCCGTATAGATGCCTTGGGAGTTTCACTTTATTCAGGAAGTAGGTTTGCGATCTTTATGGAAAAATTTAACTTAAAAAAAAAACAAACTGAAAAAGAAAATAAAAAAAAAACAAACAAAATTAGAAATAAAAAAAAAATAATAATAACAAATAAATGCAAAGGGGTGCGTAAAAAGGACATCAAAAGGACATTATGCGGTGAACATTATAATTATTGTCATACAAAAAAATAAAATATTACAACTCCTACGCTGTTAAATGTGCGTATCTATAATTGTTTCGTGACCAATGTGCAACGGAATTTCGGCAAAATAATTGACTTCACACACACAAACGGGACAGAGACTTAAAGGTGTGAAAAATGTTGACATTTGTTAAGCATATTGTATTAAATTTCTTCCTTATTTTTTTGTTCCCTGCTGTCACGCAACATGACATTTTTACATTCATTCTTATCTAAAATACCGAACAATGATACTCACATATGGCACCAGAGGACAATAATTAGTGTTGCGCATATTTTTTTGTTTTCTCGTATGAGAATGCAAAAATTGAAAAAAAAAAAAACAATAAGGACACCACATTTCGTCAAATGGTCGATTGAATGTAAGCATTATTAAAATGTCATTTGTGAAATGTTTTTTTTTTCTGTATTGTAAGGATACAGAATGAGTTATTGGGAACAATTACATAAGTCAAATGCAGTTAAAATAAATGGACAATTTAGGGAAACAACAGAAAAGAACATACATTATTTTAATTCAATTTTTTTTTAATAAACACCTTTGCAACGCACACTAGACATGAGTTTATATCAATCAGTGGATTCATAAACAAAAATATTAATTTCAAAAGCAATACAGTCGACTCTCTCTAAGTCGAATTTTCAGATGATTATCAAAATTATTTTGAGTTAGGAAGAGTTTTTACAAAATTCTAATTAGAGAGAAATAAATAGAGAATGCAAATATGAGTTTGCTTTACTTTTGGATTCAAATTTGAGCGGCGAACAAAAAATTGCAAAAAATATTCGAGTTAGAGGGACATTCGACTTAGAGGAAGTTCGATTAAGAGCAAGAAAACTGTAATTCTCCATTAAAAAAAAAAAAGTTGCATTCAAAATAAGGAAATCTACTTAGTTTTGGAGATTTAATAATTTCCCATTTAAATGACGACTTGAAATTTAATACAGGAAAATAAATTAGGGTTATGTCTCTACTTAGCGACTGTTTCGTTTGAGTGAAGTAGAAGCAATGGGTACAAACTTACTGATATTTATATACGCAGAAGTTTTATGAATGCTTTTTAGCTAAAAGACCAGTTCAATTATTGTGCTTAATAGGATTGATTTTGTTCTTCAAAAAATAAAAAAAATACCGCAAATAAGTGACAAATTAAATTTTGGTAAATAATGGTGCACTGATATTGAAATATTGGTTATGTAAATATTAAAATTTGTACTCACGAACATTGGGCAGAAAAAAAACATTTCGCTGAAGCTCAACTTCCAAGCGTTTTGGTCGTCGTTTCGTCGTTCCATAAGACAAGGATATCGTTTGGCATGTGCTGAAGTTTATTAAAGAAAAGACGCTTCTGGATATGCACTTTTTCCATTCCCTGTAGTCTATTGGGGCCAAAATCTTTTACGATATCTACGATAGATTGGAGCTGCTTCCCCTTTCCACAATTATGAACTTGTATCGATGAGAGTTAAAAAAATGTTCAAAGGGGTTTAAGTCCAGTAAACTTTTAGTTTCATAAGAGGGAGCTATTTATGATGTTGCCCTAATAAATAAAGCAACATGGTAAAAAACTCAACAGAAACAGGAAATTTTCGCGCTTTATTCAGTAAGTGAATAGGTAGTTTTTGATAAAAACATTGCTCTACGATTTTATATTAATCAAATGTGCATCAATTTTTCCCAGAATTGTGTTTGTAGACTTAAGAGTTTTCAAGACAAAGCCTTTCAAAATGTATCAGCACTAAATTAATAACAACAAGTACAATTAACAGAACGTTTTATAATATGATAATGACAAATGCAGTATGTTTGGTATAAGATGCTTCAAAACTCTAGTGCATGTAGGTTAGGTCAAAAGAAGAAAAAAAGAAGTATCTAAAGGGGGTGCATATCATCCGGCTCAGGTGGGAGGGCAAGTTATTTAGAAACAGAAACACAAATATTCAAAAATAGTTGTAATATATCTGGAGACAAATCCTATAACTCCTCAGAAATCCATTCTCCAATATTCTTTTAAGAAAAGTTATTTGAATCGATAGATTTTGAAAAATTAATTTTCCAACACTTAATTTTGATAAAAAACAATGATTTTTTCTTTAAATATATACATTTTTTATGTTTATGTTATTTCAAACTATTTTTGATTTTATATATTTAGTTCTCTTAACAATTTTAAGTCAAGAACTGGAAACCAGATGCAAAAAGATCTTCTAGAGAAAAACGAAAATGACTACATCTATCTCACCTTCCTCAGTCCTGTTTGTTATTATACTGTCTGTAACTATACTACTTGTTATTATAGATCTGCGATGTTTGAGAGAAACATGATAACTCCATTTTAAAATTTCCTCCCTACGTTTACCTTACATTGAGCTAGAGCCTAAACGAGTGAAACGAATTTCTTTAAATTTGAAACATGATTTTTTGATGATTATGAACATAACATATTCTAAATTTGAAGAAAATCAGTAAACTCATTTAGGCTTTCTTCAATGTAAAGTGGACGTAAAGACGCAAATTTTAAAATAGAGTTATCATGTGTCTCCCAAACACCACCGAACTTTACTATTGCTTTCTTTTGAACAGCTGTATTATGGAAACAATTTTATCTACAGAAACGATTTTAGGCTCAAATTGAAGCAAATTCAGTTATTTAATTAATCGTCAAGTTCGATCGCTGTCTAAAATGAGTCCTTGAGTGAACAAAACCAGTAATTTTCTAACATTTTTTTGATGGGGCAATCCATGTCAAATCATCTAGTTTTTGACCCGAAATGTTGTGGCGTGTTTTGAAAACAAATTGAGCACCAAGTTTCAGCTTTCTCTAATTAAAACCCAGTTATTAAACATTTGAAAATCTAAATCGTTATTTTCAAAAAGTGCGAACCCTTCGATTTTTTTTTTATTTCAAAATTCTACTCTAGGTTTTACGCAAATTTTAGGTGCCAGTTATAGCTATCATTGATAATTTTAATGATGGATTTTGAGACGTTTAAAAAGGTAAAATTACTTATTTTATTGATGAACAAATAAAGCTCAAGACTTAATTAATATTTCTACTGAAAAAAATTTCAAATAGGCCAAACTTTCCACATAAAAAGACTTTTTTTTTTCAATGATTGAACTACCTTACCAATGATTATGGAATCTTTAAAATGATTTTATGTGGAAAGATGGGGCTATTTGAAATTTTTTGTTTGACTAGTCTTTTTTCATCAAAATAATAAATGATTTTGCTTTCTAAAGTTAGTTTCAAATTTAACTGGCGCTTTAAGCCGAAAATCAGTTTGTAACTACAATATACTTTTGCTTATTTTTTTTTTAATTTATCTATTATTTCACTTTCATTAATACGGTAATTCGTCAGTAATATTTAAGGGCATGATTCTTGAATTTATTCTAAGAAAACAATTGTGTGGAGGAAAAACTGTATCCCCCCCCCCATGAGACAAGACGGGGGGGAGGTGCAATTTTTTTTTAAATTGACTTTAAATGCTTTTTTATTATTTTTTTTTTTTCAAACAATAAGGAAGACTTTTGCATTTGGTTTTCGTACACAAAAAAGTACTTAATAACGCAAAATTTTGAAAAATATTAAATTTAAAAAAAGACAATCACAATATTTTTCATAAATTTTGACGTTTAAATTTAATTTCTCAAAAAGTGTTTATTAAAACAACTTGATATTAAAAAGCAAATAAAAGAATGGGAGTATAACTTTCAAAAAAACTATATTATTTTGTGTGATTTCGTTGATTTTAAATGAAAACGCCATTAAACAAAATGCTAGAGATATTGTCTAAGAGCCGACAGCAAATTTTGGGAGTTGGTATACAACCAAAATCTGAGTATGAGAGTTTATAGGAGCATGTATCTGTAGAAATATAAACAGCTCTTCTAAACGTTATAAGAATAATAAGTTTTTTTTCGCTATAAAAGCTAAAATATGAACGAAAAATAATTTAAGTACAAAATTCAGAATGAGTATACATTGTATACTTTACGAAGTTATAGTTCTATAGTGCTATAAAACACAGTGATCTTCAAGTGTATTGCTTAATGTAAATGTACATATATCCAACAGTATCCTGATCTCAAATATCAAAGTCTAGCAGGTTTCTTTTTCAGTCTTTGGGAAGGAGAGTTAAAAAGAGCAAATTTCTCTATTTAACTTCCAGAGTTATAACCACTTCATTTAAAAAAATATTGAATATGATGCTCTGTCATGACTTTCCGATTCAAAGAACTCAAGTTATAAAATTATAATCCTTTTTTGAGATTTTAAGCAAAAAAAACAAAAAAATCAACAAAGTAAAGTCTCTAAAGTAGTCTCCAAAAAAAAGTAAGTCCGGTAAGGTTTGCTTAAAAAGCTACAATCATGGCTTTTATTGATCGTATCATCAAGATAAGCCTTTAAACATCGGAAAATGATAGATCATTTCCTACTTTTTTTATTGAATTGATGTGTTTATGAGCCTTACATGTAGATAGGAAACCAAGCGGGTTTAAACCTCCCACCCCTCCCAAAAGCTGAAAAAGAAACCTACCAGCCTTCGGCATTTCATATCCCGATACATTCTCCTGCAAACAGGGTTTTTATAACTCTCTTACTTTGCTGTCGGCTCTTGGTCTAATAGTAGGCTCTAAATTTGATTAAAAATTGCAAGGTCTTCATTTAAGTCAAGTATCACCCAAACATCGTATTAATTCAACCAAAATTTTGCGTTCGCTTTTTTTAACCTATAACTTTATTAAATACCCACTTCTGAAATGAGCTACCTCCCGTAATGATTAAATGACTTTATTTAAGACACTTGACTCTTTCTTAACAAAAACTCAAAACGCTATCAAATCAAATTAGTTTCAGTTGACAAAGTTTCTTATAGTATAACTGGTTTCCCCCGAAAACATTCATCATCTATTATGTAGATACCTCCATAGAATATCTTTTGTTTACTTGGTTTCAAGTTTCATGTTTTGATTTTGACATTCCTCGTGTGGTGAATGGTGATATTACCAATTTAAACCAACAGAAAAACCATCTCTCTGGAACAACAGCGTTCATTTTTTGTTTTGTTTCTCAACACCCGAAAAAATTATTGCTGTGTGAACAAACTTATTTACGAGCATGTATGTATCTTTAAAGAAAAATAACTGATTTTAGAATACCCTTAATGACCATTTGAAAATCGTATTTTTAAAATCATGTGAAAACCTTAAATACACACCAAACAGTAAATAGATTGGATACCATACAACATAAATTGATTCTTTATTTACGTTTACTTTTTTGGTTAGTTTTCCTCTCATTTCTTGGGTTATTTGATCCTTGTTGGTTTGTTAGACGATAGGGAATTTTCTCGTTGGCTCTTCGATTTTGAAAATAATTATTATCATAGAATTCCATTTGTGCTTATCCTTGGGAAGTCATAAATTAAATTGATTTTTTCTTTGCTGAACCCAATGAAAGTTGCTCTTTGATAGTTTTTGTTAGATGACAGAGATTATTTTATGTTGTTTAGGGCGCAATCATAACACTGTTTCTGTGATGTGAGAAAAAAATATCTCGTATCAGGTGCATCATTCTTTTCAAATAAAATCCTTTTTCCGAATCAATTTTTCATTGTTGCTTTTAAAATTTTGTGTGGGTTTGATTGTACACTTTTCATACTTATATGAGCTCAGTAAATCCTTGCGAGGACTTCTTCAGCAATTATTTATTTTCTTTTTCTACCTGTGTTAATATTCTGAGAAAATAGCTAATGTAACAGGTTTGACTAATTATTTTATGTGCAATCAAGGTAAGTACCTGATTTGTCCTTAAAAAGAAAATTTGAGATTCTCCGGGTAGATAGATATGGATATTTCAAAAAGGATCTCAAAACCTCAACAATCACGCCAATAACGTTTTCTTCAAATGAAGTTACAGTAAAAGATGTATACTTTTGGGTTTTCTTTTGGTTAATTCAGATTTTGATCTGAAAATTGACTTTTTTCGTTACGAACACCACTTTAGATTGGTTTTTCTCTGTCTTTGTATTGCTGAATAATTTGTGACTGTGAAGCTGTAGCGATCCAGACTTGTCAGACTGATGACTGTCAATTGTTTTGGGGGTCGATTCCCTAACTATGAAAACGTGAAGTGAAAAAAGCTATCATTTCACAGAGTTTAATCATTTTATCACTTCACAAACACGCGCCAAGCGATTCCCGAACTCGTTATGAAAAACAACTGCCAAAGGGAGTACTAAAAAGTACTAAAATGAGAAATGCATCTCATCCCTCTCAATTTCTCATGGTAAAAGATGGTTCTTGTGTCATAAAGAGACCAAAATGGCGACTAGGGTGTATCTAATGAGCATAAATTGTTTCTCTTTATCATTTATTTTTTCACAGGTTTTCAGAGGATGAATTAATTGTGATAAAAGAATTATCATATGAAAACATTTTGGCATTTGTTTTCATTTTTTCCCATTTCAGGAATCGCATTTGGCGTGAAAGCATAATCAGATTTATCACTTCACAGTTTCACAGATAGAGAATCGACCCTCTGATGAGTCAATGGTGTTATTAAAAGAAGAGTAAATCTGCCGAAAAATCCAGATCTGCAAAATTGATCTCCGATTTAAAAAAAAATTGATTTGTTTCGCCCATTGGAAAGCTTAAGTTGGTAAAATCAGTGTTTTGACAGATCTGAAGGGGAAAAAATCAATTTTCAATTCAATTACTGATAAAGATTGGGCTCTGAACCTTTGGCACCTCATATATGGGAAATTTGATATTTTAGAATGTCATCTAATTGGTCAGTAATTGGTCAAGAAAGGTCAACTAGTCCTAGAAATTGGTCAGCCCTTGATAACTAGTTATAAAGACTTAAAGTTTCTCAAGGTCACTCAAGGTCACGCGTGATTTTTGGCACCTCATTTATGGGAAATTTACAAAAAAAAAATGCCATCTGAAAGATTTGTGGATAGTGATAAAAGGTCAACTATTTTCAGTAATTGGTCAGCTATAGTTTTTTTTCTATGAATTTTAAAAAGACGTTTCAAGGTCACAAAAAAAACTTTTGGCACCTCATTTGGGTCATTTCAAATAAACAAGTATGCCATTTGAAAGGCCATTTCACGGTCATAAAAGGTCAGCTATTTTCAGAAATTGGTCAGGCATAGTTTTTTTTTAATGAATTTTTAATTTATTTAAAAAAAAATTTCAAGGTCATAGCGATTTTTGGCACCTCATTTATGGGAAATTTGCAAAAAATATATACCATCTGAAAGATCTCTAGATCTATATAAAAGGTCAGCTATTTTCAATAATTGGTCAGCGATAGATTTTTTTTAATAATTTTTTTTTTAAATTTCAAGGTCATATCGATTTTTGGCACCTCATTTATGGGAAATTTGGGAAAATTGCATACATTCTGAAGGATCTCTTGATCTATATAAAAGATCAGCTAGTTTTAGTAATTGGTCAGCCATAGATTTTTTTTAATGAATTTTTGAATTTTTGTTCAAGGTCATAGCGATTTTTGGCACCTCATTTATGGGAAATTTGGGAAAATTGCATGCCATCTGAAACATCTCTAGATCTATATAAAAGGTCAGCTAGTTTCAGTAATTGGTCAGCGATAGATTATTTTTTACGATTTAAAAAAAAAAAAAATTCAAGGTCACGAACGATTTTTGGCACCTCATTCGGGTAATTTTCCAAAAAAAAATATACTGTGTGATAGGTTACTCGGTCATCATAAAAGGTCAGTTAGATTCAGTAATTGGTCAGTCATATTTTTTTTTTTAATTAATTCTTAAAGTATTTGTATGTAGGTCACAGTATAGATAGTTGGCACCTCATTCGGGTAATTTAAAAATTTTTTAAATAGATATAGATCCAATAGATTCTGAGAAAATCATGGTGGATTAAACCAAACACTTTCTTTTTCAAGATGGCGGTCACTCCTTTACCCCGGCACCTCAAAAACTTGGTTTCTTAAAGAAGAGCTGCAGCCAAACTCAAATCGTACCCATCGATTATGGAAATTTTAATAAATTTTTTGACAAAATTTAATCCACCATGATTTTCTCAGAATCTATTGGATCTATATCTATTTAAAAAATTTTTAAATTACCCGAATCTATCTATACTGTGACCTACATACAAATACTTTAAGAATTAATTAAAAAAAAAATATGACTGACCAATTACTGAATCTAACTGACCTTTTATGATGACCGAGTAACCTATCACACAGTATATTTTTTTTTGGAAAATTACCCAAATGAGGTGCCAAAAATCGTTCGTGACCTTGAATTTTTTTTTTTGTTTAAATCGTAAAAAATAATCTATCGCTGACCAATTACTGAAACTAGCTGACCTTTTATAAAGATCTAGAGATGTTTCAGATGGCATGCAATTTTCCCAAATTTCCCATAAATGAGGTGCCAAAAATCGCTATGACCTTGAATTTTTTTTTTAAATAAATTAAAAATTCATTAAAAAAAAACTATGCCTGACCAATTTCTGAAAATAGCTGACCTTTTATGACCGTGAAATGGCCTTTCAAATGGCATACTTGTTTATTTGAAATGACCCAAATGAGGTGCCAAAAGTTTTTTTTGTGACCTTGAAACGATTTTTGAAAATTCATAGAAAAAAAACTATAGCTGACCAATTACTGAAAATAGTCGACCTTTTATCACTATCCACAAATCTTTCAGATGGCATCTTTTTTTTGTAAATTTCCCATAAATGAGGTGCCAAAAATCACGCGTGACCTTGAGTGACCTTGAGAAACTTTAAGTCTTTATAACTAGTTATCAAGGGCTGACCAATTTCTAGGACTAGTTGACCTTTCTTGACCAATTACTGACCAATTAGATGACATTCTAAAATATCAAATTTCCCATATATGAGGTGCCAAAGGTTCAGAGCCTAAAGATTGCCTTTCATCGCCATGCTTTGGAGTTTTTTTGAAGTGAAATTTGTAAACGCACGGTAGGGCAAAACGAAACCATGTACATGTATAAATAACAAAAAAAAAAAACAATATTGTATTTTACCTAACTTATGTATCCATGTATTACAAATATTTGAAAAATACAAATGTAACTTCCAAGACGGCATTATATGGCTCTCCGCCCCAATGCCTTAATTATAGAAATAGTATAAATTAAATTTATATATTTGTGTTAAATAAATAAAATAAAATAAATAAAACAATCAAAACCAAAAAAAAACAAAATTTAGTAATTCTTGGATGATTTCGACTTCATCACTTGTGTTACCATTATTTTGTTAATCGTAGAATAATTGTATTTTCTAACCACGAAGCATTTAAAGTGTAAATTGCTTGGAATTTAAGAAATTTTATCTAAACAACTGGCGAAACATCCCCATCCTACAAAGTTAATTGCTATAAAGAACATCAAAAGATCAATATCCCTGCATGGGAAAAATGATTAGATATCAAAAATATCAGAATGTGTATATTTAAACTCAAACTGCAATACATGGTCTTGTTACCCTAGTGCCTTAACTCTTAAACAGTTTCTTAATTAACTTTATAACACTTAAACAGAAGCCCTTTTCTTTCTTTCTTTTAACTGCAAACTAAATTAAAAAAAAAAATTAAATAAGACGTTTTGACGATTTCCAAGATAAAATTTAGCTTAAAAACTTAACTCACTTAGCTAACTAGATACCTATTATCAAAGAAGAAGCAATATGTACAAAAAAAATTGAACCTCATTCTAACCTGATTCTATTATTTAAATAAAAATTCCTAAAGCCTGTTACTTAAATACATCGTCAGACACCATCCCACCGAATTTCAATCGTTCGTCCATTTATTCATAAATATCTATGCCATCCAACCTTAGAATCTTGATAGCTTGACCTTAGGTTGTGTGGCAAGTATCGTTATTTTTGAATCTAAAAGAAATCAACTTTGCCTCTAAGGAATTACCAAATAACTTTAAGTTAAAAATTTGAAGAAAATCGCGTCAGTGGTTTATGCTCTAGCTCGAGATACAGACAGACAGACAAACAGACAGTGGGACAGATTTACGGAACCCTCAAATGGAAGACTAGTAATTTTTAAGAAATGTTCACAAAAAAAGAGCACATTTAATTTAAATAAAAAAAAATTCGATGGAGTTCTGAAACTGCCATGCCTACAAGATTCATGTCGTCAAAGAAACGTTACAGTTGATATAAATTATTCTCTTCTAATCAGGTTGCTTTTATTTATAAAATAAAAAAACTATTTTTTTTTTCAACTTAATAAAATTAGGTATTGAATATTAAAGAAAATGTGGATGGCAATGTCTCAGTAGATGTAGTACATTCCTACCAAATAAGAAGTTGGAGTCAGCATTCTTTTCTTTTACATGCAATCAGTTTCAATAAGTTGCCACACATGTAATTTGTTCAAATATTAATCACATTATCATCAATCTACAAAAACTGTTTTCTATCCTTCTATTTTTTCTAGCTAGCGCCGTGCGTTGAAAGTTTTGCTTAGTTTCGCTTAAAATACAAAAGAATTAAAATAAACCCATAAATTATTCAGGACAAACCGTTTACAAAAAATTAAAAGACCTCTTTTTTCCATCGACTGTGACGAGTTTGTGAGAATTATTCTGATATGATTCCAGCGAAAACTCGTTACCAAAAGTCAAAGGAAATTCCATAAATAATTTCAACCCATTACCAAAAGTCAAAAGCAATTCCTAAAATAGTTAAAAAAAAAAAATAAAGTATTCAATTAACATTGGGTAAACCCCAAATACGCAATCCAAAATCCAGGAAAAATACCAAAACAGTATCAGTACTTAAGCCGCCGCCGCGAGTCGTGAGAATCGCCCAACCTCATTATGTTTGATATTTTATTGAGAAAACAAAATACAATCCCTTTCAGTACCAATCTATCTAACACACAAATATCTCTTTGATTAGTCCTTGAATATATTTTTTAAAATACAAAAAAAAAACAATTCAAAAATCAAGAATAAGGAATTTCAACAGCCATTATTAATTTTCATTCTCTCATTCTACTAGCACCTTTTTTGAATTCCTTGAATTACATTTTTCGGAGGGTCCTTGCTTCAAAAAACACAAAAAATTAGCATCTAAAATGACCCACCAAAATGAATCCTATCTCCTCGATCTCTGCGCCATCTAAAACAATACAAATAATAACGCCAACAAAAATCAAACAAAACTGGTCCAACGCCCATACCTCGTGGTATACCGCGCTTTTTCTGTTTTATCTCTAAATAGTGTAAATTAGGGTGAACAAAAAAATGCATGCTAAAGAGCACAACCCGCTCTCGCACTTTGAAATTTGTATAATCTCTTATAGTCTTATCGATAGAAAAAAAAACGAGTAGAGAACTGATATCCCGCAAAGTTGATGAGATATACCACGAGGAATCTAAGTTTATCTCCAAAACGATAAATTTTTATGAATGAAATATTCTTTTCTACGCCATCACAAAAAAAAATACACCACCTTCCTTCTCCATTCAAGTACTTTACAAATAAAAAAAATGTTTTTAGTTAAAAATACATATTTACATGTTGTTGGATACCTCTAAAAGTATAGGTACATTTAAGCAAACAGGTCCTCCCAAATATAAACTTATCTACTTTCCCTGTATCTCCTATTCTCTGATTTTCGTCGACATCATTTTACGCGCTCAAAACAGCTGCAATTCCAGAGAAAAATATAAAACGAACACACAATTTGGTATTCAAACAAAGGAAAGCAGGAAAACGCGCAAAGTAAACTAAAACTCTGAATGTGTAAAATCACATGGTAAGGAGAGAAGATCCAAAAAAAAAACAACAGAAGCCTCACAAAATATGGTAGAGCGATTTTGTTCGAGTACCTGGGAAAGGAATATACCAAAAGACAACTCCTTGCAATCATCAACGACGAAAATAAAGAAGATGAAGAAGGAAAATGTGAAATACCTAAAGATAGCCAAAGAAAATCCCGCTTTTACTGCATCCATTGCCCTTGAAATTATTATGGAATTTCTGAGAATTCGATCACTTCTTGAAAGGAATTTCGGAGTTTTTGAAGGTGTATGAGATGAGGACAAGAAGCGAATATGAATTTAAATTCCAACACAGAATACATATGTTTATATTTATATACAGATACAATGAGTATATAGATTGGGTGAGTTCTTAAATAGTTAAAGATTCGACCTACCAAATAAGGGTCCTTCTAACCTCCAGGAATGTTTCATAACCCTGATACCTAGATATCTTTTGAACTATCATTAAAAGTCTTTGTATCTTTATTGTAGTTTCAAAATAAGAAAGAATGTTGCAAGGCCAATACCTAGAGGTAATTTCTTTCCTTTATAAATTAGAATTTCATAGGAGAAAGTTGCACTTAGAAAGATTTTTTTCTTTTTTATTGTTGTAAGGATATCATTCTGAATCTAGTTCTCGTTGTGGAACGACTTGACCTTTCGTTGATTTCAATTTCAAATTAGGTCCTTGTGTAATTTTTGTTTCATTTCGTAAGCCAAAATGTGAAACTACTTCAGCTGTGTTATCGTGAGACGTCTCAACTCAACTAGTTTAAATCAAACACTTAGTACAACAACAGAAAATGGACACGCATCACTATACCTTTAACCGATAAGGTTTCGTGTGAAAAAATACATGATTTAATTTAGAGACAGCCAAAAAGAATGGAAGGACTTTCCCAAAATTCGGTCCATTACGTAATGAAAACGAAAAAAACAAACTTATTTCCAAGCTGTTCTAAAATCGGTAGATTTCATTAAACGATTTTAAATTTCTCTTAAAACATTTCTAGTAAAAACGACTATAATGCCTTATCAAATTGGATATGTCCAAATATTAAGCCATGCAGCTTCCATGCCATTTTCATGATCTTGAATCTATTTTTTTTATTTATTTAAACAACAAATATTTAATGCGATGTAAAATTACAAACCACTAGCCTAACGTGTATTAATTGTTAAATAAAATAAAATATATCAATCTTGGATCCGACACAGTGGCAACAAAAGTGGGTTTCAGATTTACCATAGTTAAGAAACCTATTGACAAAAATGGCAGATTTTTCTGTTTGAACCATATATTGACTATGTCCGAAAATTGTGTGATGACTTAAACGAGTTTGTTCAATAATTTGTTGGTCTCTAATTAGCCAGCTGTCAAAAACGTTTTTTTTAAATTATTTTTTTTTATATAAAATGTTGGTAACATTTAAAAAACATTTTAATTTAAAAAAAAATAATTTTTTTTTTAATTCGATCGAAATATTACCAAGAAAAGGGATAGGAAATAACGGACACCCTAATATAAATACATGAGCATAGATTATACACCACAACTTGCCTATTAATTTTTGTACAGTCAAACTCTCTTATTTGAACCAAATAAAAAAGAAAAAGTTGTTCATTTTAACTCCTTAATTTAAACTCTTGTATTTGTTATTATTATTACATTTAGAAAATACTCTGGTTTATGGAGATACGCCTAAATGAAAAAATTTTTTACCTTTATGTGGATGTGACGGTATGTATGTATGTAAGTTATGATTTTTGTTTTAATTAAAATTCAGTTTTTATTTATTTATTTAAAAGTTGGGAGAACGTAAACTTCTAAAAAGGTAGTTGGTACATATTCAAAAATCATCATAGAAAAAATCCATTTTGTCAAATTCTCTGGAAAAAAGAATTCATATAAAATTCAAGTTTATTGAGAGTTAACAAATCATGTAACTATGATTCCAGATCCTAGAGAAATTTCAGACAAAAATAATTAAGTTTTCACAGCTTTATTATGAAATAAAGGGTAACCAATCTCTTTCAAAAATTAAAAACTTTTATTATGCTAGAAAATTTGCCTCTAAAGTTATCGCAATCGGGAAAAAATATGCCAGGGATTGTTCAGAGGAAAACAATATATTGGAAAGATTTGAACTACTGAGTTTTGAAGAAGAAGATTAGGTAGTACTGTCAGGGCCCTGTTTCATAATAAAGTACTAGTCTGCGCCTCTGCGGTGAAATTGCGTTTCATAATCAAGCAGCAGAAAAGAAATGTTTTATTGTTCAGATCGTTAATATCACTTTTAGAATTAGGCCACCCTTATTATGAAAAATAAACTTAGTGGTTGATTTTGGCGGTTTTTTAAGCTTGTACATTACACCTATAGTATAAGCTTTATTATGAAACAAAGCCCAGTACTTAGTCATTTCAAATTTGTTACAAAAAAAATATTTCCCGTTTTGCATAACCTCAAAGATAATGACAAAACAATTTTTGCATCATTTTTTAACCGGAATATCCCGAAAGCCTGAGCTGATGGCGGAACGGTGGATGAATTTGAGTTCAACGCTAGGAAAATTTACCTAGGAATCAAAGGTACAAATCGTGGACCAAACCCGGATAAGTACTCTCGAATAAGTGTCGTATAGGGTTCTTTATAGTTCTTCAGGATCAAAATTTTGAAAAAGAACTTCATACAAAACGTATCCTATAAGACCTTCCGCTTAACAGCCTCCTATTTTGTATATTTTTTTTAAATTTTCATAAAAATACTTCTTTTCAGTGCCCGTTGCAATCGGTGGCTTTTTATTTGTTTTTATTTTTTGCTTTTTTGTTTTTTAAATTGAAAAATGCTTTTGTAGTTGTAACTTAGGCTAAGACTGCAGTTGCGATTTCAATCACGCGACTATTCATTCGCCAGAAATACAACACATGAATATGAAAGAGAATCAACGCACATGCTACAGACGCTTAGTCTAAGACCACACTTGCGATTTTTTGTCGTAGCGACTAAAAGCCAGTACAATTTCTTGATATCAATTCTCATTAAATCTCATATTTTTTTTTATTTTTTGCGACTGAATGATCGCACGACAGAAAATCACAAGTGCGTGCCAAGCCTTACAGTTAAAAATTTGCTCCATTTTTCGGGCGATGCGCTTGTCGTTTGTTTGTTCTCACACATGCGATATAAAATAATGCGACTAAAAAATCGTAGTCAAAATTAGAAAAAATCATGCACGCATTTGTGATTTTCAATCGTACGATTATTTAGCCGCAAGAAATGAGACACATGGTTTCAAATGCGAATTCACAAATATGCGACTTTTAAATTGCAGCAATAAAAAAATGGAACCCAGATCTATTTTATGAACATTTTTTTTTTTGTCGAAAAAAGTTCAAATGAAATTAAATGGATCTGCACGCACTTTGCGATAAGTACGTTCTATTTGCTAAAGCTTATTTAAAGTTAAAGCTATTTTTAATCGCAATAACAGGAAACCACAAGGTCGTTCTAAGGCTAATCGTCAACAAGATATACACTCCTCGTCAACTGAATACGCACAAACATTTTTTAATTTACTTTATCCATTTTTTCCAAACAGTGATGGTTATTATGCCATCTGTTGATGCTAACTATTCCCTTAAGATGTTAAGCAGATAATTCCGAAAGAATTATCCAAAAACAACCGTGAGTTTTTCTTCAACCACTTGCAAAGTGTTTTATATGCAAAGTAGGAGTTTTTTTTCTAGTCAACTGAATAGGTACAACGCCATTTTCTTCGTTGTTTATAAGTTTTTTGGAGTGCTTGACAGTTTAAATTAACGATTTTAGTGTTTTCAGTAAAATTTAATTCTTGATTTCAAATTTTAAGAAAAATGGGTAGATCTACGTGTCTTAACAGTGTTGAAAAAGCTAAAATCGATTTACTTAGAGACCAAGGCTTAACTGGACGTGCAATAGCTGATAAAGTTGGCCGAAGTTTTAATGTAGTTTATTCTTACTTGAAAAATAAAGATGCATACGGCAAAAACATGAAGGGAGGTAAGAAAACAGCAACAACAGCAGCTGAGAGACGAAGAATTTTAAGATATGCATCAAATTCTTCTGATTCTGTGGCAAAAATAAAACAAAAAGTCGGCGTAAACGCAAGTTGCTCAACAGTATTAAGAGTAATCAACAACTCAAGCCATCTTAAACGAATGAAACTTAAGAAAAAACCACCACTTGACGAGAGACGGAAAATGTTGCGATTAGATTTTTCAAGACTTCACATGAGTTGGAAAAAAGAATGGTATCACGTGGTTTTTTCAGATGAAAAAAAGTTTAATTTCGATGGCCCTGATGGGTTCAACTTCTATTTTCACGACTTAAGAAAAGAAAAAAGATTTTTAAAGCGCCATCATAGTCGTGAAGGAGGTGTCATGATATGGGGAGCAGTCAGTTATTATGGAACAGTTGAGCTCGAGGTTGTAACATCAAGAATGACAGCAGCTGGGTATAAAGTAATTTTGGAAAGAAATTTTCCTAAATTTTCTAACATCTTTGGACCCATAAACTGGACCTACCAACATGATAATGCGCCTATTCACTCAGCGCGCATAATAAAAACATGGATAGAGGAGCAACAAGTGCAGTTGCTTCAATGGCCGCCGTACTCACCTGATCTAAACATCATAGAAAATGTCTGGGGATGGTTAGTACGCAAAGTTTATGAGGGTGGTCGTCAGTTCGAAGACAAAGAAACCTTAATTTCTGCAATCAAATTAGCGTGGAGCGAAATTTCGTTAAATTACATTAAAAAGCTATACGATTCCATGCCGGATCGAATTTACGAAGTAATTAAAAATAAAGGTGGAAGTACCCACTACTAAACTTAAACAAAAACTTGTTTCATTCCATTCCAATACCAATTTTAATTTTTGTACCTATTCAGTTGACTCAAAAAAAAACTTCTACTTTGTATAAGTTACACTTTGGAAGTGGTTGAAGGAAAAACTCACGGTTGTTTTTGGATAAAACTTTGAAATTCTGTTATTTATATGTTACGAACATTTTTACCATCAACAGATGGCATAATAACCATCACTGTTTGGAAAAAATGGATAAAGTAAATTAAAAAATGTTTGTGCGTATTCAGTTGACGAGGAGTGTATGTATGATTAATTGTTACGATTTCTTTGACGCATGTACGTGTATATAAATGCTGGTGTTGTATTCTAAGCGATTAAAGAATCGCACGATAGATATTCGCAAGCGAGTGCATGGCCATATCTTGCGATATCGATTTTTCAATCTCAACGACTGAAAATCACAATTGCCGTCCTAGCCTTAGTCGTCTTTTTTATATACCTATGAGAAAAAATGCTTCAGAGCACTGCTTAGGTTTTTTAACTGTCCAAGCAGGATGAGTAGGCTGTAGACCTCAAAATGGTTCTTTCACTGGACGTTACTTAACCGGGTTTTACTGTACCTATATTAATCTTGATCTGGGGATCAAATTTATTTCAGTATTTCAAATTTGATATCTTATTCCTCGTATTCCGGTTAGGTATGGATAAAATCCACACATAAGATTGAAAAATTTAACTAAGAGTGCAGTACTCCAACCAAACCTCGAAAGGATATTTTCCAGTTATTTAATTTTAAATAGATCCCAAGACTTGAATAAATATCTATAAAGGGATAAGAATACTAAACAAGGACTCAAATTCCAGGGCTTGATAAAAACTCTGAGAAACTCATCATCAAAGACAATATACAAATCCTCGGCCATCTATTTAATAAAAGAACTAGGTACCTAGGTTTATAATGTACTTTTAGTGATGTAAGAAAAATCATCATAATTATTTGTGAACCTAGTTGCATTATTGACAAATGGTAGGAAATAAGAAGACTTTAATTTTAATTGTTTCGAAGAATTTTCCTTAAGGATATGATTTAAGAACCCTTATAAAAAAGAGCATTCATCGCAATTCCAAATTCCAACCTCACACACCCCAAAACGAAAAAGATAAAAAAAAAAACAAGAATTGGCGCGTTTAATGCAAAAAAGTACCGTCAAATCTCTATTTTTTTGCTCTTCTGAATAAAATAAGAATTATAAAATTTAATAAATTAATGACACGAGTATAGATTTCCAATTATTTACAATTGTATTAGTGTGTGCAATAGAATCCGGTGGCGACGGGCGCGAAAAATGCCACCAAGTAGAAAACGAAATGACACACAAAAATCCATCCAGAGGAGAAAATCAAAAATCAAAAAAAAAAAACCAAAGAAACCTAAAAAAAAAGAGAAAGAAACCAGAGAAACCAAGTCAACGAGACTACGACGACGACATCAAGTAAGTGGAAAAAAGGCGGTCAGGTGTAATTTTTGGCGGGCTTAGAAATTACACTAAAAATTGTGATAAGTGGAAAATTTTCACACCATCGCATAGATTAACATATCCTCTTTTGATTTATCCAAAAAAATTTCCAAAAATCTACAGGGAAATTATAAAAATTTTCATTTGAAATTTTGTTATGATCGCGCCAAAAAATCAAATTCCCCACACACTGCTATATGAGTTCATCCCCAGTTCGAAGTTAGTTGCTTGTGTCGTCGTGGCCATAGTACTTTCGAACATACATTTTCAAGCAGAAAATTTTCTCATTTTCTGAATGAAACATTCGGTATTTGATATATGAATTGAAAGATTAGGATTTGAGCTTGAAAACCATATATTTTAGATGAAAATCCATTGAGAAATGGCTGAGATATCTCTAGTTGATTTTGGACAATTTTCGAGCGCGCGAAAATGTTTTTTTTTGTTTCGTAGAAGAAAAGTTCGAAGCGAGCGATCTGCTGTCGTCAGGCTAGGGGGCACTGCATAACCACACACATTTTTTCTTTTTGGCAAAAATGTGAGAAAAACTTATCTCCACAATCAGACAGGAAGTAGAAAGAATGTCCTTGGGGGGTAAAGGAGGAAGAGTTCCGAGGAAGACTTACCTGTATCAGAGCAATATAATTCACTTGTTTTAATATCACGCGTAAAATCTGGAAGATAATTTTGAGTCTTTTTAAGAAGCACTTTTCGATTACTTTTGGTTCCGTTTAAGGATTCACTTTGTACACACTATCGGTTAGCAGTACCAGGTCAAGAAACTAAAAATTTTAAATCCACACAAGATTGTTCTTCACGCAAAGAAATTTAGCTCACTAGCGTTGCGTGGGAGATGCACCAATTTTTCACCACAATTTTACTGTAAAGAAGTAATTGTCCTTAGAGGAGAGCACGGAAATGTCCTCACCAACCAATGTATCACTCTCTAGCACAGCTATTCACCAAGTGAGACTCCCTTTTTTGTCGACAGACTGATGGGGGGCGATCAGAAAAAAAGGATGTGTTTTTTTTTCTTACTTCTTCTGAATGTAGAACTGGGAGAGAGTATACGGTCTACGAGGTGTATAGCCGGCTGACTCGCGAGTACAAGTGAAAAGACGATATGGGAGTTTTCGAATATTCCAAATGATACACGCACACAATTAAACATTTCGGCGGGTAAATTGTTGACAGCTTGTCGGTGGCGCGCATTCGTTTTTTCATTTTTCCCATCGGTGTGAAAAAAGGTAAACATATGATTCGAAAATTCTCCTATTTTCGAACATGAATGCAACCCTCTTGTGCAATGGCATGGTGGAATTTGGTTATTTTAATTTGAAAATTCTTTTTTGGGGTGGACGTTATTTTTTTGTATTGAAAACTATTTTAGGGGTAGTTGGATTTCTTTTTTTTGTTGGATTTGTTGAAATTAGTTTTTGTATTGGAAATATTTGAAATGGTTACTTTTATTCTTCAAATAAGAACAATTTTTTTTACTTTGGTGAATTGGGAAAGTAGTTGCATTTTTTGCATAGTGTTTAGGGTATGACTACATTTTTGACTTGCAGATTTATATGTTGCTAATGTCGGATTTACACCACAATTATTATGCCAATGGCAGTTGAAAATTAATCTCAGTTACAGCATGAGCGTTGTATTATGAACTTGAAAGAGCAAAATTTGAATAGAATAAATGATAAAATACTTAAGAGGTTAAAATGTAGAAGTTCAGTTTTTTTGTGGCTTCTTACAATTTGCAAAATAGTAACTACCTAGCATTTACCAGCGGAATATTTACACGAAGAAATTTATCCTAATGTCAACAACCATTTTCCCTAAATTGACTAAACGTCATGAGTACTTTAAGCGTTTTATACTTTGTTCCGAACTAACCGAAATCTGATTTCGGCTGAAAAAGTTTATATCTGGAATTGGTGGATCGCGATTTTATTTAAATAAAGTCAAAATTAAGAGATAATAATCAAGGCTTATGACATTTCGATAACAAAAAAAAAAATAGGTGCTACAATTCTATCTATCTGTCAGTCTATCTATACGTCGACCTTCTTCTTTAAAGCCGATATGTTCTACTAGCTAGTTTTTAAATCAAATTAAAACTCAAAACTCTAGAAAAAAGCATACAAAACATGTTTGAAGTACAATTTTTCAAAACTGTAAAATTATATTTTTGATTTAGTTCAAAAATACGTTGTTTTAATTTATTCTTAATCAAAAACTGAAAATTAGACGATTTTACATCTTATAGTTTTTGAGAAAATTGAAAATTAGTTTTTTTGATTATTTTTCCGTGAGGATTATGAAAAAATTAGTTCTTTCTTATATCTCACTTTGAGGTGTGTGTTACTGTCGAGACCTTTAAATGCAAAAGAAACTTTGCGTACACCTAACCTCACACCTACCCCAAATTCCATAAAAATAGTTTTAATAATTCTCAATTTTCTTAAAAACTAGAAGACATAATATCATCTTATTTCCAGTTTTTGATTAAAAATTAACTAGAGCAACGAATTTTAGAAAAAAAGTAGTATATAATTTTACATTTTTGAAAACTCACGCTTAAAACTTGGTTTTTATGTTTTTCTTGTAAATTTTGAGTATAAAATTCGCTAAAAGAATAAAGCTATTGGATTTAAAAAAGGTATACCTAATGGGTAATTTTAAGTATTACCGTTATTTTTTTACTATATTTTTCCATTTTTTGTACTTTTTTTTTATGAAATTGTCCATTATGCCCAAACGGGGGAGATAGACCCCCATAATAAAAAGTGCTTCTATTGAACTGTTCTTCAAAAAACCGTTGTCATTTCCTGGTGCCTATGTTATTGTACTCTTGCCCATTGCTGTCATGGAATGTCATGCAAAACAAGGGACCGGCAATTGTTTTGCATGTGAAAAAATGTGGTGAGTAAAATACTTTTTTTTAACACAAACAAAAGAAATATTCACCTCAAGGCATTATTTGCATACAAATGGTTTTTTCATCAAAAAATAATTTGTTTTTCAGTTTTAGACCCATAGTTTATTAAATAGGGTTAATGGATAGTTTAGGCCAAGGCAAACATTTTTTGCCTTGAATATTATACAATTTTGTGCACAGAATAGGTGGACAATTGTTTGAAAATTTTGATGTAAGAACATTTGACGTTTATGAATTTCCACATATTTTTTAAAAGTTCTTAAGCCTGTTTACATTGTCTTCCTACTGAAAGGTGCACCCAGTGAGATAGGTAGATTTTATGTGCGAAATAAAGAGAAAGAGGATTTCAACCAAAATCTACCGATGTGCAACTTTTAGGAACTATTATACAAACGTTTCTCAAATTTTGATCCATGATTCAGCAATTTTAAATCATTAAAACTACTTTCAGTAATAGAACAATTTAGACAGGCACTTACACACTCTCACTGCTTGTTATAAGAAATACATGGTATACTTGATAGTTCAGGGAGACTGATGCACGACATGATACAACTAAATAAGATAGCGCGCATCATGTTCTTAAAATGACGTCATCGGCGCACACAAATATTTTTTCCAACAAAGATTTTTCGACTAAGATTTAATAATTGAATATGAATTATCATTTCTAAAAAACAATGCACTAGTTTTTAGGATTCTGAACAGGCATTTTTACTAAGAAAAACATCAGGGAAAAGGCGTTATCTTTTTAGTTGTATCATATGGATTCGGGGCATTATTGCGAGTAAATAATCTCGATTGTTTGCCAGATAGAACAAAAGACAGTGAATTATTTGTGTTTTGAAACAATTTTTTATTTAAGTTTAAAATAAAAAAAATATCTATGTTTTGAATTTATGTGTTGTTGAAATTTAAGATATCACAGTAAGAAATCATTTTCAAATGCTATGTATTGTGACGTCACATAAAAACATATATAGTGACTCTTCATCTCATATTCAACATTTTATTTCATGCTGTCACTAGTGGTCACAGTGGGCAGGAATATATTCCAACCAAATTTCACTCACATCCTTGCAAGAGGCAGCAAATACTTTGCGTGAAATTTCGTGGGATATTCAGCTCCTTCCGTTTCTCTGAAATGTTAACAACTATTGATGTGTCAAAAAAAGTGTTGACATGTCATTGCTCAGAATGTTACACTTTACAATATTTCATGTAAGAACGATAATGTTGAACATAATGTTGATCTGTCAAATGGCAAGGGTGAAAATAAAAAAAACGAAATGCATTATGAATGAATAACCAAGAAAAATAGGAATTGCGTTAAATTTATTGAAAAAAATACATTACTACAAAAAATTAAATTTCAATTAGCTTTAACTACTAACCCTATTCTCCCTATTATTACTGATACCTCACAAATCATAAGAAGAAGTAGGAAAACAAATTTTGTGACTTTTTCGTATTCTCTACCTTTACTGCCTGAGCATAATAGAAAGCTGCAACTGGAGCCGCAGCTAGAATAGCTGTCAAAAAATTTACGTACGTACGTGATTTTTTATCCACACACAATGTGATGTACTAGATTTCTGACATTTGTGTCATTTGAAGTCAGCTGTGCGAGTTTTATATTGAACACCAAAACGAAAATAAAAATTAATAATGATGAAATGGAAACGGAACTTAAATTACTTTACGCCCTTACCCTGAGGCCACACGAGCCAGTACTGGCTTGCCAGTCGCAATTCACTCACACTTTTTTACCGACACATACAAACATGAGCAACTGGCTCGTCAACTGGCTTGCTTTTTTTGTAGCCAGTTGGGAAGCCAGTAGAGCAGCCAGTTACAGGGTTCGGCAGTACTTTTTCGGAGCAGATTTGGAAAAAAGGTCTAAAACTAAAATTGACTCACATTTTATTTTACAAAATTTTAATAAAATAATAATTGGGGAGTCCAGTCCAAAAGAACTCAAAGATTTATAAATTCGCTAACGCCCATATTATTCACTCGTCTAATCTGATTAATCCAAATGAATTTAAACTGCAATCCGGAGGTCATTTTAAGTTGTTGATTCCAGATTGAGACTGAATTTATATTATTCACTTTTTCTTAACACTTCAATTTATATAAAACCAAAAGTTTTTCAACCGATTTCACCAAAAATTTTTTATAATTTTCATCCGTTGTTTTTGGAAATCGAGTTAAAGCGAAAATGACAACGACGACTCATGTCTCTCGCCATGGTCGTCCAAACGATATTTCCAGTATCGTGGTCACTAAGCTCGTTTCGCTGTGGTCCTGCCATGCCCATTTACACGGGCATCTATGTCGTGGTCGTCTCGCTATAATCTCGCTCTGGTCTCGCCGTGACATTTTCACGTGGTTTTTGCATTGAGCATATTTTGCCATCATCTCACTTTGGTCTCGCCGTAGCCTCACCAAAGTTATTTTTTCAAATTTGGAATTTTCGAGTTTCGAATTTTTCAAAGTGGTTAAAATAAGCTATAGGTTAAAAAGTTTAGTTTCGGGCATGAAAAAAAAGACAAATTTTACCTCTTTGTCACACTCATTATGTTTGATATTCTGCTTTACATCACCAATAATGGACGCGAAAAGAAATAACAAATACAACAATATAAACATTATGGAATCTTAATAAAGGAGTATCTTTGATTTCAGTGATTGTGTTTGTCGTAATTAAAGTTTAATGTGAGTTTTCATCCTTGAGAGATTAAATTTTAACAGTGAATAAAGTGAATAGAATATAATTTTTTTTTAATTCACATATGATAATAAAAATAAAAAGTATCAATAAAAGGCAATAAAAGGAGGGTTGTTTTTATCTACATGTGTTTTTCCTTTTTTATTTCCTATACATGAATAATCATGAATAGGTGTGATAAAAGTTCTTGATAAAAGCACAAATACTTATTCAAAAGGGAAAATTTACTAACATATGTCTAACATGTCACTGGTGAAATATCCGACGACCACTCTGGCATTTTATTTCACTAGCCCATTTACTCATTTTTACTCCCTAAATCCATTTTCGGCGAAAAGTGACTCATATCACTCACTACTTGCGGTTTCGAATAGCTAAATCTCCGCACAGAACCAACGCAAAACATTCGTAACGCTCTGTTCTTTTGTTTCTTTTGTCGCATAGCAATAGAGTGTTTTTAGTTCATTTAATTTTGAAAGAAATATCTTAGCAGTTATATTTCTTTCCCTAAATTCGGAGTAGATTTATTCCATTTGGATTAAAATCCGAACCCTGGCCAGTATAGAAGCCAGTACAGCATGCCGCCTACGTCACAGCAAATACACGAATAGGAATTTGACAGTCAATGTATGTAGCCAACTGGCTAGCCAGTACTGGCTCGTGTGGCCTCAGGGTTATGAGAGATTGAAAAAAGTTTGAAACCCACTTAAAACCCCATGTAAACACTGGGTTGCGCTCACAACTTTGATATGTCAAAAAAAATACATGCAAAAGTAAATAGATGACCAACTTGTCTGCAGCTTCATCTGCAGCCGCATCGTTTTGTGTTCTTATCATTTGTATTCAACATTTTGACAGCTATTCCAGTTGCAGCTCCGTCTCCATTTTGTTCAGCCAGTAAGTTGTCAAATAAGTCGCCGCTCTACTCATCGCTTCTCAACTGGCTTGGGAAAAGGCAAAATTTCAAAAAGTTTAAAAGAAGCCCTTGAATAAAAATAAAATCTGCACAACACAAAAGATTTTGTGAAAAAACAAACAATAAATCAAACAAGTACCTACCTACCTACCACAGCGTTAGCCTGTGTATGCTATTTTTAATACCCAGAATGCCAGCGATTTTCAACGCATCATGTTAGAAAAATAAAATGAGGAAATAATTGCAATGCTTTCATTCCATGGTGTTACTCAACCCCAAAAAATTCCATCTTTAATCAATCCAACAATTAAATGCCATCGCACCCTTACCTTTCCCAACAAGAGTACCATACAAAATAAAAGCATTTTGCGCCAACAGAATTTAAAAAAAAAACAACAAATTTCCACCTCTACCACACATTAGATTTCTCCTGTTTCGAGAATTCACCTGCAGTTTACCACTACAATCATACTGCTCTTCGAAAACTGGGGTAAACCGCCAATTTTTGACATTTCGAAATTCTACGTTAGTGTGCGTGAGTTGTCACTTTTCTTCAAAAATGAAAACAAAAAAAATTAACCGGACTGAAATGGAACTCCCAATTTCCCTATAAACACTGCTAGTGTAAAAGAGACAAACGAATTAAAATTTGTTTGTATTTTATTTAGGTGGAAGGAAGACAACAGTTATAATAACAATACAAAAACCAGCTGTATTCCAACTCCGTCATCATCATATGGGTGTATAGTCGCGTCAGCTGATTTTGCACAGTTTCAAATTTGTTGGTTGGAATAGTTCTTTTGTTGTTGTTTTTTTCAATGAAGATGTGGGGTTTATGACTGGAACTGGATTGGCGTATTAGCGACTTTGTCTGGGTGACTAGAGCGCCAGGGGAGCGGACTCGATTAAGAATAAAAGAAAATATACACCAAGTCGTCTTCTTCCATTCATTATGATTACTGGCCGCTGAGACCGAGAAAGAATTTTGTCCGAATTTTTTTCTTTTTGACTTTGATTACCTGTTTTGTCGTTTCCTTTTCTTTTTATGATGACGATGAATGTGTATTTGTTGCTGGTGGTTTAGTTCATTTAACCTGTATGTGCATAAAAAGAATTGCAAATGGCAACAAAAAAAATATGTACAAACGAACAACACGCAAACCAGAAAGTCTCGCGAAGCAGAAAACACGAACCAGAACGAACTGAACAACAGAAACAAATTAAATAAATAAAAACCTCTAGAATAACTGGTTTTTGGGTCACTGTGCGGGTAAATATGTGATTTATACGGAATTCTCTCTAGAATTTCAAAAATTATATTAACCAGATCGATTGACCGAATCATTGGAACTACCAAATGCACTTCTTTAGAGGAAGAAGCCTTCAAAATTTGAATTCAACTTCAATACAGCTTTAATCAGCAGAAAGAAGCGACAAAAGAAGAACCAGCGCAATGAGGCGAGAACGTGTCGCAATTACCTACCTGGAATTGCTTTGTTGTTGGCAATTACAATTCAATTGATTTGGGAAATTCAGAAAAAGAATAAATAAAAACAAAAATAAGTGACCGACCTTTAACTTAGTGTCTACGAGAGCGATGATTGGAGACGTTCTTTGTTTATTTCACCAGAGAATGCATCAAAATTATAGAAAATCTTAAAACACAAACTGGCAGTTGAAGATCCAGCCTCTTTTTCTTTTTTGTTTTGTTTTGTTTTAAATAGCTGATTGGTTGAATCCACGGGCAGCATAATCTTGTTTTTTGGTACGGTCTGAGAGCTTGGGGAACTGAGCATCTCCGGGAGTTACAACATTACGATTGCGAATTACTCGCCATCCTCCTTTCCTTGTCCAATCCTGCAATAGAATCGAAATGAATGTAGTACTTTCATTTTTCTAGGCACTACGAGTTTTACATACATTTTGGTTGTATTTGAAGTAATAAGCTCCCGCATAGAGACCAGTCAATGCCAAGAGTCCTTTGCCAATCCAAAAGCGTACAGCGAATGCTTTTTGGAAGCCCTATTCGTTTTCCATACCAACCAAGAGGAAGAGAGGTTATAGACGAACGATTTTGTTGTTATGTAAGCTTCACTTACCATAGACGGTGTTAGGGCATCGCACAACTTATCCAATGGAGCCCGATAGAATCGTCGAATAGGGTTTTGAAATTCAGCATCTAGAGCTGGCACTCTACGTGGTTCATTGTGGCCCAGTTCTTGATCCTTAACCCATTGTTTACGCCAGGCACGCTCTTCGTCTGACATACCAGCCAGACGTTCGCGTTCGCGGACCATACGGCCGGCGATGGCCATGGGCGTCACGCCACCCGTAGGAGAGGCTGGGTTTGAAGACATTTTTCCAAAGAATTTCTGACGGAAATTGTTTGAAACTTATGTGAAAATTTTAATTTGCGGAGGAAAGTTCTTACTTTTTTTGAGGGTGACAAGTGACAGTTTAAAATTAGCAGATGGATGTCAAAAAAGGACAGGGATGGTAAGGTATAAGCGAAATGGAATTGTAGTAGTTCGATGGATAAAAAGGAAGTCAGCGTTACCGCTGTCTTTTAACTTTTGCAATTCTTCGTAGTTTGTTATGGCCTGGTTATTATGGCAATACGATCGCGACGGTCAAATTTTGTAGTATTGAACTTTTACATAGTTTCGGATCTTCCTTATTTAGGCCTATTCGGCGTGATCTTTTATTCTGCTATTCTGTTATTCTGTTTTGAATTTTCATAGAAAAGTTAAGGCTGTCAAAAAATCTTTTATTTATTTTAATTTTCGTATTCTGCATGCGTAATTTTGTTAATTAATTTGCAAAATTGACAGTTCTCTTTACTGTCTAAGCGTTTTGTATAGGAAAAATACGAAAATACGGAAAGTGCTAAAAAGAAACGTCAAAAAGAGTCTCGGAAAACTTGGCCCACGACGCATAGGATAACTTATCTTCCATCTCATCTTTTTCTCTTTTGCACTCAAAGTATTAAGGCTCTCCCAAACCAACGCGAATGCGGAGTGATTCACAGCGAATCATTCACAATAGAAAAAAATATGACAAATACACAACGCTAAACAACAACAAAAATTCGTCGTCGCTGCGGATTCGCTTTGGTTTGGGAGAGCCTTTAAAGGTTCTCCCAAACCAACGCGAATGCGGAGCGATTCACAGCGAATCATTCACAATAGAAAAAAATATGACAAATACACAACGCTAAACAACAACAAAAATTCGTCGTCGCTGCGGATTCGCTTTGGTTTGGGAGAGCCTTTAAAGGTTCTCCCAAACCAATGCGAATGCGGAGCGATTCACAGCGAATCATTCACAATAGAAAAAAATATGACAAATACACAACGCTAAACAACAACAAAAATTCGTGGTCGCTGCGGATTCGCTTTGGTTTGGGAGAGCCTTAAAGGCTCTCGAAGGCTCGCGCGAATTCGCAGCGAAGACGAGTTTTTGTTGTTGTTTAGCGTTGTGTATTTGTCATATTTTTTTCTATTGTGAATGATTCGCTGCGAATCGCTCCGCATTCGCGTTGGTTTGGGTCAGCCTTAATACTTTGTATTTTCATTCAATACCTAATTTAATTTAAAAAAATTGTTTCGCTTTTTTTCACGTTTGTTCAATTATTACTTTGCACGGACATCTTCAAGTCTTTAAACAAATTTATTTACATTTTCATATCTCTATTGCTTTATTTTGTCTTTGACACTTCAGGCCAAAAAGTTATAGCAAAATATGCACACATACACAACATGAAGATGTGCACACAAATACAGACAAAGGACGTAGGACTTTTTGCAACTCAAAAAGGTAGTCAATGCAAAAATGTTCCACATAGAGCGATTTTGTGCAATTTAGTTCTATGAAACTTAAATTGTATTGAATTTTTGTATTATGAAGATTTCAAAAAGTTCGTAAAAGGTTTTATGTTGAACATAGTACCTTATAGCGTTTAATATTTGTGGAATTTCGATCTCTTTTTTTGCCTGTAGCGTTGCCAGGCATTTTATTTAATTTTTCTTTTTGATCCTATCAGAAAGCCGGTAAAATTACGAAACATTTGATTTATAAAACTCATTTTTGGTAGCTAGTTTCTATGAAACACAACCTTTAAGTATTCATCCAGTGAATTGTCAAAAAACATACCTTTTTCGATTTTAAATAAAACACCAAAGGGCCTTAAATTAAGTTGTTGATATAAGCAACAAGCAACAAAATTTGTTTTTAAAATTAATAAAAAAAACTACAGTTTATGAGCACAGTTCACAAATCTAAGGTATATACTGCGCAGGCTGTCAAAATTGAAACTGTCGGAATTAAAAAATGGCTGTGTACAAAGAAAAAACTAACTCTTGCTGAACTGGGCCCCAGGGTGACTTTAGGGCTCAACGAACAAACCTAATGATATTTCTGCGGAGTTTGTTGAAATGGAAATTGTTTCAAGTCACCCTGTTAAAATCTCAATCGTTCCACCGATCACGATAAACAGAAACTTGTTTTTGTTTCTTATCAACCACCTATCACTTTTCACATCACTTCCCCTCAAAGAAGTGCTTCCCCTAGAAAAATAAATATGATTTTCAGGAAGTGTTTCCCTTTCCTGACTCAATTTGCAAACAGATCCTTTTGCGCAGTTAGTATCAATCTGCAAATTTATATATCTCATCCCACGACCTTTGCATCCTTCCAGCTCTCATCGATCCCCACAGAAATTCGAATTGTTGAAGTCGGACCCCGTGATGGCCTACAAAATGAGCCAACTATTCTCCCAGCTGAAACAAAAATAACTCTCATCGATCGGCTATCTGAAACGGGATTGAAAACCATTGAGGCCACCAGTTTCGTGAGCCCAAAGTGGGTTCCTCAAATGGGTGATAATAGAGAAGTTCTTCATGGAATCCAACGAAAGCCAGGTGTCTCTTACCCAGTTCTAACCCCGAATATGAAAGGCTTCGAAAATGCTCTTGCTGCTGGTGCCGAAGAAGTTGCCATCTTCGGAGCAGCTTCGGATTCATTTTCTCTCAAAAATGTAAACTGCACTGCCGCTGAGAGCATCGAAAGGTTTCGACCAATTATTGATGCCGCCAAAAAAATCAATGTCAAGGTAAGGGGCTATGTTTCCACTGTGGTCGGTTGTCCCTACGAAGGAGCCATCAGTCCTCTAGCGGTAGCCAAATTTGTTGACATCATGTTCACAATGGGTTGCTATGAAGTATCACTAGGGGACACAATTGGAGTTGGAACTCCTGGCACATTCCGCAAGATGCTGGACGAAGTGGTTAAAGTCGTTCCTCCTGAAAAACTAGCTGTCCATTGTCATGATACTTACGGACAGGCACTTCCAAACATCTTAACTTCTCTGGATTATGGTGAGTGGTTCGGGTGATATTGTTTTTCTCCAAAGAATTCGATGTATATTTTGAATATTTCCAGGTATTTCTGTTGTGGATTCATCAATTTCTGGATTAGGTGGTTGTCCCTATGCAAAAGGAGCCTCCGGCAATGCCGCTACAGAGGATGTAGTTTATATGTTACATGGAATGGGAATTAAGACCGGAGTCGATTTGGATAAACTCATTGATGTGGGTAAGTTCATTTGTTTGGAATTGGGAAGGCAATCGGAGTCTAAGGTTAATCGAGCTTCAAAAAGATAAATTCACTGAAGTCTGGACACTCAAAAGTAGCTACACGATATCGCGAAAGATATTGTGTACAAATCAAGGGATATGCACTTATTTTGTTATTTTTTTAATATTATATTTTTTTAAATAAAAGCATCTTGTATAAACTAGTCTTAGCGTATTGAGTGATGCTTTTTTTCTTATAAATTCCAGGGACTTTAAGATATTTTTCTGCAAAGGTAGAACAAATGAAAAAAATAGTTATATTTTTTTTTATGCTACTTTTCTGTTTCGGTTTATGTTCAAAACTTTTTATTTTATGTGTTGAAAAAAATTTGATTATTATTTTCAGATGAAGTTTCTAGTAAAATGAAATAAAAAAATGCAATTTCAAATTATTTATTGGTTCGCCGATTCGTATAATTACTTATGAATATTTCTATTCAGTTGGCTGACTGGAACTAACTGGTCTCCAACCTAATCACTGGAGATAGGCAGCTCAAAATAACTAATTCAAAATTTGATCAAAATGAATGCGGTTTTATTTATTTATAACTATAACTTGGTACTCGTATATTAAATTAATTAATTAATATGCAGAAAATAGCACAGAATTCCATTTAGTTTTATTTTACCGTTAGCATTTTTAGAACAGGTTCTACACAATCATTAAGGATAATCTAAAGCTCCCCCTGTAGGCATTACTCACATTATTTACTCTGAGCCGCTGTGATATGAAGACCCCTTAGGTTCAAAGAATTCTGATTTCATGTTTTCAACAAGAACTGACCGTGTCTCTTCAACTGGATGCGATAATGAAGGTTGTGTGGTTGCAATTTGAAGAGAATTACGGGCCAAGAAAATATCGTCCACAGCATCTAAGGTCTTACGTTTAAATCGTCGAACTTCTTCGTCAGTCATTTTCTGTAGATCAGGTATCATGCTGAGAAGAAACATTTTCAATGCTTCTGTATTCGGGTCTCGGTTGAAAGTATGATGGTCTAATTTAATTGAAGACCTCCTGTTTTGTTTGGCCTAAAAGAAATGGAAAGCTTTATCATCAGCATAAATGCTTGAAAGGTACTACATACTTACAAACAGTTTATCTCTTCGTCGAAAAGTTACAGCAGGTTGCTTTGAGTGTAACTCCAGCGATGGAGGCGATGGTATGGGCGGCGGTGATAGCTGGGATGCTGAGTATAACGTATTTTGTGGTGATGGGCAAATGTCTGGCAATGATACACTGTCTTTATCATCATCTTTTATTATTTGTTCTGGATATTGTTGTTCTTCATTGTGTGCTAGTATATATTGATTTTCCGATGGAGGATCTTTCTTCAAAGCCCTAATATATGGAATAGCGAATTTCATGGCATCTGAAAGGTAGTATGCCTTCCTACTTGTCTTTGCTCCTGCAACAGCTTTGCTTTGTCTTACGTTTCGAACAAAAACCGCACGTAGATTTTTCCATCTGTCTTTGCATTCGGAAGCTAATAACAAACAAAACAAATATTTGATAATTTTTTTGGATTGATTTCAATCTACATATACTCTTAGCATTATGCACAAAATGTTTGGATATCACTCTTTGTGGAACATTGGAAAGCATGTTATGTACCGTACCTATGTATTTGGTTGAGTTGTGACCGAGACAACAAAGGCAGAAGCCTCAAAAATATATCTATGCTCCAACATGAAGCATTCATAATTATTGTCTCTTACATAGGATACGACTGCGGAATGAAAACGATTACAATCACTTTCTCTGCAATCCGTCAAGGAGCTTTTATTGTTTATTTTTTATCAATTGTATCTTTTAAATGAATATTTCTCTATCAAATACGTACCAGTCATATACATGTGTCTTCCAATTTCATTCCACGCCCTATCCGTCTCCCTTTTGTTTGAGTGGTCGGGAAGATTGAAATCATATAAAATCGGGTGTTTTTCTACTTCGCCCACAAATAAAATATTTACGTGTTGATCGTTCATTTTCATATGACGAACTAAATTTAGATTGACAAAAACCTGAGAAAAGTCATTTGGAACTTATTCTCATAAGAAAGTAACTCAAAGCGGACTGGTTAGTAACTTGATATACTTTAACGTAGTAGGTATCTATGTACCAGTGATGAAAACCGACTTTTCTCGATTGTACGAAAACTTAAGAAAAATAGTACTAAAAAACACGAAATTGCGCTCAACCTTTTAATTCATAAAATATTGAAAATAAAAATAAATAAGTCTGCACTATTAATAAAATAAATCTTTTTTGTATTAAATTTCACATTCATAAATCAACCTTACTCTAAAAGGTCCTTTGCAAGTAGTTTACTCTGTAAGGCGTAATTATCCCATTCAATTGAGTTTTTATTTATAGTAAGGGTGTTTTGTTGACCTTCTTAAGAAATAATTTGGCATTTCCCCGGATGTATGTATTTTTAGTTTTAATTTTGATTATAAATCGGTCTGAAAAAGGGTGTAACCATATCCGAAACGTCACTACAGGATGGAATAGAATTAAACTTAGAATTAGCAATACCTGACCTGAAGCCCACAAAAAGATAAACATCTTTCTTAAAACGAATCTTGTTTTAAAAAACGACTTTCGACAATCGTAATACGAGCTTAAATTCAAAGAAGGAAGGAGGAACATATCAATTAAAATTTGCCCGTGTCGGGGCCAAATCGGCGAAATGACTTTTTTCATAAAATACAAAATAGGTTTTCTTAGAAGTTACCAAGTAAAGCTTTTTATTTCGTTTTAAAACCAAAATATTACCGTTCATTATAAAGTTGAAGGTTTTTCAATACCGTTATTAATTACGTAAACTCGGAGCGTTGAACGTTTGGTACTGAATGCGCCCGGTTTACCATAACTAAAAATGTGGCCTTGGGTATCGATTTTCATTATTTTTTCTAAATATTGCTATTTCTACTAACAAAGTGAGATTGATTTTTGGTGTTATTTTACCCACTACAGGTATAACCTTCCCTATTACCGGGTACCCACTTAACGTTGAATTTCTGGACACCCTGTATTAGTTACAGTTGCGAACACGAAAATAGCAGTGGGTTTAAAATAAATGAAAATATGATGTATGCTTAAAATGTATGTTGGGAGGATGTCGCACATACTGGTAGCATCAAATACCGCAATCACAAACTCATCTACCCATAAAATATTACTCAATTTTACCAAATTGCCGATTTTTCCGGATTTTCTTTAGATAATCGCACATACCTTCTTTCGTCATGGGATATTATTTTTCTTATTTGATCTCTTTTTTCTAGATTTTCTGTATATTTTAAATAATCTGAGATCATATAGTCAAAACAACAAAAAATGTGCTGCATTTCCTGGTATGACTTGCCTTCTCTGAGCAGTGTTAGAATTAATTTGCGCCGCTTATCAGTCAAGTGTTTACTACGGCACACTTTTGCAAAAAAAAACATCACAAATGCTTGTTTATGTTGAAATTTCCTTAAAAACATTTCTTCTACAAGAATTCACTTGCTTTCAGTTTATAACACTTCAAAAAGTAAAAAATCGAATATTTACAAAATAATGCTATTTAATCATTCACTTCACAAACGATCCCCAACGATTAAATCTGCCGTTATTCTGAAAGCATGGCACAGTTTTCTCTTTCTTAACAATGCTTAAGAATCAGGCTTTCACTGAATGCATACTATTTTTAATTTAAAAATTAAGAACCAAAAGTAAAAAGCATTCAACAAATGTCTCTGAAACCACTGCTATTTTTATACCTACAAACCTTTAACCCCACAGATGTTCTTAAAGAAAAAAACAACATTTTTAATTCATAAAATATTTTCATTAATATTTTATCATTTAATTTATTCGTCATCATAAAATAAATTGAATTAAATTCTTATAAATACATAATTATAATTTAATAAATCTGATACCTACATTATTAAATATATATATTTTATATTTCTGTACAAACAAATATAGTGTATACATATTTTTATTTTATGTCCTTATCATAAAACAGAAATGAAAATACAAGTTAAATAATTATGAAACAAAAATACATAAAGATGTTATTTTTAAAAGAAAATTTGTATTTTATTAAAAGAAAAATGGAACATTTTGTATTCTTTTATGTATGGTTTTGCTTTGAAGATCAAAAGATTACAAATAAATTAATAATAAGGGCTTAGAACATTATCTAGGATTTAATCCTTTTACAAATACACAATACAAATAAAAGGATATATTATATATATATAAATATTGTGTTTATCTATCAAGCAATTAGAAATTATTTTTTTGTTTTTGAATTTTTAACAGTTTTTTGTGTTAATGTTTAAATTACTTCTGATTTATTTTCATTTTTAGTTTTAGTTTTTATTCAAATACAATAATGCATGTAAATTTTAGTTAATATTATATAAAATTTTTTAATAAAAATTCTTCTATAAATTCTTGCCGTAAAAGCCTAAAAGTCTAATACGCGTCGATACTGGACTTTGGACATGCTCCAATATTTCCATCTTTCGTTATTCAATACATTTTTTAATAATTTTTATATATATATTTATTTTAATTGTTTACAAATAATATCATTTTAATAATAATTTTTTTTTATTAAGATTAATAAGGAAAATAAAAATACAAATTTAATATGAGTTAATTGATGTTTTGAATTTTTTTTATTAATATTTTTTTTTGTAAACCAACCAAAGAGAGAATAGAAAAAAAGAGAAGAAACAATTAATGAACGACATAAATTTAAAATTTATCTTGTTAAATATTTAATTTTTTTTTAGTTTATTTTAATTTCAATTCTTTTTTTGATTTTCGAAAATGATGTGAAAGCAGGTGTATGTTTTTATTTTACTGTCGGTTTCTGTTTATTGTTTGTCGAACTTTGTCTTGTAGGTTTCGAGAGATGAATGTTTAAGATTCAAAAAAATTTATGGTGAAAAGTGTGTAAAAAGGATGTTTGTTTTTTTGAAATAATTAAAAAAATAAGATCAACCAAAATTTTTTTAAATAAATCATAAGAAAAAGCGAAAAATATTATTAAATTAAAATAAATTTTAACTCCAAGTTCTGAAAAAGGCAAAAGATAGTTTCAAACAATCTAGATTGTAAGTTAAAAGCTACAAATTTTTGAAAAGTTACAAAGCTGAAAAGTTTTTTAACACTAGGTTCTTACTTATTTAAAAAAGGAAAGGATTTAAGTTTTTGAAACAATTCATTCAGATTTAGGTTTTTAAACAGAAACAGTAAATACCAAAAAAATATGCGAATAAGGCCAGAGGGACTGAATTAAAGGCTAATAAGGCTTGAAACACGTAATTTCTTGGAACATTCTTTTTTAAATCATTTTTTCCTGCATGTAAAATTAAGTTTCCCAAAGCTCGGTTTTATTAAGACCGTAGCCAGGGGGGTTATTATGAAAAACGATACTCGTTCAAAATAAGGCGTATTCGTTAAATTGCGATTAGGAAAAACGATTGTAGTAGCACTTCATCGTAAAATTGCGATTAAGAGAAACGAGAATCGTAAAAATGACGATACTCGTATTTTTATTTACGAATGCCTTCAGCTCTCGTTCAGCTTTCGTTTTGGGGGTAGTTGTCAAATGTCATTTATTTTTGATTTTGGTTTGGTTGGTTTTTGCTTTGTTAAGTAAGCGAAAAAAGTAAGTAAATAATAAATACGATTTTGAAAACATAAAAATGACATTTGTTAATAGGAGTGAAGTAAGAAAATTATCATTTTTCGTTTTTACTGGCAACTTTTTTTGCTTTCTATTTTCGTATCTTATAATCGCCCTTCGCCATGACTTTCGTTTCTTCGAGTTTCGTTTTTTCTCCCGTTCGTTTCTTAATTCATAATTAGGGCCCAGACAGGGGCTATTTAATGTTTCGAAAAAAATTTCACCATTTACTCACAGTTCTGTGAGTTCTGTGAGTAAAAAAAAACTTGACGATGAGAACAGAATTGGCCCCAAAGGAAAAATGTCCGTGCTATGAAGGAAACTTTTGTATCCGTCTTCAGCTTAAGGTAGAACTAGAATAGTTTTGCGTGCGAAAATATAGTGTAGTGGATAAAAAATATTTTTTGTAGTCGGTTTGCACTTGCAAAAATAAGAAAAAACAATACATATGCATCTATGTAAACCTCACTGCATTTGCATGGAAATATTTTTTGTATCTAAAAATAATATTGATTTCCATCTTTAGGGCTATAATTTATTAAGTAAGTTATTGACTCAATGGTGGCTTAGGCCAAGGCAAACATTCTAATCAGAATAGGTGGAAATTTGTTTTGAAAAAAAATGATTTTTTCTGCATGGGAACTGTAAACTATACTTAAAGGTCAAATATTTTTTGTTCCCATAAAAAACACTTCCCGTAGCATAACTTGACCTCTTGACTTGACTTTTGCCTCAAGACTCAAAACTATCTCACACTGATCCTCATTATCTTGATTTGAGTAATGTACCGTACGTACATGTACCAACAGAGATAGATACCTTTGTTCACCACCTAGGCTGGAACGTCACTGTCACTGCTAATAGGGAAACCGTGAGTCACCTAGTTAGGGAGTTTAGATGACTGGATTAAAAATTATGTTGACGAATGACAGCTTAGTGGATATCCAGCAAAGAATTTGCCTTGAAAATTGCTGAATGGAGAGAACTTACAATTTTCTGCCGAGTCCAAACGGCAAATATGAGAATAAGTTTCTCATGGCAAGGAATACCTTTAAAGGATTTTTCACTTCCTTGCAGACGGCAGTCAAAATAGTTTCTCCACCTAATAGGCTAGGTTCATTTTAAAAAGGAAAAATTACGTGTATGGAAAACTAAAGCAAATTTGACAATTTACTTCTTCAGACTTTTTATTCAAAATTAAATTTTTTATCGACAAAAATTTATGCAGAAAAAGTTAAGAAAAACCAACTTAAAAAATTCAAAAACTCTGAGATTTTTAATATTTTTTTTAAATTCACCAAAACTTTTTTCGAAGAAAAGATAGACTGAAGGCATACTTGAAAAAAATAACAACAAATGCTGAAATCTTTAATATGACAAGTTAAAAGAAGTTTTCATTTAAAATTGACAGAGATAACTATTCAAACTTTACCACTTCTTATCATTTTTTATAGTTTTTGCCCGAAATTCCATTTTTTGGCACTATATGACATTTTTAATAATCCTTAAACCAGGTACCAATTCATTTATATCAATCGGATCAGCCATTCAGTTTTCTTAATAATCTCAATAGTCGTAATATTTCATTAAAATCTTGAGTTCGAATATTTTTACGAAAATTTTTAAAAATGTTAAACTGAATGGGAATGTTTGTATGTAAATTTTGAATAAATATGACTTTTTTAACATGCCATATTACGGCCTTTACTTTGTCTAAGCATGTTTTGAGCCTAGAAATCTTTAATTTTTCGATTTTTTTCGTTGATTTCTATAAATATGTCTTGCTTAATTTTTTTTTAATATTTTAAACCATATTCGATAGGAAATTTAATTTTGAACAAAAAGTTTTAAGAGTTAAATAGTCAAATCCGACTTAGCTTCCGAGTTACACTAAACATATTGAAAAGTGTCCAGTGTGACCATTCTTTCAGAAACACATGATAGAGATTTGTTTTCTTAGTTGCTTCTTCTTGATAAATATGTAAAATATGTTTTTTAATTGCCAAAACCGTTTTTGGCTTAACTGTTTTATGTAAGAAGTCCAAACATAAATCCTGAATAACAAAATAAAAACACTGTGTAATTTTCTTATACATATTTATATGGGTATTTTTTATTAAATAATTAAAATTTAAAATCACAAAAAATAGTAGTATAGTATTTAAAAATAATGTAAAGAGTGCGTATAAATAGTGGGACTAATTATTACTTTTAAGGAAGTTCAATTTAAACAAGCTATTGCCCACTCAATGGATATAACAAGTGAATAAGTTTTCAAAAATATAAAACAAAAATAAAAATAACAAATTAGGATACAATTGCAAAATAAAATAAAAAAAAACAATATATTAACTATTTTCACTCAAAAAATTAAATTCATATTAAAAATAAATACAAAATATCAATGACGATTATTTTCCATATGTTTGTGACTCTGAAAATAAAAATTAATTTATATAAAACAAAATCAAAATAAACACAAAAAACAAAAACAATGAAATACAAAACAATATAAATAAACAAAATTATGGATTAGAAGAAAAGGTTAGTTAAGTAAAAATGTACTAAGCGAACAATTGCATGCATATGAATGAGAAAAAAAAAATGGTTAAAAATGCAATAGACATATTATGAAAAGGATGAGAGTTGTATGGAAATCTAATTTAAAATTTAAAAAATGGCGTTCGGTTTCTTTTAAATTTATGAAAAAATTATTATTGACTTACCAACACATTATTTAGTTAAGAAAAAGAGATCCAGGATTTAGTTTTGTGTTTGAAATATTAATTTGTATTAAGCAAACACAAGTAGAAGTTTATTTTTTTTTTATTAAAATCTTTTTTATTTTTAAGTTTAAATCAAAAAGTTTTACACAATTTTTTTAACTTCTACGAGTAGTTGGTTAGGATGAGGAAGATTAAAAATAATTTTTGTTTGTTTTAATACTTATTTCAAAATTTAACTTAGATTTACTATATTTTAATTTTTGTTCAATATAATATTGGATTTCCGTTAGGTATCTATTTTTTATTTAAATAATTTCTCTTTAGGAGAGTTGGGAGATAAGAAGCTAATAGAAAAATAAAATAAAAGAAATTATATTTATGCTATTTTTTGGTTAATATATTTTTAAAGGTTTAGGAGAGATGGAGTAGTGGTCATTGAATTAATTGTGTTTTAAAAAAGAGATTAACATAATTTTATGTTAAAAAGACATAGGTACTTATAACATTCTGGAAAAGTAATGACGAAATATAACCTAGAAGCAAGTTCTTATTTCAAATAATTTTGTTAGTGGCTCTATGTATAGGTCCTATGTAAGGTAAATACAAAAATATTATTGTGGAAGAAAATAGTTCAAAAATTTTGCAGGCTGCCAATTTCTGACAAAAAAACTTTGGAATTTAAGTGCAGAATCGAAACATAAGAGTCTTCTAGATGACCAATGGAAAACGGGACTTCGCAACTAGTTTTCTTCGAAGCCTTCGTTTTTAAAACTATTTGCTTTTAAAGCTATTAGTTTTTAATATGCTTTCAAAATGTAAGTACTTTCAAATAGAATAGAAATATGACTCAAAAGTCATCGTCACACTTTCACTCTGCCAAAATGTCAAAATAATTCAATAGTGCTACTAAATTTATAGCGAATACATTTTTTTTTAAATAGCCCTACTAGGGAATATTGTGTTATATTTTTAAACCAAACTCAATTCAATGACCAATCAAAATCTATAATAATGATTAATATTATAACTATGTATTTTAACTTTTTTGTATGTTTCTTTCTACAAACATTGTACACGCGCCGCCATTTTAAAGAGATATATATTTGGATAGAATACCCGAAGTAAAATAAATACAAATAACAAAAATACCTACAATTTATACTCAACAACAAACATTATTTACAAACTTAACAAATTAAAAACAACTTAATAATTTTAATTCATATATTTACAACCTAGTTTCAAAACTACACAAACTAAATTAAGCAATACTTTGCAAAAAACCATAGATATAAAAAAACTAACAAAATTTACAATAAAATAATAAAAACTAGTTTGTAATGTGTAATACAAAGGTTTTAATAATATGTGTCTGTTGGTGGTTAAGTATCTTGTTTATAATGTGTTAGTATAATTAATTTATTAGGTATAGAAAAAAAGTGTGTTTATACGGTGAGTTTTTTTGGTTTGCTATTTTTTTTTTAATTTAATTATTTTGTTCACATAAAATTATCTGTAACAACACTGAGATCAGCGATAATTTGGTTAGTTTCATTCAAAACAGCACTCGTCTTCAGTTTATCAACAAAACAAAAATTATTAATTAAAAAACATAACAAATAAATATTTTTGCAACAAAATACCATATGGTGTATAAAATTAAATTGTACAAAATTAAACAACGAAATTAAAAAATACAACAAAATTAAATAAATAATTAACAATGTAGTAGCGATAGGTAGTATTTTTTTTAAGTTAATTTATAAATATACACACAAAGAAATTTAACAGTAAAATACATTTTGTTAAATTTTGTTATATAAATAAATTTGATTAAAATAAATTTAATTTTTTTTAAATATAAATTTAAATAAATCCATGTTGATGGGTAGTAGTATTTTTTTGGTAAAAATAATTGTAAAAAAGTTTTTTTTTAAATATATATAAATTTAAATTTGCCAGCATGCAAAATAACATAAGAATTCAAATTAGAGACAACAAAATTTAAGGAAACAAATAATTGATTTTGTTTAAGTTTAGAGAAGGGTTTTTTTTTTGGTAATGAGAAATATTTTTGCAAGAAGAGAATAAATGTCAGATTTAATTGTTTTTTCATTTAAATATCTTTGGATTTTTATCTATTAGAGAAAACGCGTTAAGTATTTTTTGTTTTGAAAGTAAAACCCGCATGTCTTATTTACACAGAATAGTTTTCTTTTGTTTTTTTTTTCTTTAAATTAATCACGATTTTTGTAACTAGCAAAAAGATTTGTTCGATCATCGGACACAATTCGAATACTTACACGATTGATCGAATTTCTGCGCGGACCATTGGCACCGCCCGGTCCGCCGCCATTACTCGATCCGTTTCGAGTGAAATCATCATCGTCTATACAAATGTCCGAATCTGAGTCAGATCTTCGTGTACCGCCATCCTAAATTATGATGGATGGGGTTTTTTTGAGAATTGTGTTTTACAACAACAACAAAAATTCAAGGTTAGTCGACGAAAATTAAGTTTTTTTTTTTATTTTCGAAAAAATTATTCATGTTTATGAAAGTTAAGAACGAAAAAAAACAACAGATTGCATGCATTTTGAGTTTTGAAAAATTTATAACGTTATTAAAAAAAAAACATAATTTTTGAGATCGAATTACCTGTGTAAGTTGTTCTGTTGTTGTCAGAAGGCGGGCCACAGGATTGCAACAGACCGGTAGGGTCTCTAGCAAAGTTGGACGCGAGTGCGTTAGAAGGGGCTTCATGTATCTGAAAATTTAAATTAAGAAATAGCAAAATTAAAATAAAGATCTTGCCACTTTATAAGGACTGTAAAACAATTAAGAGCGTTTTTGTTTGGTTATTCGGAAGAAGCCTTCGGAGCTCTCTGATTCAGAATGGCAAATGAACTAGTTGCAACTTTTTTTTTCTGAAGTTTGGATTTAGTTGTACCTATTATACCACTTGGTTATTGCATTTGGATAATGAAAAGTTCACACTGCTGCTTCTCTGAATATTAATTAACAGCAACGTCTTCTCTGAATTTTAATTAACAGCAATGTCTCCAACTTGGGATATTTTACTTTGAGTAAACTCCTTACTACGCAAATCCACATCATGGTAAAATTACATTTGGCGTTTTAATTGTGCACTGGTTCTGGTTTTGGTTCTTTCTTTAAATCCAGAATCGTTTTTCTCTTCTTTTCAGAAGAAGAACTGTCATCTAGTACCAAACGAACGTTTTCAGAAGCATTCGGACTGCTTCCAGACGACCACGCTATTAACGCATGACGAACACGCTATTAAAGCCATGCTCAAAATCGATTCTCTAACTATAACCTTCCAAAAATAATTTCTTGAGTTAGATATTAGTTTTTTATTTTCACCCTATTTCGCCGTATAAATAACATTTTTTTTTTTTAATAAGGACCTAGGTGACGCTTAGTCAGTTCTGTAAATATTATTTTCATAACTAAATTTTTTGTTTAAAATTGCTTTCCATTTTTTGTGTTTATCCCCATTTTACCCTATAAATAGCTAAAGACATACAAAATTCATAAAATATTCTAATCCTAACTGTGAAAACCGCATTCAAATCCATTCAGTCGTTCTCGCAGCAAGTTAGCACCAAAAAAAGACAACAGACAAAATTATCGACCTTATGTACTTTATATTATGTATAGACAGATGATGAAGCTATTTTTTTTAGCTACCTCTTCTTTTATTTTGTATTGTTTCAACAAATAGTAATTCACTACTTAATTGCCCTCGAAACCAAATTTTATTAAAATCTGCTAAACCATGTGCGTAATTGAAGGAAAAATATCCAAACAAGCACATTTTCACATTTAAAGTATGAGCAAGTTAGTAAAATAAGATAATTTTTATGTAGGTGCTTACTTTGTATCAAAATTGCCCCATATGCGCGCCAATATAGCCTTCTCATTGGTTTTTCTGCTGCCACCAGGCGTTGTTGCACCGCCCTCCAGGTCGGCATCAACATCCTGCAAATAACCATCAGACTGATTTAAATTCTCAAGCCTATTCTTTGCTGAATATAAATAAAAGCCTTTAATATTTTTGTAATAATATTTTTTTTTTTCAAAGCAGATACATTTTTTGTAGATACATACATAAATGCTTAGAAAATACTTCTATAAAAATAACAAACCAAAACGATACTCATACTATAGAGTTTCGCACCATAATTTTATAAAACAAAAACAAATATTCTAACCAACAAAATACAAAAGCGGGAACTGTTTTAGTACTTTCTCAAATTGATTGTTTTTACAAATCATTGTGGACGAAAAAAAAATATTGAAATTTTGAATTTGGAACATTGTCTTTTGTACAAAATTCGTAATCATAAAAGATACTTTTTTCTTTTTGTTGGAAATTCAGAAACAAAATAACACAAACTAATTTTTTCTTTATAAAACAAACTTGGGAGCTTAAAAACTCTCACCAGAGAACTTTGTCTTCTGGACATTGGCAATTGTCCCAAATTAAGTCCAGTGTCGATTGACTGCTTGAAAATATGAGATTTTCAATGAAGTAATAATTTTTCTTCTTTTTAATTTTTGATATAAACGAAAAAAAAACAACAAAAATAGCGATAGTAAATAAAAATTGATGGAAATTTAGCTCAAACAAATAAATTTGACCACTAAAAACTTTAAGATTCAAAAATTGAGATGTTTAGAAAATGACAAAAATTATATACAAAATCAAATCAACAAATTACCAACAACAATCATATATTAAATCAAATTATGTAATTATTGATAATCATACTGATAATGGTAAAACATACCGCTGCTGCTGTATTTTCCATTGAGTTGTAAACCTTTTGCGTGCATTCAAGTTGGTTTTTTTTTACCATTTTTTTTTTATTTTTGGTTTAGATTTGAACAAAATTCGAAAAATAAATATTTTTTTTTAATTGAAGTTAAAATAGTAATATTGAAAAAATGTACATGCAAAAAGGAGAATTCATGTAGAAATAAACATGCGGCCAATTAGAATTTACAAAGAAGTTTTTGGAAAAAAGCTTTGAGAATTTGTTTTGAATTTTACGAACATGTTGATTTCTACATTTTAAAAGTTTTTTTTGTGCTAGCAACCGTTTATATGTTTTTAATTGCAAGTATTAATAAATAAGTTATCAAAAAATTTAAATTAAATACAAATTTTTACACAGTTTAAATTAAAAAAAATATATTGAATACTTACACTACGAACTTGATAATTGTTCAATTGTTCAGTCTCTTCATCAACTCCGATTCTGAAAGAGTTTATAATTATAATTAAAAAAAAAAACAATATAATGGGGCAAAATACATTATAATTCTGAAATATAGAAAAGAATTGCACCTATAGCCCTTAAACAAAAGCTCCTGATTACCTTGGGCATTTTTCCAAGTTTGCTCAGCTTGAAACACTAGAACAGGATGATTCACTTTCCATAAATTTGAATGATATGCTTAAGAAGGACTTTGCACATTAAAAACAAAACTATCCCATCAGAACTTGCCAGTTATAATTGGCTGTTTTAAGTAGCATTCACGAAGAAATCGAAGTGCCTGAGGGGTTTAATCTCTTCCGCGTACAAATCTATCTAGGTATCGACAAAATTTATGGAAAATGTAATACATAAATTGATTTTTTCAGTACTCTATTAAAAATGTTGCGTTGGACTGTGAAACGAAAGTTTCAGGAAGTGAATGAACAAATAAACGTATTTGGGGTATACCTAGTCCTGCCTACCTCAAGCAGGCGTAGCTCTTAAGATCCCTTAAATATAAAACCGTATGATTTTTTTTAAACATGTCTTTTTATAAGTAAAACCACTTTGGATTCGATTTATGATCTAGTGCGTGGGGTGTGAAAATAAGTTTGCCTTTGCTGTTGCTTTTAATAATTGTGTAAAAAATTTATTGAAAGTAGTGCGTGAACGAATTTTGCGAAAACCCTATCCGAAACAGAAAATTAAGTACAGGGAATTAGATACATCCACCAGATAAATTTCTAGATTCATGGGACCTACACATAAAGCCTATCACCGATCAACGGGTCATGCCTTAACTCCTAAACTGAAAAAAAAAAAATAGATTGGAAAGAAGGGTTCATCCAACTTCAGGTGTGACATCACTTTCTAAAATCATGATATCACTTTAATTTTTGTGAAAACTGCTGCAAAAACTAACCAAAATTTTGTGTAAGAGGGAGTTATGAAAGATTAAGCAAGCATTCTTTTCAACGGAGAAAGTTGGATTTTCCGACAGCCTCTGCCCCTGTACACAAAGACAAAACCACACAGGAGTGGCTAAAAATGAAAATTGGAAGATTGGCTCTCAGGAAATCTAAATTCAAATCCTTTTGATTAATAAGTAAAACTCTATATAATCAAACACAAAGTGAAGTAACTTTCTGTTCAGCACTAACTTGTTTAAATTTTAAGGTGTTTTATATTAGTAACAGAACATATGGCCGGACTAGCTAAGTAGACTATGACCATTAAGATCTTTTGTGCCCTCTACGAGGAAGTGACAAATTTTTCAAGAGCGTTTCTCGTCATGTATAAATGCTTCTCTTCAAAGCCGTTCAGACTGCCGGAAGAAAACTGAAGATCCTCTCCGACAATACGCACTTAGGAATGCTTGAGAGCTTAAAGACATAAGGTACTCCAAGATACGACGTCGCTGCACCGAATTTATTTATTTTTATTAATTTGAATTACTCACGGTATTTTCAGCCAATTGAGTAGGAAATTCGATGCTCCGCCTTGAATTATCACTGTGAATATTACAATTAGTGATGTAGCTGTTAACATTGTTTGGCGTGCCTCTGAAACAGTATTTCTTATTGCCAAAGCAAATGACATCGCTCCACGAAGACCTTAAACACAAATACAAAAAAAAAATAGGTTAATAATTTTTTAATTTAGTTTAAGTATAAGTATACAAATTCTGTTTCCTCGTACTTACCAGCAAAGAACAACATATGTTGGAAGTTCGATGAGATCTTAGGTCTTCGGTTTAAATTTAACAACCACGAAAGAGGATAGATGTTAACTGCACGTCCAATAGCCGCACATACCTAACAAAGACGAGTAAAAAGTTTATTGCGAGTGTCTTAAAATATTAAAAAAATACTTACAAATCCAGTAATTATGAACACCGGATCGAAATGATGTTTTGGAAATGTAAACATCGAAACTCCAATGTACGAAAAGATGAAATTTTCTGCCAAAAAGTTAAGCAGCTCAAATATCTCTTTCGTTCGCACCCGAGAGTCTTCTGATAGATTGTTATAGGTATAATGGGCTTGACAAATTCCACAAAATAGTACAGCCACAACACCGGTTAATTCTGAAGCTTCAGCAATAAGGAACGTACTGTATGACATAAGAACGAATAGTGCTGCTTCCAAGAGAGGAAAGTCTCGAACTCTGGTGAACTTAGTCAAGTGTTAGGGGAGTTAAGGAAAATCGTGAAAAAATGAAAAAAAAAACTTAAAACATGTTAAAACTAAGGCTTATTAAGGCTCGGTCACGTACTGAGAGATAAGCGATAACAGGCCATTTCTTGAACGGTTAGTATTAAAAAGCCGTTGCAAAGATTATTATCGCTGTGAATGAGAGTACATCGTCCCACAATATTTAATAAAAATATAACATAATTGAAAGCAGAACGACCGACTTCACGTCAAGCTCAATGACTACCTACGTGGTGGCAACTATACAACTTGCTGTGTTTTAATTTTATTCTGTTGCTAACTGCGTTGGCTATGTCACGAATCAGAAGAAAAAAAAGTTTAAAAAGGATATTAATGCCGTGAAACATCCCATGGAAGCTCCGATCAGCAAAGATAGCATAAATATACAAAAGAAATCACTCAAGGCCATGAAGAAGGCATTTGTCTCGAATTCTCCAGTCTTCGAGTAATGTTCGCCGTAGTTTTGAATTGCTCTAAAAATACAAAAGAAACAAAATAAGAATAATATCTCACTTTCTAGAAATAGAATCAAATGTTTTAACTTACCCACTCAGTACAATAGCTACGGCATCATTTAACACCGACTCTCCAAACACCAGAGCATACAAATTAACATCCACATGCAAATCATGAAAGATGGCTAAAATCGTTAGTGGATCTGTTGGTGATATCAGCGCTCCAAAATACAGCGTGTCCAGGAATGTAAAACTGCTGCTCAGATATTCCGGCATCAGCTTCACACAGCCGTACATAATGGCGCCGATTAAGAACGCTGATAATGCTGTTCCCAGAATGGCATATGTTAAAATTGCTCCCAAATTTCTGAAAAAATATTTCTGGAAGAAAGAGAATTCACAATATTTTAAATAAAAAAAGCTTTTAAATTAATGGGTTACCTTTTTTAAACTATAGCCAGCATGAAAGATAATGGGTGGTAGGATGATGTTAAAGAATATTTCGGGATCAAATGTTGCCTTAAGGTCGATTTCATTTTCTGCGACTTGATAAACTTGACTTCGGAAAACATATGCATATGTTTTATTTTGAATGGGATCTTTGTCGGTGGTATTTGGTGACAATTTGCCAGGGAACTAGAATGAAAGTAAAAGATTTTGTTTTACTGGAAATTATTATGACGGACTTCTTTAATTTTGAACAAAAAAAACCCTCTAAGAACTAATAAAAATATGTATTAGTAATATTCTGTATAAATTGAGAATAAATATAACCCAATTGATTCAAGATCTTCGAAAATATTTTCAGGTGTTAAATATGCATTCGAGTGATTGGTTTGCTTTTGACACATATTGTTTAATTAATGTTAAAAAAATTAAAGAATTTTTGTTCGATTGTGTGTTGATTTTTTTTAAATTAAGCCAATTGTTTGTTCTCAAGATAATAAATAAATAATTTTGGTGGCACAGCAGCTCGTAGAGAACCAGGGCCTAGTAACTTACAACTCTCAACCATTCCTGTGTGCGTATTGATGGTAGGAATAAAAAGGACCTATAATTTTTTGCCAAGTTCAAAGGGCTAGATAAGAAGCACTAATTCTTGACAAGTATACTCTTGGGTTGCCCTTAACTCGCTCTTAAGTGTTTTATGTGAATCATTTTATAGTAATACGTTTTGTTTAAAAGCTCAGTTAAAAACTTTTTCATGACTATGTAATAGCTTTTTCGTTTGGTCGTCCAGAAGTATTCCGAATCAAAACCAGAAGCACACAAACATGCACACAATTGAAACGTTGAAATCGTCAAAGATAATTTTTTTTTGTTATTTAATATTGTAATTGCGACTATGAATTTAACTTAAATTTAGAGTTGAAAAGAAATAATTATTTTAAAAATTGACAGGCCAAACATTTTATCCTCTCGATTATCATTATTTTCACACCATGCTGTGGAATATTGTCTTAGGTAAGGAGTTTACGCAAAGTGAAATCCCAAGGATGTGAGGAACATCAATAAAGCACAAATACAACCAAACCCAAACTTCAGAATCAAGAAAAGGTTTGCAAATCGTTCGTTTGGCATTCTGGATCGGAAGGCTCCTGAAGCTTCTTCCGGATTACCAAACGAAAACGCTTTAAGCTTTTAACCTTCTTTATTTTTGATTGTTCAAAATTACAATTAAAAATAAAATTTAATTTATTTAACTTTAACTCATAAGCTAATTAAAACAAAATTGATATCAATTTAATATGTTCATTGAATTCTATAATTCAATGAACATATTAAAAGTGGTGCAAAAATATTCACCTGCAACCATAATGTGTCCGGGGGTAAAGATTGGTTAAATTTTGGATTACCCTCTGGCTCGACAGCAAGATGTATAAGTGGGGTTGATGAGCCAGCATAACGTATAACAGCTCCAACGATAAGACCTGTGGAATATGAATACAATAGAATTTGTTATTTTCTAGTTAATTAATTTATTCGTGTGTTAAGTTAATTACACAGCTATAAAGATTATTATAAAAATTAAAACAAAGAAAAATACATATCGAGGGCAGTCATTACATGGAAGGTAAATTATTCCCTATACGAATACAAAATTAAATTTTATATTCTAAACATGGTTTGTTTTTATCGTCTGCCATGTTTCTGTTGCCTCACTCAGAAAAACATTTTGATAAAAATACTAAAGGATGGTTAAAAGCATGAAAATAAAAATGTATTTAGAATAAATATTCAAGGTTTCTGCACGAGTAATTTGTAAATAGGGTTATCTAAAAATGCGGCGCGTGGTGGGTGCTTTAACTGGCGACGGATATCCTAAAGCACCTCATCCAGCGAATTCTGATCTGATGTTAATATTTCTAGTTTAAAGCGATTAAATTGTATTGCTTATTTTATTTACATTAAAAATCGAGCGTTCTACTGAAATAATTCAAGTTAAAAGTTCAATTGAGCTCATTTGAACTTTTAACTTGAATTATAAATTCAGTCGCTCTTCTTAAACAGAAGAATTTTCATTTCAAAATTTCTTCAAACTCAATTGTTCTTACTGAAAGACCCTTTACAAATGTATTTAAAAACGAAAAAGAACTTTTCAATATAAAATTAGTAACAGTTAGTCATTTTAAAGATTGTATAAGTCTCATACGTTATCAATTTAATAGCTCAAGTGTTTTTATTTAGTTAGGAGCACTTATCACAAGTCGTAAAGCATTAACAAAAATAACATGAGTTGGTTTTGTTCCTAAATTGATTAGAAATGTGCAAACATGAGTTCGTTAGCCTTTAAAAGCTAAGAAACCGTCATGAAATATTAGGTAAACGCTTATACCTTCAATTTTTATGAACTTGCATACTTAATAGTTATCAGGAAAACTAAAATGAATGCAGTTTAATGACAGCTACAATGCGGTTTTAGTATACCCCTCCAACAAACACGCTAACAGTTGACTTGGGTGATATAATATGTAAATACATTTCATAGAAGCACTATAAACTGTCTAGGCAATGTAACAGTGCCATTGTCAATCCAACATTCAGAGCAACATATGCATGGGTTCTATATAGAGGGGCTTTGATTTGTCATCAGTCATCATATTATTGATTTTTTTCGCACATGTTGGCGTACAATTATAATTGACTGACTGTGCCTAAACAAAGAATGACCGACAACAGCGGTTATTGAAGTTGATTGCTATCGCAATAATGTTTCACATTAACTTTTATATAAACTGCTTGATGAAATAAATTTGATTATAAAATGAAATATGCCTGGAACGAGGTTATACAAATATTCGTTACAAATTTTAGCTTTTTGTTTACTTGTAGGCCCTTAATTTAAACAGCAATTTATGTTCTTTTTTTTAGTTTTTAAACATTTAATTTAATATGTTGTTATAGTGGAGCGATAAAAAAAATTTCCTTTGTTGCAAATGAACAATAAGTTTTTTTAACTGTACCCATATGCCACTTGAGCCTAAATCGAATATTTAAAACTCGTTGTTCAATGGTCCTAGTGAATCTTTGCAAATATTGTTCGTTGAGGCCCTGGTCCACTCTGAACTGTAGCACCACCTCAAGTGAGTAAGAAAACTAAGCTCTATTTTTTATAAATTAAACAAATAAACAAATGAACAGGCAAATTGGTATAAAATTTTTAGATACAAGAGAAGCACAACATTAATTTGTGAGATCTGTTTAATGATTTTTAAAGAAACTAGTTTGCTTTTGGTTAAACTAGTAAGGACTGCTTCCCAGTTAAAGAACAATTTATTTTTCTTAGTCAAGGTATTTAAATTTGAATAGTATACAATTGTAAAACCGAAGCTCTAAAGCTGGGTTGCAATTTAAATCAATTGATTTTTTACTTTTTAACAAGCTACAAAACTACAAAACAAACGAAAGTTTCCTTTAACTAAACCATATAAATTAAACATTCTGCAAAGCACACGTATCGTGTGGATCTGATTCTAAAGTGATCAATAAAATGCATAGTCTGCCACAATGTAGGTGATTATTTGTCAAACGTTTAAACTCATTAACTTGTCGTCATACCTTTATAAATGTAAATGAAACAAGTTTCTTCTTTTCAATTCTTCTTAGAACACTCTTGAAAAATCGTCCACCTAGCAATTGCCTTAATAGTTAAGCCGTCTCTGTATTTTTGGACACTTTCCAACAGTTGCTCAAATGTAATCTGATGTGTTCAGCAGTATACCTCCATTAATTTTTTAACGAATGAAATTTTGTGAACTTTTGAGTTCGTTCAATAGACTTTTTCTTCATTTCAAGATAACTTGTTAATTAGAAACTATTAAATTGCCTTATACTGGATTTACAAGACTACAAATTTGTCAATAAACCAGCAGAACTTTGGAGAACACTCAGACAGCCATTTTCGTTATCTAAATCAGGTAATCGATGAAGAGCTTTAATAAATATTCTAAACTTTACAAGACAAGAATCATTAGGCTACATTATACAATTTTTGTGAAGAGCTAATCTTATTAATCTTATCTATAACTATAGTTATATTAATTATAATTATAATTTATACCTAGTTTATAATTTATTTAAAATAAATTCGTTGATCTTATTACCTAATTCTTAAAAAAAAAACTGAAAACTAGATGGTTTTTCATCTTCTAGTTTTTGAGAAAATTAAAAATTACCAAACCTACCTACTTTTTATTGCATTTTTATTTTTGAGAATAATGAAAAAAATTAATTCTTTCTTAACACTTCGACTCCACAGGGCATACAGAAATCCAACATCGTAACCACAATCCAATCAACAATCAGCAGATTTTATCTCGCTGGGAAAATCATGTCATGTCGTTTCATTTCTCACCACTATTTTGTATCTTTAATAAACAACTTTTGCAAAAATATTTACAACAGAAACAAACTTACACGCACGTGAAATCTGAAATCTCATGTCCAAGCTTTGAACAGCGTTCATTTTGTGTTAAAAAGTTGTTTTTTTTTACGACTGTCGTCGGCAAGACATGGATTTTTCTGCCTTCATTGGTTTTTTCTCGGCATGTTCATAGTGCGAGCATAGCTATTGTCAAGTGGAGCCGGCATGTAATAAGAACCAGTATAGTACGGTATTTATGGTGATCTCTGATCTTGATTTGAGGTGTTACTGTCTAAACCTTTAAATGCAAAAGAAACTTACATACACCAAACCTCGTACCTACCCCAAATCCTAGTGTACCCACAGAATGTTGCAGAGGGGCAGCACGCTGTCAAAATAACAGAGCATCAATTGAAGTGGTTATGAACCAGATAATAAAATAGAGGAGTTGGGTCTTTTTAACCCCGCACCCACCGCAATGGCTGAGAAAAAACCTGCCATGCTTCGGTATTTGATATCACGTCATGATACATGTACCTATGGTTCATACTTAGATTTTGGTTATAAATCCACTCCCAAAATTTACTGTCGACTCTTGTACTATAATTTATCACTTATTTTATCTTCTTTATATTTTATTATAAAAGACGCTCTCAATACATTTTTTTTTTTCAAAATTCGACTTGGTTTTCACAAATTCTTGTTTGTTGACTCAAAAAAGTTGCATCGAAAGAGCGCATTGAGAGAGCAAATAATTTCTCCTCCGTTGGAAAACAATGATGAATGATAATTTTCTTTTCAGAAAAATTTAAGTGCAGTAGACTCAATTTAAAAGTATTAGATATGTTTTACAAAAAAAGTGCATTAGATCTATTGAAATCCTGGTAAAGTGGCAACGCCGTTTATACACAAAACAAGAATTTTCTCCTCTTTTCAAAATTTGACAGGTTTTACACTTTTTTTTGGAAAAAGACACCAAACAAATCTTTTAAGTCTGTTCGTGTACTTCACAAAACTACCAAATTTAGCCCAAAGCTGTTCGCATACGCAAACATTGTGCAGTTTTTGGCAGAATAGAACGCTCGCGAGAGAGTACAAAATATCCCCTTCCTGACAGACAATAGGTTTGTTCGTGTACTTTCTGGGCTAAATTTGGCAGTCTGTCAAAATTTGAGGAGTGGAGATGCAATTCTCTCAGAGAGAAGTAATATTGTGCGAAAGTACACGAACGGACAGAACCAAAATTTCTACCACTTTTTGAACGTCAACAAAAAGTTAGCAAAAAACTCATAAGAAATCAAGAAAACAAAGCCACAGCATTGGAATTTCAATTTTAACTTTATATTAAAAACAAAAATTGGTGTTTTTTCTATATTAGTCTACTAATCACAAACTTATCATTCCAGAAATAAAAAAAATTAAATACTTTTACATAAAACAAAATTACTTTATTCAGCTTTTTTGTTATGAAATATCAGTTTTTCTAACCAAAAACATGAAATTCACTATTAACACACATTTTCTGTCTTGAAAATTGATCAAAAAATGTATTTAACACAAAACAAAAAAAAAAAACTAAAAGTAAACAACAGCCGTTTTGATTTTTGTTGTTGTTCTCAACTCAGAACACAAAATTGACAATTTCTGCCCAAAGAAATTTCTTGGGCAGAATTTGGTAAAGACTAGCAAATTTAGCCCAGAAAGTACACGAACAAAACTTTTAAAGCCAATAATCCTTAACGGGATTACCATAGCGGTAATGCAGACAATTTTCTAAAAAGTGTGTTACCCACGCTGATTATCACTTTGTTATCAATAATTTGTATGGAAACGTCAAAATATTTGTCAGGTATCGATTATTAGTTCGAAATGGCCAACAACAGTTTAAATTTAGTTTTTTTATTTATTGCAAATTTGTGAGTTTTGTAGTTGTTACGCAGATAATTTTTTGAAAGTGAATTCTTTTTATTTTTATGTGTCGATCAATGGTTTGAATATACATACATACATACTGAGGTTATGATGGCATTTTTTTGATCATAATAGTATTTTGTTGTGTAATGCCGTCGCTCAGAATCGATAAAGTTTTTTTCTCGTTCAATTCTGAACGGGCTTGCCAAAACACGAATAAAGTGAATTAAGTGTGGCAGCGTCTCCATTGTATCGATTTAATTTTTTGTGCTTTATTTTTGATACTTACTGCAACTTTTCAAAGTTTCTCAACTCCGCGTCTCGTATTTCGTGTTCAAATTAACGTCGGCGGCACCCCAAACCCATTTCAACTCGACAACGATATATATGCGATGGAAGCGTAGTTCAAGTACTCTTCAGTCTGCGTAATAAACGAGGGATCTGTCTTAGCGGTATATAAAAGCGAAGTCCTAAAATTGTATATATACCTACCTACATAGGGGTGAAAGCGTAGTTCAAGTACTCTTCAATCTACGTAATAAACGAGGGATCTGTCTAAGTTACCGGTATATAAAAAACGGAAGTCCTAAAATTTTATTTGGTAAGTTTAATTCTATTTATTCACACAAAATTAAAAAGCAATTTATGTTCAAATTAGTTATATATCAACAAATGTTTTTTTCCTAAAATTTATTTTGAGAAAATATTTAAAACTTTAGAAAGTTAATCTTAAACTTCGTCAAAACAAAAACAAAAGAATCGCCAGCCTAGGCTCTGCTTGATCAGTGTTTTTAGAGTTTTTTTCTAAAATAGGTTATCTTAAAACCTTTGGCAGGCATTTTTTTTTTCAAGCTCATTATGTTCAATCTGATCCTCTAACCTATTACCATTTAATTGATCTGATAAGAGAAGCATTTAACACCGACAAAGAAATAAAAATAATTTTTTCTTAACGGGATTTCGTATTATTCGAGCATCAACCATTCACAATGCAATCGCATTTCAAAAAAATAAGTTGAATAATTCCAACCCAGCTGCATTATACTTTTCAATTGTTGGCTGTATACAAGTTTTGATTATGAATGCATTTTTAATTAAACTAAGAAAAAAGAAGAATAAAATTCTTCGCACTCTATTATCTATATAGTTTAATTTGATAGTTAAAAAAAAGAAATAAAAACTCTTTTTCTGTCAACAGAGATAACTTCATGATTACTTTGTTAACCTTACTTTGAACTCACGAAGATACTTTCGATTAATTTAAATCCACACTGAATCTACACACAAACAATTATCAAATTATTTTAAAGGCAACTATATATGTATATTTCTAAAATGCATTAGGGTATTTTTATTGATTGGATTTGTCTGCAACAACGTAATCATCTATTCATAGTATTTTTGTTTTGTTTTATTGTAAAATTTGATGTCATCCCTATTGCTACCACCTCTGTCGGTTGCATTGTTTATTTTATAGTTTGGAGGTAAGGTCTTAAATATTTAAAACAGTCCATAAACTAAAAAAAAAAAATAAATTTTGTGGCGCAACAGCTCATGGAGAACCAGGGCCTAGTGACTAACAACTCTCAACCATTCCTGTGTGCGTGTTGTTGGCAGGAATGGAGGGGACCTACAGTTTTTTGCCGAGTCCGAACGGCTAGATGAGAAGCACTTATTCATGACAAGTATACTCTTGGAGGATTTGTCAGTCCCTCGCAAGAGGCAGTACCTCGGAAAAAAACATTTCTGTTTTTAGGTGGCACTGGCCGGGAATCGAACCCAGACCTTTGGCATGACAGTCCTACGCACTAACCATTATGCCACGAGGTCCATAAACTACTCGATGTTTTCTCTTGAGCGATGTAAAAAAGCTGACTGTCACTGATAGGGGAGTCGAATATGAATACTTTTTATACGTATTATTCGAAAATGTTATACAGCATTATCTAGAAAGGCCTTACAATTTTAAGAGGTCCCTAGACGCCCAATATTATTGTGCAATGTTTGATATTGTACAATGTTACTGTCCGTCTATGGATAATTTTGCAAGGTTGTGCAATATACTGAAGAAAATGAAAACCCTTTTGATATTAATTGAACAAAAAAATATTGTATCGTCTGTGGGTACAATTGCACAATATTGGTTTATTTAATTTTCAAGTGTCGAAGAGTAAAAACCTCCGCGAGTGATTGTAATAAATAAAAATGTCAAAGAACAGGAGGATGAGAGACAATTTTAAAATCGAAGTGTTTGAAACTCTACCGGCTGTATCAGCTGTCAACTAAATTATTGGACAAAATATGGAACCGTCTGGGGAACATAGCTAATAACATTGTGCTATATTTTGCATAATGATATTGAGTGTCTAGGGACCGATATATTTAACCACTGATTGGTAGGTATATTATGTTCTCATTAACATAGTCAAATCAAATTTTTTTCAATTATTTGAAGAAAAAAATACTTTCCGTGACTGATTCTAAAGTATTTTCTATGTAAGTTTACCTAGACGATATGCAAGTGTAATAATTTGAATTATGATTGAACATTTTTAAATGTACAACTACCAATTTTATAGGTGGTGCTTATACTTTATTAAATAATAAAGTAAGATCTCATTTTAGTCAAGTCAAAAAATGTATTTTGCAACTTAAAAAGTCAAAATGGTCTAGAGTGCGCCACTCATCAATCGTTGGTGTGTTTTTATTGAGTTATCAAGTTCTTCTTCATTTTCTTCTTTTATAATATTAAATAAACGAAGTACAGTGTAATATTCTAAATGCATCGTAAATGTTCATTTAGTTATGATAAAAACACTCAAATGTAAAATTGACTGCACGCATACACTCCCGTTCATTTGAAAAGGTACACAAATTTCGAGTTCGATTAAACTTTATAGCTCCGAACTAAGCTGACTAAAAATATTTGTTTGTAAATGTTTGTTTATTTCTCCGATAATGATATGTAGATCAAAGATGAGATTCTGTTAACTTTTCCCGAAATTTGATGTCCCGTTAGTCTTTGATCATGAAAACTATAAACTCGCGCGTACTCAACCATGCAATCCCAATCCCAACCCAACCATTCTTAACTTTTCCTCAATATTTTTTGCCATATCAAAGAATCCATGATATATAAAACCCAAAAATTACTTAAAAAGGTCTGATTTTCAACTGGTTCAAAACAAAAGTGCTGATACATTCGGTGTACATATTTAAATGAACATAAAAAAGGTACGATTTTAACATGAATTTAAAGAAACGTGTAATAACGTCTGGTTTGAAATTATGTCTGTGTTATTCTTCCTGAATTGGATGCTATATCGAATACCATTTACAAATATGTTTTAAGTCAGCTCAGTTCGGAGCTATAACGGTTAGTCGCACTCGAAAATTTTGTAGCTATTCCAATGAACGGGAGTGTAAATCAGTAAGCATTAATAAAATATTTTTAAATGAAACGAATTACCTATCAGTGTTTTGTAAGCTTGGTATTTTTTAAATATAATTTTATAGAAGGTTTAGCATATAAAAAATTTCATTGTAAACACAACACATTTAAGTATATGCATATGATAAAGGGTTTTCCCAAATGGGAATATAACAATTTTTAATAGCTTCGTTTGCAATTTCAACAAAACTTGTTTAAAGGTATTTTTTAAAGGGGATGCACATTTATCAGTGTTGACTGACATCATCATTTACTATATGCATTTGTCTGTGATGTCCATATACTCGTAATTGCCTGAAATATAATCTGGTGTTAGTATTTTTTTTTTTTTTGATTTAAGATTTAAACCGCACAAGCTGTTTAACTCTGTCGTCATTTACAATGAACGATCTTTCCAATGAAGATATTTTTGTTATAGTTGTAATACAACTGCCCGAGGCAGCCGCGGCGGTCATTATACCAGAAATCAATGCCAGAAGATTATCTTTCGAATAAAGTAAATTTCATGTCAATTTAAAGAAAATCATCCCTTTTAATTCCATTTCCAAATTCTATACCTACCTCCAAAACCAAAAATTGGAATTGGAAATTTATATTCTCTGACGGTTCTAAAATAGAGTACCACACAGGCTTTGCAGTAACAACAAAACATGGTGAAATACTCAGGTTAGGTCTCCTACCTGGATACTCATCAATTTGTACCGCAGAAGCTCTAGCTGTCTACGAAGCTTTAAAATATGCAAGCAACACCAAAGGACGCTGGGTCGTATGTACAGACAGCCTCTCGGTCATCCATGCAATTATGAACTTAAATAACAGCTCGCCATCAATTACCATTCTCAGGGACATTGTTATCAAGACAGTGAACAAAGTAAAAATTATGTGGGTTCCTGCCCACATCGGCATTTAGGTAACGAATACGCTGACAAAGCTGCTAATTCAGACTACAAATCCCCCTCCTTCTTATTTAATACATTCGATGAGTCGGATCTTTTAAGAACCATCAGAGCAAAAATCGTGACAATCCAGAGGCAAAGATGGTCGACATATACCCACCATTACTCAAAAGTCAATATTCACAAAACCCAACCCATGTTCCCAACTATTACACCCAAGGAAACCATTACAAATTTCTTCGTCTTCGCTTAGGCCACACATCTCTTACTCACCAACATCTTCTAAAAAAAGAAGACCCTCCGATCTGCTCTACTTGCACAGTAACAATGGACATCCAACACCTACTAGCCCACATAAACCGACTTTTAACTAACAATAATCAAAACAATTACGAACTACTTAAAGATATTAATGTACAAAACCTAGAAACTATCCAAAAATTAATTTTGAAACTTAACTTTAAATTATAAATCTTTATCAGCGAGCCAAACGCCTTTGCAGCTTGTGCTCCTAAATTTTGTACTAACCTAGCAATTTAAGATAACTATGTTAGTTTTTATAAATAAATAAATAAATAAATAAATACCGCCAAAAAAAACAATGTACAAATTGTAAAAGGAATTGCTTACGGTTGAATAGTTCTTTGTTAAAAAAAAAACAATTTTTAAAAAATTGCGTTTGAACTGTTCTTCCACTCACCGATTTTTAAAATTATTTGCATTAAAAGGAAAAGCCATTTCAGTAACAAAGCCTACTTCTGTAGCAAGACCAAAATCCTTACTTTTTAATTAAAAATCATCAGTTATTGCATAATGTAGTAGGTCATCATTCTTTTCTTAAATGTATGGATGCTAAAACGAACTTTTGATAAGGAATAATCCTTATCTCTTATCTTACATGAAAATTTGTTTTCAAAGTACTTAATTGGATCTTCAGGTTTTTGTTTTTAGGCACTAAGAGCACTCACTGTAGTATTTATGAGATTTTATTGTAGATTTGGTTTACAGGTAAATTTATGTATATTTTTTTAATATGTTTAGCCAAGCAAATAACAGTAATCAAGAAACACTTTTCTTCCATGTTAAGCAAAGCATATAATAAGGCATACAAAACATTAATCATATGTTGAGTTTCGAAATCTAATTGTATTTTTTTTTTTCAAAAAGACTCATTTGTCGTACCTATCAAGGTCATATTTTATATACTATCACGCAACATGCATAAATAACATGATTTAATGCAATCAAAGTAACTAGGTATAGATACAATCTTTTATGATGATAACAAATAAACTATACTTATCTAAACGAGTTGAAAACAAACACTCAGTACTCTTGAAAAATCAATAAAGTCGGTTTAAATAATCAAAACTCCTATTATGGATGGAGAATTCGAATCGTTTAGCATATATTATAATTATTTCTATTGAAACGTCGCCAGTTCTCCGAAAACAATTTTGCGAGCAAAATTCCCGCTTTCTAATTTATTAAACAAACTCTTTAGCATTATTAAATACTTATAAACAAATCATTTTGAGCTCAACCCAGTTGGCCTTTAAATTGGAATCTTCAACTCTGATTTTTGTTTGTAGTTCTATCATGTGATAAGCAGCTGTGTAGGTATAACTAATGATACACGTTCCAGACGGCAAGAGACGTGTTCTGAGATTCCGCTCAAGCGATGATCATTTTTATAACAATAACAAAAAAACCCCAATTTCACATATTATTAAAGTAATTTGTCATCGTTATCCGCTTCCCCACTCTTTTTGAATCCAGAAATGATAAGCGAGAAAGGTGTTGCATAAGGTTAATTGAACAAAGGATATTCTAATCCAATATTGTAATTTATCGATTAAACATACCTAGGCACTCGTAAAATGAATGACAGATTCTAAACGAAGGACTAGAACTCACCATAGATAACAGCCAGTCCTGTTTCATGCAGCCACGAGACTCTATGATGCTTGAACAGCCATATTGTGAGGACTGTGAGTGTTAGCAGGAACGTATAGACCAGCAGATTCAAACTGTCGATTCTGTGAGTAAGAGTTGCCTTGGCGTCGAGTGCGATATCAGTGGCCGTGGCATTGCACTTGGCCGATATGCTTATTAAAGCTAATAGAACACTAAAAACTATTGAAAAGCCGTAACGACGCAGTGACGATGACATATTTGTATTTGGCCAACACGACGGCTAACGACAATGCTGTTACAACAAAGGGAGAAAGAAAAACCGATTTTCCACTATACAAGTTTTCCTCCTTTCAAAAGCAAAGCAAGCAATTTTCGATCGATTTATCCGGAAGCCGATGTCGGTGGTTCGTCAGAGTAGACACACAAGAGGCAAACAGACAAGAGCGAAAAAAGGATGACCACGACGACGACGACGACGAAGAGACAACGATTGCGATGTTGTTTTTTTTTTGTATTACTTTCCGGGGACTAATAAATGGGGTGGTCAGGACGAAAGGGGGTTCTTTTAAAAATTTTACATACACTCTAGAAAAACCTGGCTAAAGAGCCAAACAATTATACAATTCATTATTTTGTTTTGCAACGAAATCACTTGTTTCTCACATCATTCTGAATTCCGATGTGAATAATGAATCACAAAGCGAAAATATTTATTATATTTATTGCTTTTTTGCAATGAAAAATTTGTAGATAATTTTTTCTTCTCTAAAATGTGTCGTCGAGCGTATTATTCTTATTGCTTTGCCGTTCGTTCTTCTTTTTCGACTGATGGCGATTGCGACAGTAGAATTTATTTTTCTATTACGTTCTTTTTCGTTGAGTCAAGCTGACAAAGTTTTTTTCGTTTGTGAAATTATGGTATTTTGTTTTGTGTTGTTGATTTGGTTTTAAAATAAGAATGTCAAATTGATGAAAGATAGTGGAATAACAAAGAATGTAAAAGAGGAGGGTGGTTGGTTTTTGCAATTTCTTTTGATGTTTTGGTAGTTTTGTTTTGATTGCCATTCTATACAATAGCTGTTTCCCATGAGTGGGAGGGAGATGGTTAGGGATTTTTGTAGAAAAACTGAAAGTATAGATGGGTTTTTTGTTTTTAGTGATGCCATAATATGTAGTAGATTGATTTGATTAAAAATAAATATTGGAATAGATTTCGTTGCGTATAGATTTTTTAGACACGAAAAATTAATTGGTCTGTTCGCTTACTTGCCAAGAACCTTTCGATTTCTATAATTTAAAGTCTAATCAAAGTTCGTGTCCATTAACAATAATTGGATAGAAGAAATTAAAGTAGAAGTTCTGGCTTCTAAGTGAACAGACCTAATATCTATTTGCAAAATTGCAACAGAGAATTAACGGTCTTATAAATGTTTGCACTAGGTTTTCATCAAATGAGATAATTCCATTAAAAATGTAAAAATTTAGAAATTTGATTTACAATTATTGCATTTCCCATTCAACTTCTCATTTTCGAAATGAAAAATCACAAAATTCAAGTGGTTGTGAATGTCAACAGATTCATTGGGTCACCTCAATCTGTGGCATCCGGGCAAGCTCCAACTGACACCGCAAAGGACTCATTAGATTATATTGTTAGGGGCAGGGGCCTGGATTGTGATTTTTCTTTTAAGTTGATGGTTTGTTTTGCTTTTGGAAGTGTAGATGAAAGAAGTGAATCTGACATTTGGTGAAATAGGAATACAAAAAAAGATGATTTATGATTTATTCCTAACCTAACCTAACAATATGGAAAATTTGAAACAATCGAAAACGACATAAGTATAGTATAGTTGTCTTTTTTTGTAGGTTCGTAAATAGCTACTTGTCTGATAGTTTATGACGAGCTTCTAAGAAAAAGTTTGTGCAAAAATCTCTTTACAAATCACATTCAAAATTCAATTACCTCTTAATTTTTCTTCTAATTTAATAAAAAAAAAATGCTTGACTCTTGATGATAATTTATTTTTATAATTATGTAATACAAAGACAATTTTTAATTCCTAATTTTCATTAAAAGAAGTAATAAATTTTAGTGTTTAACTCATTAAAAATAGTCAGTAAAGTTAAAAAGAGAAAATAAATAAAAACAAAACAAAAGTTAAATAAATGGAAAAGGAATAATACAAGAAATATTAAGTTCTATTATTTATTTATAGTCCCAGCTACGCAGTGCAATGCCGCTTATCGGAAAAAGTGACACTTAAGTCTTATAAGTTGTTAACTTAAGTGTCACTTAATCCATCTGTAAAACTCTGGGCCTTATTAAAATTAGTCTCGCCTTCCTTTTGATCTCATTTCGCTGCTCGCCGTTTTGTAATGGGTGTTGTTGGTGTTGGAGGTTTCGTAATCTTAAAAGAAAAATGCATCGTTTTTAAAATATTGCTAAAACAAACAAAAATCAGACAGATCTTACCGATCGAATTGGTTTAGGGGTAGTAGCATTGGGTGGTGGTGGATTACGAGGTCCAGGTCCATTTTCATCTCCAACTACTGTCACCGCGACTGGTCGTGGTTGAGAATTGGATGGGGGTCGCTCAACGCTTGCACTGCGAGTTGCTGATCCTGATCGTCGGAACATTCCCGATAAACGACCACGAAGATCTTTTTTACTCGATCTCATATCACTAGCTACGCTAATGTCAGAATCTGATCCCTGAACCTGGAATGGAAATGAAACAATTTCATGCAATATACTAAAAAATAAAGTTCCAGTCTCTCATACAGATATTTCACTTTCTGAATTCCTACTCGACTTTGTTAAACTTCTCAGTTTTCCCATGAGACTCTTCTTTTTCTTACGTGGTCCACGTGGTATGTCACTCTGCGTAGAGCCACCCGACAGCCGAGAATCTAGTCTTGAATCCATACTAGAATCTCGTACCATTCCACCCATTTCCGAGTCAATTGATTGCATTGATGACACACTTCCGTCGTCTTGACGCCATATTGCCTAAGAATGAAACAAATTATTTTAAAATGTTTTTTGTGTTCGTATAGAAACTCTGACCTGATCTTGCTGTATCGAATGATCCAGTGACAAACTCTTTCTGTACAAACTTCCATTGGAAGAACGTGAAAGTTTCGTACTACCTGACCGGCTTGGTGTTACTTGTCCATTGTTACCAGCAGTATCATTTTCCTGTGATGTTGCTCGTCTTAAATTACTCCTTCTTAGCCTACTACGTTCGTTCTCTTCCTCCCCAATGCGCTGGAATTTCCTTAATTCCTCCGATGCTTCCGCCAATCGAGCTAAAACGCTCGTTATTTGGCTACTAGATATTGTCGGTGATGGACTTCTACTCCTTTGGCGTGCTGCAACGTCGGGCTTAAGTCTATTTCCAGCAGTTGTTGTCGTATTGGAAGAACTTGCTAGCTTAAGTTCCGGGGCAATCTTCACCAACTCATCAACAGTTTGCAAAAGAGCTCCCACTTTACGCTCACCACCATCATGTTCCATTCGTCGTTTTATCAATTCCTTCTCATATCGTTCCCTTTCACGTCGAAGTTTTTCGTTTGAAGTTCGTAGCTTGGCGTGAACATCACGCAACTCAAGAAGATCACATTGTAATTCTGCAATCTTCTTTCTACCCTCTTCTAGTTCTTCCTCAGTGCTTCGTCTGAGTTGATCAGAACGGCGTTTCGATTCTAATCGTTCCTTATCACGCTCTCTTTCGACTTCGAAAAGTGTCTGTCGCAAGTCGCGGGCTAGTGTTGAAGTCTCCTGAAGCAGACGTTGTTGATCTTCACGTTCCTTCTGCCATGACAACTCGAGTTTGGTCTTCATTCCGGGAATTTTCGTACGGCCGGAACCGATCACTCGTTCTTCTTCGAACTCATTGAGTTTGGATCGCATTTCAGAAATTTTAATTTCGTTGGCACTGCGTTCAGAGACGAGTTCAGTTTTAAATTTACTCACATCTAAACGTGCTTCACAAAGTTGATCTTCAAGGCAACCAATCTAAATTAAGGAAGATACCGAATTTGATAATGTTTTTTTATGGATTTTAGTAGAAAACTCACCTGTTGCTCGAGATAAGCGATCTTACTCTTGTCATCATCGTCACTACTGTGCATGGACCCCCGACTTTGACGCCCAGTATTGGCCTTAAGATCACCAATCTTCTTTTGAGCTGACTCTAAAAGCTGCTTAAATGTATCACGATCCTTTTTAAAGCGTTCACATTGTCTCTAAAAAAGTTATGTTTTATGAGCAGAGGAAAACGTAAACTCTTATCACCATATACCTGCATTGAAGTTAGTTCAGCACTCAAATTCTTGACTTGCTGCTCGTAACGTAATCTTGTCGAAGCAACTTCGGATTTGGCATTCAATTCCGTATTTTCGAGTCTGTATAAAAGAATTTTTAAATTTTTAAATAAATTAATTAAAATAACTCCCAAACCTCATCTTCATAGATTTAATCTCATTTTGAAGGCCAGCGTTGTGTCCATTGATTGACGACTGTGCCTGTTCGATTCGACTGAAGTCACTCAACTTTTGATTTAGATCGTCATTATCCTTACGAAGCTGAAACACGAGATCAATATTCATTTCATTTTCTCTACGCAATCGATCGTATTCTCGCTCTTTTTCAGCGATTGTATTCTTGAGCATTGTTTTTTCGTATTCTGCAGCACCAGCTTTGATATTCTTCGACTCCAGATCTTGGAGCTTCTTCTGGAGGTCCTTGAGACGTTTAGCAAGCTCGGACTTTTCAGTTCTGATTGATTCCATTTCGAGAAGCCTCTGCTTTGTTGATGTCAATTCAGCTTGTAGATTCTCTTTCTCTGTAGAGAGTTGAGCTCTCATGAGGATAGTTTCTTCAGAGAGTGTCTCCCAATGAGCATTCAAATCAGTATACCGCTTTTGCTCTGCAGCCAGTTGAGCCTGAAGATCCTCAAGTTGTTTTCTGAGTTCCTGAACTTGCTTTGATGAAGCTTGTTCTGCCTTCGAGCTAGCAGACTTAGACTTAAGATCTTTAATCTCCTTTTCCAATGAAGTCTTAGTCTTATCAGCTGATTTTTTCAAGGAAGTTAAATCATCATCAAGTTGTGATACTTTGGTTTCCCATTTTTCTCTCTCTTTGCGTTCTTTTTCATAGTCTTTTTCTAGATTAGTTATCTTATCTTTGTCTTTCTTTGCCTGCACTTCTAGGTTAATTTTAGCAGCTTCGGTGAGTTTGATCTGAAAAAAGAGCTTTTATAAAAAGCTTTGATTTGGAAATTAAAATGTTACCTGTGTATCTTGTTTTTTAATCTTGTCTTCAAGATCCTTGATCTTCGAATTTAATTTTTTGCTTTCATCATCTGATTTCTTCAACTTTTGCTCCAAGTCCGATATTTTTGATGACTGACTTGTTGAGCCTTTCATTTTTTCTAAAGACAAAGTAAATTTTAAAATCTTTTAAATTTTTAGCCTCACAATTGCACTTACTTAAATCATTTTCAGTTGAAGTTAACTGATCCTTAGCTGCCTTTAAATCCTTTTCGAGTGAAGCCTTTTCAGTCTCCAGCTTCTGAACCTTATCCCCATTGCTATTCAGTACTATTGCTCTCATTTCCCTAATCTCGTCTTCTAATTCTTCAACCCATTTCTTCAAATGATTCTTTGGTGTCAAGTCTGTGACTCTTCGGGGAGTCCGTTGCGGTAACTTTTCATCGGCTTCTTGAAGAACGAATTTCAATTTTGTACTCAATTCGTCACGCTCTTTCTCCAACACACTTAATGACTCCTTCAAACTGATCAATTCAGCACTAGACACTGCTTTATCAGTGCCATTCATCGAAGGTTTTCGCAATGCTTGTAATTGCATTCTCTTATTATCTTTGAGAAGTTTCTCATTTTCTGTTTCTAAAGTAGTCAATTTTGAGCGTAATATTGAAGCTTCTTGTTCCACCAGATCTAGATGCCTTTTTGAATCAATATCCGACGACTTACCACCAGCCTTGGCAGAAATATCAGCTTGAAGTCTTTCGATTTGTCGGTCTTTGTCAACCAAAGATTTCCGCAGTGTTGCCAATTCATCGTTGAGAGCTTTAAGCTTTTTGTCGGATGCTGAATTTGAACCAAATAAGCTTGGAAGCTTTCGACTACTATCGTTGCTTTGCAGCTTAGATTGGAGTTCTTTTACCTGTTTCTTTGTTTCAGTGTTTTCCTTTTCAAGATCTTCGACTTTCAATCGTAGTATCGATGCTTCTTGTTCGTTCAGCTCGAGGAGTATTCGTAGTTCAGCGGGATCATCTTCGTCAGAAATTCCTTCATCTCGATCGGATAAGGGTTCGGGAGTTAAGCGGTTGGGTGTTGGACTCAGTTTTCGACCTTCAAGAGAAGGACATATTTATTTATTATTTAAATTTTCTTTGCAGTAGATGTATTAAAAGAAAAAAACATTCTTTATAAATAAAATCATGCTTTAGACATTCTTAGCACTAAACGATACAAAAAAGTGCATTTAGTATAACAGAAAAGCTCACAATAAGTCTGAAGTGAAGACTTTTGTTAAACACTCCCCAAAAATAACATAGCCCTCCTTCTGGAACTTTACCACAGTTCAGATCTATATTGATCGTATCCTGAAAGCTTTTTCTTATAACAGTTTAAATCAGGAATTTTTGTACATCATAAAGAAAATCTTTTTGTTGGAAATTCCGATGGATTTATTCACTATTTTAGAATAGATATGTACATATTTGAAACTTTTCCAAGCATTGAAAATATTTCGCTTCAAGCATATGTAAGTTTCTTCTAATTATTGTATAAAGCTGCATCATTAAGACCTTCGTTCTTCATTCGGTGGACATTGTTCCACAAAAAAATAGTTAAAAAGTTCATGAAAAATTTAAAATGGCCTTGAATTGCTTTAGTTTTTTGTGTTCGGTGTTATCATTTACACCTACGTTGTTCAGCATACGAGCGACAACGAACAACTTACATACACGAACGATAAAACCAGACCTATGCAGCTTTATACAATTTATTTGGTATCTTTCAATACAATATATGAATAAATAGCTTTGTTCCAGATGTTTTAGGGCAAAAATTGTCAGTTTGAAAAAGTGTGAAACGGTTTGGTGACAACTTTTTACAACAATTTTCACATCAGAAAATTATTTTCAATATTTATCTGACCGCTGACTTATATCAGCCTAGCATTTGACAGATCATACAATTTCTGCTCAGAAAAATTAAAGGTAAAAATACATCTTTATTGCTCACTTCATTGTTTGACTCTTTTGAATTAAGATTTCGACACAAACTCTTCATGTGTCTTTAGTCACGTCTGAAAAGTTGTGATAGAAGGTGTGTTTGTTAACGTGAAATTTCTTGTAAATTTTCAAAAAATTTCACAATTTGACACAAAGTTTTGGAAGCTTGGTGAAAATTTCACGTTAAAAAACAGGCATACAATTTTCATTCTTTGACCAATCTTAACTTCAATGCCTAGATAGCCAAAAATCTTAAGTAAAGTTGTCATTCCAGTATAAGTACGATATTATACTATGCTTCTTCGCGTACCTCCCAAAACTACGAATTTCTACGAATTCAGCCCAAAGTTCAATTCATAAATATGGGAAGTACACGAACAGACCTAATGATTTGTGTAAAGATGAGGTCTGTTTGTCAACTACCTCAAAGCTGACGGTTTCAAGAAGTCCATAAATGCACAAAATTTAAATTGTAAAATTCAGTTGAAGTTGTCAATTAACTACACAATTTCTATCAATTAAAAGTTTGTTAAAATTCCTAAAAAAATTGCAGAAATTGACAGTGATGGACAGAATGTGAATAGACACATTGGGTGTGTTTGGTATCTGTCAAAACAGTGAATAAAAGAAAAAATGCCAGAAAGATAAAAAGCAATTTTTGTTTAGAAACGTCAAAGTCCACGTACTCAGATCAACAATCAATAGATTTCATAGGCCCGATTTTGTTAACAATTTGTATTCAATAGAAAAAATATGTAAATTAAACTACACATTTTGCAACTTAGCTATGCGTATGTACATATTTCACACGAGATCCACCCCAAAGAATAAATCACTTTTCCAAATAGTAATATTATCTCTCGTGTATATTCAAATTTCAAAATCATAATTTTGTAGGATGTCATATTTAAATATATGATTTTGTTTTTTTTTTCATAATAAAAATCACATTTCAGCTACTAAAATTCAACACAAACTTCATCTGAAATTTTTCATGAAATGATAGCTGTCACTTTTGATGATTACAGATTCGCAAAGTTCCCTAACTTATAGCTGACTGTTCCTACACTTTCTGCAAACAAACATTTGTGTAGCAGAAATAGAGTTATTTACCAAGCAGCAATAAATCGTTGTCTCGTTTATTTTCAAACTTCACCATTATCATTAGTTCGATCTGTCATTTTTATTGATGAATTCAAGCATTTTAAATAAATATGTCTGTTCGCCAACTTTCCAAAATCACGAATTCTTACGAATTTATCTCAAAGTTTTGTCAAAGTTCACATAAAAAAAAAAATCGTAGAATTTCGTAGTTTTGGGAAGTACATGAACAGACATATTGATAGAAATTTTACGTAAAATTTGCCTTATAATTTTCCATCTCACTGTTCCTACAAGTTCTGTTTCTATAGTTGTCACTTTCGTTTTTGACAGATTCATTAAGTTACTTATTTACCTACAAGTTTTTAAATCGAGGGGACATTTTAATGTATCTCCTCATTGAAATTTTTGGACTTACATCAATTTTTGAGAATTTGTAAGAAATTTCAAGTTACCAAGCACACCACTTGTTACATTCAACAAATTATGAATTGTCCATCAAAGACGGTCGACTGCTTGGCAACTTTTTCGCATGAATTCGTTCGACGTCATAAAACTTGCTGTCAAAACCAAAAGGAATTTTTGCCAGGTTGTTGATGGAAAGTAATCAGGCTGATTATTTTGCAAGATCAGTGACAGATGGCACGAAGTCAGGCTTGTAAAGGTGACATAAAAAGGCTTATGGTTAGTTTAGAAAACACATGTTAATAATATTGAAATTATGCAGCTGGAAAAAATGGCAAAATAATGGAATAAAATGAAGTAATAGCAGAAGTATTTTCTTCTGTATGTGTGTGTGTATAAAATTTAATAAGAAAAATAAGCAAATTTTGAAGCCAAATCATTACAAAAAAAAAACAAACTTAAATAATCAACAATGTACAAATAGTAAAGAAAAAAAACAACACAACTATTTAGTATTCGTACTTCTCGAACGTGATGCCATTTTTTTCAACTGCATCATCATGGATTCATTTTCATCTTCAAAACGTACAAGTTTTCTCCTTAAATTTTCAGCCTGCAAACAAAATACATTTATATACATTAAAGTAGTGTGTATTAGCCAATATTAAAAAAATCTTATTTTTAAAAAAAATCTCATAGTTTTGTAACAATGTATAACTGATACGTAATTAAAAATGCAAGAAAGTGTTGAATGCGTTTATCATATTTTTTGACAGTTTCAATCTGCCAAAATAGATTAAACACTTTCAATTTAATGTGGACATCTCAGCTGTCATTGCAGTTTCAGTCTTTCAGAACTTTGATAGATGCTTCATCTTTTCGACTACTTCGAAAGTATTCATCTTGCCATAAAACGCTTCACTTATGTCAAATCACTTAGTAGCACATTTGATTTTTGAAATTTATGGCTTAAGTGTAAAGTTAAGGCTGTATTAGGACTACTAACAGTTTAACTACATAAACACCACCAAGTAAAGCGAATAAAGTCAGTATAGTATCAGTACCTGCACCACCAACAAACCAAGCACGTGACATCACTGACGGGAACAGTAATCCATTATTAGCTACAGATAATAGTGATATAAAATTTCCACAATGATTGCTTTCTCGTGAAATGGTTACATCATTCTTAAAACTGTCATCGGTTTGAGATTCCGTTGATATTTTATTTACAACTCCTTCCAATATCTCTGTTTTATTAAGTTCCAACAAAATGACATCTTCTGTTTGAGTTGACACTGCTGTCAATTTCAATAAAATGACATCAGTTTGAATGCCCTCTGACATAGTTGTCATTTCTAAGAAACTGTCATCAATTTTAGTTCCTTTATCTTCCGTCAGCGTTAAAATTTCTTCAACTTGTATTTCTTTGCCGATCAGTATGACCGTTTCAGTTGACGTTTCGGAATCAACCATTTCAATATTCGATTGTGTGGCAATTTCTGAAAATCCTGATTCACAGGATTCATTTCGAGTTTGAGTTCCTCTTGGGAAATATAAAACCTCCATTTCATCGGTTTGGGTTCCTTGATTGAATCGCCCTAGAACACCTCGTCTTTGGCGAAGTCTTTCGTTCTATATTCTCAAAATTATAAAAGCCAATCTTAAGAAAAATACCTTAAGCGAAAACTCACCTCTTGTTCAGAGAACTTTAATTGGTCCTTTAAATCTGACTCCCTTTCGATGGAGTCTTGCAAATCCCTCATAAGCTGCTGTGGATCTTCATGTGAACCACCTCGAGTTAAGGATTCCCGGGTAAACTTTCCATCAGCTGAAGTAGACTTCCCTATAACACCTAGCATTGGAGGCTTCTTTTTCCCTGGATTTCGAAGTTCATCCGCTTCGCTCTTGATAAATGATAAAAAAAGAGAAAATAATGCTTCAAAAGCTCTTCACAAACTTACCTGTAACTTCCTCGATAGCTCATTGGAAAATCTCAGTTCTTCTTCGAGCTTTTTAATCTTGTTAGCCATGTCTTCATTACAACTGGCTTGTTTTTCCTGTTCCAAACTGTCAATTTTACGTTCACATTTCTTCAACTTAAAGCTTAAAATTCTACAATTCTTTGTGGTTGATTCTAGCTGTTTCTGTAAGGTGGTATTGACCTCAGCTTGTGTATCTCGGAAACTATCATGCATTTCTTCCATTTCGGCTTCAAGACCTCGCAGCTCTCGTTTGACTTCTGTGTTTTCTTCCATAAGTTCCTCACAAAGTTGTTCGGCAGCTTGGAGCTTTCGTTTCATTTCATATTCCGCACTTTTTGGGCCATTTTCGATTTCTTTCAATCTAGAGTTAAGGGATCTTTTTTCATCTGTGACTCTTTCAAGCTGTGATTTTAATTCATTTACTCTTTGCTGTAAGCTGAGGGCTTCTGAAGCAGCTGTTCGATTTGGTCCGGTATCTATAGAAGCTAATCTTCTCAACAAAATATCACTTTTGTCCCGTTCAGCTCGTTCGGCTCGAGAACGCATTGCATCAAGCTCTGTTCGTAGTGATTTAAGTTCATCTTGTAGTTCTTGGCTATGGCTTCCGATGATGGTTGTATCTGTGGTTTCTGTTGTGAGGGAAGCATTATCGTTATATCTCTCCGAGGCAGCCTTCTGGTTGTCTTTTATTTTTAACATAAATTCCACATCTTTCGTGGCCCGTTCTTTGTCCGATTCTTTTTTTGAAGTCGCACTACTGCTGGAGGATCTGGAAGACAAACTTGAAGTTGAACTGGTAGTTGAAGTTCCAGATGATGCTGAAGATTTAGCTGCTGCTGCTGTTGCTGAGCTTGTCGATGAAGTTGATGAAGATGATTTGGATGATACTGCTGATGATGATGTAGATGAAGATTTCTTTGAGGCACTTTGAAGTTTTTTAGATGAATCCACTGTAGAGGAGCTCGATTGTCGACGTTCTGGTCGATCTGGGGGAGTATTGTTCTCTGTTGAGTTGTGGTTGTTTGTTATTCTAGAAAATAAGAATAATGTCAGATACTTTGTGTATAAATAACTTTATACAAAGTCAAGTGTTCTTATGCAAAGTTTAAAATTTTCCAACGTCGTAAAATCGCAAAGTTTCCAACACGTTTCAAGAATGCCTATTATACATCTCTCGTAAATGATGTGGTAAGCAACCTTTGCCGTTATACTAACTTGATTTTTTTCGTTTACTAACTTCATTTACGACGTGAGGCTTACTACAGAAATTCTATGGGAAGTTCATTATTTATTTATTAAACACTTTTACGACAAAAATTCTTGTTGGAAGCTAACGATTTATTGTAAGATTAAGTCACGTAGTTAAATTTACGACACATTCGATAATTTTAATTTGCTACTAGTGTTGTAATTTTAACTGAAAATTTTATGAAAAATTTGAGCATCTCAAAAAAAAACTTACTCTTCCTTCCTCGGAACTGAGCGTTCTCGGCTTGTTTCGCGTGAATTAACGCTCTTTTGTTTTTTGAGAAGATTCATTTTACGCATTCGCTCAGCGAGGCTATCGTTGTACTGGATGACTAAATCGTCTGGAATATCCTTTGAAGTGGATGATGATGATGATGATGTTGTTGATGATGGCCGCCGTAATGTGACTGTTTCTTCCAACTGTTAAGGTTTAAAAATGAAAACAATAAGAAAAATTCAATGAAAATCGTTTTAGGAAGTAGGATTTACGAATATGTAAGATACGAATCACACTTCACTTTTTGTTTTTTATTCATTCTGTTATTCAAGCATTTTGCTTAATTATTAACAAGTATTAATTAATTAAATTTCACGTGAAACATTTTATGTGGATCATATTTCACGGAAGATGAGCAGATAGCCACAGTAGGAAAAAAAACAAGTGAAACAATTTTTGTAGACCGTATTCATTTTTCTTTTCACGAGACTTAAAGACTGGACTAGAGTGAGTTGTGGTTTGTGGAACATATTCATTAGTTTTATTTCACGGAATGTGAATTTAAGCCGTTAGCTGCTCGTAAAAAAACTTTTAAGACACAGTTTAGTCCCAGTTCTTGGTGTGAAATAGATTATGGTTTGTGGAACGTATTCAAATTTTTTTGTTTGTAAAAGAACAAACCGAGACTAGTATGAAAATACTTAAATTTGAAATTATAAATTCATATGATTGTGGAAGGTATTTATACTTCAGTCATTCTTAACTTCACGAGTTGTAAGTTGTTAGTTTTAGACGGGTTATGGTTTGTGGAATGTATTTGAATTTTCCTTTCAGGAAAGGTGAATACCAGACTGGTTGCCGTTTGTTAATAGAGGAATTGAAAATCATTGCGAGTATATGATTGTGGAACGTATTTATTTCAGGGAACTTACAAAGTAAAATATTAAAAAAAAAACTATAAAATATCATTTCAACTCACCTCTTTTAAATCCAATGTTGTTGTATGCCTCCTTGGTGGTATTTGAACACTTAGTGAAACATCAATATTATTTTCCACTGGCCGTATAACCATGCCAGTGGATTTATTGTTTGTTTCATCCAAATCCGGCGTTGAAGTCCATGATTGTGGGCGTTTCTTAAGCTCTATATTATATTGAACAACTTCATGATGAGAAATTTTGTTTCATATTAAATTTGATGATGTTAGCGAGAGAGATTTATTGTATTCGATGCCAAACGGGCGAGCGAATTAAACGATAGAGATAGATAACGAACAAAGCGTGCGAGCGAGATAACGTGCGTTAATGTTGTTTTTAATTAAGTAGCCATTTTTATTTTAAGTTTTTTTTTTGTTATTAAAAGTTATTATTAAGATTTTCGTTTCGATTGATTTAATTTGATTGAGAAGTTGATGAGTTCACATTGGTTAAAATTTTTAAAGAAACAAATAAAAAAAAACACAATTAATGTTGTGAGTTTTTCTTATAAATTTATAAAATTTTATTAAATGCATATTAACTATTAGAAATAATAACATTTTGTATGAATTTGTTATTAGTTAAAAACTTCTGTGACTGTTTTTGTGTGTGAACCAGGTGCTTATAATGAGGTTACATTAATTATCCACTTCCTGATTTTCCAAAATGTTTTGGTTTTTTTTTTTTTTGATTATGTTTCTCATCACTGATATGATATTGTGCATTTGGTGCTACAATATTATTTGAACACACAACAGTCAATATTAGCTTGCTTTCAAAATTTCATTTAAATAAGTTTAAAATTAAATTTAACAAAATAAGTTTATAAAATGAAAATTAAACTTACCAACATCATTGCCATTTGTTGACAAATTTTGTGTGGATGTCCAAGATCGTGAAGAAGGTCTATACAATAAATAAAAAAATAATAAAAAAAATAAACAATAATTTAAAAGTCTGAATATTTCAAATACATATGCATACTGAAAAAACTCTTTTAAGCACTCAAACTCAACAGTGACACCTTTAAATAAAATGTATAATTTAAATTATGTAGATTAGGGTGGTCGTAATATCATGTTTTTTGTTGAGTTTTTATACAGTGAGTGATCAAATTATTGCCGCCGCCAGATTTGTAGTATATGGTCCAAACCAAATATATGCAAACCTTTAACAACCTAATTTTTTTGTTTAATCTAAATTTTTTGGTTATTAAGCTTTTTAAAAAAAAGTGAAAAAAATTAAGAATATTAATTTTACCATATAGGTACTACAAATTAGTATTTTTTGTTTGGTGGTCTTAATAATTTGATCACCCACTGTATATGGATGGGCCGAAATCAGCTCCAAATGAAGAAAAAATTTCTAATTTTTTTCAAATTTAAATTTTCATCCCCTATAGTCGCTGTAGAGTTAATTAAATTGCCTATATTGTTTTTCATACTATACAAGTTTAGCGTTAAATCTGATAAGACAATACAAAAATCCTATAAAAGGGGGTAGTATTTCCTCCCGCCTGAACTAGAAAGGCCATTTAATCAAAAAATTAAATTTAAAAAACAATTTAAAATCAACGTCAACACTTACAGTATCGTTTTGTAGCTTTTTGGAAAGCCAGAAATCTATTTATATGATTTATTATTTTCAAATAAAGTTCCTTGTCCTGAGTTTTTTGACAGATTTAAACTAACTATTTAAAGGGGATGAAAATAAAAGTATGAGTTCAAGTTCAAGTTTGAAAGGATTTTATTTATTATAAAGTACACATACACATTTTGTAAATCATCCATTTTTTAACATGGCTTTCGTTGGCAATTAGTACATTATTTGGTTTTACAAACATTTCCAAAAGTGTATTTTTTTTTAAATTCATTCTCGTTTAAATAATTTTTCCGGAACGTATTTCTTCTGGTTTCAACAAAAATAGGACATATTCCTATTAAATGGAACACGTCCTGCCTTTTCCTTTGGTTACATAGCCCGCAAATTACTTCCAAATCTTATGAGGTCATAGAGTTCACTTTTCCACGTGTCCATCGAATCGCTTTGAAGTGAGAGTGGATGCCCACAGTACTCCGCTAAATCTCTCCAAGACTTGAACCATGATATTTTTTTTCGAATAACCAGTATCGTTATTTTTTTCGGTAGTCTTCTATCGTTCATTTTGATGGTATTCAGTATGTTGTCAACTTGCATTTTCAGTGTTGAAATGAACAAAGCTGGAAGGCCCGTTTCCAGCATAAGTATCTATATGGTTCGCCGTACTATTTGGTAGCATAAAAGTTCATTTCAAAAAGTATACCTCAGGAGCCGATCCACTTCTTCAAACTCTTTGCCGCCCCAAACTTGACCTGCATAGCACATTATGGCTTTGGCTGTGGCTTGGAAAATTTGACACTTTGGCTCAAACTGAACGTCTTTGCACTGCATCACTGTCTTCCATGTTGCATTTAGCGCGTTTTTAGACTTGGCTTGTTTATCTTACAAATGGTTCCTCCAGTTAAGATTTCTACATAACCGTACATCAAGGTAGTTGTATTCGCTGACGACTTCAGTACTTTTGTCTCCAAATTTCCATTTCGCTGCGACAATTTAGACCACCTCCATTGCGAGAAATCATTACTTTCAATTTGTCAAGGTTCACCTGAAGCCTCCATTTGTTACAGTACTCAAATAATCTGTGTATCATCAATAGAAGACTACCAGGCGACTCTGATAGTACCACGATATCATCGGCGAGCATAAGGAGTTTTATTAACAGATCAGCTGAAATTTGTGCTCCGCCTTGTAGTACCTCTTCAATGTCATCTTTATATAGAGTGAATGTCATCTTTATATAGAGTGAAAAGTAGAGGGTTCAATCTTATTTCAAACTGGAAATGCTCTGATTTATTTCCAAAAACGACTGCCGAAGTTATATGGCTGTGAAGTGCATCCAAAATTTTAATGAACTTTGTCGAAATTCCCTTGTTAAATAGCTTTAAACTAAGTGTTTTCCGATAGAAAGTGTCAAACGCTGCCTTAAAATCAATGAAAAAAGCATAAAGCTTCCTTTTGGATCCTATAAATGTGTTATCAATGTTGGTAAGTGAATAGATTTGGTCGATTGTAGAGTAATTCTTTCGAAAAGTAGCCTGTGCTTCACTAAGAAAATAGTGATTCTGAACCCAGTTATAAAGGCGTTTACAAAACAGTTTTGAAAAGATTTTCATTGAAGAATCAAGCAGTAAACTTTGAGCTCCAAGAACAAGGTAATTGTCTTTCAAAAATTGCTTAATTAATTAAATGTTCTCGAAAGATGGTATACAGTGCCATAAATGCAGTGAAACACAATCCTGAGCTTAAAATAAAAACCAAAAATCGAAAGCCATCCCTCTCAGAACTTCAATGTGCATTGACAGAGCTGTAGTCATAAAGTGTAAGTCTGATCCTTTTATTTACTTTCTCCCGCTTCATTTTGGCTGAAATTAATGAAGAATTTGATGTTAATGTGTCCAATTTTTTAATGGAGGATGCCTCAAGTATCCATCATTTATAAAAGCACTTAACTTCGATTCATAGCTTCAGATCAAAAAATTTCTAAAATTTACGATGGTATGGAGATGTTCTCTAGCGAACCATTGCAAACCATTGTTCTACGTCTAGTAACTCAATGTCTGTCAATTTTTTTTCCGAAAGACATCTTTCATGTGGTTTTTGACAATATTTTTGCATAGTACCTTATCTATCTCAATCTGGGCTTTTAATTGCAGTGATATATGAAAAAGGATCCGATTTGATAGGTCTGATGAGTTTCTATCTTTAGCACGAATCGTTTTACGCTGATCTTTATTGGGAACATCAAATTTTTTTTTGAAATTATACTGAACTACGTTCCTCACTTTTTACCCCTCAAAAAACAAAATTTGGTTTACTTTCTGAATAATTTTGTGGTTTTGGAAGCATTTCTAGATAATTGTTCTCCCAGATGGAGTGTAGCTACTATTTTTACCCATTTCCGTTAAGACATAAGTTGTTTCGTTAAAAATGGACTTTAAATAAGTTGACAAGTGCTTTAAATTTTAAATAAAAAATTGTCGAGGGATTTAATTAAATTTCTAATATTCAAGGAATATATATATATATTATGTGACCACTTACACTACAACCTTATCACAAATGACAACGCGTAGCTAAGTTTGAAAACAAACGAACTTTTTCTTCGATTGACATATTTTTTTATACGGAGCTTACCAAAGTTGTTAAAAAAAAGTAGGGATAAAGTGATACAGAAAAATGTTATTTGGAATTTAAAGTATTATTACTTAGTACCTTAACTACGTGGCCACTAGTGTAAATACAAATTTCTTACTTTTCCACACTATTTCCTTACAAAATTTAAATTGAACAGTCCTAAATCAATGATAGTTCTTGCGAAAAAATATAATATGTAGATGTCATACGAGTTTGTGTGAAACTATTAGTCCAGTCAAATTAATATTTTATGTCTACAAAAAATACTGCGTTGATTTTTTTTATTTCTTAAAGAGTATCTCCTGGAGAGTTTAAACTCACAAAATTCGAACAAAAAAAGTATATGCGTTGTCCGCCATTTTGAAAAAAACAGCTTTGAAATACTAAATGCAATTTTCTCAGCTCCTTCTGAGCTAGAGCAATATTTTTTGTTTGACTTTGAAGGTCAGAGTATTTTATAGAACTTTTGCCTGCAAATATTTTTCATATCTCCCTCAGATAAATTGTGATAGTCGATAAACTGTTGAAACTTTTGAGTGAACAATGTTTTTTAAAGTTTATCTTGCCTCTTGTTCATCTAAGTGAAAAATTATTTTTCGTACAACACGTATAGCTTCCTACATTTTTGCATATTTGGATTGTATGTGTTACAAAAAATGTCTTTTTGTGTATTTTGTGTATTACAAAGTTGCCTATATCCAGCAAATATGTGGGTCCTTATAGTAAATTATAATTCGTACTATACATAAAATTTAAATATACAAAAATGTAGGAAATTAAGTGTTCTACAGAAAATTATCAAAGTAATTTTTCGTTCAGATGAACAAGATGCAACATAAACTTTAAAAACCACTCTTCACTCAAAAATTTCAACAGTTTTTCGATACTAACATTTCATCTTAAGGAGATGTCAAAAGTATTTGTAGGCAAAAGTTTTATAAAATACTCTGACCTTCTGACGTTCAAAAAGAGCCGATTATTTTATTTAATTTTTCTGGGCTATAGTTGTGTTTTTTTGCGAGTCCAGATTACATTGTCTGAAACAAAACGACAACAACACAAAGCAATTTACATGTAAAATACAACAACAACTATGTTTATATAGATTTAGCTATGTCCAGGATAATTAAGTGGAATTAACTTCTGTCCCGATAAAAACTGTATTTCCAAACTACAATTCTCGTTGTGTTATCGATAATTTGTATAGAAGTTAAAATTGTTAAAGTTTGATTTTAATTTTATAGTGTTACACTTACTTGTATGATATCTGTCACATTCTTTCTCATGAACTGTCATTGGTTTAGGTGAATTTAACTCAAATTTGTCCAGAAAATGATCTTAACACGACAGAAACTATCAAGCATTTATAAGTAGTTCAGGAAAAGTTAGAGAACTGTATTAAAGTTAAACAATAGCTAATTAGTATAACGCCTTCGCCTTTCAAATAAGCAGGCTAAAATTTGTCTCCATAGTAAATAAGTTTTAACATCGTAGGTACCAAACCGTCTAAAGGCCACCATAAGCTCTGGATCTAGAAAATCGCAGGCATTTGTATTGCCTTAATCATATTTTTGTCTTAACATTAGTTTTGTAATTTTTGGCAACTCGTTAAAACCATTTAAAATGCTTTTTATTAAAATAAAACTACACCTATTTTCAGCTCGCAAAATTCAATGGAATATTACTAATTGCATTTTACAGGCAAATCAATTATGACAGAATGAATGACAGCTCTCATTTGGATAAGCCAATCTGCTTACACTAAATATCTCTTCACCTCACTTTAAACCCCAAACATACAACATCAGTTCTTATTGATATAAACATACATTTCATTTTCAAATCAATTAACGTTTTCATCGAATTGTATATAACTCGTGTAAATTTGAAAAACCAGTGTCGAAAAATGACTCACTCACGCCTTCTTTTCCCTTTAATCGAATCAAAAGTGTTGAAGAACACTTCAAAAGCACTTACTTTGCATTTGATCCATCGGATAGATTCGGCGACGATGCGGCCACATCATCACCTCCCCTCTTCCCACCGTGCTCCTTGTAATCGCGAAAGCATCTTTTACATCTGGTCGGCCATCGAACCTGTGGATGGAAGCCTAATGGGCAGAGTTGATCGCCTTTTGATGATGAATACAAATGATGCATAGGTACACAGCGCTCAGCTTATGCTCAATCAGGATATTTGGTGCGCAATGTTTTTCTAAAATCCAAGATCTATCGCAATCACTCTCCAAAATGAAATTTTTGCGAAGCGAAAAGAACAAAGTCCCCGCAACACTGGATATATGAATGAATCTAAAAATATACAAAAACAACAACAACAACGAGAAAAATTTAATAAATCATTATTTTTGTTTATTTGATGAGATGAAAAAGAAGAAGACGAATAAAGTATCTATGGGTTTTTTTCTATTTATCAGACTTGCGTCAACACCTTCATCTTGCGCGTGTACCCTCTACGTACAGGGATATGAAAATATTTTGGTTCGAAAATCAGCGTTTCTGACCTTAAATTTCTGAGTTTTCTCTTCGAATTTGATTGTTTTTTTGCTGTTTTTCAAACTCGTTGAATAATTTATAGAATCAAACAACCACCTACAACAGTTTTTTTTATTTTTGTTTGTGTTTTATTATTTTTTTCGGTGTGTGGCACTTGGCCAAGAGTATAAAAGTACAAGTAGGAAATTGGCAAAGAGACGACTTTTTGAGGTTTTTGTGACGAAATTCATTGGTTTCATCAGGTGGGACGGGAACTTAGAGACATAATATTCTTCTTTTGAATTATACTAATGAACTCTTGTAGCCTAAATTCTTGTTATCTGTCGCAGATATTTATGTAGATGTATAGAATGTAGCGCATTGTAGAAGTATGTGCATTTTTTAAATACCAAAATCGATTCAAATTAATTGGGACTAGCTATACTTGAAAAGTCTATAAATAAAACGCTTTTAATGCATTTCATTTAATTTTTTTTTTTTATTTTACTACGCAATGTACTTTGAACAGTTTTTGAATGGCTTCTGGCATCAGAGCGAAAGACTGACCATAACCATCGTAATTATGATTCAGCCATGTGTGGATGAAATATTTTTTTTGTGTTTTTTTATTTTTGACTACAACAACATCCTGGCGGTTGATCAGCATTTTTAAAAATTTAATTTAATTTATTTTTTGTTCAGAGTGACAGATATTTAACATGGTGAACAATGAAATTAGCTGAGGTGTAGTTGATTGATTGTATAGGATACGCTGCATCATTTCAAATGATTCATAACGAACTGTTAGTAACCTAAAGATTTATTTAATAGGTTTTTTGTGTTTGTCCTAAAAATGCCAAGACTTTAAACAACAAAAATGAGACTAGTACCTACGATTTCCGAATGTTTTGAGATAATTTTTAATAAGTTTGATCTTAAGAAAAGTTTGATTCAGCTGGTGCTATTGTTACCTTAAGCATTAAGCTTCCGAAAAACTGGTGGTTAAGCCACTGGCTTCAATCACTAATGAATTTTGTAAGTTTTTAAGCGTAGTTTAAAGTTCCCATGTTAAAAAAATCAAAATTTTAAAACAATTTTCCACCTATTCTGTGCACCAAATTTTATAATATTCAAGGCAAAAGATGTTTGCCCTGGCCTAAACCTGGCCTAAATTTACCTTAAATTAATGCAAAATTAACGCCTACTAGGTATATTTAATGCATACTGCATTAAAAAAACCTCATTTTTGGAAAAAGTTGATTTACTGCCTGAACAGAATCGGCAACGGACATATAAAAAATGCTGCAGTAAAAGTAAAAATTGTTCAACTCTTGCAGCATTTTTGACATCTATTCCAGCTTCGTCTTGCATTCTGTTCGGGTAGTTATGAGGTTTGCATCCTTACCCATAGTACCTCGTGGTCACGGTTGCCGCTTGCTTAAAAAAATGTTCTACCAAATTTCCCGCAAAAACCTACCAAAACAAAGAAAAGCCTACCAAATCAAATTGGATTTTAAAATAGGCTTAAAATTAAATTTGTATTCACATAAAACAATTCAACAATTCAAATTTTTTACATGCAGCTTTACAACTTGAACAACTCACAGAATCGTAAAATTATAATAAAATCTAGCAAGAAGATGTTCGGGTATAGCCTAAAAATAAGGCTTTTAAAAAATGTCTAAAAACTCTATTTCCCTTTTTTTGCAGAAACAGAAGAAAAGTGAATATGATAAGGTGAACCTATTTCGATGTACACTTGGGCGCATAGACGCAAGTTATATTTCTGCATTGTTGATTTAGGTAGTTTTATGTTAACATTTAATATTAAATATTTGAAATTATCATTATTTGTTGCAAAAACCATACGAGGCAAAACCCAAGTTTGGGAAACATGGTGAAAATTTCAAGTTACCAAACAGGTATAATTTTCAAATGTTATCACTTGAGGTCATCCCTTCATCAAATACTCAATAACTAACAATATTTCGAGTAAACTTGGTTGAAATAATTTCATTTTGAAAAGTTAATTTTAGAAATCAGATCATTTCGAAATGAGGGTAGGATTTTCAACAAAATAATAGCTCATTTGCTCTTAAAAAACCTCGTATGTGGGTAAATCAACGCGAATTGATTCAAGTCTCTGTTTACTTGATTAAATATTTTCTTTTATTTGACATTTTGTATAAAAAACCTACCAAATCGAATTTTAGTCTACCAACCTACCGAAGCTGAAAAATCCTACCAATATTGGTAGGATCCTACCAAAACGGCAACCGTGCTCGTGGCATGATGGTTAGTGCGTTGGACTGTCCTGCCGAAGTTCTGGGTTCGATTCCCAGCCACTGCCACCTAAAAACAGATATATTTTCCTGGGATACTGCCTCTTGAGAGGAACTGAAAAATCCTCCAAGAGTAGCTAGCTAGCCGTTCGGACTCGGCAAAAAATTGTAGGTCTCCTACTATTAACTCCATTCCTGCCAATAACACACGCACAGGAATGGTTGAGAGTTGTAAGTACACTAGGCCCTGGTTCTCAACAAGCCTTTGAGGCACCAAATTTATTTTTATTTTTAAGGTAAAGAACAAATTTTACTTTTATGAAAAAATAACGGTACCTTCCATACAAATGTTAAAAAACCGCTCAGGAAAATATTTTTTTTCTTAAAAATGGGTCCTACGATTTTTATTAAACTTTTCTGTATGCCTAAATTAGTTTGAACTACAACCATAAAATATTTAAATTTTCAAATAGCAACAAGGATTAGTACCCCTCATAGAACATTTTCTTTAATTTTGAATTTTCTGAATATCGACTAAACAAATTTTGATTAATTATTTTTGTGTAAAAATTTCTAATAAGATTAAGATTAAGACCCGCCAACGGTGACCTATATGTCTGTGAGAACGGGTGTTATTAAAAAATTCAAATAACTTTGTCCTCTGTCACTGATTTTCGCCGTGATTTCGTGTAGCTGCCGCATTTCACTTCCTTCATCGTCTGTTCACAACAAAACGGCAGAGTGAGCAGAAGTTTTGTTCTTTTTGTACTAGCCCAGTGCATGAGACCGTGCGTCACCGTTTATGTTAGTGAAGTAGTCATAGTTAAATAATTTATTTTTGAAATTTCTTCAGGAATTTTCACTTTATTTTTTTACTTTGTTATTATTTTTAGTGTTTTATTGTATTCTCCCATGACCAGTGTGCTTATTTTAAGTTTGTAGGTATCAATGTTTTACCAAACAACTACTTTTTTATTCAAAAAACAACTATTTCTGTATGAAAAATAGTAATTTTTGGAATCGAATTTGTTGTAATTTTTTATATGGAAGGATATCAGTTTTCATTAATTTTTTAGAAGTTTCTTATGTGGAAAGACTCCTTGCAGTAATTTTGTTTTAAAAATATGTGATTTTTAGTTAAAAACATCGTTATTCTTAATGCTCTACGCAAAATAATTTTGAATTAACATTAATAATAATAACAAAAAAAATTTGTTTGCAATGGATGGATATATGTACATATACGTATATATATAGGGTGATTCCAGTATCTCGGGTGCAGTGTTGCCCCTCTACTACAACTGTAGCGTTTTTGCTACAATTATTTTCTTCAAGAAGTCACTACGTATATTCGTAAACTATTGACAAAACACTACATTTTCACTAAATGGAAATATTTCAAGTTTAACAAAAATGTGGAAAGATATAGTTTTTTTTTTTTTTTATTCAAAATGGAGATATTTAAAATAATAAAAGACTATTCTTTGCTCGAACTAAAATTTAAAATCCTTTCCAAGATTTGAAAAGTAAAAAAAAAATCAATTTTTATTTTACATTGCTTTTCCTTACCCAGGAATCGAGCTTATTTATTGTTGGAAAGAAATTATTCACAGCATATAAAATAAGCATGTTAGTTACTTAATGAAGCAAAAATTCCAAAATAGGTAAAAAGCACCAAATATTTTATTGGAGGTTATGAAAAAAAGAAACATAAGTCAACAAAGAGTACCAATAAAAAAAATCCTACTCTTTAAGAAAAACCTACCACATATTAGGAGTGGAGGAGACGGGTATTCAATAATTTATTATCCAGTACATATTTGAATTGTTTCGAATGTTTGTTTTTCTTCGAAAATTGCAGTTTTGTTTTCGAATTCATAATCCAATTCCATGTTGTACAGTATGCAAAGTAATAACACGTAATAGGCGTGTTTTATTGGGAAATATTATAGCTAGATCAGTAAAATTTGCACCTGAAAACAACAACAAATCCCAGAAAGTGTCAATGAATAAGTAAGTACTAAAGTGGCTTTGTTGTTGTTTACAAAGGGACATTTTATTGCGCTAGCTATGGATTCACCGGCGGTCAGCCATCAGACGAATAGGGGGAATAACATGTAGCATACGAAAACATGCACGTGCCGTAACTATTCGGGACTGATGGAAGTGTGATCATAGCCTCTTCGCGGCGGCCGCTAGAAACAAGCCTTTTAAAAAGACTTGGCTAATATGATCAGGCTGGTTCCTCAGGTTGGCGACAGGTTAATTCCCTGTCCCGTAAAACTAAGAATTATGAGACTAACAACAAGCCTCGGAAACGGACAGATCTCACGACGACAACCTTTGCTACGAAAACGGACACACGATTTACGAATTTTCTTATGGAACGTTCGCTCGCTCTATAGAGCTCGAGCTGTTCAGCAGCTAGCCGATGCCCTGTCAGAATATAAAGCTGACATAACAGCATTACAAGAAATCAGATGGACAGGGAATGGTGTTCTACAGAAGAAGGAATATGACGTATATTACAGCTGTCATACAAAACACCATGTGCTCGGGGTAGGCTTCCTAGTCAGCGAAAAAATGAAGTCTACCATCATCGGCTTTAACGCTATAAGCGAAAGGCTATGCACTCTCCGCATGCGAGGCAAATTTACAAACATCAGCCTCATTAACGTTCACGGACCTACGGAGGAGTCCTCAGACGAAGAAAAAGAGACTTACTACGAACAAGTCGAGAGGGCCCTCAATGCCTGCCCAAGGTATGACGTCAAAATCATCCTTGGGGATTTGAACGCAAAAATAGGTCGGGAGCCGGTATTCAGGCATTACGCAGGCACCCATAGTTTGCATGAGAACACTAATGACAATGGACTTCGAGTCTTAGAATTGGCAGCATCGAAAAACATGGTCGTTGCGAGTACCAGGTTCCCGCGTAAAGATATCTACAAATCCACCTGGGTATCACCTGATGGAGTCACTCGTAACTAAATAGACCACGTGTTGATAGACCGTCGCCACTACTCGAACCTGATGACGGTACGTACGTACCGAGGTGCCAAAATCGACTCGGATCACTATCTTGTTGGTATGGTTTTCCGAGGGCGGATTGCCTCGCGGAGACGCATTGCATCCGCCGATCAGGTTCGAATCAACACGGCTGCCCTACGCAATGAAAACACCAGTAACATCTTTGGTAATGCGTTAGGACTCGCCCTAGAATCACTCGATTTAGGGAGAGTAAGTCCTGGAGCCAGTATGCTGGGCGTAGATGAGAAGTGGACACGCCTTAAGAATACTGTCATTAGTACTGCCAACTCCATCTTAGGCAGCAGTCGTAGAAATCGGAACGACTGGTTTGATGATGAATGCAAGCTAGCGACTGAACGTAAGAATGTTGCGTACCGAGCAATGCAACAATCTCATAGAACGCGGGCACGCATAGAGAACAGCCGAGAGCGAGGTCCGCACCAGGCGCGGAAGTTCTACCAATCCGTCCGAAACATGACGCAGTACACACCACGCTGCACATACTGCAAGGACGGAGAGGGAAATCTGATCACCGATCTACAAAGCATACTGGAGCGATGGGAAGTGTACTTTAATGAATTGCTAAATGGTCAGCTCACAGCAGAAGTGGAGGCTCCACTACTTCAAGATGAACACCCTATGCTACCGCCACCAAGCATAGAAGAGGTTGAGAAGGCTATAAAACGGCTCAAACGAAACAAAGCCCCGGGAGCCGATGGCATACCAGCCAAATTATTCCACCACGGCGAGCCAGCCTTACGTCAAGCAATTCATGATATCATAGTGCACGTATGGGAGCATGAAGAAATGCCAGAAGACTGGCGAAAAGGTATCATATGCCCCATACATAAGAAGGGAGATGTCACAACGTGCAGCAATTATAGAGGTATCACGTTGTTGAGTACCGCCTATAAGATACTCTCCTCTATCCTACAAGACCGGATAACCCCATACGCTAAAACAATCATCGGCCAATATCAGTGTGGTTTCATTCCAGGCAAATCAACAACTGATCAGATCTTTACCCTTAGGCAGGCGATGGAAAAATGTCTTGAATTCAACATTCCAACATACCATCTGTTTATAGACTTTAAGGCCGCCTATGATAGCATAGCCAGGGTAGAACTTTACAAAGCCATGAGAGAATTCGGCATCCCAAATAAATTGACACGACTATGTAGGTTGACGATGACCAACGTAACAAGCCAAGTAAAAATAGCCGGATTGCTATCCAGACCAATCAACATCTTTAATGGAGTCCGACAAGGGGATGGTTTGGCCTGCCTCCTCTTCAACCTGGCGTTGGAGAAAGCAATCCGTGACTCTGGCACGGCAACAGGTACAGCCAGATACTGGCTTACGCAGACGACATCGACATCATCGGAAGAACCGAACAAGCTGTACACGATTCCTTCATCCAGATCGAGCAGGCGGCACAAAATCTGGGGCTGCACATTAGTGAAGGTAAAACAAAGTACATGGTGGCGTCGAATGCGAGAAGAACAGTTGGTCAAACAATCAAGGTAGCGGAGCACGAATTTGAAGTGGTGCAATCCTTTAAATACCTTGGGTCAACAGTAGCAGCCGATAACAATATAGAAGAAGAAATACGCGGGCGGCTTCTCAAATCCAACAGAGCCTACTACAGTCTGTCAAAGCTATTCAAATCTAGAAATCTAACCATAACTTCAAAACTGCTGCTGTACAGGACCATGGTCCTGCCAGTACTCATGTATGGATCCGAGACTTGGGTGCTTAGCAAAAGGCACTGTGACCTCTTAGCCGCGTTCGAGAGAAAAGTCTTACGGAGAATTGTTGGCCCCATATGTGAGGAAGGACGATTCCGGAGACGGTACAACCATGAGTTGTACGCAATCTACCTTGAAGCAGACATAGTGACAAAAATTAAGCTCGGTAGACTCCGGTGGGCAGGGCACCTAGCTCGAATGAGCGAAGAGGAACCTGCTCGGAAAGTCTTTTGTGGTACATTCTATGGTAGACGGCAGCGTGGTAGACCATGCTTGCGCTGGAGAGATGGCGTAGACCAGGACGCCCGAAGCCTTGGGGTGCGCAACTGGATGGCGTCGGCTCGAGACCGGGATAGGTGGAGAGACTTGTTGAAAGAGGCCAGTACCGGACCCCGGTTGTCGAGCCGATGATGATGATGATGGATTCGCCAGTAAAACACACCTATTATTATATTTTTTAAGTACGACTGCTTCAATATAAATCACCAATTTCGAAAAGGTCACATCTCGAATTTTTGCACAAAGACATTTTTGCATGTCAATGTAATCATAATGCTCCCCTGCACCTATTAAGTTTAAAAAAGGACATCTTTAGTATTTATATTTGTTGTCATTGTCATGTAACTCAAAAGTAATTTTTTTTTTAATTTTAAATTAGCTTTTGAAAATAATTAGTTCTTTGCATGGCCTGAACATTTTAGATTTTCAGGTATTGTGACCTTTTCGAAATTGGTCATTCAAATATATCTTAAATCCATAACACTACATTTTTGATCACTAAGGGGGGCAAACACTGCCTGGGTGCAACATTCATTCAATGAACATTAGGCATAATAAAATAAACAAATATTTCAATGAAATATTAATTGAAGGGTTATATTTTCACCTATTCATTTAGGACTCATTTATATACTAGAATCGGCGAAAGTTGTCGAAAGATTATGACAAAACTTACAAAAAGTAACTTTCCGAAAAGACAATTCCACAAGTCACCCCTAATGCAGCACTTAAGTGAGAAAGCCCAAATAGTAAATAATAATTCTTTGTTCAATGTTAATTTTCTTATATTTTAAATTCACGCCAAGCCTGGATGGCTTTTAATTAAATACTTTTCGAAATCACGAAAATTCGGGTTTTAATTTATTTTAAAAGAATGATTACTTCACTTTTATTTGTTGTAACAAATATCAAACAGAAAGAAATGCTATAAATTGCGCCCCAAGATCAGTGTTGCCCCCCTCAGTTCAAAAATGTAGTGTTTTGGATGGGTTGGGGTCGAAATTCTGGTAGGGTCAAAATTCTTTTTGTTATATTCAGCTTTCAAAATTCTGCTTTCAAAATTCTGCCAATAATTTCCAAACCATTTTTTTATTGTTGGCAGAATTTCGTAAGTAAATTTTCTTTTATTTGGTGGTAGCTAATTTTTTCTTAGGATTCTCCTGTGTTTTACTTACATTAATTCATTAAAATCCATCTAAGATACCATTGTAAATTCTTAATACCTAAGTTTTTTCAAAAATATGACCTACTTTAATTTCAAATAAAGTAATATTATGCTATGTTCCCACCAAAACAATTCGAATTTAGATATTTTTAATTGATGGAACAAAATTTCATCGAAATTTTAAATGAAAACGTCAGATTTCAAAGAAATCTTATGAAATACTGGTCCACCAATTTGAATTCCCAAAAAAAAATTGGTGAAGAATCAGATTTTGGTTTAGTGTGAACACAGTATTATAAAACATCGATCTGGTTAAAAATTTTGTGAAAAAGTGGGTTACACCATTTATGCAATTAAAGTTACAGCCTCAATAACCTGTAAAAGCATACAAATAAATGAAAAGATAAATTGTGTCTGGCTCGTTATTTGTTTTATTTTGAAAAAGAGTCAATGTTAAATATTATAATCGGATATGGTGCAAATCAGAAATAAAACAATGGTTTACGAAAAGTTGTACTTTTTTGTTTATTTTCGATAGTAATAGAAGTTATTTAAGAAAAAGCAAAATAGGCAGAATTTTATTTTTAAAAATGTTATAGGACAGAATTTTGAAAAACAGAATTTTGAAAAGCAGAATTTTGACAGACAGAACTGGAAAAACAGAATTAATTAATGCGTGGTACTTAAAAAAAATGATATTAGGTTTGTTTTATTGGGGAATCAGCTAGGGCAGTAAAATTTCTAGGTAGGTAGGTTTTTCAAAGAGAAGTTTTTTTTTTTAATTACTCTTTTGTTGACTTATGTTTCTTTTTTCATTAAGTAACATAAATTAACTTCATTCTCAGACAAGGAAAAGGAATGTTAAATAAAAATGCAGCTTAAATTTTTTTTCCAAATCTTTGGAAGCATCTTAATAGCTAGATAAAAAAATGGTGTAAGAATAAAAAATTGTCTTCGATTATTTTAAAATCTCCGTTTTGAATTAAACAAAACTAACTCCACATTTTTTTTTGAAATATTTCTGTCCATTTTGTAAAAATGTAGTGATTTATTAATATTTTGCGAATGTACGTAGTGACATTTTTGACGAAAATAATTGTAGCAAAAACGTTACAGTTGTTGTAGGGGCTAAGGGGGCAACACTGCCCACGATAAACATCAAACTGTGCATAGAGCCATGACGTTGAATGGTTTGTATTCTCCCTTTATTTAAATATTTTTTACTTCTACATAAGTGTTTGTTAATGTCGGGACGGCGCGAACGCCATTCCCGGCTACCAAAAATTACACGAACGAGTTATTCACATTAGGAACAATCGCGAAGGTCAATCCAACCGTAGTGCAATGGCCAGACCTCACTTCGGGGGAACCGCCTTGATGATCACGGTAGCCCCTACGCCAGGTAAGTATGCTTTTTTGTTCATTTTCTTGATTTCTTATTAAATTTTCTGGATAAAGAAAGTGTAAATTATATACATACAAAAAAATAGAAGTTCACTAAAAACCAACCCTCGTATTCTATAAATAACTACTCTTCCTTTATGTTCACCCCGAAAGAAAATTCCAGCTTTAAATTTGCCAACAAGGGTGAAAATTCAATAGAAAATATTTTTATTTACTTCAATATCATTAGTCCCTATACCTACCTACCATTGTGTTTCAGTTTTGATGAAAATTAACACACTGCATGCATTGTTGCACTTTGGACTGTTGGCTTTGCCAACGAATTGACGAATTAATTTTCAGATTCAAAAATACTATTATTTTGGGTTAAATCCATTTACAGAAATAAACGTTCGTAAAGTAATGTTTATTTATTAAATTTTAAGCTACACGTAATTTTTTACATGAATTCAAGCCTACTTGAGTTTGATTTTTGATAATTTATTAAAATATTAAGAAGAGGAAAAAGAGATTGAATAGAAATGTTAAATTTAAACTAGAATCAATTGAACTCGAAGGAATTAAAAACTTAACTGTAACTGTCTTATGATAGTCGTTAAAATAATTGCAAATGAATTCGTCGCGCCCATGAACTACCTACCTACATTTTGTAAATCCAGAAAAGTATAATTTTGTCCGGTTTTTATAAAGAGTTTCAAAAGTTTGCGGAAAGTGACTTTTTAGCATAAAAAAGTATGTTTCAATGATTTCCTTCAAAAGTGTAATTTGTCTGTGAGTTTTAGCTTTGAACCGATGACATATACTTATGTAGGTACAGTACCGGACAAAACATTTGCAATAAGAAGTGAAACCAAGCAATTCCTTTAAACTCTTAAATGTTTTATTTAAAAACATTTTAATGTTTACACATTTTAAAACTGTATATTTAACGTAAATAAAAATATATAATTTTTTTATAATGAACTTTTATTATCTACGATGAAATGTATCAAGTTACCTCAAATTAACACCGGACAAAACAATTGCAACTGTCAATTCAGATACAAAAACGCACTATAAACACTGGTTAAAAAGGTTTTCGTTACAGAAACCAAATAATACTTTTTTGTAGGTTTTTGGTGTGCTGAACCTGAATCAGAAGTCAGAAAAATTCCATCGAGCTACGTTTTTGAGATATAAACTGATTTTTAAAGAAGAAAATCAGTTCTTTTAAAAATCATAAAAAAAATTCTTGAAACAATTTAACTCGTGTTGCAATACAACTTTGAAAACCGCAAAAAAACATATTTTTTGATTTTATAACGGGAATATCTGAGAAACGTAGCCCGATGAAACTTTTCTGACTTCAGATTCGAGTTCAGCACACAAAAAACCTACAGAAAAGTATTATTTGGTTTCTCTAACAAAAAAAAAAATAAAATTTTGTTGACCAGTGAAATTAATTAATATTTAGTACCGAAGCCTTTGTTTTTGATGACTGCCTTGCGTCTTCGTGACATTGATTCAATTTTTTGTTTAATAAAATTACGTGAAATCTCATCCCAGGCTGTCCCTATTCTTCCTACTAAATCGTCCGCAATTTTGACATTTTCCCCATTAATTTTGCGTTTGACGATCTTATTATTTTTCAAATTCGTATCATTGGATTCAAATCTAGTGACTATGGTGGTGTTATTGTTTAAAAATTGTTTAGCATGGAGGAGGAAATGTGATAGTGAGGGGTTGTTTTTCTGCTGCTGTTTTTGGGCCATGGCATCGCATTATTGAAACAACGGACTAATACGTTTACAAAAGCATCTGAGAGGGTCTAATTTTTTCGTATGCAGCATGGGAATGCCTTTTGGTTGGGTCTTTCAGCAGAACCATTACCCAAAGTAAACATCGTGGCCTGCAAAAATGTGGTTCAATGATCACAATTTCTTGGTTATGAATTTGGCATCGTATTCACTAGATTTATATATAGAATGCATTTGTGACTTTAAGAAAACTAAAGCATTGTAATGTTCCCGTTTTTAAAAAAAATATTTTTTTCGGTTTTGAGTAATTTGTTTTTTTTTAATTACCCTTTCCACCTAAATGGGGGAAATAGACCCCCTCCAATAGGATTGTTTTCTTGTCTGAATCTATCTATACGTACTGATTTTTTTTTTTATTGTTAAAAGAATCAACCTTACCATTGTAAGTGTACCCGCTTTTTAAAATAATTTTTTCAGTTTTTGAGTAATTTTCTTGGAAACGGAGGGAAACGGACCCCCTTCTGATTCTATTTTTTTCTCGTCTGAATCTAGTCTATACGTTCTAATTTTGTTTTGCATGTTATAAGACTCACCTTAAGGCTTTCCCAAACCAACGCGAATGCGGAGCGATTGGCAGCGAATTATTCACAATAGTACAAAATATGACAAATACGAGTACACGACGCTAAACAACAACAAAAATTCGTCGTCGCTCCGCATTCGCGTTGGTTTGGGAGAGTCCTTACCCCATAATTAGTACCTTAAGCATGGTTTAAAGTTCCCAAACGAAAAAAATTCAATTTTTCCAAATAATTTTCGACCTATTCTATACACCACCTTGTATAATAAAAACAATTATTTTTGGACGCAAAAACTATTTGCATGGCAAATAAAGTATAAACAGTGTTGGCAAAAACTTAAGCATGGAATTATAACTCTTTCGAAAATATAAACAAAATTAAGAAAAACCAATGATGGTTTTAATTTTTTTCAAATCAGAACTTGTTGGACTTTAATAAACAATTATTGATTTTATTTTAACTCATACCTTATTTAATTACCAAAAAAATAACTCAGAGTTAATTAAAACTAAAGAACATAGGTAAAACTTATTTTAGCAACAACTCGCCTGTATCAGTCAATTTTACACCAACTTCTAAGTAAACTGTTTCTTTCTTCTCAAGCGTGATTTTTAATAATACAAAAATTAATAAGTGGTATGTTATCGGGCCTCTTTCAGACCAGATAATTAATATAAAAAGTGATAAAAAGCATCAAAATAAATTTTTCAATGAATTACTAGGAAAAGAAGTGTCTGTTTGTATTATCGGTGAATCAATAACATTTATTCGATTTCGTACTTGGTGATATGTCGGATGGGTCCATTTCGGCGATTGCTTCTGAGAAATAATTAGTCGCGATCATCTGGGATATCAATAACGATCTTTTCTTATATTCAAAGAGTATACAAACTGAACTAGCCTTAGTAAATTCAGGTAGGAATATCTGGGAAAGGACGGTTGATAGTGGCTTGCTATATTACCAACCAATAAAAAAAAATATTTTTCCCAGATAAACGATGTGTTAGACTGGAGTTTGCAAACGGTGCTCTTCTCTGTTCAGTCTATATTTAATTTTAAAATATCTGACAGATTTTTTGTAGGTTTAAATTTAAGCACGAATAAAGGGTAATTATATTGAGGAGGCAAAATTATTGTCTGGGGATGTTTTTCAGTCACGGACTTGGATCTCAACACCATATAGAATCTCTGGGAAATTAAAGAAGAAGAGAATTAATTGCACGAAATGCAATAATTTAGACTCCTTTCTTCAACAGACTCGAATTATCTGGAATATCATGACCATACATAAAATTGACAACCTAATTCGATGAGGTTTATTAATTGAAGAAAATAGTGTCGTTTCTTAATATTGGCAAAACAATATATTATTGTAGTTCTTTTTAGTGAATTCAAAAATGTGGTTTAGTTTGAGTTTGATTCTGAGTTATTTTGTTGGTTATTAAAAACAATATGATTTATGATAAAGTTAATAATTGTTTATTAAAGTCTAACATATTCTGAAAAGAAAAAAAAATAAAACCATCAACATATCATGGACTTTTCTTAATTTTCTTTATATTTTTCCAAAGAGAGATAATTTCGTACTTCAGTTTGGCCAACACCGTATATTTTTTTTTGAAGTGTAAACCATCCAATTAAATAAATTTAGTTCATCGCACTTTTTGTATGCAAAACAATTGCCAGTCCATTGTTTTGCATGACATTCCATGGCAGCAATGTTTTTTTTTTTAGCTTGAAATTGTAAACCAATCATTCAAGGAAATAGGTCTGTTTGATTACTGAGAATTCTTCCGAATTCGTTCGATGTCGCTCTACATTTCACATATTCTTGTTTATTAACTCCAAAGTGTAGGAACGAGAGAGCCAAATGAGAGCACAATAAACTTCCGCTCCATGAAAAAGCTTGCAAATTTCTGTGTGTGTTTTAAGATTTGTCTGTTATGTATGATAGTGTGTATCACGTTTGACGTTTTTTACACAAAATTGCTACAAAACTGGTTCAACTCATTTGTTTACTTTGCAGCAAGTTTTCCCCTCTATGAAAGATTATTCCCCTTCTTTTAATAATTTGACAGTTTTTGGACTTCATGCTACAAAAGTAATCAAACACACCTACTAATTTGGTATTTCACCTAAATAATTTTTGACATTCGAAAATATAATAGGTGTGTTTGTTAACGTGAAATTTCTTGCAAATTTTCACAATTTGCTGTCAGAAACCATAGAAAAAAAACTCAAGTTTGGGAAACTTGGTGAAAAACCAAACAGGCATACAATTCAACTGATACTTTTATGTTCCACGGCCATTTATGGTATTTACTTAATATGTACTTACTAAAATAAAAAAAAAAAAACTAAAATTGATCTACCTAATATTTACGTCATATATATAACTTCATCTTTAAAATTTCATATTTTATAAATTATAACTCACAGAATTTGCCTTTTTAGTTCAAATCTATCCCAGAGTTTCGAAGAAAATAAAATAAAATAATTTGTTTTTATTTTCATGTTCGTACGTTCGATAATATTAAAAATAAACATGCATCGATTTTGATCATCATACAAACGACTCTCTCCCCATTGGAGTGTATGATATTAACCAGCAAAAATTTGACATCAGTTTGGCACGAAAAAATGGTTCGTTATTTCATATACTTTTTTTTTTATGGATGAAACCATTTTTGAATAATGTTTGCCAAACTTATCTTAAATTTGTTCGGAAAATATTCTGATTATCACAGTTAAGTTGCTAAATGGATTTAAGTATGAAAATGTCACTACCGTGGTATTTCATCGTTTTTACATGTAAAATCTAATGAAAAAAAAATTAATACTTGTAGTAAGACCACTTTTAACATTAACTTTCCTTATGATAAAAATCATTATGGCATCAAAAAAGTTTAAGAAATTTATAATTTTTTGTGTAAATTTTGCAATCGCAAAAGTATCAGTTTGCGGAAAATCGCCTATATGCATTTTGTAATACACTATGCACATTAGGGTGGTCCTTAAATTGGAGGTAGTCTTAGATAGCCCTCATTCGATTCAAAACATTGAAAAACAATTTCCCTATTTTTTTCAGATTTTATTTCACCACTCTTGTCTTCCTATTTTCACTTTAAGGTACTAACTAAGGTAAGGGTGTTTCTTATAAAACGCGGAAAAAACAATCTAAGGGTATAGATTCGATTGAGACGAGAAAAAATTGTATCGGAGAGGGGGTATATTTTCCCCCGTTTAGGCGGGAGATGGAATAAAAATCTGAAAAATAAGGACATTTTTTTTTCTATGTAGAACCATTTGATGCCTATCCAACTTAGAATTAAAAAATTAAAAAAAAAAAAACAATATAAGGACCACCCTAATACACATATATGACAGTTTTCGGCCATATAAGGAAAATAAAACAATAGTTTCTTAAAGTAACTAAATACCCAAATCACCTCTTCAGTATTACTTTTGTATTCAATGCTATAAAATATGGAATTTCAATATTTATCAATTGACAATTGTTAAAACTCCGTTGTTTTATATGAAAATAAAAAACATTGAAACGCTGTTGTTCATTTTTAAAATGATTAGACCGGACATGTCATTTTTTGATAAAATTAAAAATTCCTCGTTACTAAAAAAATCAGATACAGATCGAGTGAAAACTTCTTTTGTCAAAGGGATGTATTGTTATCCCTGTTGGCCAAATCTATGCACATAATGTTGCTAAGAAATAAACAATTTTTGGAAATAAATTAGCTCTTTTTTTCTTGAAAATATGCTTTTAATTGATAATTAGAACTTTTGGGCCAGTTTTTTTCAAAGTGGGTTAAATCAGTATTACGGTTTTCACAAGATTACACTAAACTTGTTTTCAGAAAAAGCTTTCAACAAAAAAATATATTTTGTAAGTCTGCTATGCCGCCTAGAGGATCTTGAATAAAATACAAAGTTGCATAGAACATAGCTCTTTTCGATGTTAAAAAAAGTTGCATGACAGTAAAATCAACACAAAGTAAGATCGATTTATGATTAATTGCATTAGTTTTTTGTGTTTTCTACAATGGGTCTTTTGTTCCTGAATTGAGTTTTTTATCTCATCTACAAACGATTAAATTCAAATTTTTGAATTTAAGGAACTTATTTTCAGCCTGTTAAAGACAGTTCCATTTTTTAAATTACCCCTGCCTTTTTCCATCACCAACGTTTGTAACTTGCCCTTATATTCACAGTACTCTCAGCATACAATGACAACAATTTATCTAAAGACCCTGGCCTGGATTTCCAAAAATAAAAGTTCTAATGATTAATCAGTATGCTACCTTGAAACCGTGTAAAATGTCATTCTCCAGACGCCATGACATAAATAGAGACAAAAAGCCCTGTTTACATTTTCGATATTCCTCATTCTTTATTTAATAAATTCCTTTCTTTTATTTTCTCGCATTCTCTCATTTTATTTCAATTTCTCTCTCTCCAAATAAATAACCCCCAAAAAAACTCATGTTTTTTAAGAAAATTAAGAAATAAAAGTAAATACTCTTTTTTTCTCAGAGAATTAATTTCGAACAACAGGTTTTCGAACATCATTTCAACAAAAAAAAAAGTTATCATTTTTGTCGAATTCGAAACAAATAAAAATGACACAAACTATATAACATTAAAAGAAAAAATATGGTTGTCTGCCAAACTAATACGAATAACCTAATTTTCGGCCAGTTCCCTGTCCCAATATTTTTACTTTTCATTTTGACAAATGCAACATGTTTGTTTTTCTGACTTACAATTGCAAATTATGCGTTCAAAATGTTGTGTGTGTGTTTCGATGAGATGGGAGCCAGAAAACGACAACAGCCACAGCGTTTTTGTTTTCGAAATATCAGGGTGTAGATGATTGTGGTCCGCTAATCCACAAAGGAGGAACACTATTGCGTAACATTTACGTGTAGATATTCCAATTGAGTTCAAAAATAAGTCACTTCAATTGGAATTTGAAAAAAAAACTAAAAAAAAACTTTTTTGACAAATTTATAATCACTTTGATTAATTTTTTTGTCACGATTCACTTTTAAAAATCTTTTTAAATACAAAACAACAACATTTGGCTGTATTTTTGTAGATTTTTTAAACGTCGAAATTGAATTTTAAAAATAGAACGGGCACTTGATGAACTTTTTGGTAAGAGATTTCTTATATTTTTTTTTTTTCAAAGCGATTGAGAAACACTTTTTTAATCGATATTTTCAAAATCAAAATTAAATGCAATATTGAATTTTCCAAAAAATCACTTGTATCGACGTCAAAAACAGACGAGCAATTGTTTAAACAAACGAAAATTTCAGACGAAAAATTGCCTCCGGATGGCTAATTTTAAATTTTTGTCGATATTTCCTTCTGCGCACAACCCCTTCCCCGTTTTATTTTTTCTTTCTTTTTTCTTTTAATTTGAAATAGGTATAGTACCGTCAGAGTTTATAAATGAACATAGACCGAACCGAATGTATCAACATTTTCAACACAACTAAAAATCTTGATTCGAAAAATCTGTTTTTTTGAAGTGGAAAAACGAAAATGCAGATGACCATTTTCGTTTTTCGAAAACCCAAAATATATCTCGATCTCTCACTCTCTCTTTTTTTTTAGAGAGAAAAAGTTGCAAGCATTTTTTGTTCACAGTTGAAATTGTTTATTTTGAGAATATTTTAAAACAAACATTAAGGAAGTCAATTCTTGTTTTTGAAGTGGTCTTTTGGAATTCATGGGATTGTTTACAAAATTATCGTAAATCATTCAGTAATTGAAAGATGTTTTTTCGAGATATCTTATCGAAAAGATTTGAAACCAAACTGAATAAATTTCCATTAACCAATGAGGTATGTATACCAAATTTTGAATATACACGTTTTGATATATGGGATTTGCTCTTCCTCAGGTGGCACGTGTGAAAGGCATTTTAATGTACATATTTTTTTGAATTACCCACGTTAAAAGCAGAAAAGTATTTTAATGAATGAAAATTCGTTGACACTCACTCGATGCAATGACGCAGTTTCGAAAAATGGACAATTTTACAGCTGTCACTCGGGTGTATACGTATTTTTTTGTCTCATTCTTCGTTTCATTTTTCTCTTGTAAGCCTATATGATGCACGATTTTGAGTACAAATTAAATATTTATAGAAAAACGCTGAAGTGAAATTCAAAATGTTATAATCCACAGTTGCTGGTATTTTGGGAGGAACGAAGTTTAATGGTTGACAAAAAATGACAAACAGCTTTTATTTTCGAAAAAAATGCATTTATTTGTAAATTTTTAATATTTTTATACTTTTTTCACTGATGCAAAAATTTAATGTAATATGATCTATGAAGTATTGTGGAACGTATTCATTCTGTTGTTTTTTTGCAAACGGTTTATACTAAGTACTATTAAAACGACCTAATGGAGGTTAGGTTAGGTTAGAAGGGGTGATGATACGGCATCATCTCACTGGGATCTACGTGGATCCAAGGCGCTCTTCAGGTATACTCAGGGTTAAGCTAGGTAAGTATGAGGAAAAAGGGGGAGCTTAGGTATGGGATGCCTCCTTGAACCATCCTGAATTCTGTATAAATTTCAAGATATTCATTAGTGGCAAGGAAGAGATGTTGCCCATTTCGTCGAATAAATATTCTGATTCTAGCCAAGCTGGGGCATTCACAAAGAAAGGGATGAGCCCCCATCTACCACTTCATCTTGACACCCTCTATATAAGTCCGATGGGCTGATGTCCATTCTTCTCATGTGGGCTCCCATTGAGTTGTGGCCCGTTAGGACTCCAACCAGGAGTGATTGTTGAGGCCTGCTTATCTTTAGTACATATTCAGTTCGGTTCTTTGAAATGTTCGACCACAAATTTCTTAAAACCCGGCAAGTGTTTTTTTTTTCCAATTATTGGACTGTTTGAGTCTTAAAGCAGTTTTGACCGCCATCTCTTTTGTAAACAGATCGAGTGGGGCTAGTGAATAGAAAGTTTCTAGGGCTGCCGTACGAGTAGTTCTCATAGCATATGCCGATACACGCTATTCTTTGGATTCTTGTCATGGCTTTAAGATTGGTTTTCTTTTCTAGGGCGGGCCACCAGACCATGCATGAGTACGCAAGAACTAGCCTTATTATGGCTGTGTACATCCGATGAATGGTTCTGGGTCTGGGACCCCATCTTTTGCCAAAAATTCTACTGCAGGTGTAGAATGCTATTGAGGCTTTATTCCTTCTTTCTTTAATATTTTCTCTCCAGTTTAGTTTACGATCAAGTGCCCGATCCTTAACTGAGTTCCGTTAAGCTGCTGGCCCAATTACTGAGCTTGTCAAGGGCCGTTTATAGGAACTCGCACAGAGTAGGGGCGAATTTTCCCAAGGTTATTAACAGAATGTCATCGGCATATGCAACGACCTTGATACCATTCAGATTTAATTTAATCTGGTTGACAACAGGGAGCCAAAGCAGAGATAAGACTCCACTTTTAGCTTGGTATCACCCATTTCCGCATTAATGAATCTCGTTTGGAGCATGGAGTCAAGACCTAATAGAGAGTGGGCTAACATTTTTGAGAGTGGTATATGTCCTACCTACTCAACACGAATGTGTCATACACCGTTAAGCCGTTGACTTTTAGGACATTATGGTTCTAAAAATATTTGGCATCAAAAACATCGAATATGTATTGTTATTGTTCTTTTCGATGTTTTGAAGCACGAATATCTCTCTAACTCAAACTATTTTTTAAAATAAAAATAAATTAAAATAAAATAAAAAATTAAATAAGATAAAATAAAAAATAAAAGAAAATAAAATAAAATAAAATAGGTCTCTTCCCAGCTTTGATCAAATTTGTAGCTTTGCCACCAATTTTTGCCCAGTTCCTGTTTCGGACACAAAAAAAAAATAAAACATTTTCCTTTCCTGATAAATTCTGATCAATAAAATTCTTTGAGCAGGTTGACGTAAAGCCGATGTCAGAAACATACACAAAAAATTCATCACAAAATCTTACCACCAAGCAAGTTTTACATTTTTCGCCAATTTGCTATTCTCTGAAAGAATTTCATCAGATTTTAACAAAATTCAAATATTTGCAAAAAAAAAAAAACTGGACCAAAGCTAATATTTCATGGTGATTTTACTGTGCATTTTTTTTATTTGATTTTGCACTAGTGGTTAAGTGGAATAGCTTAGGCTAGATGAAAAAGTTTTACATTAAATTTAATTTAGCCCATTTTTTTTATTCGGTTGTCTTAAATATACTTATAAATATCCTTTACTAGCACAAAAGAAAAAAACATTTAAAATTATTTTAAAACAATTAATCAAATGAAAATGAAGATAAAAGATTAATCCTATTTGCAAACAAAAAAATTCCTTCCGCACAATCTATGTTCTGCGTACACAAAAGAACCAGCAAATTTAAAATATCGTAGAGACATGTAAAACAATTATTTTGCAATGATGATAATCTTTGAATTTGGATTTTTGCCAAATTCAACAATAGCACATTTTTCAATTACTTTATTCCCTTTGCTTTCTGAAACACTTTGGATTTTATATTAAAAAAAAAAGTGTACCCCAAAGTTATTTTAACAAAGAATCGAGTACATATTAGAATGTGCTGGGATGGAAATTGTTTCGATTTTCAATTTAGCATAGATTATTCTGTCTTAATGGGTTAGCGTCAAAGGAATCTAAGACAGTGGTGTATTTTGTTTCTAGGTGTTTCATTGCAAGCTAGTAAATGCAAATATTTACAAGTAGGTAGGCGTTCTCAGGGAATTCTTTAATGTAAAACAACCAACAAAAATTGTTAAAGATATACAAAAATAAACACTGACTTCAACTACTCGTATTTCAAAGTTTATGTAAAAATTGTAAAAACAGTAGAAATTATATGTAGGGGTTTTGACTACCCAACACGATGCAAGCGTTAGAAAAATAGGAAAAGATTCAACAAGACATACCGATGCATATTGATTTTGTTGTTTTGAATATTGAAATCGGGGGGGGGGGGGGGGAATACATGGTCAGAAAAGGCATTCCACATTCGGGTAGTGTGGTTAAGAAAGAAAATCTCTATACTTGACAGTGCGTTTGAAATTGGACTCAAAGGAAACAAATTGGAGGTGATTTACGTGAGACGATTCATTTTGAAGTCTTTTTTTTAATATTATCGCTCTCATCTCTTCGAAAGAGATGTTCAAGTGTGGCAGAAGCTCAGAGGTTTTTGAAATTTCTACCTCACTTGGGGCCCAACTTTTAGGACTTTGCAACTTTTCACTTTTGTACATAATGAAAATGGAAAAATTTTTGACATTTAAGGTGTCAAATTTATTTTCATTTATGAATTTGAACTAAAAGTTCTTTCTTCGCTTGTTTTTTATGTTTTCTCTTTCTGTTTCCTTTTTTCATACGACGACTTTTACAATGGCTTCTATGTTGGGTACTTCTTTTATCGTGCGTTTTCATTCTTCCAAATGAGGTTGAAAATTCCTGATTTTACACCAAATCATCTCATATCCCAAGGCAAAATTTAGGTAACATGAAATAAGGCCAAATCTCAAATTTGGTCTTATTTCACTTTGAAAATGGAAATAAGACTAAACTGATTTTATTTCCATTTCAAACCCTTTAGATCTTTGTCACTGTCGTTAGTGTCGTTAGAAAACACAAGATGCGAATCTTTTTGTTTCTGATACATGGCTTGTCAGAAAATTTTTCGTTTTAGATCATAGATTAATTTGGACGGTTTATATTTCTTAAGTGCTCACTATTGGCCCCCTGTTTTTTGACATATCAGGAGAATACAATTTAAACAGTAACAGTATTCTTCACATAGAAGTGAAAACAACTCTTTTTTCTTTTATTCTTAAGGTTCTTTCACATCGGCTGCGAACTGCGAATGCGAATAAATCTGTGAGACTATTCCAAGCTCAAATATTAACAAATTCTTGTTTTACTTTTTCGATTAACTGAATAAACGATCCTATCTACAGTTTTAAAATGAAAACATGGCCTTAAACTAGTTTATGTTGTTTAATTAAGCATTTTTAGTATTTTTACGTAACCAACGAGATACTTTCTATAAATTATTAAACAATTATTCGCAATCCAAAAGATCAGGACAGGACGCATTCCACGAATCTGCGAATGAAAAATTCGCTCGAATTTACTCTCAAATTTTTAGCGCCCAATTTACTGGTTTATTTTTGTGTGACAATTCGCGATTGTTCGCGAGCACTCATGTGAAAGAAATGTCAAATTTCGTGGCAATTCGCAGCTCATGTGAAAGGCACTTAATGTAGTTTACTCCGAAAAAAAAAAAATAATTGAGTAAGCAAATCCATTAGTTTTTCAATGGAAGGAAAATTATTTTTCTTTCTCATTACGCAACTTTCTATCGATGTAACTTTTTTGAGTTAGCAAACAAGAATTTGTATTAATAGGTTTATTCGTGTACTTTTTGGCCTAAGTTTGTCAAATTTTGGATTTGGAGACGTTATTCATAGAGCATAGAGCTAAAATTTCTACCACTTTTAAACGTCAACAAAAAGTGCCCTATTGCACGACGACTTTAGAGTCATGCCTTTTTTCGAAATTAAATGAGTGTGAAGGTGAGATCAGATGGTTTTTCTCGTTCGCACTCTTTGAATTTCGAAAAAAGTCATGACTCTAAAGTCGTCGTGTAATAGGGCACAAGTAAACAAGAAATCCTCCTAAAAAATCAAGAAAACAAAGCCACAGCTTAAATTTATATCTTAAAAAATTGGTATTTTTGTTATTGATTTACTAATCACAAAATTATTAGCACTCGAGGAGTAAAAATTTAAATTGATTTTAAAACAAAATTTCTCTATTACTAAAAAATAGTTTTTTCATATGAAATAACAGTTTTTTTTAAAGAAAAAACGCTCCACAATTAACAAAAACAGGAAATTAACAATTTAGTCACTTTTTCTCCTTTAAAAATAGATGAATAAATTAATAAATGCAAAAAAACGAATAGATAAGAAAAGAAAACACTTTTAAGCCCGTTTGACAGTACATTTTTTCTCATTAAATCAGTCAGCCAGAGCAAAAACTTGACTACAAGTGTTTTTAAGAAAGAGAGATGACATATTTCTCTTAATTAGTTTTACAATGTGTCCCAAAAGTGAATAGTGCTCTCTGGGGTCCAGTGTATACTTTCAATTCTGAAATTTCAAGAAAAATCTGCCAGAACCTTACAAATATATTTTGAAAATCAATTTTTATATATTTTTTGTGACAATTATACATTCATGAATATAGTGCGTACCCACTCACACCTATTAAAGTTTGAATAAGAAATTGCACTATTTTTGTAAGCCCAGGGGAATCGTACCAAAAATAACACATCGGTGGTCCGTTCTTTTTCTAACAATAGTTAACTATTGTTAACAATAGTTGACTTTTATCGTTCCTTTATTTCAAAAAAGTTACGATTCGTAATAATATGACGTCATAACATCGTTCCTTAATGCATTTTGGAATGTCAAATAGTTACAATTTGTAACTATTTCCAACTCATGTCCAGGGCATGAGTTGAAAGTGTTGATCTGTCAAAGTACATATGGGAACCGATTTGTTTACTAAACAAACCAAATTTTTGTTGGTTTTGATAAAATTCAGAGAAAAAACAATAATTAAAATGATATTTGTGCCAATTATAAGCAATAAAAGAAATTTTTGTACCGCAAAATATACGATTTTATGCAATAATAATGCAAATAAAATATTTTTCATTCATTTATTTGACACATTAACAATATCTTTCAATTACAACGTTTCGTTCCTAAATAGAATTGTAACAATCCTAACAAAACCTAACAATGACACATCAACAACTATTTTTGACATAACAACAATAGTTAACTATAGTTAGGAAAAGAACGCACCACAAGGCTTAGCGACGCCATGACAGAAAAAAATGGAGCTTCCACACAAACTATCGATACAAGTATGAATATCGTGCCGGTAACACAGTTTATCTGGGCTAATGCTAGCCCCGAACATTTTTGAACTTAGGTGCCACTCATAGCTATCATTGAAACTCATCATTGAAAATTTTAATGATGGATTTTGAGACACTTAGAAAGCAAAATCATTTATTATTTTAATAGATAAATAAAGCTCAAGACTTAATTAATATTTTAAGTCAAAAAAAATGTTAAAATAGGCCCTGCTTTCCACATAAAAAGACTTTTTCTTTTTCAATGATAGAACTACCTTACCAATGATCATTGGAATCTTAAAAATCATTTTATGTGGAAAGTAAAGCCTATTTGAACATTTTTTTTGACTAGAAATATTAATTAAGTCTTAAGCTTTATTTTTTCATCAAAATAATAAATGATTTTGCTTTCTAAATGTCTCAAAATCAATCATTAAAGTTTTCAATGATGAGTTTCAATGATAGCTATAACTGGCGCCTTAGCTAAGCCCAAAGGAGCTTAGTTGTTGTTGCATTTAACATGTTAATAGCTAAGCCCCGACGCGACGTTGTCGAAAAAATCACACCTAATGTGCTAATATTTTATTTTCAGTTTATTAATAATGATAGGAAAATGTAGTGCCATACGGGCTTTACCAAAAAAAAAAAACTAAAAGTAAAAGTAAAAGTAAACAACAGCCATTTTGTTTTTTGTGTTGTTGTTCTCAACTCAGAATACAGAAATGACAGTTTCTGCCCAAACAAATTTTTTGGGCAGAATTTGGAAAAAAAATTGTCGGGAAGAGGAATTTTTTTATTCTCGCGAGCGTTCTCTTCTGCCAGAAACTAAATTTGGTATATTTGTGTAGAACTTGGTTGTTTTGTTAAGTACACGAACAGACTTAATTTATACAAATTCTCAAGAAATATCACCTTCACAAACCGACTTATTAATTTAATCTACTACAATCCACATTAATTTGGTTTCTATATATATTTTTAGTTTTGGCATCACTGACAATTCAAGAGTTTTCGGCTCTGGATTATTTCATACGTCAAGTAAAATTCCGCAAAAAAAAAGGACAAAAGTGGATTTAATTAAAAAGATCAAAATAAAATGCACACAATTTAAACGAGAAAAATATTTTCTAAATTGAAAATTACTTCTTCATTGCTCCAACATAGTATTCATTTCAAGTGCATGGGGTGCTCCTGGCTGCAACCCAAAATTAGTTCAAAAACAAAAACACCGCTATTACAAAAACAAGCAAATGGCAAAAGTTAACGAAATTATTGTTCTCTTCAATGGTTATTCCGGCTTTGAACTTGGGAATCCAAATATTTTGCTTGCCAACTGCAGTTGCACTCTCATTAAAGGACTTAATGGCTATAATGTCATAGTTGACACTATGACTCCATGGGATGGCCCAAAAATCATTGAAGGTATGTATCGCGAATAAACTTAAGATAAATAATCAAAACTAATTTGATCCCAATTGCAGCATTAAAAGCAAATGCAATAAGTCCAGATGATATATCAGCAGTAGTGTCGACTCATGGTCATTCAGATCACACGGGCAACAATAACTTGTTCCTGAATGCCAAATTGCACATTGTCGGTCAGTGTATCATGCACAAGGACAGGTTTCCTATACATTATCCTTGGAGTGAGTATCTTTTTTTTTATTGTGCCTATCTTGAGTTTATCTGAGCCAGAGCTGCTCTAATGACATTGTGTTGTAAACATAAGTAGTGGAATTGTCTACACTTTTCTAATGTAGCGACAAACTAACGACGCAATGGTTCAGAGGACTCGATACATAGGTAGCAAATTTTTTGGTTTTAGTAACATACACGAAACAACATTTTTATTCTTCATAGCTCCATATGAGCTAACTCCCGATATTCGAGTTATTGAAACTGCGGGACATACCCTGACTTGCGTCTCAGTTGTCGTTGAGAATTCAAATCTCGGCGTAGCAGTAATATCTGGTGATCTCTTCGAAAAGAAGGAAGACATTGAAAATCCCCAACTCTGGCAAGAAGTCGGTAGTGAAAATCAACAAGCCCAATATAAGAATCGTTGTAAAGTTGCTGAAATGGCCAATTGGATTATCCCAGGACACGGAGAACCATTTGAAGTTACTCAACAAATACGAGAAAAACTCAAAGAACAATTTAAAAATAATTAACATTTATTTCTTTTTAAAAATATAAAATACGCTTTAAAAATATTTTATCGCTGAGACTTAAACAACTAATTTGCAATGTGATGAAAATTATTCTAAAGAAACTTTGATGAATCTATCGATGTGCTGATGATGAAAATTTAATAGTTTATTGGTCGACAACGTGTGTTGTATGCACACAACCATTATCGCAGACTGTCTTGGCAATATTAGACATCTTTCGGTATAGTTCCAGATGTTCGCTACTTGTCGTCTTCGCCAGATTCTTACGACATCTATCTGAAGCCTGAAATTTGAAAAGAATGTAGGCGATTAAAATTCAATAAAAATATGCCAGAAGAAATGCCTATGGTTGGTAACATTTAAACAAATTATTTATGAATAAATAAAAATTAATTTTTGTTTTATGTAGAATAAATCTTCGAGATTAAAAATAACAATGAATACCCAAGAATCAAGCCATCTTTAACTCAACAAAAATAAATTGAAAATGTGAGTTTTCTTTACAAAATTTTCTAATGTAAAGTTGTGCATGAGTAGAAATTGACATTAGTTGAGATCCCCATTTGAAGCCTTCTTCCACCTTTTTATTTTTTATTTTGAAACTCCCTAAAAACGAGTAAATTAAAATAACATCATTCAACTTACCTCTAAAGCCCAGGCCTTTGTGAGCATCAATTCATGTTCGGCTGTAGGTAAATTCAAATTCGCCGCTCGTGTGGCTCTCGATTGGGTAACCACACTTGCATAAATATCAATGGCAGCATCAGCCAATCGTGTCAAAATAAACTGCTCATTGACAATATTCTTTCCGTATTTAATGAGTAAACTCTCAACGGTCTGTCCAAACAAATCAACACACTCGGCTGTTTGTTTTGCATATGGCTGAAGTTCTGGGTAGACAAACTGATTCAAATCAGTTCCGCCCAGACCAACAGTACGTGCTGCCCTCCTCGACGATTCCTTAAAGATCAAACCCAAATTGGCCGTTGGATTCTTAAAAGCCCTCTGCAATTCCTTCAGATGTGAACCGGCATATTGAATGCCAGTCAGGGCAACGAACAATCTCAGAATGTCATTGGTTCCCTCAAAGATGCGGAAAATCCTCAAATCACGCATCACACGCTCCAGACCAGTGTCCTTCATGAATCCCATGCCACCTAAAATCTGGATTGCTTCATCGCACACAAACCACGCCGATTCAGATCCGAAGACCTTTGAAATGGCAGCTTCGAGATGATAGTCCGAACTTCCGCTGTCCATGTTCTGTGCTATTGTGTAGGCCATGGATTCAGTGGCATATTGGTACATCGACATGCGGGCAAGTTTCTCTTGGATGGCTCCGAATTCCTTGATTTTCTTGCCGAATTGAAGGCGATTGTTGGCGTGGTCTGTGGCTTTCTTGATGCATTCCTTCATTGTTCCCGATAGAGTGGCTCCCATGCCGAAACGACCATTATTCAGGATGTTCATGGCAACTTTGAAACCTTGTCCCTCACCTCCGAGCATATTTTCAATGGGAATCTTCACATCTTCGAAGTAAACTTCGGTGGTATTGGAGCACTTAATGCCCATTTTCTTCTCAGCTGGTCCATTGGTTACTCCACCAAAACCTCGTTCCACAATAAATGCTGTGACCTAAAAAAAAATAAATTGTAAGTTTATGTGAAATAACTTTGGGATTATAAGTATCTCACCTTATCCTTCTTTTCACCAGTTTTTGGATCTTCCTGTTCGGTCTGTGCAAAAACAGTGAATATATCGGCAATTCCACCATTCGAAATCCAAATCTTCGATCCGTTCAATACGAAATGCGTGCCATCGGCACTCTTAACTGCTCTTGATCTGATAGAACTAGCATCAGATCCTGAACTGGGTTCGGTTAAGGCAAATGCGGCATACACCTTCTCAGCAGCAACCTTTGGAAGGTACTTTGCTTTCTGCTCGTCTGTGCCAAACAATAGAATTCCCTTGAATCCAATACTTTGATGGGCACCCAAAGTGATACCCACACCCAAATCATTTGCACCGATGATTTCGCACAGACGGCCGTATTGAGTGTTAGTAAGACCCAAACCACCATAATCGGCTGGTACTTGAATACCAAAAGCACCTGTTTCCCAGAGACTGTCCAGAGTCTTTGGATCAACTTGGCTGTTTTCGTCATTCTTGGCAGAATCATTTACTTCCTGTTTTTTTTGAATAATTAAAGATTAATTTTAGAAGGCTACAATATGATATATTTGTAAGGGATATTACCAAAAATAATTTCTCGAAAGGATCAATCAAACTGTTGGTGAATTCTTTTTGTTCGGCATTCAAGACATCTGGATAGGGGAAGACCTGGGACGATTCGACTTGTCCACGGAAAATATTCGCCATGAACGACATATTTGGTGGTTTTTTGGCATTGTCAACTTCCGGAGATTTCTGCTTGGGTTGAGCATGTGCGGCTGAGGCAAGGCATCTAAAAAATAAATTATTATTTGTGAATTTGTTGGAAAGTGTTACAAAACGTCTTGAAGATTTGTATCAAGTTTATTTCTGTTGATAACCCCAAAGCGAGATGATAACGAACCTTGAGTTTTTTTTTTATTTTCTGTTATCTGTTTTTTTTTTTTAATGATAGTTGAGATAAGATTTAGAAAATTGAATTCATTTGGTGATAATTTTTTACTGACGAGGCATAATTTATCAATAACAATCGATATTGAAGTTTTTTTGTTTAAAACAATTAAAGGCCACCTAAAGTTAAGTTCTTTAAAAAAAATCTTGACATAGGTGTCCGCTTGACGACCAACCATTCCCATACATTAATCGGAACAACAAAGTTGCCTTAGCGGGATAGATGACCTAGTAAGGAGTTAAAATGTATTGCTTTTTCCGTAAAACAAGTCACGAGCATATTTGAATTTTTGACTTTCCTCGTAGTTTTCGCCGCAAAATAATATAACTCGTTACTCTGAAACTTATTAATATTTTTAGGAAGTAATTTTTTTGTGTGAAAGTCAACGTCCCTTAAAAAATTAGAATTTTTACAATAGCTGTGTTTAATGAAAAAAAAAAAAAAACTAGATCAGAACAGAGCAGAAAAGCACAAGTGAGCGAAAACTGTCAGAACAGGAAAGAATAGAAAAGTGCAGCTTCTATTGACGGGATTGACCGTTGTCTATCAGCTGTGCAATTTAAAATGATTCAATTGTTCTTTGTTTGCATTAATTTTCAAATAATAATTATTATCAATTTATATTCTTTTATAACTTTTTCTTCATGTTATGTCCAAAAATATAAGAAAGTTTTCCTGTGAAAAATGTAATGTAATGTCGGTTTGTTTGTTTGGGATAGTAATATCCCAAACAAACAAACCGACATTTCTCACTGACTTGCTCCACCTCAAAAGTAGGTGCCGGAAATATTGTTCTTAACTGTTCTGAAAAACATCATGGAACACAAAGTGACAGAATGTAAAACAGTTTGGGACAAAATTTTTACTCATGGAACACACAATCCTGTACTTCTCGGTTCTTTTCAGAAATTTTCTGTTCGGAACAGATTCATTAAACACACTTAATGCAATACATTATTAAGAGAAATCTAATCAAATCATTTTATTTTGAAAATATTTTCCAATAAAGGCAATCTAAGATGAACTAATTAATAAATGAAGTACCTATTAAAAAGAAAAACATGACAAGGCGAAAAAAATATACATCATTAATAAATGTGATAAAAATCACAATGTATAAAACAAGTCTTATCATTCAGCATTTTCTGTGCAATAAACCGAGGAAAACCCGACTTATATTAGATCTTAGTAATTTCACTGACACATTAAACAATACAAATCTAATATATGCAACTTATTATTGCATCTATTGTCATTTAAAAACAAACTCTGTCTGATGTATATTCAAGTTCTCAGAAGCAAACAACATCGTAAGTAGGTATAAAGTCCAATAAAATATTTTCAAATAGACTTTGAACCCAATGTCTGCGTCATAGTTTTGCTAACATTTTATAGTTATGAATACTTTAGAGCCACTGGAAAATACCGGAGCTATGTTCGATACAATTTTAATATTTTTTTAGTTGACTTGGTAGCTAGATACAATTAAACTACCGCCAAATACTCGGAAACAACAATTATTATTTTCCTTCTTTTGTCGCCAACAGAATTGGTTCTTCTGAACTCAATTATTTCTGCCAACAAATTTGTTTTTTTCTCCTTCCTTCTACCGTTATCAAGGTTGTTTTTGTAAAGTCAGAAAAAAATGTGGTGAAATACCAAAAACAAATAACGCCACACCTCCAAAAATATATATATGTATAAGTTTCGAGACTCTTTTTGTTTGGATAGAGATTAAAATTAGGAAAATATGTAAATTTATGAACTGCAAATAGAATCTAGCTGCAGAAAAAGAAACGATCTAGCATCTACCTATTACAAACAAATACCTTGTCTCTACCTCTGACGTAGATTGTTTTTGTGTTGCAGTTGTTGATTTCGCTGGCTAGTTTTCTTATATAACCTTGTTTATCACCGATCTTGGTGCGAAATTATGTACCTACATTATAAGCTTTTGTAGGCGAATATTGGACTTTGTACCGATATTTTATCATCGAGCTCTTACTCAAATCGTGAAGAACTGGGGTACTCGAGTTGTTGTTAGTGTTTCATGGAATTTATTAATTTCATAATCTTATCTTACAAAACGAGCCTTTTTCTTTTAGGTTTTGGCTTTGATATTCCTACTTAGTTATTTTATTTATTAAATTTGAATCCATTTGACTCTTACATTAAAATATTTTCCAATTAACCGAATTTGGAACCGAGTAATATTTTCAATGCATTGAACACAATAATTAAATCAAAATTACTTTCACATTTTGCCTACTTTCAGTATTTTTTTTCTTTTCATAATCATCACCATTTTATGGAGTAGCTATAATCCATTTATTTTTCCAATGTTTCATTAGGTTTCATCTTTTTTTCGGGGTACAAAGTTCGTTTATATTATTTTCTGGTGTATTTATATATCAACAAAATATTCAAGGTCCTTCTCCTATAGCTTATGCCGTTTGATTTTAATATTGAAACATACAAATTTATGCAACATGAGGAAATACAAATCGAACAAAAATAAAAAAAAAATGTTACCTTCGTAGTTCGTTCTTGGTGAGATTGCCCGTTGATTTAACAAGTGAAGTACCCAAACGGAACATTTTTTTTATTCGTATTTTTAGTTAAACAAATAATAATACAATAAAATAGCACTATTGCTTTCTTCTCGTAGATTTGCTTCTTTATTGATTTGTACTTGGTGATTATTTAGATGGAGAGTTGCAATGAATTTTATTTGATTTTCTTTTTTTTTTAATTACGAGGGAGCACACACAACAGAATTCAAAGAGCGATAAATGACAAGTGCAAATCTTTTTGGATTTGCTCAGCTTTTTTGTTATTTCCACTTTTTGTTCATGGGTGTTTGTAGTAGAGCTGTCTCGTTTTAGAGTAGAACAGATGAGATGTCAAGTAAATTTTGTTGAAAGTGCGATGCCATGCGTTGGGTTTTGTAGTCTATGAAATAGGGAATTGGTGGCAGTGATGTTGTTGTGTTCAAAGATGTCGATGATTATTTCTCGTACGAGAAGACTGACATTCGTATTTATAAACTTTGTCTGACTTTAGATAGCCGTCTAACTGCAAAAAGTTATTAATAAACTTTTTTTTACCGTTGTTCTAAAGTTTTCCAACTTAGACAACAACATCGATTGGTTAAGATTTGTCTAACTTGACATTTTATTTACTTAAAGCATATTTTAGCTACAAGGACAAAAATCTGTCTAACTAGTCAACCCTCTAAAAAATCCATTAAATAAGGCTGTGAATGTACAAAAATGATAGTATGAAAAGCAAGGGCGGATCCAGACTTTGTCCCAGGGGGGGTCACGTTTCTTAAAATTTCAATAAAGTATTGCACCCAAAAATAATTTTTACTTACGATATAAGGCAAGTTTTGTTTTCGAGCAAAGTGGGTTGCACAATTCTGTCTGGTTGTTTGTCTGTCTATTCCTTGACAGCCTACAGCTACAGCCTAAACCACTGAAGCGCTTTTCTTCAAATTTTTAAATAATTTTTTTTTTAATTCTTCGGAGGGGATATTTTTTACCTTTTAAAATTACGGTACTTATTTATCTGAAAAACGGCTTCAACGAATTTGATAAAAAAAACAGTAGATTACTTTAGGTATGGTGAACATTCTGGAAAAAAAATCCGAAAAACTGTTAATAACGATACCTGCCATTTAAGGGTTTTGAACTTCGATTTGTTCAAAGAAATTCAATCAAAATTTGCATGCAAAAGCTCCATAAGAATCTCAATAATATTGCATATCAAAATAAAAAAGTAAATGATGGCCTTTAAAGAAGATATTAATTTTTGTTTTGAAAATTCAATATTTCAAGAACGCGTTGATAAATTGTTTTGAAACTGGTTTATAAATGTATTTTAAAATTAATTATTATTTAATTTAATATAAAAAATTGCTTTTTGAGAAAATCGCTACAACGATTTTAATTTTTTTTTTTTTACTTATATTCATATTTCTTCAAGTTATCAAATTGGTTTTAAGCTTAAAGCTATCTGAAAAGTTGTTAAACACTTAAAAGAACAATTTAAATGGCCTTATTTTATACATTTTTAAATTCTTTATAATGTAATTACTGGCATATTTTAAAAATTCTTAATTACAGGCAATTTGAACATCAGAGCAAGTACCTGCAGTACAGTCGTACATTTTATTTTTATTGAAAATATTTTTTTTTAAATAAATTAATTAATTAAGGAATTGAAGCCAGAACAATAAGATCGTATTTAGTCTATCTCTAAGATCTATTTTGATCTCTTGCCTGGCAACTAGAAGCTACTTTTGTTATACTTAGCACTTTCCTTAATGACATCGGCACGTCAAAATTACAAAACAAAAAACTTTGTATTCCCAAAATGGTGCACCCAAGTTAGTGGAAAAGCGTAAGCAATTACTGTCTTGGGAAGACGATGTAAAATGAGGTAGTTTTTCCATAAAAAAAGGCTTGCTACCACTCATGTCTTCGAGTTGCTCTATGCTTTAAGTAACTTCATAGTGCTAGAAACTAAAAGTTGATCGCAATCAACAACTTAGTTACCTAATGGTTGCTTGACCTTGATTTTGAGATTAAGCGATATGTCATTTAGGATATTTGCAATGAATGTATGCAATCAGTATAAAGTCCAAAAAATTTAATTTTATAAATTTGTTGAGTTGAAAATTTTGAATCAACTGTAAAAGTTTTTCCAAGTACCGCCCAATTTTTCGCACTTCACTGTGAGAAATTTGCAAGATACCAAAATCTAAAATATCGAAACTGCATTATTTATAGATCTTGAAAAATGATATCTCACACTAAGTAAAAATAAAACATTGCATTCTCACCTTACAATCTTGCAAATGTCAACCAAAATCTCGAAACTTAAAATCTCGAATACCTGCTCAAAATTGAGTGGTCACATAATTAGCGGGATTTTTATTTGCAAGATCTCGAATGCGAGTTTTTCATTGGCACGGTTTTGTAATTTGTGCCCAATTCAAAAGGCCGTTGATAAGGTCAACTAGCTACATTAATTTGTTGTGGATTTGTTCTAATGGGATTTTAAAGTTTTGAACAAAATTTTTAGGTACCTTATTAAGGTTATCTTAAGAATCAAATATTAAATATTGTTATTAAAGGTCACCTAGATTCATTGGTGACATACAATTTTTTAAATGAATTTTCAAAGTTTTTTCATGGTTCAGTATTATTTTTTGAAAATTCTATGTCTGAAAAATTATCAACTGTTACTACCTGCCCTTAAATGACCAGTAACCTTTCGAAGAGTACATATACGGGATGCCATGAAATTTGTCATCTGATTCGGTGTACGGTTACAGCAATGTTCACAAAGTCATCAAATCAATTTCAAATTATTTTTACGGTAAAACAAAAAGTAGAGTTCTGTATTATTCTTGAAATGAAAACTTTTATTGTTTTTCTGGCGGAAGAATTATTTTTTCAACTTTTCACGAACGATGTACATATCGTCGACTTTCTGTCAAAACCTATTAAGTCCTTAAATGACATTTAAATGTTCTTTTAGTCAACAATAATTACTGAATTCGAATATCAATGTCTAGTAACTGTGTCATGGTTTCTTTTGGCTCTATCAACCAATTTTGGTAGATCATGCTTGCGCTGGAGAGATGGCGTAGACCAGGACGCCCGAAGCCTTGGGGTGCGCAACGAGACCGGGATAGGTGGAGAGACTTGTTGAAAGAGGCCAGGACCGGACCCCGGTTGTCGAGCCGATGATGATGATGATAACCAATTTTAAAACCTTTCATTATCTTAATATTCCATTTTATTACCTTTTAAATCAGTGTTTTGAGTCTTCTAAGCAATTTTTCAAATTTGAAATTTGTTTTGACAAAAGGCCCACGATATGTATTTTTTACTTTGATTTTGTGTTTTAACTCTTTAAATACGCACGGTTAATTAAAATAAATTTGAAGGCGGATAATATCCTTTGAGCAGTGAATTTTTTTTGTTTATGATTGAATTCATCTGTCTAATATTTTATATCTGGGAAAAGCCCCAGGGGGGGGGTCATGACCCCCATGACCCCTCCCTTGTATCCGCCAATGATGAAAAGAAAGTTATTATTTTTCTAAAGGTCCAGCTGATTTAAAAAAAAACCTTAAATAATGTGCCATATGCTTAGATCATAATAAGATAAAGAAACATTTTTTAGTTTATCCAACTTTCATATCCCCCCTCTCCAGTGCCTTTTTATAAAACCGAAGTAGGTTTTTCAATTAACTTTGGATAGTAGTAGATGGTGAAATTCGCCGTCGTCATCAATCTATAAATTTTAATAGTATACGTTTTTTTCTTACTTATTTTGGTTTTGGATTTCCCCTTTTCACATTGGCTAATTTCCACCCTCTTCATGCAAGGGGAGGGAAGGAAGAAAATAAATAATGTTTTTGTCTATGGTTACAAGGGTGCTGAATCCAACGAGAGTTCTCTGATCACTGTCTGAGTCCTGGTTCTCGATTTACAGGTCAATGTATGAAACAAGTGGCAACCCTTTTCTCGTTCTTCTGACAGTGGCAACACTCCTTAAAAGTAAGATTAGGACATGAACTATTAGTATACTAAAGCTCAACCCGTAAGGTTAAAATGACAGGTTGGTCTCACTAACAGCCACGCACTATTTGAAAAGTATTTATTCTTTTCGTATCACCAAACAAATAAACTTTTCAAATTATATTTAAAATTTTGAAAAGCTTTTCATTAATACGCAAAGAAAAATTTTCGTTTGCAAATAACCTTTAGTTGTAAGAAGTTATCGAATCGAATAATAATAAATAAATTAAACCGTTTTCACGAATTTTTGAAAGAGCCGAATCAAAGAATAGTGACCAAATAGTAGTAAAGCTTTGAATTAATTTTGATATCGGAAAATAGGAAATTTGGAAAATTGGTTAATAGGAAAATTCTTTGTTTGCTATCAGGAACTCCCATCAGAACCCTTTTTTTTTTAATTTTTTTGGATTTTGAAAATTTTTGGTTGTAAGTCAATCGTCACCTAAATTTGTGAATAACTTTTGAGAAATTAGCTTTCGAAAATAAAGTAAGTGGGAAAATGTTCAGAACTCTTTGTTTGCTATCGGGAACTCTAATCAGAACTCCTTTTTTTGATTTTTTTGGATTTTGGAAACTTTTGGTTTTAAGTCAATGGGCACCTAAATTTGCGAATAACTTTTGAAAAATTAGTTTTAGAAAAAAAAAGTTTAAAAAAACTCTTTGTTTGATATCGGTAACTCTAATCAGAACTCCTTTTTTTTTGGATTTCGGAAATTGTTGGTTCTAAGTCAATGGACACCTTAATTTGCCCAACTTTTCCAATTTTGCAGAACTCTATTTAAAACACATCAGGAACTCTTGATTTAAGTTGAAAAACATGCTCAGATCTCTTTTCCTCAAAAAAATCTTTGCTTCGTGAAGTTAGCAAAAAAAAAAACATTTTTTTAAATTTTAACACTTTATGGGCCAGAACTGTTAAAAAATGATGAGGAACTCTAGAACTCTTTTTACTTTGGTACCGGGAACTCTCATTTTTTATTCAATTTTAAATAATTGTTGTACTAACTTCACAGGACTGTTTCATACTAGGAAAAATTGAATAAAATCATACCAAAGAATGTGTCTTTTACCCCTTTTTTCATTTACATTTAAGTATTAACGAAATCTTCATTTTTGTAAAAGTGGTTGAATTTGTAGCAAGAACCAAGAAAAATCTGCCCAACCATTGTTACCTTTTGTGAAGAGGACATAGTTATAGCTTTTATTTGATACTTCATTCATAGAAACTGTTTATATAAAAGGTAGGTAAACTTACCTAAAAATTCCACCTGAAAAGTGCACTTTTTTGACCATTGCCACCATATAAAACTTGTCCGACCAATAGTTTTGTAAATGTTTGCACTAAAGCTATCAGTTGGTATCCGTTTTTATCTTTTTACATGGACTCCATGATGTCAATAATTAAACCTACGGTAACCTCCCGGACTATTAATATGGATTTCGATTCACCCAATTGAAAGTATATATTGTCAACAGGCATGGAAACCATAGGTCTGTTTCATTACTTTTGGAATAAAGTTTGGGAAAAAGTTCGGGAAAAGTTTGGGGATGAGCTTTTTGATGCTGTTGTTGTAATTTTTAACCAGAAAGGAAAAGTAAAGAAAGCATTCGGGATGTTTCTTGTTTGTTGCGTTGTAAATTATCCATTCGACTTCATTGCTTGTAGGCTCAACGCATACAAAATTATGCAATTTTAATTCTTATAACATTTGCACTCATCATTTTGGGCTCTATAAAAGATACCAGCAGAAATATTTTAATTTATATTTGGCACCATTGTATCATTTTCATTTAATTTAATTAAATTAAACCATTTTATATACGCTACTTGAAAAATTTAATTTCAAATTTTTTGATCAGCTTGTTCGACAAGAAAGAAAGTGCAGGAACTAAAATGTTCGGGTAGATTCTTGCTATAGGTAATTGAAAACAAATCAAAAGCTCTGGCATTTTTGTGTCAGAAAATAGTAAAGAAACACGTTTTGGGTAGATTTGGGTTACTTTGGGAATTCGCGGGCGAGTAAAGAAACAGACCTCATGTTTTCAGTGCAATTATGGTTTGTCACCCAGATTAGTCTTTCTATGCTAACGTAAGCTGGTCAGTTAGTGGGCATGATGTGAGAATTCTGAGGAATTGTCAAAAATTAACTTTTTATTTTTTCCAACCTCCAAGACGGCTAACTTTTTATTATTTTTGTCTTATCGAATTATTTTGTATTATTTAAAAAAAAAAATTGAATTTGCAACTTTAATTACTGTTAAAGTGTCAATTATTTTTTTTCAATAGATAATTAATTCAAAATGGTCAGTCCAAGTTTCACTTTTCAAAATACGAATTCAAACGCAAAGTTTTTTTTTTAATTGGTGAAATACTTTCAGTTCTCAAAAATAGTTTGAACAATTGAGAAGTGAAAAGTCTTTTCGCTTTACAAATTTTGTGAAACACTTCACACTTTTACTTTGCATTGATTATTTTTTTGCAAAGTTGCAAAGTGAAGAGTGTTCCAAAAATAGCAGTTTAATAATATATAAATCAACAAACGAAAACTTAAAAATATTAAGCTTAAGCTAAAATTTTCTAGCTAAAGCTGTTTTGCGTAATTTTTTCTAATTCACATAAAACAAAGCTAAAGCTAGAAATATCTATCTGCCTGGAAAATGTCAACTACTAGTGAGGCCCTCGCTTGAAAAAAACTTGTTTGATAAGTCTTTTTATCCCATCAGAAATACCCTACCTATGTGCAAAAAAAAAATATTTTATACCCACATACGATAGTAAGAAAAATTATTTATTTTTTTTTAATTTTCAACACCACTCAACTGTATTGCAAAATAGCTCAGTAGTTAGCGTATTGGACTGGTAATCAGAAAATCTTACGATCAAATCCCAACAAAGACAACTTTTCATTTTTTTTTGTTACCGCTCACTAGCGGTAAATGTAAACATGCCTATTGGTGCTATAAAGAGAAATATTTTCTCGATGAATCTAACCTCAGATGGAGCAGTCTTACAAACTGTGTCATATCAAGAATGATATGGCCATCCTATAACGAAACTCGTTCTAACGATCTTATATGCAGACCCAGGCGCGATATAGCCAGGATCACAGCAATATGCACCGGACACTGGCCCATAGGGAAGCTGGGAATCCCCTACAACTCCCACTGTCGTAGCTGTGGGGACGCTCAAGAAAAAGAAACTGTAGTTAATTTTTTTTGCAACTGCCCTGCTTTAGCCAATTTTAGATTGTCTTCCTTTGGAAAGGCCTTCCTCGATGACCCAAAAGAGCTCTCTGAGAAGAAAATTAAAGATCTGATTATCTTTCTGAATGCGACTAAATGGCTCTAACAATGGTCCGTTAAAGTCTATAAAGACACAAGTAATTGGTATCAAAACGGCGCACTCCAGCGCTAATTGAGTCGCGAAGCCAGGGCTAGCGACTGCCATCTCTACCTACCTTCTAGGGCCCCATTAAAAACTATATTCTTTTCCGGGTGGGTAGTTTTAGCTACTAGTCATAACTATGAATAGCTAGCTTTAGCTTCTTCCAAAAATAGCTTTAACTTTTTTTTTATTCTCTAGGCCCAATAATTCAAAAAGTCCAATTATATAATGCCAAGTTTCCTACTTCATTGATATATCTCAGTAGTATATAAAATTTGTATCAATTACGAGTATAAAACCTTCGACTTGCTACACCTCCCATAGAACCATTTTTTTAATATATAATTTGACTTTCTCGAAAATGATGCAAATGGTTTTAGTAAATTTTTTTGTGTGAAAAGCTTTTTTAATTACTCCCGCAAAGTCCTCTTGATACAAGGTAACATAACAGATTACTTGAGTTTCATCCAACTGAACTGTTTAAACAGCTTGCATGAGTTCAGCTCGATTGAGAGAATTAGGTAGCTTATTAAGTTTCTTTGGTAATCCTATTAAAAAGCTTTTAAAAAGCTTAAATACAAAACCAAAAATTAGGATCGTAAACAAGGTTTAATACATTTTTATTCAATATTTAAATTTGTTGTATCTAGTGAAATAAGGAATAAGTTCAAAGAACACAAATTCTACACCTGCCTAAAAAAGATTTAAAAACTTCACACAAACCTGTTCTACACACAACATCTCGCTGTCGCACTATATCAAATGACAATTATGCAAATCAAGATTACCCACTCCCCTTAATTCAACATATGCAAACCAACCAAAGTACACGAGTATCAACAATTAAAATCCCTATTCTCACACAACCCCTTTTCCATCTACCCTGCTAAAGAAAAAAAAGGAAATTTTGAAAAATGTTACATCATTTGCACTCTAGTTTTTGCGATTAACCCTTTTCCCTGAGAAATTTGAAACTCTCTGCCAGCCAACATGCACTTCACATCACAACACTTACACTTTGTGTGCCAGTTTTGATATAAAAATAAAAATATATTAACAAAAAATGCAACCCTTACTCATTTAGATTTTTATTAAGTCGAGTATAATTGTGGTCATACGGTCGTTAATTCGTGGATTCATTAACTCTTTTTGTCAACCCTTTTTTTCTTCTTGTTGCCAGTGACATCAAAAACCATATACGTAAAGTGGAAAGGAGCTAGAATTTAAATATATAACATCATAAGTCTGCGGCTGTAGCACATTTTTTTAAATTAAAAACAAAAAAGGATTTGTTAAGTAATGTTATTTCTTGTTTGTATTTCCTCAAATATGGCAGTGTATATGGCTATTTTCCAGTTATAATTTAAACTGAATTGAAAAGCGTGCTGAAATTCAAAGTCAGAACTGCTTTACAAAATTTCTAATGTGCTTCATTCACATTATCTGCTAAGTCTGTATCTATCAAAGTCCGAACAATTTGAGGTGAATGTGGAAAAGAATTTTAAAAGCATTACAACTTTAAGAACAATAGATTTCTGAAAAGCTAAGAATTCCATAATGTGCTCCATTCACATCTCTTTGGTGTGCATATCAAAGTTAGAAAATAAAAGCATTAAAAAAAAAAATTCCAGGTTGATGAAAAGAAAAAAAATCAAAGCTCCTAATAAGAATAATGGATTTCTGCACAACTATACGAAATGTATTTCACTTCAACCCCTTAGTCTGTATATCAACCCCTATATCCGGGTTTTTCTTTTGTTTTTTTTTTTTTCTTATTTGCATCATATTAACCCTTTTTTCCTGTATACAGCTAAGGTAGAAACACTTAAATGTGGTCCATGCAAATTAAATTGCATTATCATCCCACGATTGTTATGGAAACGTGTATTACAATTACAATTACAATTCCGTGACATTTATACAAAGTCATACAACAATTAAATGAATATAAACTTAAAAAAAAAATCAGAAAAGTCTTGTAGGTTGTAAACCTATCTGTTAGTCCACCACATTCAACACACATGTTGGTTTTCACAGAGCAATCTGTGTCATATTTGTATGCATGCATATCGCGAATGGCGGGATATTCCGAATATCCTTGTGTTACCTTTTTGGAAATTTTCTAAAGGAAATATGGAAATTTTGATTGGTAGTGTTTTGAACTTTGTTTTATTGATGGGTTTTTTTCTGATGATACATAGTTTCATAACAGACAAAAAAACATATGTGATGGTGTTAATTGCATGCCTTTTGCCAGGACAAAAAGGAGAATTCCAACTACCATGCATTTAGTCATTTTAAGAGAAATTTAGTGATTTAATCAACAGAAGTTAAATGGTCATTGGTCGAAAACCCCAACAAAATTTTTGCTGTCCAAAAACTTTAAACCTTGAATAAAAGATTGGATTTCTGGCCTTAATAACACTGGTCTGCAAAAATTAACTTTTTTTCACCAAAAATTTTTTCTCAGTTCAGTTACAGCCTTAACGGCTGGATTGATTTTCTTAAAACTTGGTAAATAGTGGTTTTTGGTGATTCTAACTACAAGTTTTTTGAAATTTTTTTAGAACTAAAAATAACGGTACCTTCCGTGCTTTTTTTATCAATTTTACAAAATCTTTTTTTCACAAAAACGGCTCCACAAATTTTCTTAAAAAAATCGATAAATTTTGTTTGGTAAAGGCTACCTTTAGATGGGAAACCATTTTTCAAAAATTGGTTATTATTGGTTATTTTTTTACTTCAATTTTTTTTTTTCAAAGCGGTTGATTTTATTTCAATAATTTTTTATATGGAAGCTTCTAAGCAATTAAAAATGATTTGTCTTACTAAAATTTTCAAGAAAATATTTTTTGAAAATTAAATTTTATGAAAACTTAATGGTCGATTTTGATAAAATTTTGTATTTAGCAGTGTTTTTATACTCTGTAAAGTATTTTGAAAAATAAATTTATTTTTATAAAAAAAATAAGGGTATCTTCCATACAAATGTTTAAAAACCATTAAGGTAAACACTTTTTTCATAAAAACGGCAGCTTAGATTTTTATTAAACTTTTTCTGTATCCTAAAATTAGTGTGATTTACTACCATAAATTACAAAAAATTGCAAATAGCAACTTTTAATTAAAGTACTCCTCATATAAGTTTTTTTTTAAATTTTGAATTTTCTCATTATCGGTTTAACAGATTTAGGTTATTTTTTTTTATAAAAATAATATTTCAAATAAGATTAAAAAATTGTATATACAAATTTTCAACAAAAAATAATTAATTTTTAAAAATAGTTTCAATTTTTTGGTTTTGAAAATTCTATATTTTTTAAAACGGGTTAATATTTTTTTTTTTAAATTTATTATGTATATATTTTTTTGAAATAATATTATATATTTACTTATGATTTGCAAACCAAAAATTTACCTTAAAAATGTTTAAAGAATCAAATTCTTTATATAAAAATAATTTTTTAAAAAAACCGCTCCAATTATTTTAAATATTTTTTTCCATACAAAATCATAGTCAATCGGGAATTAAGATGGCGATCTTTTTTTTCATCTCAAACTCTCAAAGAAGTTGTTTTAGTTATTTTAAATATATCGTATTTCATTTCACATTTTTCTCTTATATCTTAATCTGGTTTCAGACAAATTCTATCACAACTAGTTTTTCGTTTTAATTGATCTTTGAAAAATATAAATGTTTTGAAGAATAGAGCCCTCTTAAATTAATCTGACCTACAAGGTGAGGCTACTATGAATGGATCACCGATTCGACTCATTTTTGGTACACGTGTCATAAAATAACTAAGAGTATAAAAATACGACAATTTTTAACATTTGCGCAAGATGCCGCAGAACATCTAGCTACCACTTTTTCTATGATCGCTATCAACCTATAGTTCGTGCAGTAATGCGTCAATGCGTGACTCGAAAATAGAGAAATATGAATAAAATGATTTTCAAAACAAACATTATTGCAGACACCTGTACAAAATGTGAAATATTTAAAAAAAAAACACAACCATCATAGGACTTGAACTAGCAATCCTCTGGTTATGAATCGCCACTCTTGCTTCTGCGCCATGCATACATACATATATTTAGTGGCGCAACAGCTCATGGAGAACCAGGGCCTAGTGACTTACAACTCTCAACCATTCCTGTGTGCGTGTTGTTGGCAGGAATGGGGGGGACCTACAATTTTTTGCCGAGTCCGAACGGCTAAATGAGAAGCACTTATTCTTGACAGGTATACTCTCGGAGGATTTGTCAGTCCCTCGCAAGAGGAAGTACCTCGGAAAAAAACATTTCTGTTTTTAGGTGGTAGTGGCCGGGAATCGAACCCAGACCTTTGGCATAACAGCCCTACGCACTAACCATTATGCCAGGAGGTACTACCTTCTGCGCCATGAGATAGGTATTTTTTGGTTGACGTTATGTATTTGACGGCAGTGACAAACTTTAATCAGTTAATTTCGCGGTTGAAAGTGCACCCTACTACCTGCGCTATTTATACTCCTAGTTGTCACTTACACGTGTACCAAAAATTGGGCCGAATCGGTGATCCATGCATCGTAGCCTCCCCTTCGTAGTAAAAAAATAAAACTACTGTGCATATTCATCTCAAATTTGGAAGACTAACTCCACATAATATTAGTTTTCACATGAAACCTGATTTGTCTCTATTCATCAGTGTTTACTCTCACCGTTGTTAAAAAAACAGGAGATACTTCAAAATTCCGTAGTTTTTAGGTTTACATTGTGAAAAAAGCAAACAAAAATATATATATATATTCTCTTCCAAGGCTTCAATTGTCTCGGACTTATCTGCATGGGCAAGTGACTTCACATGACCCCACAAGAAATAATCCCACGACGCGAAATAATGCGCTCAGTTAAAGTTTCCTTCAATAAATTGATTGTTTCGCGATGCGTTGCGCGAACTAAACCATTATTTTGACAACAAATTCAACCAATTTGCAAACATTGTTCAAAAGTAAGTCTTTCCCTTGTAATGGCAAACCAAACTGATCATAAATAAAGTGACAGCTGTCAAAAAGACAAACTCCCAAAAAAGTATTGCCAGATTGAAAACCACACGTCTAAAAAAAAAAATCTTTTTTCATGGCAATATAATTTTGTTAAATCTATGACTAATTGTCATAATATTGCAATGACACAATTGTCACGAAAATGTTGTCACAAACTTCAGAGACAAGTTTTTAAAATCTGACAATGACAAAATTGTCATGACAAATTGTCGTTGTATTTATAAATGACGGTTTTCATACGAGCTTCATGTGAGGCGACTCATTTTGACGTCTCTTATTTGTATCTCACTCTCATCTGTTGACAAAAAAGTGAGGCAAGAGTTTTTTTAATTTAGCCAGTTTATATTTTTGAGATCTCAGAGGACTCAGAGCGCTCGGAAATATAAACAGGACTCCTCTCAAAAATTCCTCACTTTTCCCCTCAAAGACTGAGACTGAAATTTTTTGGATTCGCATGCACAATTATTATTTGTCGCAAAAAATTACATAAGAAGAAAAGAAAAAGAGAGTTGTTTTGACTTCTATGTGAGGAACACTGTTTATATTTTTTCCTCCTGCTCTGTCAAAAAACTGAGAAAAAATGCTGAGCGCTCAAGAAATATAAACAGGCCAATGAAAAAGAGAGACGTGAAAATGAGTCGCCTCATGTAAAGCTGGTGTGCAAACCGTCAATGACAATCATGTCACAAGTCAATATTTTATGATCCAAAAAATTGTCAGCGAAGTGCCACAAATTTGTAGGATTGTCGCCTGTCAATTTTTATGAAACAGCGCCAAGATATACCAGCATTAAGCAGAACAAAACAGGTACATTGTTTTCACTAGATAAAATTTTCTAGTTGCATTATCTACATATAGCTGTGAAAAATTGCATACACGTAATAAAGCGCAAGAATTTTTCAGCTGTAAAGTGCTCTTCAAATAAAAAAGATTGCATTAAATTGATTGATTGAACCGCTGATTTAGCGTAGTTAAATCTAAAAAGGTTTTTTTTCAATTAATTTATTACACTAATAGTTCAGTCAAAGCAGATTTATAACAAAAACTCGTTGCAGGTTTTCATGTTTTTATTCCTCAAAGTCTAAATTGGCGTATTCCCTCTCCCAAACCATTTTGGAAACTCTATTTTTAAAATTTGATTTATTTCAATACCTATTGGTCGGGGAGAAAAAATTTGTATACAAGAAATTAAATTAAAATTACAATTTTTAACAATAATTGTTGCCATACATCTGACTCTCTGTAGTAAGTCCCTTTAAAGGTAAAAAGGAACAAAAGGCTTCAAAACATCAGTTTCTTTGTCTTTGAATACTTTGCTATTCTGAGAAGAAAATGAATTTCGAAAAAAAATTAAAAATGATTTAGGAAGATGAATTACAGTTCCTTAAGATCTCATTAATAGTTTCGCAAAACATATTAAGTGGTAAAGAAAAAAAGTTCAACATCAAATGGGCCTAAAAACGGATTTTTACATTTTTATGCTGAAACGCTTTTCTCAAAAACATGAGTCGCCGGAGAAATTTTGACTTTGGATGCGGATTCAGCATGCCAAAATCCAAAAGAAAAGTATGATTTGGTTTAAAGGTGATTTCCGTTGCAAGCCAGTGTTACTGTATGATTTCTCGTTGGTTTACAATATTTTCTTCCACTTTGATAGAAAATTGCTTCTTCTTTTGAATTAACAATGAAACATGACATTACTATTATTGAGAACACCAAAACAGTGGGTGGCTAAATTCTGTCTGTATGTCTGTTCATTCTAAATTTTTATTCAAAAGATCCTTAAAAATATCAATAATATTGGATTTCTAAAAAAATATATTATTTGTTTGAAAATTCAAAATAGGTTAGTGAATTTTTTTTCAAATTTGGCTTTTTAAACAATAAAAACTAAGAGTTGACTTATTTTTAATGTTAAACAAACTTTATATATACAAATTATTTTCTTAAGAACACCGCTCCAACGATTTTATTTTCTTTTTTCATGTATTCATATTTCCTCAAGTAATCAAACTGCATACTTGTTCCCTACGGTATTTTCCGAGTTGTTCAAACAAATAAAAAAACAATTAAATTCACCTTTGTATTTATGAGAGAATGGTCCCACAAGCCATTTTTCAATAAGTTTAGTATAACCTCTGGGACTTAACTGGATTTGACAATTTTACTTTTAAAACTTTTTGTTCAAAATAAATTTCCTACCGAAATGAAACAAATTTTTACAAATAGGTACCTGCTGACTTTGATGAAAAAATATTTAACACGAAAATAATAATAATTTTTCTTTTCTTCAAACATTTCAAAAAAAAAATAATACATTTTTCTACTCAAAAGCAGTATTACGACATGATTTTTTCGCTGACTCCGGACTAAAAGTTACAAAATTTCTATACAAAATTTGTGGGGCTTTTTCCAATTTTTTTTTGCCGAAATTTCCTATGACGTAATTTCAGGGAGCCCTAAAAGAGATATAACCATTGAAACTTTACAATTTTTTTTTATTTTTTTGCAGCTCTACCCCGAAAGCCTATTTTTGATTTCGAATATTTTATCAATGTGGAATTGCCCATTTAGTACCTATCGAAAAACTGTCTTTCTTGCCAAAACAAAGTCAAAATTATAAGATTTGAATAAATCAAAATTAAAGCCAGTTTAGTCAAAAATCAAGACATTTTTGGTTTTTCTATTATTGTGGTTAGTTTTTGTTAGCTTTTCCTGCTTATGAAAAATATTTTGTACCATCAATTTCGATAAAAAAATTAATTTTTAACAAAAAGCTTAAAGCGTAAAATTGTCAAATTTGGCTAAGTCTCCGAGTAAGGCTATGGTTTCAATGGATGAGTAATCTAACGAACAATTGAACCGAGTGCTTACAGTGAATAAGTTGGAATTCAAACAAACGTCTTATTTAAAATACCACCTTCAAGGGAAGATCTTCACATGGATTTCGGGATACCTACGGTTCGGGACGAAGGAAAAAGTTTGTAAGAAAACATAAGAAAACATTGTTAAAACACTCCAATTCAACGATTATTGACATTCTTGATGATTCAAACTTAGTACGCTCTGCCTGCAAAAAAACTAAACCACTTGGTGCGGTAAACGGAAAACCGCTTTAGAATCGCGGAATAAACAGTAACCTTTACCGGAAAGTAATATTGCAGGTTACTTTCCGGTAAAGGTTACTGTCAATCAATTAACTTTGTTCAAAATAAATTGAGGGATACGTTTAGAAAAAAAAATAAAAATCAGTTTGAACGATGTTCTGACGAACTTGTGCACACTCTGACGAACAAAACGCATGTAGTGTAACAACTTTCGTAAGAACCTATGGGGCTGTTAGTTCTGACGTTTAATAAAACTTGTTCGTCAGAATACGTATCCACTGTTTCATACATAGTACATATTGAAAAGTCAAGAGTTGTCAGTGTGACCATTCTCTCAGAAACACAAGGATAAATTTAGTAGCATTTTCGGTTTTAATCATGCTCATGTCTCAAACAAACATACTCAAAAATAAAAACCCTTGAACGTGATTGTTCCTTAGGTAAATAATATTCGAGAGCTTATTAGTCGAAATGGAGATATTGATGAAAAAAGTTTTATCAAAATTCGAGAAGAGAACCTCAAAATCTACGAAAAAGCTTCTTTTGAAAATTCTTCCAAAACTTACCAGATAACCTCCTCTTTTCAGCCCAAATGACTGAACTATTCTCATTGAAACATTTTGTTTATTTTTTACACCGAAATTAATTAATTTTATCATTAAAAAAAAATCATTTAAATTCTTCGTTGAAAAAAAAATCATCAACAATTGAGTAGAAAATTGTTATCAAATGAGGGTTGTATAGTTCGTACTTTAAATATTTTTTCCAACCACCCTTTCACCCAGCCAATCAACACTTAAAACCTTATAATTGTTTCCCTCATCCTACCATCTCCGTATGGACACCATTGAACAACACTTGTTCCTGCTAAATCAAGTGAATCTCTCTAACGCACCAGCCGAATGTTGATCCCTTCCTTCCCGTTTTTAAACAACAAAATCGAAACAGAACACGAAATGAAACCCACCCATCTCTCCTGCTCAATTCATACAACAACAAAAAACACATAGAGAATACTTACCACTATTTTATTTCGCTTATCGTTCATTATCACACAACCTACCCCCGAGCTCGAGGTGCATTTTGTCTTTCTTTTTTCCTAACAGACCAGCCGGTGCAGTTTTATAACTGGCATTTGAAACTGTTACAACGGGAGGGGGTGGTTTTGTTTTGATTCTTCTATTCCATTTTGTTCCGCACCTGTATGTTTCTTTCCATGTGGGGGACGAACTGAATTCACTTTGCTTCCGCGATAATGCGATGGTGGCAATGTTGGTGGTGGATTTAAAATTTCACCCAAAACTATCTTGTATCTTTTGGTGGCCAGTTCGAATCGGTCGTATCTTCTTCATCCTTGGATTTGTTGAACATTCGGTTTCATTTATCGGTCTCGACAAGACGTCTATGAGCGCGTGGGAAATCTGAAAGTAACGAATTCGATTTAAAAATTCTGTGTCGAAGACAACCGGCATTAGCATTTATTTTTGTTTCTTTATTGTTTTTTCAATTAAAATAAACAACCCAGAAGTGAGCAATCAACCTTGCGGCAAGTGCACATAGTGAATCAAAAGAAAAGAACAAAATACTGCCATCAATTAAATTCAATTTAATTCAATTTAAAAATATAACTCTATTCTTTTTGCGTGGCTTTTAGAGAGTCTTCTGTGGAACTTTATTGCGTTTTTTTTTATTTAAAAATCTGATTGTGTTTTGAGTGTATCGATTTCAAAACTATGAGAACCTAAAGTCTGGACAGTTTTTTTGTTTTTACAGTCCAAGTGTGTATTTTTTTTTAAATTTGGTGATTTTGATTTTAATAAAAATCAAATTCTTCACTTCTGTCCTCTTGTCGTGCATTGTCTAATAGAACTTTTAATCAAGTGACTTCTACTTCTGTGTGTGTGATATTCAAATTAATGAAACCTACAATGGCTGATGAAAGTTTACATTCACCGTTAGATCAAAATATCGATTATCATATTGTGACTTTGTTCGAACGATTGGAAGCAATGCGTAAGGATACAAATGGACATCCCTCGATAAGTGCTAGATTATCGAGTACATTGCAACCAAAAAGGAGTATGCATGCAGAAATAAGGACTTTGGAGTTTTGGAGGTGAGTTGTTTTATTGGGGACTATATATATGTAAATATAGTATGAATGCCTTGGCTATCAAGTACGTATGTAGAATTTTTTATTGGATTTTGTAAAGTGATTCATAAGGGGTTTGTTCCATTTTGAGAGTGAAATATATAAATGAAATAGTTTGGTTTCTCTCTCTTGTTCTTACTTCTAAAGTTCATATGATGTACTTGATAGTTCAAAATAAATTTTGTAGCATTCTTTTCTTTTTTTCAAAATGAATTTTGTAGCATTTTTTTCTTTTTTGCATTCGAGTTTAATACAGAAAAATGTTATTATTTCTCTGGAAAAAAAGAAAGGAATTGTGAGACAAATATTAATTTTCCTTTAATTCATAATTTTACTTTCGAAAATATTTTTTTTTGTTTTTATTTGTTGTAAATTGAATATACATCGTCTGCTATTTCCTTTCTTCTATATTAGTACTACTTTTTTAAAGCTAAACGAAAATGCAGTTTTAGTATGAAAAAAAAAAGTAAAAAGTTAAAAAGTGGCGCCCAACACAAGATTTTCTTTTAAGTGCTTAGCAGACTAAAATTAATTTTTTTTTCAATATACTACAGATTAGAAAAATAAATTTTCTGGGAAAAATAATTTTAATTGTTGTAGGCTTGGAAATTGGTCAGAACTTTTAAAATAATTTTCAAAAAAATTTATAAAAACATAATAACTTCGAACACCAAATTATATCTTCAAGTCCATTGCCTAGATGGTTTTACGAATTTTCTCAAAATTTAGAATGAAACGTTATATCTTTAAAATGATACACTTAATTTCAAATTCGTAGGACATCGGGCGCCCAGTCTTGACTCTTGCTTAATGTACAATGGACGTGAAGATGCAAATTAATTTTCCAAGTTTTATGTTTCTTCCAAACCCTACAGAATATAGCATCTCCTGATTTTTTTTTTGTAAGGTTCCTACTTTAAGCTATGTACTAAAACCTTTAAGACAAAAAGCCTTTTAAGTGAAACCTGAATTGCCTGACAGTAGTTACTCGCAATAGTATGATAGGAAATAATTTTTGTTTTCTGAAGCTTCTACTATATGCATGGCTTTGTGTTTATAGATAAGAAGGGTATCAACTCGTTAATCTGTTAGCTTATTTTAATAAGAGTGTGGCAATGAAGAATGTCTATAATTTCCTTTCAAATCCAAATATGGAAGATAATGACTTCCTTCATAAATATACACTTAGTCGACAAACAATGGCTTTCTCAAAATGCAGATCTCCAACCACAAACCTTGTTGAATTTGTGTCTTTCACGTTATCAGTTATAGAGAAAGGTTACGAAGTCGTTGTTATCTCAATCGATTTCAGTAAAACCTTTGAAAAATTTTCCCATAAACTAACACTTTTCAAACTGTTCACTTTCGGCTTCGAACCTTCTTTGTTTAAATGGATCTCGTCTTACCTAGATAATCGTAATTACAACGTTAGTTTTAGATCCGCCACCTATTGCTCTTTCTTAGCTACCTCCGGTGTCCCCGGAACTGTCATCAAATAGTAACTGTACGCTGATGATACTAAGTTTTTCAAAACCATTTCATCGACACATGACTCTTTCTTTTTTTAACAGGACTTTGACAGTTTTTATAGTCTGGTTTCTTAAAAATTGCTTGGAGCTAAACGTTGCGAAATGCCAATCAATCGCCTTTACGCTTAAACGTATTAAATCTCTTCCCCGTCTCTACCTCCTTCATGATCAACACATACCCACAGTTGATAATATTCGTGACCTTGGGATAATATTTTATCCGGAACTTTATTTTATCTCCCATATAAATAATATTATTCTCAAGGCAAATTCAGCGCTCGGCTTCGTCAAATGATAGTCAAAGGAATTTTCCAACCCTTATATGACTCGATCCCTATACATATCCCTGGTTCATCCCCTCCTTGAATACGCTTCTCAAGTTTGGTCCCCTTATCAACTTACTCGTATTAACAGAATCGAGAGTGTCCGGCGTCGCTTCCTTCGCTTTGCCCTTCAAAGCCTTGCTTGGAACAATCCTCTGATCCTGTCTTCCTATCTAAACCGCCTTAAACTAATCAACTTGAATTCTTTAGAAGAACGAAGAAAAATATCAGACATTCTCTTCATTCATCGCTTACTGTCTTGTTCCGTTGACTGCATTTCTTTTAACATTAACCCTCGTTCTCGAAATCCTTGTAATTTTTAACTTCCCCCCTCAGGACCTCCTATGGCTCAAGCGAACCTATCTCTCGATCTCGAATGCTGCGAAGTCTTAATTCAGTACTTCCTCCCTGAAATTCCGTCTTCTGAATCGTCATCCTCCACACTTACCTTAGCTGAAGCTCTTAGTTTTAAAGTTAGATCAAGAATAAGCTTGTATTAAGCCGAACAAATAAATAGTTGTGAATGAGTTTTGAATTTCAGCTCTTTTATTGAGTGCTACAAATTTTCGACTGGACCTAAACTGCTATATAAGAGGCTCATCATGATAAAAAAACTTTTGGAGAATCTTCCACTTTCTCGCAGGAGCTTTACAGGAGAAATTAAGTCAACATTTTGCTTTCGATTGTAGTTGATTTTAGCCAATTTTCATAGATTTTCTGTCCATTCGATTAACTGTGTACAAAAAAAAAAACCAGAAGCAAACTGGTAGACACTAACTTACATTCACACATATCGTTTTCGTTAAATTGTTCATGATTTTTCGTTGACTTTACGAATGCAATCTCAATTCAACTTTCTAGTACCTACCAGAATTTCACAAATTGCAAAACTTCTTGACACTGCCTTACGTTCTCCCATTTCGCTTTCGTTCAATTTTTCTTTATCTTTCGTTTACTATTGAAAAGAGCAATCTTAACAAAATGTTCTGATACTATAATTTCCATAACTTCGTGATTGAAAAGAATACCTCTTCTTCAATTACCGCTTCTTAAAGCCATTTTTCGTTAAGTTTTCCGTCAATTTGTTGTAACCATTGAGCGATCTCAACCATTTATGCAAATACTGTAACATGTCTTCACTTTCTCACTTTGGTTTACGCATTTTTGTTATGAATTAATCAAAAAGCTGACAAAAAAAATATATGGAAACTTAACGATGAAATATGATATTCGTTTAGTTTTGCTTCCAACTAAAATTTAAATTTAATTTTATCTGTTATTGGCTTTTCTTATCAAAATGCGTAGTCTATCAATATCAATCAGTCTTTCTATTAGAAAACCAAAACAAACAAACAAATAAAATTAACTTCAATAGAAAATAGAAGTTTCCTGAAAAATTTTGAACGACACTCTGTTTGTTATGTACATTTTTCTAGGGAAAATTATAATTCCTTTGTGGTGAAAATTCTTAAAATATTATACAAATTCAACACATTTCATGCTCTGGTTACTGGCGCTGCACATTTTAGTTTCACTTGGGAAACTGTCTCTAACATTCAAATAGATATACAAAATTATAAAAAAGCATAGGACCTATGACAGTTCCCTCATGTACATCAATCTGTATTCTTTATATAGATCCGAAAACTCCCATCGCCATCGTTAATATTTTGTTATGTGTAGATAATTTAGAGATTTTGTCAATTGTATTTTCATCAATCAAATTATACTCCCTTGACCTATTAATTACAAGTAGAGTAGCTTTAAATTCATTAAATCTCTCCTACATAAGTGTATCAATTCAATTCAACAAAAAAAGAAAACAAAACGAGCGTGCCACAATAATTATCGTGTAAATTATCCCCGTCAGCATTTAATCCATTCGATTTATTTCCCAGTGAAAAACAAAATCCTTCAGTCAGGCAGCCAGCCATCATCATCATCATCATCATCATCATCATCACCATCATCATCACCCCCAACGTCTCTCACTCTCTCAATTATATCGATGTCATTCCAACAGCTTCTGACAGAAGCACGTAATCTCTTCTTTCATTAACTGAATCCTCTCTCTGCAGTAATTTTATTTTCTAACCTCTCCTTGCCTATCTAATTAATTGAACGCGTTTTATAAAGAAGGTTAACAGCAGCGATAAAAAGTTATTATTGTCTCTTTAGAAAAGATACAAAAAGACTCTGCTTTTTTACTCTCTCTACAAACTTCCTTCCTGTTGTTCTGTTCTTCCAGAATCTGGATTTGAATTCATGAGATTGATTGTTTCTCCTCAAGAATTGAAAAAATAAAATGAAAATAAAATCCCTCCAATAAACACACGATTGATGATAAGTGTGACATCATTGTTTATGTATAGCAATCTCTTTTGGTTCTCTGATTCCTACAATAGTCCATCCTCTATCCAGAGTAGTACGAGTATACCTACAACTCCTATCAGTTCATCAAATAACCTATATCGAAATACAAATATTGAATCAAGCAAAATCCAATATCAGCAGAGTTTGTTCGTTCGGTGGTTCGTCCGTTTAGTTCGAGGCAAACGAAGATGGGTCTTTGTTGCCGAACAGCTGTATTATAGTTAAGGTAGATATACCCATAGGTAGATACCTCTGAAGGAAGAGTAAGTAGCAAGAGTCCGAATCCGAAGCAGCTGCAAAATTATTTATCAGAGAAACACTTTGCCAGTTCAAAAAAAAAACTGGCAATTTATCACATGGAGGAGTTTTTTTTTTTCTTTTTTTTTTTCTTCACGAGTCAGTATGATGAAGTTAAAAACGTGTTGCATGGTTCAATTATCAAGAAAAAGTTAAAAAAAAAAGAAGATAATGCAACGAATCGCATCATAAAGAAATAAAAAAGAAAATTTATATCGGCCTCTGTCTGGGGTCCAAGGAAACTGTCATATAATTTGCCTCAAGATTTTTAATATGTCACCCTTGACTGGATGACGTTAACAAAATAATACAAACACTGAAAAACGCGCGCTTCTTGTGGTCTATTATTTTGAAAGTGATTGTTCTGGAGTCACAGCTTGAAATATGTTTAGATTGGTTCTTTTGTTTCTTTGTGTTGTCCTAGCTATATTGTATAATTGAGAAACTAGATGATGCAACAGATTTGTTTGTGTATCTGATTCTGTGTTTTATTTGATAATTCGAGGAGTTGGTAAGATCAGTCAAAGGACAGTGCTGCCAATCTAAACTTTTGAACATTAATAATTTGTTCTCGGTAAACGTTTTCGGATGAATTTTTATAACAATCAAGTTATTTTGTTTTTATAAATTATTAATTTGCTTTTAGTTAAGATTGTGAAAGTATTTCTAAAAAGTGGCGCCCAACGCAAGAAAATACAAAATAAGAGAAACTCAAAATGGCAAAAAAAGTATTAATGTTTTCAAATGTACTGTTATGACAGTCAAGTAATTTTTTTTATTAATTTGCTTGCATATAAGACAGTGAAAGTATAGCTTAAATTTGGCGCCCAACTTGAGATGCTATAAAAATTCAGTAGCTAAAAATAAAAATATGAAGCACATTATCACTTTGTATATGTTTATTTTCCATGTTTAAGTGTTTTGTTTTGTTTTTTTTTTCTCAAAGCTTGCTAAAAGACAAACAAAAACAAAAATTATCTGAATAAGAAGATTGCAAAGAAGTTTTAGACCGAGAGCCCACAGCAGATTTTGGGTGTGATTGATAGCAAAAAAAAGGAGTATAGGCGTCTAAAGCTTCATTTAAAGCTATTTAGAAAATCGAAGTCTTGCAGTCCACGACTGGGGCCTTTGTGATTAAACAGTGCATACAAAAAAAATATGAATGCAACTTCGAATGTAATCGTGTTATCCAAAATTGGCTCTCACCCCTCCCTAGATAAGCTCTTCGGATCACATATCACGGAATTCCAGACTATTTGAGTGTATAATTCGCCCTGCCCAACTGTTAAAAAAAAAAAACATTTTTCACTTTGAATTTTGAATTTTTTAAATGATCTGGCATGGCGAATGGCCATTACAGAATGACGCAAGATCTATTAATATTACAGCGTCTAATAGAAAAATAAGTATATTGTGCCACACTGCCACTGAAAGTGCTTTAAACCCAAAGTTTTTCTAGTTTATCTCAGAATCTTATTTTTTTATTTTTTTTCCTTTTTAATCCCCTTTTTTAATAGTTGCTTATCATCGTTTATGTGCAAAAATTTTTCTGATAAGCGACCACCGCGAAATTAATCAAGAATACAGTTTCTAATAGCAGAATCTATTTGCCACTTTGTTCAAAATGTAGTAAAATGCTTGAAGTCTTGGTTTTTTTCTCATAGTTGAAAAATGAAAAACAAACATTAATTATTGTCACTTGGTATTAAGTGAATATTTTTCGACAATGTTTACTCAATATATTTTTTGTTAAATAACCTACAAAGCTCTCCCTTTTTAATCGAGTTACTTAAGATTTATTATACGTGAGGACTTTTCAAAGTGGCGCCCAACGCTAAATTTCTTAATACGAAAATAAATGTTTTAATAGGAAAGCTACAGATCGTTTTATTAAGTTAAGTTTTTAAACTACGAATACTAATATAAACATTCATCCAATATTTAAGTAGTTTTTCTTCCAATCATATACAAAAATTGAGCAACTAAAGAATTCTTTCAATATAGCCTGACATATTTCTTTTATGGCAAGTCCAAAGTTCATCTTTATGGATTCATTCAATTGAGATGTAAAGAGTATGCCTACTGAGTGGCGCCCAACGTAAGATTTGTAATTCTTAGAGAATAGATAATGTGACAGAAAAAGAGAAAATTGTGCTGATGACCAATTTTTGTAGATTGTAGGCCATTTAAAGCTATTTTGATCCAAAAAGAATTTAAATATTTTGTATAAAATTGTTTGAGATTTTGTATCTAATACATTTTAAATGTTACAACTTCCGAAGACATTCTCATAATGACCTATAAACATATTTATTTGAATAAAAATGAGACTGTGTTTGATTTATAATGAAATTGCGCCCAACGCGAGATGTCTTGGGGTTTAATAACAATACATTTGGAAGCATTTTTCAAGCTTGATTATATTCATGGCGACTTCCTATTTTGTTTTTCTCATAATTAATATCAAAAAGCGAACAAAGTATGACAGCTTATTTGACATTTAACCCTCTTAAGAGTACCATTTAAGCAAAGACACATTAAAGCAGAATTTCCACAGAGCCTCCATTGTAAAATTCAACATCCTTAACAAAAAACCTGCCATTACTAATGAAATTTGCTGAATATTTCTCTCGAGAATTTTCTAACTTCAGATAAATTAATTCAATTTATAACCCTAACAAAAACAAATCCCTTAAAAGCTCACACAACCTTTAACCATAGCCAACTTTCATAATAATAATAAATCTCATAAAACTCTATTAAAGTCAATTTACCTACCTATTATAAAAATAAATTTCACTTGAGAACCATACATAGGTACAAACATACATCTCTATATCGACTTTACTAAAATAAATCCAATAAAATATTAACATCAATAACATCAAAAATTCCTTCAATTAAATTCTATTCCATATATATTCTTCAATTACAGGTCAATAATCTGTGAGTGTTTGGCATCGTTCTTCTATGTTTTCATTGTTTGTGGAGCAGCTGCTGGAGCTGGTGTGGGAGCAAGTGTTTCATCGGTTCTTTTGGCTACAGCACTGGCATCTGGTTTGGCTATGGCAACATTAACTCAATGTTTTATGAATATCTCTGGTAAGTGTTTTTTTTTTTTCCTTTTTTTTGTTTATTTCTATAAGAAATCATATAAAACAACTAAGTTTAAAGTTTATTGCCATCCCCATCATCATAAATGGAAAATGTCAAGATGTGAAGAAGTATATTTTGTATATAAGCTAAACGAAACAAGAAAAAAACAACAACTTGACGCTCTCCAAAAAACACTCTATAGGGAGAAAAACCCTTCTTTGTTTAAACACAATTAGTTCTTGAATTTTTGTTTTTACTGTCAATGTCCTCTCTCTGTCTCTATCTCTCTGAAAACAAAGAGTATTCGATACATAAACAGAAACGTACACCCTTTATCTGCTATCATCTTTTCTTACTTCAGATTTTATTTCAACATTTTTGTTCCGTTTTACGTCTTTTGAAAGGTTAGAAAGGAAGGAATCCTTCAAGCATGGCATTAATTTGATTCTTTCATTGTCTTTTCTCTCTTTTTCAAAAGCAGCAACAAGTGCCTTTGTTCTCTATAAAACTCACTAGCGAAACGGAACCAATATGGAAGTTATTCTTCTTGATTCACGATTTTGAGGTTTTGGTGGTTTGTTATCCCTTTTTTAAACTCAAACCCAAGCCCAAGTTTTGCCCGTGTTCTTTGAATTGAATTTCAAATAAATTGTCACTCTATGGTTGGGTGATTTTGTGATATTTGATTTTATTCCCGTATCTCCTTTTTTTTACTTGTTATGCTTCTCAAGTACATCCCTGTTGGTTTTGTTTTTTGTTTTTATTAATAAGCATAGGAATGACTTTGAAATTTCAATTCTTATCTTTATTCTTTTTTTTTTTATTTGGAGGTTAAGAAAATTTTGTCCAATATCATATTTCATTGATATTCAAATTTCACCCATCTTGGCAGTCAAAAAATTCAATTTTGACATTTTTATCTAAGGCTTGATTTTGAAATAAAAGGTTACGTTTTTGACAGCTCAAGGAAAACAGTTTTCAATTGTTGTCGTTTATTCTTTAAAACTTCAAAGAAGGATGCAAAAAACAAAGAATATTCAGCCCTATCACGAATTCCATCGTAATGGGAAAGTTGTTACGAATCCCGAAAAAAACTATCACAGAATTCATTGTAGTGAAAAATCTTATACAAATAGCCATTACGAATGGATTTGGTGAAATCTTTTTTTAGGGATTTGTAAAAGTTTCCGATTACGATGGAATTCAGTATAAGGCTGATTATGAATTCTAAACTAAAATGCAGATGATGTAGTCCTCGGCAAAAAAGGGAAGGCTGATTTATTTGCTTATTCTGGCAGCCAATCGGTCCTCTTGCAATTAAGCGTTAACCACTTTCTCTACAACTTCCAAACATTCTTCTTTTACTTGCTTAAAATTTCTGCCTCACTTCCACTTGATGAGACAAAATGAAGCACTACTTGCATTTTGAAAGGTAGTTTCTGTCAAAAATTTAGTTTGTGGGGTGTAATTTTGATTACCAATTGATTCAAAATACTGAAGAATAAGTTTTGTATAAGTCCCCCTTCACACAAGAACGTATGTTTCTAGAGATTCTTTGACGTTTTATTTCATTTTCTTCTTATTACTCTTTTACTTTCACCCCAAAAAAAAATCGCTAGATTTTTTGTAGCTCTATTTCAATTAATCTATGACGGTGTTGACATTGACCTCAATTCGTGTGGATCATTTTGACGTTTCTCTTTTATCTCACCCCCATCTCTAGGTAAGAATAAAATACTTTACTTGACCTTCCCTTTCCTACCCAAGAGAATGTGAATGAGATAGAAAAAAAAACGTCAAAAAGAGCCATGCGGAATGAGGTCAATGTGAACACCGTCAAATAAGGTGTAAGCAAAAATTGATGATTAAATCCGCTCTGCTTTGTTTTTTTGGACTTTTCTCCTGAACTGACGTTTTCTGGAAATTCAGCGGGACATGATTGGAAAAAGTTTGAACCGAATTATTATGAAAGCAAATTAAAGTTCTATTTTTTCATCATCCAAAAAAACTTCCATTTGACTAATGAATGGGTGAATAGTTTATGCCATCAATCAAAATTCACTATCTCGTGAATTAATTTAGCTGTCGCCATTTTTTTTTTGTTTTTTTTGTACAGTTTTAAATTGTTTCATAATTTTGATTGATTTTGGTTAGTCTCCCCTATTTTACCAACCCATCATTCATTAATGTTATTGCTCCTCTCCTCTGTCCACTATTTTGCTCTCCCTTATCTTTTTTTAATGCTGACTAAATTTTTGCAACTTTTTTTAATTTTTTTTCTTTACAAACAGGTGCACACATTAATCCTGCAGTGACGTTAGCATCATGTGTCATCCGGATAGTAACACCATTGCGTGCTGCAATGTACATAACTGCCCAATGTGGTGGTGGAATAGCTGGAGCAGCACTACTTTACGGGTGAGTCAAAACAATTAAAAAAAAAAAAACAAATTGACAATCATATTTTTATTTAAATATTCTTTTTGTATTTTATTTTAAAATGCATCAGAGAGCAAGTAGTGTAAGCAAGGGATTAACATTTAATAATCCCATAAGTATAACACAGTCATTTGTATATTCCCTTTAACATAAAAAAAAACAACAAAATCAAAAATGTATCACAAATAATCAAATTTGACCTCTGTTTGTTGAACTGTCAGTTGGTTGGGGCTAGCTAGTTCACTGACTGTATGTTTCTATCTCAACAGTAGTTTTAGTTATTGTTAAACAAACAACCCTTGTAACTTAACCCACCTCAGGGTTATGAACTCTTAAACTTCTTCAATTTCATCCGTTTAAGACGGTAAGTTCTTGTTTTTGTAGTTGTTGTTGTTGTTGTTTATTCCTTCTAAATTACACTATACTGATAGGAATATTCATCCCTCTTGTTTTTTTGTTGACAGTTCTCAATAGGTATGTTCCAAGTTTACAGAAGGTCATGTATCATAATGTTTAGCCGTACAGAACAGTGTCTCCAACACTTGTCTCATATTCATATTGTGTACCATGTTTTACTGTGGGTTAAGAAAATAATGAAACAGGAAATAAACTTGGATGACTATTAGGGCTAAGGGTATGTACCTACCAGGTGTGTCTGAAGGTATACCTGTCCTGGCCTTCCTATCTGTCATTCTGACACTGGGTAATTCTATTCTTTTTGCAGTTGTTGTTATTCGTATATCATTTTCATCTTCTGTGAGAACTTTTTTCTCAGGACTATCACCTCTCTCTTTATCTCCTACTTCTCTATTCGCAGAAAGTGCAAGAGTAAACATTATGCCCTTGTGGTGGTAGGTAGATGCTCGACAATGGACAATCGAGCATATCAAATGTCATGATGTTTTATTTGCTTAACCTGCACCCTTAAAACATTGTGTTGCCTCCCTAAGAAGACTCAAATGTCAACGAAAGAAAAACACAACAATTAAATTGTCACTTTGCCAGAAAACAATAAAAATCTCTATATACCTTTTGATGTAAAAAAAAAGTGAATATGGGTTTGTGTGTTGGGGTTTGTACGAATATAGTTATAACAATAAAAACTAAGTCTCGGAAAAGACAGCTTCAAGAACTCCTACTGTCAAGTACATTACCAACCAAAAAAATCAACTGTTCAGCTTTTCGGTTGGCACAAGTGGTATTGGCAAACTTCATAGAGCGAGGAAAAGAATCTTCGTCGCAGTTTCCTTATTGCATTCCGCATGATATAATAAAATGCCTGAAAAAAGGGAATTCCAAAAATAAAAGGACCTAAAACACTGAGAAATTACCACTTCTTTATTTGCTGTTAAAACCCTTTTTTTTAAAAGTTCTGTTTGTTTTGTGTTGAAAATCATTTTGGCCTCAATTTTAACATTTTTGCCGTGTGCTTAAAAAAGGTAGAAAAGGAATCAGAAGTGGGAAAAGGTATTTTTATTTTATTTCTGACAGAAAACAATATGCAACCGGGGAGGTCCTTTAAACATTGACGACGAACGAATTTCCCTTTCCACTTTTGAATTGAAGAAGTCAGTCAACAAATGTGAAATGTAATTCTACGTTTTTTGTTGGTGTGTGTTATTTTTTTTTTTTGCTTCAAACTGCTGGTTGAATGAATGTCAATATTTAAAAGGTACGTTTAATGGGAACTAATAATTCAGTGTGATGAAGAATTTCATTTGCGGAGAGAGAAAGTTTTTTTGTTTTTTATTATTTTTTTTTTTTGTGTAGGTATTCTGTTTTATTTAAGTTCTCATCATGCAAAATTCCACCACAAAACGATTATTTTCTTCTGTTGCTTGTCAATTGTATGCAATTATTGTGTCGAATATGTTGTGATTATTTTCTTCGTTATATCAAAAAAGAATGTTTTATTGATTGATTGAGGGGAAAAGTAATTTAATTTTGTTGCAATACCCTAAGGCTTTCCTTAGGGATTTGGTTTGGTTTGGTTTGTTCAGATTGCGGTAACTGAGTTTGATTAACCAGAGTTAAAAATTTATTTAAGATTGAGTTTAATTTGTCATTTTGTGTTCGAATCTTTTCATGGTATCTGACAGCTTTTTTTTAACGACATAAAAGTCAAATATCTGTCAAATGAGTTGACGTATGACAGTCGTAAAATGTCCAATAAGTTAAATTATATCAGCCTTATTAATTAATGTTATCGAAGTTAAGACAACTGTCAAATTTCAAAAAGTTGTAGATAATCAAAAAAAAACTTTATTTTGGCTCTAAAAAAAAACCACCAACTGCAGATAAAATTGTGTTCTGGCATTTGAAGCGGGTATTTACTTCAAATGTCAAAATGTTTTGCTGTACGATTCACAACATCATAAATGTACATATAACGTAGAACAAACTTTACAACAGAAGGAAAATCAATGTCACTTTGACAGTTTCGTTTGTGAGTTCAGGGTGACCCTAGAGCTAGCAAAAATCGAAATAAGTTCGTCACAGTGAGAGTGAATTCAGGGGCCAAATTACCACGTCAGTGACCGAGTGAGTGAGTCCAATCAGTGATCGAGTGAACGAGCAACCACTTCAAATTTTGGTATACTAAATTGCTCAAAACGTGAGCGGTGATGCCAAACTCATATAATTCAGTCACGTATTGCTCGATAACTGATGCGGTAATTTGGCCCCAGATTTTCTAATAAATTCTTACGGGTGGCTCTTCGAACAATCCTCTATTCCATATGGCCAGGCAAGCACCATCCTGCCAGAAAAAAATGAAGGGACCAAAAGCAACTTAAAAAAAAACTTAAATATCCATCCATATAATACATACACGACTCGCACGTTTAATTGTCGTCAGCGCCAAGTTTTTTCGTGAGTTAATCAAACAGAAATGTGTTACCAGTGAACTGTTTGACTAGTATGGGATATTTCCATGGTGTTTGGTAGAAATATGATAACTCCTTGAAATGATTTAATTCTTAACGGCCACTTTAAATCAAACTAAAGCCTTTGCGGGTGAATCGATTTTCTTGAAATTTGGACCATAATTTTCCAGAGAACATGTTCATCATAAATATTTCAAATTTGAAGGAAATTGATCAACCCGCTTAGGCCAAAACTCGCTGTAAAGTGGGAGTAAAGACGGTAGCTATTAAGTGAAGTTTTCAGGTTTGTCTTAAAAATACGCTTTTCATTAATGACTTTGTTTCTTGTTATGGTGCTTTAAATAATATTCGCTGCCACTGTTGAAAAATGGAGTCAAAATCAATAAAAACTAAATTATTACAAATTTTTCTGCAGCAAAATAAAAAGAATGGGAAACACGAGAGAACCCTGAGGTACACCATACTCAAATGAGTCACTCTCTTTCGTTCATCCCTAATTGTTTTGTTTTTTTAATTTCTCTGATGCATGTTTGATGCATTTTGAAATCTCTGCTTTTAATGCAGTCAATCTTTGCGGATAGAACATTTTACAAAATCCTTTAAATTCATCAACACATCACAATGTCATTGCGCTTTACGCACTTTAATTTTGTAAAAGAAATAGACTTTTTAGTTTGTCATTTAATTAAACAACATCTGGCAGATGAAAATTAAACCAAAGAACCAGAACATATCTGCCACCATAAATCTCCACAAAAAAAACTAATGTACATATTTCCATTCGCACTCCAGGAACGCTCCGCTAAACAGATATTCAGGCTTTCGTGTTCACGTTGTGTGCCCATTACCTATTTTAGGTATACAATTATATATATTCACCAAACTGTTGCTTTTTTTTATGGATGGAAGGAGGGCAGACTTCATCCAAAAAGACTGACTTCTTCATATATCTTATTCCTTATTGAAAAAAAGGCGGGAAAGAAGAAGACAAATTAAATCTTTACCACGCACTTCCAATCCCTGAAAGTATAAGAAGATCATTTTCTTCTTCCATACTTCTTCCACCATCAATCTGTCCATCTGTGGCGCTCTTTATTAAAGAAGCAACAACAACTAAAAAAGAACCAACGCAAAAAAGTGAAAGATTTTAAATTCCAGTCAGTGATCTGAAATCTGGATGTGTCGTGCTGGATGTGTTTTCTTTTCGGGGGAACAGATGTTACACAGACAAAAGCCAAAATGCAGACAATTCCCAAAATATCTCTTTGAGTGTATAGAAAAAAAAAAAAACGAATCAAAAGAAAGCGTCTTGTATTAAAAAAAATCTGTGTGTACCTCAAAAATAAACAACCATGAACCAAGACTCATAGATAAAGGATCTAGGATCCTTATTCGATCCCCTATATCGTTCTTTTCTAGGCACCGGTTGTAATCTGTGTGACGTTTCAGAGCGAATCAACATAGTGTAGTGTAATGCGTAGGTATTAAGTGGGTTACTGTGATTTTTTTCTACTCATTTTTTTTTTTGGAATAGGAGATCCTTTATCTAGGATTCGTTCCAACAGGAACAACAATGATAGACAAAGATAGAAGTAGTAAATTTTCTTTAGTAAAAAAAAGAAATATGTTCATAGGTAAGGTAGGTGTGTATATATTTCTTATATGACAGATGTTTTCGTTGCAGTTGAATAGACTCATAGAAATCTTAAAAAAAAAATTAAGATGAAAGCCACGCACAGGATGCGGTGATTGTATAATTTTTTTCTTGTCTGTTTTTCTTTTAAAAAGGACGAAGATAAATATGTATACTAACACATTTTTTATTTCTTCTTTAAATTGGGAATAATGTGATTTGCCGGAATAGAATTTATCAGATAGGTTTAGGGAAATTAATATTCTTTAGCTCTGTCAACACTTCTTTTGTTGCTAAAAGCTGAATTTACTTTTTGAAAAGAGATTAGGGTTTTGAAGATGTATAGGTTAAAGGAAATATCTATTTTTGAAAGGACTAGTAATAGGATATGTATTAGAGACAGTTTTTCAGTGCGAGATCATCTTAGTCTGGGAGATAAACCGGACAATAATTCCAGAACTGTGTTTTTCAGTCAATTTCAATCCCAAGTTAACAAAAATAATTTGTTCAGTTAAACTTAAGGCAATTTCCGTTTTGCGACATTTCAATTTAGATAGTTAGTGTGATATCCGTAGAGTTGCACATAAATTTCAATAGATTTTTGACAACTGAAAGATTAAGTTGACCTTAAGTGAAAAACTGCTTCTGAGTTCACTCGGCGTTAATTTATTTTTCATAATAAGCTTGCTCTAATTTTACTCGAAAGCCCAGCACGCAGATTGAGCAAAGACAAATTTAATCTCAAAATTTTTTTTCTCAAGACAAATTCTGAAGGTGTAGAGATAAAACAAAAGTCAAATTAAAACAGTAGCGTAAAAGTCAAATTAAAACAGTAGCGTAGCTAAAAATTTAAAAAATTATAAAATTTCATCAATTCCGCAAGAGTGAGCTTTTTCTGCATACACAGAAATTCGTATGCACGTCAATGTTTGCGATTTCGAAAGAGTGAGTGTTAAATTTTTAACAAATATCGTAATCAGTCAAGTTTATTCACGCTTGTTTTGGGAGTGAACGGAATGTGTAAACGGAAAATCATGGCTACGATGTCGATGGATTAAAAAAACCTCTAAAAATTTCAGAGCAATTTGTTGACATGACATTTGAAATGAACTTTTTTCGTCAAAACAATGTTTGTCAAGCCATTAACAGTCAAATTCAATTAAAGAATGGCTACGATGTCGTTGGTTTAAAAAACCTCTTAAAATTGCAAAATGTTTGAAGTTTTTTTACTTCTCCGGAAAAAGGTGATTTTAGGGCAATTGGTAGACATTGGGATCAAAATAAACTTTTTTTCCGTAAAATTGCTCTTTCCCCATATGTGAAGTTATCAATTATAAAATTCTATTGAAGGTGGATGTGACGTAGATGGATAAAAAAAAACTACTCCAGAAATCCACTTGATTTTTGCCGGATCAGTTTGCTAATTCCAACTCGATTTAACAATGTTAGGAAATAAAATTTAATTTTGAGTAGAAGAAATTATTTTCTGAATCTGTATGTGGCCTTTTTGTACCCTTTCTCATTAGCTACGCCACTTACTGATTTAAAACAGCTGTTCAATATATTCTATTCTCAAATCTGATGTCAAATTTTGCGCTGTAGCTGCGTACTGATTGGAAAAAAAATCCGAGGTAAAATTTGTCCTGGGAAAAATTTTATATGAAAAATAAATTTTGTCTCGATCTGCGTACTAGTCTTAACTCTGCACTTAAAATCTGGCCTTCAAAGCTTTAAAATCGCATTCTTGGTACCTACATGATTTTTGACATTTGACAGATTCGGTAACAATATTTTATTTTAGAGGAACGTGCTTACAGGGAAAGAGAGAGTTCAGTTATCCTCTCTCTAAACTAGCTTTCTAAGGGTGTGTTAGTGCTTATGTTTGAGTTGTGATAAACAATTCGAGCAGTAATTTTATTAAAGTTTCCAAATCTTTATAATAGTTTTTTTTTCTATTAAAGTTTATGTTGGAGCAGTGCTTCGAACAACAATACTCAACAACAATGCGAGCTTTGCACACATTGCTGTACGAATCGTTTATCACAGCTCGAACTTAACCACACCCTAAGGGTGGTAATCATCGAGCGCTGTGATAACAACAAAAACAATCTATTTCAATTTAAAATCAGATTAACACATTTTTTAGAATTTTCGATAAAATCTCATTTGGGTAGAAGCTTCCACAAATAGATGCATTATCTGACGAACAGTGACGTTACAGTGAATACCTTAGAATTTCAATAAACACAGTTCTTATTAAATCGAGTAACTTCTCTTTCGCTGTCATCTGTCTTGATGAATTCTCCAACAACATTTGATAGTTCGTCCGCCAAAATGTGGACACCGCCCAAAGTTTAATGATAAATTCTATTCGCCTTCATACAAAATAATAATATTCACATTGAAATAAGTTGGCCTATTTTTTTCGAGTAAATTTTTCATCCTGAATTTTTAACAGAAAAACTGGGAAATTTTGCTGAGCTGACTTATTTCGCAAGCAAAACTTTTCACATCATTTTGAAAAGGTATGATCCACTTCTAAAAAGTGTTTTCGAGTTCATTTTTTATCCTGAATTTTTAACAGAAAAACCGGGAAATTTAACTAAGCTGACTTATTTCGCAGACAAAACTTTTCATTCGTCTTGAAAAGTGATGATCGACTACTATAAAGTTTTTTCATTGCTCACAAATATTCACTTTGCTAGCACATTTCGAAATAGAAAGTTGTGGCCTTATCGAGTTCTTGTTCTAAAGAGCTTGATTACACGATTCGTGTTTTCGTTCGTTTCATTTTTCGTCTTTTTGACAGGTACGTACCTTCGTGATTACCCACAACCATTCGTTTTTCTGCGACGTTCAAAAAATATGAGGTTCATTTAATGGGAAAAAGACAATAATTAAAATTAAAAATATTTTTGAATCACTTCCTTTTCAATCTTATATCTATTTAATCACGAAAAATAATTTTGAAGTTCAATATTTAAAGCATCCGCCGCCTCTACTCGTTTGTCAAATAATAAAGGTCAAGGTTCAACCACAGAAAATCTTAAAATTTTTATACGTGCTTTCGTTTTTTCATTCACCCTACATTTCTACACCCCTCACCCAATGTGTCAAAAAGACGAAACGCGAAACTTCCGAAAATACGAATCATTTAAGCAGGCTCAAAGAGAATAGAAGAGAAAATACTCACGTTTCGAATCACTTATAGGAAACTACGAATGAGTCAACATAAAAAGTGACAGCTATTAATGTGTGGGAACTGTCAAATGCCAATTTGCACGATAGAAATTAATTTCAAAACTGTATCACACAAACGGCTGTTATAAATTAGCACAGTTTCTAAAACAAATGACATTTAATAAAAAAAAAACTAATCAAAATAAAATAGTAGACTAAAAAGCAATCATGCTAAACCTTCAAAAGTGATGCCAACTGCCATACACTTAACTGACGTTTAATAACTGAAACCGTTTACCTATAGGTACTTTTAATAAATAACTTTTCTATTAACTCAATATGGCCATTTAAATCTTCGTCTTTAAAAAAGCTTGGCATATTTGTTTGCATCTTTCTTAGTTTGCAAATATTCAATTCAATAATAGTTCATAAAAAAAAATAATTTTCATATCAAATCACACACCTCATTGCATCAATTGCAATATGTGTCTCATTTTGTCTGCACAAAAAAAAGAAGAATTTCTATAAAGAAGAACTGAAGTGACAATGAGTAAACATCAATTGCAAAATTCATCCGAAAGCAATCACTTGAGTTGATCTCTTGAAAAATAAAAAAAAAACCTTATGAATTATAAGACGAGATAGTTCAAAGATAAATATAGACTCATTTTTTTTTTGTCGTCAAAAGGAGCAATAACATTCATATAGACTTCAACTTCTGTCACATTGAAAATAAAAAAAGTTTTTTTTTTCTTTAACTGACAAGAACTTATGCATACACTAGGGAGGCAGCACGTGTTTTTGTATGTTCATATTTCAAAAAGTCCTTTGAATAGAGAAAGATACCGGCAAAACCCAAAGTAAATACCACTCAATATATATTTTCATATTTTTTTAAGGCCACATGTAGATATTGGAAGAAAATCTTAAAAAAGAACAAACCATTTTCATAGAGAATGTCTAAGGCTTATATTTCCTTTTACTTATTTTAACCCTTTTTAACGAAAAAAAAATTGCACCGCCAAATCCTTTATGGCATTTTGATTGAACATAACGCTGAAACACTTCAATAGTCACGAAAAAAAAACGAAAGGGTAACAAGAAAAATAAAAATAAAAAATATTCAATATCAACCCTAAAAAATGTTCTTTTTCACCCAAAAAAAAATAACGAAACTCATATCGGCATGACCTCGCCGAACTGTCAAACCAATGTATATGAAAAAAAAAAACAAATACAAATGTCATAAATAAAAAATGGAAATCCAATGAGGTCATGTGTGTGCATTAAATACGATATTATTTTTATTGTGATTTTAGTTTGGTTTAGAAGAGAAATTTGTTTAGGGTCACATTGCATTATAAATACTTGACAATAAGGTTGAGTATAAAGAGGATTGAATTATATAGAAAACCCCCCAGCCATTTAAGATTGCATAAAACGATTTATTTATCGAAAGGATTATTGTTGCAATGTGCTATCATCATATATGAGAAAACTAGGTCTAAGGGTTAAGTGGTATACATATGTAGGTACAACAATGTCGTTGGATCAATTAGGTGTACGTATATAGGGGATGCTGGTTTTATTGAAATTTTTTGGAACAACCCACTTGAGGTTAGGATTTATTTTGTGAAATTCCCTTTTTTTGTGTTATTTTATTGGGCAAAGAAATTAGATTGGTGGATCAACAGGAGTTGTAAATCGTACTACTTTTATTTTCAGGCATGGTACAGTTAATTTTATGAAATTTATGTGCAATATTAAAGGGACTATACTTTGACATTTAAACTTGTTTCTTACTTAGGCTCTGTGTAAACCGTAAATATTAATGCCAAGTTAAAATTTTGACACAAATGAGGTGACTGTACGTGGCAGTGTAAAATATAAATCCTGTTGGGTCAACGCCTAAAAGTGGCCTGAGGTTGTTATTCAGTTTTTGACTGATCATATAGACGCCTTCTCGGAAGCATTTTTTCTTTTTTGAGAAGAACTGTCATTTTAAAGGTTCATCAGAAAGATACTAGCCGACCAAGCCGTCCTTGAACCTATTATATCCGTAGGACTCTCTCTTTAAGGAGATAAGAGGATTCAGTACTCTTATGCTCAAAATAAAATAAAAAAATAAATTAAGCAACAGCTCCTGAAGAACCAGGGCCTATTGACTTACACCTCTCAACCATTCCTGTGAGCGTGTTGTTGGAAGGAATGGAGGGAACCTAAAATTTTTTAGTCCAAACGGCTAGAAGAGAAGCACTTATTCATGACAAGTATACATTTGGAGGATTTGTCTGTTCCTTGCAAGAGGCAGTACCTCGGGAAAAACAGTTCTGTTTCGACATTCGGCACGACAGTCCAACGCACTAACCATTATGCCACGAGGTACTACTCAAGATATTTTTCGTGTCTTTTTTCTATTTCGTAGGAAATTGATCGAAAAAAAAAACGTTTTCGGATCTGTAAACTTACGCTCAGAGAAAATTGTACTGCCCAGAGAAAAACTGTATTACCGACACAAAGTGTATACTTCTTATCGATAGTTGGTATGGAAATTCGATTTTTTTTTTTGATTTTTTAACGTCACTAAGCCCCAATGTTGTCTTTTTCGTTCAATATCCCTGGGCTTGCAAAAAAACAACAGGCCTATTAACTTCGATCTTTCTAACACTGTAAAAGAGTAAGCATCTGTCATCGGTGTAGTACAGGTATTTGAGGTTTGATTGATCTATTAGAATTCTTCATTTTACAGTCCTTGAAGCTGTGTGTTGCATCACCAAATATACAACGAGTTTTAGTGACAATATTCAGTATTTAGTTATCGCATTTTAAATGAACCTTTTCTCTGAAAATCTTCATTTGCGATCAAACATGAGAAATGTCATTGACTTTCAAGCTTAATTTTTTGACCACATACTTTATACCATCAATTTATGATTCTCAAGAACATTTAGATTAATATTTTCAATCTTTATGACATTGGCTTTGACAATCCGCAGAGAAGTTGAACTCCATATTGTAAGTTTTGACAGTTTACTTGTGATAAGACATTTTTGCTCAAAAACGTCTAGAATGTTGTTTAATAAACATTAAACACAAACTTGCTCTACAGCTAAAAAAAAACTGAGGTAGCAGATTTTGTTAGAGTCTTCGGAATGATTTCGTTCGTGAAGCAGAGATGCAAATGCTTTTTGACTCATCAATACCTATCATTTTTTACTTGATTTTCTGACTGATCCACTCCTTCTCGGTTTGAATCCAATATAAAATCGTCGTGTTTCCAAATTTACGCACACACACTACTGAATGTCAGCATTTGACAAAATGGCGTCTTCACTACTTACTTACTTACATATCTGGCTCCCGATCCATGGCGGGTCTCTGTCGGAGATTTGCGGTCTTCCATCGGTTGTGGTCCCGCGCACGCTCCCTCCAGTCATCAAGACCAAGCATTCTTGCGTCTGAAACCGCCTGGTCCCTGTAGTGGAGGTTCGGTCTTCCTGGTCGTCTCGAACCTGGGGAATGGGATTCGGAGATTTGTTTGGCTGGAGCGTTGTTGTCCATTCGCTCAATGTGGCCGAAAGGAGTTTTGTTTGGCCAAACCGAAGTAGCAGCTGTTTGCTAGGGTAATTCTTGATCGGATTTCCACTAAGGTGTAATTCGTGGGGTTGATGTTTGTTCCAAGGTAGGTGCCTTGACTACCTCAAAATTACTGCTACAAATAGTGACGTTTTGTCCTAGGCGATGGACAGATGAAGCTTTTTTTGTTGATAGCATATACTTTGTTTTGTCCTCATTCACTTCAAGACCAACGCGTTTCGCCTGTTCATCAATAGCTGTGAATGCTTCTAGTACAGCTCGATTGGAGCGGCCAATGATGTCGATGTCGTCCGCATAGTCCGCAAACTATCTGCTCCAGGACTAGGTTGAAGAAATACATGATAAGGCATCTCCTTTTCTGAACCATGTACATGTCTGGCATAGTTCCGATGAGCTGTTTCCCATTTGCACGTTGCACCGCGTATTTTGTAACGTCATGATTTCCCGAGTTCCGACATCGCCAATAGAAGCTCTTGGCGACTTATACTTTAATATTCGGCTTTAAAGTCGATGAAAAGATGGTGGGTCTCGGCTTGAAATTCGTTGGTCTCTTCAAACATTTAAAATGTTCTGCAAGTAATCCAACAAAATGATTTCTTCTTGAAATCAGGAACCGAAAAAGACTTCAAAATTGCTCGAAGTACATAGCCATTCGAAGGCCTTTTGAGTAAACAGTAGAGGATCATCACTCGAACTATCCAAACGAAAACGACAACGCTGACGTAACTAAAATACTCGTTCATTGTTCGAATTAGCTCTTACTACGCGAGAGTGAAAAAAGAGTGTAATAGAAGTACTCCAAGTGTCCAAACAAAAAAAAGGGAAATCAAATCGAGTTTTTACATTTTAAACCAATGTGTTTTTCTGGCAGATGCCCTGACACTGACAACATATTTTTGTCAAAAAGCCAAAAGTCAAACACAGCATTTTAATAATTTAAAATCCTTAAAAATCGAAACATCTGCTTTGCAAAAAAAGAAATTATAAAAGTATACTCTGAAATTAACTCTTCCACAAAAACAGAGAAAAATAATACTCTCAAAAAGCAGCACACTTCAAATGATTCCATAACCCAGACCCAGTAATTACCATGCTACGCGTTGTGCATTCCCCGTTGCCACCGCTGACCGACACCACGGCCATCGCGATGATGCCACTACTGGTGGTGTCCAAAATCGGATAGCGTAAAATTTTGTCGATATATCTCTTCTTGTTGTCTCGAGCTGCATTGTGGCCTCCTAATTATTTAAAACTTTTTTGGTTGTTTTTTTCGAAGAATTAGTGTGTTGCATTGAATTGAAACACGTGTCCAAAATTTAATTCGACCCAAGTTCAAAAATAAAAGAAGAAAATGATCAAGAGAAAACGAGTTAAAATATGCAACGCACCTGCTGGTTTTGACCGACGACCACGAAGCGTTGCCGTCGCCGTGTAGTCGCGGTCTTATTCTGCCCTTTTTCACCATGGCCCATTCGCGTTCAGAAACTCAAGCCTATAATCCTTTTTGATTACCCGACAACCCAACCGACAAACAGATAAAAGGTACACGGACATCAGGACATGGTTCCTATCCTAAACAATTTTAAAATTCCTTTTCATCATTATCGTTAGGTATCTCTCTTTCGCTCTCTCTCTGATTTTGATGAAAGGATGAAGATAAATAATTATTACCAGTCGTTGCAGTGACACAAGCTCTATCGCCTCTGTCTCTGCTGTTGGAATGGAACAATAATTTGATATTCTCTATCCGAATCATGAGTTGACATTTTGGATAATTCACAAAGGGATATCGATAGAAATGATATGACGCATAATGATGAAGTGAAGGATGTCACTTGACATTTTTTAGAAGAAAACCTACCACGCACCTAAGGTCTAAATTCAGGTGGTACCCAAAAAAAAGGTTACATCTGCAGTGCAAATGGATAAGGTTGCCATCCAGCAAGCTCCAAATATGCCAAAGATGTTTATCCATTCAACCGGATAAGTAAATTCACTGAACCAGTTCTGATTGGGGACATTTCATTCCTCGAATCGCAAAGGATTGAATTCCAAATGTCATCAGAGCAGTGGCGTTTCTTCTGCTTCTTCAACAAAACACAAAAAAAAACAGGTGGTTGTTGTAGGTACCAAACTACTCGACCAATCATTACAAATCAGCTCAGCAAAGGTGATTGTAGTAGAGAAGAAGACAGCCTTGCTGAGGCTGATGGCAATTTTTTTGTTTGCTGTTGAAGTTGCTCCGTTTTGTGATTGACAGACGAAGGGAGATGAATGTTGGAATCGGGATGAATGCCTGTTTTGGAGGTACCGCGAACTACCATCCGCATGCATCCACTCCAGTCAGCGGTTGTTACTGTTTTTTGGCATACAAAGTGAGGTCACTCTATTTTTTTTGTTTTTTGTTGTCAGTTCGTTGACGGAATTTGTGTTGATGTTGCTGTACAGTTTGTTTATTTTTTTTCGAAGAAATTTTCAATGAAATTTGAGATTGAAGAGTTGTTGACCTTAAAAAGACTTCGAGACGAATTTGTTTTGTGTATATTTGATGCAATATCTACTTTTTTTACGGAGAGAACTTTTGTTGTATTGTCAGATTTGTTGAGGGGAATGAATATGGGCACATTTTTGGCTTTGAGGGAGTTTGAATATTATTGCCTTTAAGTTTCATAGATAATAAGACTGTTTTGTTGATTTTTATTTCATTTTATGTCTAAGGGCCAGTTTTTCAGTTCCTGAAAATAAATTTACCCCGAGTTAACTCAGGAACAGTTTTTCAGTTGAGAATTAACTTTATCTTTCAGCTGTCAAAATTCTATTGTCATCTATAGATATCACCTCTGTACGCTTTTCACGCATCAAAGTAGAGATGCCACTGAGGAATTGCACTATCAATTACTTTCACTGTCAAAATCGGGATGGTACCACAACGAAAAAAACTCTCATTTTAGTCCCTGAGTTAACTCACCCAATTAGGTGAATTAATTTAGGATTTCAATTGCCTGAAAAATTCGTTTCCGGAGTTATCTCAGCTGCAACCACGAGACTAAGATGATCTTGCACTGAAAAATCAGCCCTAAGGGAGGGCAGTAGTCCTGGTGGACATTTTCCCTTGTACAAATCAAAAGTTTCCAGTTTGATGCCTGGCCTATGTAAATTTTGTAAGTTTCTTCGTATAAAATTCACCTCACTTAAGGCACTTTTATCGCAAGGTTAATTTTTGACGTTCCGCGCATGTAATCTACCTCAATAGTGTCAGAAAATAAGATACAATTTTACAAAAGTTTAACTTGTGACATTTTACCGTATGTTATTCATATGTGTCAGTCACTTTTACTACAAGATTATAGCTTTAGACATTTTCGCGTACGTAACCCACCTCACTAGTGTCAGAAGTAAAGTTAGACATTTATTTCAATGCACTTCTATTTCTGCTTTAGTTTTAAAATTTGTACGTATGTAATTTAGCTCATATCAGAAATTAAGCTAGAAATAAATTTAACAAATATTTAACACAAAACTAATGTTTGCCACGTATGTTAGTCACCTCACTAGTGTCAGGCATATTTACTACCTGATAAGATTTTGACACTTTTACTTATGTAATCCACCTCGCACGTATCAAGAGTTAATTTAGTCACACTTTTAACGGAAGGTTAAGTTTTGGTATTTTCACCTAGATACTTATGTAGGTAATTCACCTCACCAGTGTCAAGAAATAAACTTGAGAAGCAATTTGACGTCTGTCAAAGTTTATATAAACAAAATTCGTTATTTTAACTGTCCAGCATTTATATGTACATTGAAATGCTTGAGTCCCTCATAATTCAATCAGATTATATGAGATCCTGGGGTTTAATAGAGACAATTAATATCTCGTTATTATTTCACCTTAATAACAACAAAAAAAAGCAGATGCATCTCGTGCAGTTCCGTAGCAGTGCATCAGCTCAGACAGCTCCCTTTATATGGATTTTGTTTTTGGCATCCTTTTTCTTTGTATTTACCCATGCATGTTTAACCATGTCTACCTGTACTTACCCACCTCTATAGAATAACAAAAAAGGCGCAACATGTGTCCGTTTTCAATGCTGATGTTTCTCCCTTATAATCTTTTGAATTTTCAATCACGCAGGTAGAGTTACATTTACATGCCGCCACCATTATCATCGTTTCTCTTGTATGGAACTACCTGGCCAGCCTTTGCCATCATCCTTGCAATCAGATTTGTTTATTTATTTTTCTTATTTTTTGATATTTCTTCCTTTCATTCGCTTCATGAATTTTTTTCAAAAAAAACCTCACTTCCCCGTATGTACATGTTGGTTTGTTGCATTTCTGCTTCTGTAACTTACTTTACTTTTTTTTCATTTCCAATTCAGTGCATTTAAATTTCTGCATCAGTGCAATCTCTTGTCACCTGCTTACCATACTTTTTTTTCTTTTTTTTTCCTTCTGACAGCCAAGAGTTTTTGTTGTTGAGGGTAAAAGTCAGCCAGGTTACACTCTATCAATTTGCTAAAATCATAATAAGAAAAGGTGCAAGTTGTTGATGAACCGGATTTTAACATTGACCAAACCAGCATGTGTTTAAAAAAAATCAAGGTCTAATAATAACACAGGTACCTAACCTATATTCAAGCATAACAGAAAAATGTTTTAATTTTGTAAACAATTAAAATTTATTACATTTATATTTTTCGCACTGCATGGTGCTGTCTGTAGGTGGTAGGATTGAAAAAATATATATACCTACTCGTGGTACAACCAGAACCCCGGTACTGACCTCGATTATTTATATTTTTTGTATGATAAATGCCAGCTTTCGAAATTTTGGTTCCAGAATATATAGCTTGTCTCGTGCTTAAGCATCTACAGCGTTATTTGTAAACAGATTTAAGAGACTGCGTAAAGTTACAATACCTTGCAACTCGGAAGAAAAGTTATGTGGCGCTGAATAGAGCCATTCTAAGTAAAACGTGCTTAGAGGTTAAATAGTAAAGGTAATAGATTTCTCTCTTTGGTACTTTGTTTGACATAAGGGCATAATAGGCGTTTTTCTTTGGAGGTGGCGAAGTACTTGCAAGTACTTTGCCAGCTTTTTTCAATGGAACACATCAAACTGCTTTCCCATGTAAAATGTATCTACCCGCCATGAAAGCATGTGCAGTTGATAGTACTAGATTAGGGTTTTCATCTACTCCCAAGTACTTCGCCACCTCCAAAGGAAAACGGCTAATGTAACTAAAATAGATCGGAAAATGTTTTCTCACACAAATGCCACTTAAATTTCATTGTTCCAAATTTTTGAGTTTGACGTTTAGAGATGAAAGGGACTGCTTATTAAAAAGTCCCCTTGACTTCACTCATTTTGACTTCTGCCGTTGTAACGTTTATTGTTCTGTTTTATTTTTGTATGTTGGACACAATTGGCGTGTTCAAAAAATGAGAACTTGGAGAACTCAGCAAATTTTTATCCGTCAAAAAGTGAGCAAGCAAATCCAATATTTTCTTTCCTCTGTAATTTGACAGGAATTTTTTCGGAGTTATCCTGTTCACGAGACTGAGATTGCTGAGGGCTTTGAGATCTCATTTTCCTGAACATGCCTAATTAACCAATTCAGAAAATTGATATCTTAAAATTTTTCCCCGTCAAAAAATGAGCTCAAAATTTTTGCTTTCAACATTTTACAGAAAAAACTGAGAAATATTTATGAGAAATTATGCTCATGTCTCAATCTGTGAGATTTCTGACGTCTTCATTTTTGGGTCTTATTTGAAATGTATTGACTTTTTAACAACTATTATCTTTCCACTTTATAATAGGTTTGTTCGATGAAGTTTACCCAGGGTTGACCCAGGTTTTCTTGACAACCCCAAGAATCGTCAAAAAAACTGGGTTTTTCGGTTCTCAAAAAACACCAAACAGAATTGAGAGCCATTTCTATTGTTGATATAAGCAAGAAACAAAGTTTGATTTAAAAATGAAAAAAAAAGGAAACCACAGTTTCCATTTTCTATTTCTATTTGCTATAATTAAAGTTCATTTGTGTATTCTTTCAATTTCCATTACAAAAACAAAAGAATTACCTGCAGCGTGTGAATTCACAAACAAAAATACTTCAGAGCTCCTGCCACTTTGACATTTTATTCTTAACCTCTACTCACCCCAGCATAAAACCTAGTTCTACCAGATTCCAAAAAACACAGAATTTGCTTGTCAGGGTTAGTTCAGGTTTTTCAAAGAACGCTTTGGGGCGACCCCAGGGTTACTCCAGGGCTCAACGAACAAACTTAATAATATTAAAGCCTTTAGTCTCTATTTTATATTTTTCATGTGTGACTTGACCCTATCTTTGCTTAAAATAAAGTTATGTGCACTTTAGAAAGAAAATTTTAAAAATCCTTGATTATTCAATTTTTGTTTAATGTTGGTTTTTGCTAACTTTTCCTGCCTAAATTTTTTTGTACAATTTTTCAAACCGTCAATTTCGATAGAAAATTTAATTTTGAACAAAAAGTTTCAAGAATAAAATTGTCACGTTCGGCTTGGTTTCGGAGTTATACTAAAAATATTACTCTCAGATACGCATGACTGAATTTAGTAGCATTTTTGGTTTTAAACATGCTTATGGGCTGAAAAAAACATTTTCAACACTTAAAATTGTTCCTTTATACCCGTCATTTGCCGGTCTATCCAAAAGACTATAAGGTTAAGAAAAAACAGCTCATTTCCCTGAGCTTAGGTTAAATATTAAAACCCCAAATGACACAATAGATTCACATCTCATTCAGTGATGTGCGATGTGAATACTGAACCGTCAAAAAATAGAGTTTTTCCTTGCCCGAATGATCTTAGACGAAAAAAACGACTTCGGGGTTAAGCAATTTACATGTTAAATGCAACAACAGCTAAGCACCTTCGGGCTTGGCTTACACCAGGGAATTTTCGAAGCTTAAGTCTAGCCCAGATAAAAACTGTGTTACCGACACGAATTTCGTACATGTTATCGATGGTTTATATGGAAACTCCATTTTTATTTCTGTGATGGCCCCGATGGTGACGTGAAATACCAATACGACCAAATCTCAAATTTGCCCTAGTTTCAGTTTGAAAATGGAAATAAGGCTTGGCTCTGTTTCCATTTCAAAACCGAAATAATGCCAAAAGGTCGTTTGGAAATAAAGCCAAATAGTTACCTTTCAATATTTTCAAGGATTTTTTTTGAGGCTATGGTAACATTTTTTCTTACTCAACTGTACCTACCTATCAGCCTGCAAATATAACATGAAAACGAAATAAAGCCTAATTGGTCTTATTTCGTTTCCAAAAGCGAAATAAAGCCGAATCGAAAATTTGACTGTGACTGTGTTTACATTGTTCCGAAAAATGGATTTTTTTCGTTTCAGTATTCACATCTCCCTGCTAGATGTGAATATTCTGAAACGTCAAAAAATTTTGTTTTTCAGTTCAATGTGTAAACCGTCTATCTTATATTCCAATTGAATAAGTCCAACTAAAATCAACCTCGTACCTCGTGGCATGATGGTTAGTGATGCGTTGAACTGTCATGCCGAAGGTCTGGGCTCGATTTCCAGCCCCCTAAAAACAGAAATGTACTGCCTCTTGCGAGGAACTGACAAGTCCTCCAAGAGTGTACTTGTCATGAATAAGTGCTTCTCATCTAGCCGTTCGGACTCGGCAAAAAATTGTAGGTCCCCTCCATTCCTGCCAACAACACGCACTCAAGATTAATTGAGAGTTCTAAGTCACTAGGCCCTGGTTCTCCACGATCTGTTGCGCCACCTAATTTGTTTATTTTTTAACTAAAATCAACCATGTACTATATCTTAAAAGCATGCACCTACTTAGAAAAAAAAATATCCCCGTACATATAGAATTAACACTTTCATGTCGCCTTAAAAAAGGATGTACCACCATTTAATCCTCATTCACATGCGTCTGGTTTATAAGTACCTTCGAACTTCTTGTCGACTGGTTACGCATGCGTCCGGCACCAGAAAAGTGTGCAGCTGAAAAAATTATCTTTCAAAAAAAAAAGAAACAAAATGTGAAATGTAAGATGCCCACAGATGACTTAAGGATCTGGACACACACAAATTCTGACGTCTGTTTTTTTATGTTTAGTTTCCCTGAAAAAAAAGTATAAATAAAAAGTGAAACATGAAAAGAATTAAAAATGCAGCTGCCTATGGGTTTCATATTCCCTTAAAAAAATTATATTTAAGGAATAAAGTGCACGTGCACAGAAAAAAAAGTAACAAAAACAGGAAGCCACGTTCCTACGCCTGTCAAAAGTGAAATTGTTTCCAGAAAATATTGTATGCCTACTCGTACTTTCTCATACAATAAAAATTTAATTCCTCTGTTGACTATGGTCAAACAACAAATTAAAATCCATTAGGGAGATTTACACTTTTAAACAATAAACCATATCATTTTCCCTTGGCCCTGTAATATAATGTTTATTTATGTACAAATGTATGTGCATACATATCTCTGTAGGAAAATAAGGTCAAGCTACATACGTACTCGTTTATCAGGAAACGAAAACTTTTAATTGCATGTCGATATAAAAATATTTTTCTTTATTTCGTTTACACACATTTTTGACTTTTGATGATATCCTTGGGGTAACCATCACCATCAGTCCATCCACATCGGTAGCAATTGATTAAACTATGAAATTTCATTTTAAAAATACAAAACAAAAATGTGTTACACATTTTCATGCTTTTTAAATTGTTTGATTGCTTTATGTGTGTTTTTATTATGAGTACCGAAGCGAATTTCACGAAAAATAATTGATCGAATGCAATTAAGATGTTTTTCGAGGGTCTCTTTTAGTCTTTTAGACGGTTGAGTTTAAGTGTAAACTTGCTTTAATGCGCGCACCCTATTACAAAAATATTATAAAGATATAGGTATAAGTACTACCTTATACAAAACACATGTGATGTGTGTGTCTTTTGACAGCCAGCATAGCGGTGAACGGGAGAAAATGTTTTTAACACTTTACACATGTGAATCATGTGTTAGGAGGCACATTATGGCGTTGGCGACGGACGTGTGTTGATTCTCCTTGGCTCTGGCTCTGGCTCCTGCTCCGGCTGTGACTTGACTTTATTAGTTTGATTTCTTTCGAACATTTTTAACAGGGAGAGAATGTGTCAGAATTTGTTTTTAAGAATTCATTTATGAATGTGTTTTTTTCTACTTTTTTTAATTAATGTGGGGAGAAGACTAAAAAAGTGTGCATATAGCAGTTTTTTAATGTATTTAATGTAGCCACTTATTAGGTAGATTCAGTATGCGTTATCAGAAACATGAAACATTTTAACGAGACGTTATAATGACAGCCATGGGAAATGTCATTTACCCCTTAGGGAGATCCATTTTGTGTTCAACGGTTTTTCGTTGTTAAAAGATTCTGGGGATATTCGTGAGATTTATTCGTTTAAGGTATTTAAGAGGGTGATTTTTTTTAGAATTTCATATGGGGTTTTCAATTGACAATAAGTAGAATAATTTCTCAATAACTTAACATAAAATACATTTAAAAAATCTTAAAATTGCTTGGGTATATGCATTCGACATACAGAATTAGAGAGTTTTTTTTTTTTATTTTTGATTAAGTGACAATACCCTCATAAATGTATAAAAATTTAGCTTGACAGTTAAAATTAGTTTGACATTTATAAAAAATGCTAAACAATACGTCAAACTTTATTGTTTTTCCGTTGAAACTTTGTTCAATTTTAATTCAATAAAGCTACGAGCAGACGATTTGCAAAAGTCGCAAATATTTGCGAGTGTGACGTCATTTTTACGTCACCATTTGCGGTCTTTGGTCGCAAATCGTCTGAACACAATTTGGGACAGCCTGCAAATGCTCGCAAATAATTTGCGTATGATTTGCGAGGCCCAAGTCGCAAATGCATTTGTGACATTTTGGAAAATCATGTGAACACTCACAAAAATAATTTGTGACAATTTGCGAGTATTTGCGACCGTCACAACCATTTGCGAAAACACGAAAATGGAACACTGCAAATGCGGACATTTGCGATGAATTTTGTTGTTGTACTTGAAGTAATTGGCTGTGGTTTTTAGTATCTATGTAGGTACCTACATTATTTTTATTATTATTTTTTATGATTTAAATTAGATTTTTTTCGTTTTTTTATGAAAATAAGCTTTACGTAGTTAAAAAAAAAATAAACTGACCTGCAGCCCATAAAACATCACCAAAATATACATATAAGATACATACCCTGTGTTTGTATGTTCATATGTTTACCTATATAGTATTTTGAGACTAGCTATCACAAAACTCAACAAATAAACAAATTTGTCAATAGAGAAATGTCAGGCTCGCAAATCTGCAAATGAGTAAGAATATGATATCTACAAATGTCGCCGCAAATTGTGTGAACACCTCGCAAATATGCTTCAAAATTTGCGATCTTATTTGCGAGCATGTCATTTGCGAGTCCCTTGATCGCAAATGTATTTAAAAACTTTGGGACAACCTTCGCAAATCGTCTGAACATGTGTATTTGCAGGTTTCCGAGCACTGTCAAACGTAAGGCATTTGCGGTGTATTTGCGAGTTTTTTTGTGACGTCAGTGCTCGCAAAGATTTGCGACTATCGCAAATCGTCTGCTCGTAGCTTAACAGATTTTTCTGAAATTTGCCCTACAATTCATAACATCGCTCTTTTTTTTTCATACTTCAAAATGCCTTAAAAATTAAAAAAAACATCAAAATAGAGATGAACGAACGTGTGCCATTATAATTGAGTTTTTATTTCTTACTTTAGAAGATTTCAGTTTTATTTTCGGTGAAAACTTGTTCAATTTGAGATCGATTGCATTCAATAAAGCTTTCCTTTTCCTTAAATTCGCAATGACAGCTCATGAAATAATTTTTGTTTACTTTTTATACTTCAAATTCGATATTTTCCCGATAAATTGTTTTTCAATAAAGCTTTTTATCAAATAGCAATATATTGCTCGCTTGATTGATGTCAAAGTCATAATTTTATGTTGTCTGTCAAATAAACATCATCATCATTAGCACAATATGTAAATATTTACATAACTAAATATCGTTTTCGTTTGGAACTTTGGAGTCACTTTTTTTTACCCTTTTCTACTTCAAGTTTTGTTATATTCGATAGAAATGCAGCAGTTTTGAAATCCCAGCAAATCGATATTAAAGCCATGCTGAAATACACAATTTTTTTTTCATAAATCATTGTCTTAAAATAAATGGAAAAATTACACATTAAATATCAAAATAAAGCACAAATTTCATTAAAGGTACCACCAACTTATATTTTGGATCTAATTGTCTCGACATGATAGCTGTCTTTTTTGACGTTGACAGATTTGTTATGTTCCCTATTTCACTGAATGCACTATTTCTTTGCAATTTTTGGATCTGACAGAAATCGCTGCTCGTAGAGTTATCTGTTGCACTTAATGAACCGTATGCGAAATTAAGAACTAAACAAATGATTGAATGAATTATCAATATGTAGTACTATGAATATGAATATAAATATGATTATGAATATGAATATGAATATGAATATGAATATGAATATGAATATGAATATGAATATGAATATGAATATGAATATGAATATGAATATGAATATGAATATGAATATGAATATGAATATGAATATGAATATGAATATGAATATGAATATGAATATGAATATGAATATGAATATGAATATGAATATGAATATGAATATGAATATGAATATGAATATGAATATGAATATGAATATGAATATGAATATGAATATGAATATGAATATGAATATGAATATGAATATGAATATGAATATGAATATGAATATGAATGACTTGACTTTGATTCTTTTGATGTATCGAAAAGCGTTCCATTCTTTAATTTATGTCACTAGCCTTCTTCAGCCTATTTAAGTTCTATATCTGAATGCTGAGTTACATTATATACGAAGTTATTTTTGTATATGCATACCCACTTTAGATGCATTTAAGAGAAAAAGAGAAAAACACAACACTGAACTTTATTTCAAAGAAATAAAACCTCAACCTACAGCCACATAGCTACCATCAATACCTCATGCCACCACACTCTCTGTGGTATATCACCGCAGTGCAACTTTTGGCCACTTGCTGATGCACTGGCTTGGCTTTTCTATAATGTTGTGTTCCCGTAACCAACAACCCATTTACATATGCTCCAATTAAATCGCGTAAAAGGATATACCTACCTTCTGGACGGGGACGTCGAACGAAAAAAAAAAAACAACAAAAATTGATGTCAAAGTTGTAAAAGCCACTTGTGACGCATATGTTACACTGCTTCGTTAAACTCTGACAGGTTGCAATGTAATGAATGTGGTCGGTCATAAGCACATTATTTTCTTTTTACATGCATACCCTTCCCACTCCACTTCTTTAAATAAGTGTATATGACGTGCCAATTAAGTAACCTTTTGTGTACCATGACCTCTCTTCTATTCTTTCAATTGTTAGAACATAGAGTGGTGGGTATAGAAAGGTACAACTTCCTCTCTATGATGTTTTTTGTATTCATCCTATAACCTCAATAGTACAAAACAATTAACAAAACCATAAAGTGACAGGAGGAAGAGGAAGCTGCTAACAAAGATCATAGATGTACCGGTTTACCTCATTTATATACGAGGACTACAAATATCTCATCACAACGGAAATGGAATATTGAAAAGAATCATCCCGCAAAAAAGAAATTCATAAGTAAAAAAAAAAATTAGGGGTGAATATTAGAAAAAACTGACAGAACGCATAAAAAGTGTCATAAATTTCCGTATATTTGACAGTTTGTGTTGAAACCCATCTATGTACAGTAAACGCAATGGCAGGACCGGGAAATTCAAATTCAATATAATTTTCTATGATTTTGACCTCGAAAGGGCGTAAAAGTGGGATATCGTAAGTTCTTTGAAGATAACTAGATTATGAGGGCATATGCATATGATGCGCGATTAAATTTTATTGAATATGCATTCGGTTAACGAGATGACATTTTTCTTGTTATAAACGATGCAATTTATTTTGACTGTTTTTTTTTGTTTGTTATTTATTATGTCTGTCTCGTTTAAGTGTTTTGTACTTGTTTTTTTTTTTATTATTTGTTTGTTCTTAATTGGAAGTGGGACTATTTAAAGAAGCTGCATGGCGAAAGTGATGAAGAAAATGTTATGATCTATTGAGAAATCATTTTTTTTTCTAAAGATGAAAAGTTTGCATTGTTTCTGTGAAAATTAACCCTAATTTTTGACATTTAATAGAGTTTTCCATTGAAAAAAACGATTTGACCTATATCTGTCAAAATATCCACTCTTTTTTTCGATTTTTCATCTTTTATTCATCTATTCCTGGCGTTTACTAGGCAACAATAAGTTGCTCACACAAGCTTTTTTAAGATGCTCTTTATTGAAAAACAATTAAATATAATGAAGGGCATGTCACAAATCTGACAGATCGAGCGGTGAATTGTCTCCTCACAGATTCTACTGAAAACTTCTCTTCATTTTTTGTTGCAAAAATCTGTAGGATAAACAATTATTAGAAACAGCTTTAAGATGTCTTGACTAAAAATTAATTTTAGCCAGCTGTCAACTTTTGTATATCTTTTTAGGCATAACGTCACCTAAACTATAGTCGTTTCTCGTTTGACAGCTGTTGTAGCCTTTTTTTCTTCAATTTTGCTCTTGAAATATAGCGCGTAAATTGAGCTTTTGTGATGTGATGTGATTCGACATGATAGAGATAGGCATAGAATAACGACATGCGCAACGTAAGGTGTATCTTAATTTTACCTTATCAGTCTATGCATTTTTTTTTGGTCAATTCACATTTTTAGAAGCTTCTTCTGTCATTCTTCTATCTCTCTCCCTTTCATATGAATAGTTATATGAAAGGGAGAGAGAATTTAACCAATCTTTAAACGTCAAAAGTTAAAGTTACCATTTTGTGGAAACTGTCAGACGGGTATTTTAAAGAAAAGTGTGTACAGTCAGACGGGTATTTTATCTTTAAAAAAGTGTGTACTAAATTTAATTCCATTACAAACATACTTTTATTAATAAATACAAAACAAAAATCGTCAACGTAACAGATATCACAATATTATGTTTTTGACGTTTGTGAATAACCAAGCGAACCATATTTTGCTGTTTGGTAAAAAACACTACATATATGCACCATAGGCTGTTCTGATATTCGGTTGAACTGAATCAGTATTCAGATTGAAAACGACCAACAAAAAGATACCGAAATTGAACACGTCAAAAAAATAAATGGCGGATTGTGGATGCATTTGTTTTACGCAACATCCATGATTCATAGACGTTCGGCAAAATTAGCAGATGGGGTATTGTTTTTGCTTTCCGTTATTAATCCGAACGGATTTAATTTGACCAAATATCAAAACAGCCCTGTATGGCCGGACTTTGTCAATTATAAATATGAAAAACCGTTCAACGCCTGACAGCTTGTTTGACAGTTAACAGTTTTTGATTTGGATGAGACAAAAGGTATGCTAGTTAACAACAGTTTATCGTCATTTAAAGTTTGATAATATGGCCCATAAACAGTTCAAACTGGTATACACTTAACTGTTATATACGTAACTGTTATATATTCAACTGTTATACTGTTTTTAGTTACTTTCTTTTTTTAAGTTCTCTAAGTTTTTATTTGTTGGTGATTTTTTTTGCACGTTGTGCAACTGTTTTAGCCAACAAAATAACCTTTTTTAAAGGATATACATATGTATCTGCTGTTCTTTAAAGCTCTTTAAACCACTTAAATTACCTAATCACCTAATATTTAATGTACTGATTGGATCGAGCCTACTAAACAAACAAACTATATACATCCCTTCATTTGTCTCAAGGCAAACACAGTCTATATATACATTTGTAAATAATTATTATTTCCCCGAAAAAGCCACCCAAGCATTAAATTTAACAAACAATAAATATAAAGCCATACCTACTTTTACACTTCAACACAAAACTACTTAAATATAAATTCATATTTACCACTTCGACTAAGAGATTTATAATTACCCAAACTCCCAGTCCCCAATAAAACACCATCAGCACACACCCATTAGGGGGAACAACATAAGAAAAAAAGAAGCTTAAATAAAACAATTGTCATCGTCAGTTCCATATAACAAACCAAACTCCACTCCAAACTCCTCCTGGGGCCAATAAAATTCTGGAAAATGCATTTTGTACAGAACTAATATCTTTACTTTATGTACGAATGCGAGATACAAGTGTATCTCAATTGAACAAATGAACAATACCACTTCTTGGAGCTGAAGGCGACATAGAGGACGACAATGTCGTGGCTGAAAAGGCGGCTGGTGGCTGGCGGCGGCGGTGGTGATGGTGGTAGATCCTCCTGGGTATGCTGTTCTACCAGTGAGAAAGGAGCCTACTTGAAAAAGAGTCGTCGCATAATTCTTTTGTTAAAGTATATCAGTTCCACGCTTAAAGAAGGTTTAAATAAGACTGCGGAGTAGGAAAAAAAAACAGTACCGACAAAACAAGGAAGAAAGAAGTATGAATTTGGTGGGAAAAACCAGAAAGTCTTAAATTTCTTCTTGCATCGTCGTCGTCGCAAAGACAACAGCCTAAGACTGCACAGGAAAAGGAATCCCATTTTCATAAAATATGTGCGATGACACATCAGATAGAGAGAAGAGTATTTGTTGGTACTGAGCCTGAGCCCATCAAGTGGTCTAATTATGCTAAAGTGTTTTATACGCGCATGTAAATGACTTAAGATTTGTATCTTTTTCTCACAAACAAAAGGAAATTGGTCCTTCTTTCCAGACACATAATTTATGTGGCCACCATGTTTTTTTTTTATTGTTACTTAATAAATTTGAAAAAACAATTATGCATTTGCGACTTTAAAGTGATTTAAATCCTTCTGGTGCTTCGGGTTGATCCCTTCTGCTTTCTGTCTAATGTTTATTCAAATATCAATGGGGGTGCCAAATAGTTAACACCACTAAATCAGTGTTTTATTGCCGAATGCACTGCACAGCCATTATACATACTTTGCTATTCCTGTATTGCATAAATTTATCCTGCACACATATTTAGGGGTGTAAATAAATGTTTACAGGTTCAAAATACATCTCAACCAGAGAATTATGTATGTCTGAGGTTAAATCCATTTTACAACACGGATCATTAAATTTTGAATGCAATTATTACAAAATCTTCCTCTTCCAATACTCCCAAACACCACGCGATGGTGCCCTCAGGAGTTAGGATCATCCAGGATGTGTATATGTTGTATAATCGGTCGTTTTAAGGGAGTGTGTAATGGTTTTCATTTTTTTCTTGCTGTTGTTGTTGTTTGTTATAAATATATTTGCATACCAATTTTGTTATATCGCTACTTGATTGAAATTTGATTGCAAACGTACATATCCTTTTACCTACACCCTTTTTTATATCTGTCATTTTCTGACAAGGGTTATACAGTTACACACAGTAGGTACATAGTTTCCAATGAAGGAAGAACGATGACATTGTAATTTTTTGTTTGCGAAACTTCTTCATCATCAATGCGAAAAAGTTTTCAATTTTTGAAATTAAAATTCATCGGGAAGAGAACATTTTGCATACACACAACACATATTCCATCATATGAAGTTGTTTCAAGAATATGACAGTTCGATGACTGTTTTATGACTGAATAGGAAGATGTGGTAGAGTTAAGTAGAGTAATAAAAAAAAATATGAATATTCCAACCATAAAACTGACATTTAGGTAAAATAAAAACAAAGTTGATATTTTGACATTTGGTAGCTGTCACCGCGTTGTCTTCAATTGTCTTGCAATGTAATTTTCAAATTAGATAGCCCGGTTCTGACAATTCAATCGAAAATTAATTGAAATAAGTATTCAGTTTCAACTGAAATGAAAGTCTGTGTTCAATATTTCGATAGTTTTCGAAATAGCAACTTCGAACTGTCAAATAAATAGATCCACTATGAACCGTGTTTTTCATATTCTACCATTTCGATTGAATCCAGTTGAATTTGATTTTAAAGCCGTGTCAGTTGAGTTAAAAGTATAAATTGATTCCATGCGCAAATTTTGACATTACTGAAGTGAATATAGACGTTCAAATTTAACCTGCTCAGAAGCTCGGTAAAATTTTAGCCAGATTGTGGTTCTTTTTGACATGTCCTTTGCTAATGTAGGATTGAGGGTGATGAATGTAGATAAATAATTTATTTTTCTGTCGTGAAGTCATGAATCCCATGGGGAAAGATTTAAAAAAACTAAAATTAAATGAAAAGATTAAGAAATATAGACAAAAGTTTTATAAAAAAATGTACAAAACAAAGAAATATTAAAAACTTCTTTTTTTGCTAGGATCTCATGGTTCTTTTCAATTTATTGCGGCACATCGACTGATCTCCTTTTAAAACATCGAATTGCCTGTGATAAATCCATGGCATTTCAAAAGAATCAATACAATTTGTTGAAAATCATTTTTCAAATGATCTTTTTCACAATCTGAAAGTAATTTATTGATACCAATTTTTTGTTGTTTCCCATTTTTGCCCTTTTTTCTACAACTCGAGATTAATCGGTGTTTTGGCCTGACTGTTTTTAAGCAAATTTTTTTGAGATTTCAAATTGGTGGACCAAGATTTTATTAAGATATCGTTTAAATCTGGGGTTTTCATTGAGATTTCGATGAAATTCAGGAGAGTGATTTTCTAAAAAATTGAATCAAAACTTAAATAATTATTCAAAAATAACGTTAAGACCTACAATGCCATGCTATTACTTTTTGGAAAACCAGGAACCTCTTCTTTAATTTTTATTTTGAGTTAAGTTGTGTTAGTCTGTTGTGTTAACAAAAATTTTCAAACTCGATTTTTGTTTTAATTTCCCATTGGAAGTTATTGTAATTGGTCCGATTAGTCGAATCGAAAATTTTGACATATCTTCACGTTTCGAGCTCCCTTGAATCGGAATCTATCATTTTTAGAGAGATGTCTGTGTCTGTACGTACGTTCACCTCACTTTTTTTCGCTCACCAAATCTCAAGAACGAATGAAGATATCAACTTTAAATAAATTTTATTTTGTAGATAGAAGTTTCAATACGTGCAGAAAGAACTTTCAAAAAAATTCAATGAGTGATTTTTTTACTATAGCAATTTAAAAAAACCCTTCTTAAGTTTCTTAAGTCTCGTATATCTCAAGAACAAATCAAGCTAGCGACTTCGAGTTTATTTTATTTTACGCATATTAACGTAACAAAGAATTGGTAAGATTATAAAAATATAACAACTTATAGTTTTTTTGAAAAAAAAGTGGTTTTTCTCAAATATCTTGAGAAAACATTATGATATTGGGTTTGAGGTAATTGTATTTTATGCACTAGTTTACTTATAAAAATTGGTAAAATTTTTAAAAATATAGAATCAACAGTTTTTTTTAAAGCAAAAAAAACTGAAGTAGTTTTACCAATAATTGTTGAAATTTGTTTTTCGTCTCAAATGTCTTCAGAACAAACAATGATGTTGGCCTTGGGTTAATTTAATTTTACAGACTTGTTTATAATTAATAATTTATAGAATTAGCAAAAAAACAAAAATCGACAAATAGTTTTTTTTTTCTAAACCAAAAAAAAAACAACGAGAAACTATAACAAAATCGTTGAAATTTTTTTCTCACAAATATCCTGCTATCACACAAAATGGTATTTTGGAAAATTATTCAACAATTATTGTTTTTTTAAAGTGAAAAAACTACTATAAACTTTACCAAAAATTGTCAAACTTTTTTCTTCTCAAATATCTTGTGAACAATAAATGATATTGGATATGGGTTAGTTTTATTCTTCTCACTAATCTTCACTTGATTGCATATTCAATATCTAAGAACTTTTTCGAAGATCTTTAATAGGCAATAATACACCCACTTGACATTAATTTTAGTCTCAAAATGAGGAATTTTCCAACTATCCTAATTTCCTACTTGAAAATTGTCCGTTTTTCACACAGAGCCTTCTAAATTATTTGCATTGAATAATCGACTTTTTATTAAAATTTTCTAAATTGTAAATAGAAAAACTTACCATAACTACTTCTTAATTGATTCCTTAACCTCAATCGTTTAGTATATAAATGTATTACTTTTTATTCAAAACTCTTAACGAACTATATGTAAACCCTCTCTGTAATCTACTTGAGTCTCCAAGTTTCAACCATCCTATTCCCAGTATTACAAAAGTTTTTGGAGAGAAACAAAACAAAAATACGATTAGAGACTAGAAGAGAGTATCATAAACCGTTATGTATATTCGACTGTTTTTGACATTTTCTTTCCGCTCTTATACATTTTAACAACAAGAAACTTCACCCTTTTAACGAAGAAGTATTTTAAAACAAAGTTTTTGAAACAAAAACAAAAAGTCACCAAAAAATAAACAAAAATTTGAAAAAAATGCTATTAAATTTGCAAAACTCCTCAAAAAGACATTAATTATGACAGCACATCTCCCCAAAAACAAAAACAACAATAAAAAAAAACAAGCGAACCCAAATACCTACCTTATATACCCTACCCTACACAACCAACGAAAGAAAAAGTACCAAAACTAACCCGAAATACACACAGCCATTTTATAAGCAATAAATTGTTTGCGGTCAAGAGCTTAACAGTCTCCGACGACGGCGGCAGAAGTATCCGTCGGTTTGGTCTTTTGAAGAGGTTGATTGCGAACTCTGATTCCCTTCTCTACCTCCCCCCCATCCCCCACCAATATGGGAATGGGAATGGGAATAAATATCACAAAGTCCTACCTACCAACACCAAACAAAAAACACAGTTAACTCCAGTGCTCACATAAATTTGTTGCAATTATCACCATCATGGCTGTTGCTGTCAGTAAAAAACATAGGGTGACTAGGAAGGAAATTTAAAATGAATTTTTAAAACCACAGAAAAACAGAGAGTGGAGGAGAAATTAAAACAAAACCACACCACACCAAACAATCGAATGGAATCACTTAACTCTCTTTCCAACCAACATAATATTCCCATCACATCAGAAGCAGGGGTTTTTTGGATAAGATTTGTGAGTGTGACCACACCCTGTACCCTAAACTCGTATAAATGTCAAATGGCACAATAAAATATTCACTGGGACACGACACAGGGACACAGAATTGGACCAGAGAAAAGGTCAACTTCTGGAGGTTGATTTTATTTGTTAGACGAATTGTCGGTTAATAGACTTGACAAATCCAAACCTCCTCCAACACAGAGGATGTGTTACACCACATGCGGGGATCCTTCCTTCTCACAAAAGGGTTGTTTCACCCTCGAACATCACTGAATCGAGAAGAACGTAAAAAACGCTACCAAAATATAGGAAACATATCCTTTGTACATATTTTATGCAAATCAGACTCGGATCTCTCTCCCTGTTGTGTGTTTTGAGTTCCCATCGGGTCAACTACTAAAGTGTGGAAGCTCTCTTCCTCCCTTTCGGTGTGTGTCGTCTTGCCCCTGGTTGTTGTTAATCAATAAGGTATGCAAATATTTTCGCACTCCCAGATGTTGAGAACGATACGAATTTTTTTTATGCATCATAAAGTAGCACATGACATATCCGAGACTATCCTTTGTGGTTGAGATGGTTGGTTAACAATTTATTTGTTGGTTTTTTTTATGGTTCGGTTTTTTTTTGTATTTTATTAATTTATTATTCAGTGTGAACATTGCACAACTGGAGTCGACGAGTTTGATCGATTACCTACCTCAAATTGATATTGAATTAAATGGGCTGGAGTTTTTTGTTGTCTTCTTTTTTTTTATTCATCATCATCGGAGGAAAACTGTTCTCGTTAGTTTGATGATCAACGGTGGCGGTTGAGGCGCGCGGTAGATAAGAGTTTTATGGGTCTTTAATTGAGGGATTTTCCTGATTTTTCTTTCTTTTTTGTTCGTTTACGTTAGTATTCAGATCGTCATCAGTGTCCTTTTCTATTGTTTGTAGAATGATGTGGAAAACTCTTAAGGTTTACACACATGTGGGTTTTTTTTTAGGTTTTTTTTATTACTTTGCTTGTTTATGAGTAGGTAGATATAGCTTTGCATAAGTAATAGGATCAAATGTGATTAATAAAAAAGAAATTATAACATGAATAGCTTATCGGATTTTGTTAAATAAAAAAAAAAAACTGATGGAAGGGGAGGTTAAGTCATGTTTTTTGCATATGCTCTGTCTCTGTGAATAGGTCATTTAGATAGATTGTTATAGAGAAAAGGAAGGATTTGATGGATTAGTTATGATTTGTTAAGTGGATAAGGAACACTTGTTTTTTATCACGGTTACGACAATTTGAATGTATATGTACCTATGTAAAATATAGGAGAATGTTCACGATGAGGTATTTTTTCAAGGTTGCTCCTAGTCATTGTAGCTTTGGTGAATGGTTTTATTTAGATACAAATATCTATTCGTATACAAGGTAGGGCAATGTCATAAAAGGCTAATAGTTCTGTTTGGTCCCAGCTTGCACCAATTTTATTAGTTTTAATATGAACATTGACAGAGCTTGGGACTAAAATAGATTTAAATAAGCAGTTTTGGAAAGTCTGTGTAGATTTACTTTCCAAAACTGCTCATTTAAATCTAGTTTAGTGCCAAGCTCTGTCAAAGCTGATATTAAAAAAAAATTGTTGCAATTCCTTTGAGTTGTAGTTTTAGGCACACCGTATGTGTTCATTGCCACAAATTTTTCAAAATTGCAGATCGCTTAGTTAATTTCGTCCTCATTTTATGATTTTGTTTATTATTAAGTTAAAAATCCTATTTGTGTTCAATTCTTTTTTTGTGAAATAACTTTTCTTTATGGATAAAGTATACTTTTTATGAGATAAATATGTGTTTTGTTTTGAAGTAAGACGAGAGCTTTAGCGTTAAAGTATACTTTACATCTTTTAAAATTGCAAGAGAGCCGACTCTCGGTCTACAAATAGTTTTTAGAGCAGACTCTCATTTTAAGAGTGATTAAGAGTTTGATTTAAATGCTTAAAATTCTGCGCCAATATTTTTACAGTAGTATTTATAAACTTTGTCTAACCTTAGACAGCCGTTTACTGTTGTCCTAAAGTTGTGTAACTTGCACAACAGCATCGGTTGTCTAAGATTTTTTTAACTTGACATTTTATTTCATTAAATAAGGCATATTACCAACTATAAAGGACTTTTTAAAAACTGCCTTACTAGACAATCTGCTAAAAAATCTAATAAATAAGGATGTTAATGTTTAATTAATAAAAAACATGTAATAAATTACAATCCAAGTAATCAATTACCATAAATGTAATTAGCAGAGTGCTTTCCTTCAATTACTTCCAAAAACCCATTACTATTTTCAATTACATGTAATTTGTGAGAAAATTTTTTCAATTACAATTACAATTGATGAGAATGTTTGTTTTTCAAAAGTTCAATTACTAATTACATGTAATTGAAATGAAAGTTGATATAAATTACAAAAACTAATCATTTTTTCCTAACTCTGGCCTAGATGAAAGTTGCCCTGCTAACTTCACAGACGTTATACATTGCTCCAATTTCAAAAACACATCCATGTCAATGAAATTGTGTATGTCTTCTGGTAAACGGAACAAACAGAGCTAAAGAAATGATATGCTAGTATTTGCTTTATAAGTCCTGAAGATGCCCTGTGGCCGCCCTTGTTTTTCATTAAATCTGTACTTGTAGTGGCAAACTTATTCAGTTTTTTTTTTTTCTTTATCCCTGTGGTCGCCATGAACTCGCTCTAAAGCAGTTGCGGTAGGCGGTTGAAATAACTAGCTAATTTTCCTTCGTTAGCACTATTCAATCAAAATCATTTAATATCAGTGCGTGCATCATCAAAACTTTCAGTATTGAATTTTTAGAGCTTCTGATTGGCTAACTGTCATCAAAATTCAATTGACGTAGAGTGACATTTAGTTAAGTTTGCTTACTTTTTTTTAAATGTTTTCATGGCAAGCTTAGCAAATATTTCTTAGAACTTATTAAAACTTTTTCCCGATTAGACATAAAATATGGTTCGAGCTAAAGCTTAGTACGCAGCTGAAGCGAAATGAAAATTTTAATATGGAAATTGAAACAACGAAATCTGAAACGAAAAATTTCGTTGTGATTTTTCGTATGTAGTACGCAGTTTGATTATTATATCCAAGTCTCCACTTATTTTTCACACACAGTTAATTGCCCGACACAATATTCTTAACGAAAATTTGACAGTTTGTCTTATCTTGCAGTTGAGTTTTATTTTAAAATGGAGAAGGGACCCTTAATACAAAAATACATATTTTTCGGCAATGTGTTCGTGTATTATTTTGTTGTCGATGTGGAGACCTCAGAAAATTTTCGTTTCACTTCAACAGCGTACTAGGCTTAAGGAACAAAAAGTAAAATGTTCATTTATTAATTTTTTTTAATTTTTGTTTTCAAGCAGATACGTATTTATTGTATTTATAAGGTTTTCAGTAAGTTATAAGTTAAAGCTAATATTTAGTAAAATACGTATTTTAAGTTTGTCATCTTTTGACCCAAAACCAAAATATCGCAAGTAAAAATGTCACCTTTTGATATTCAATGTTTTTAAAAGTTTGACTTGTTGATCCAACACCAAATAATAATTTAACTAAAAAATCTAAAATGTCACCTTTTTTACTTAAAGTTATTTTCAAGTTGAATTTTCATTAATGCATGTTATTATTCTTGACTTAATCTCACAAGGGTTCTAGAATCTACCCCCAATTAAAAAAAAAAAGTACTAAAAGTGAAAATGTCACCTTTTGCTCCTAGGTCCTATAGCTCCTCATTTAAAAAAAGTCATCTTAGCTTATTGTAGCATATTTTTATGAAAAATTGAAATTAATTCAATAAGTAAAACAAGTTATCGCTCTAAATGTAGACTAGGGTGGTTCAAAATAGCAGTTTTTAATTTTATGACCTGCCCACCACAAACTCCTGACGCAAGTTTGGCAATTTTTAACAAATTGACCTAAAACGGAAAAAAAATAATTAAAATCAACAGAAGCATATAATTTCTTTTAAAGCCAATATTCCATTCCCTTTAAGCGTTTTTAAATCAAGTCAATATTTTTTGACAAATTAAATTTCAAAGTGAATATTTTTGATTTAAAATGTGTTTTTTTCTTAAAGTTGATTTTTACAAAATTTAACGTAATTAAGTACCACCGTTTTTTTTTTAAATTTTAAATGCTCTTATTTATTTTAAGTCAAGTATTGAAAACTAAATACAAAAATCTTTTTAGTTTTTTGAAAAATAAAAAAAAAAAAAACGGGAAAGGATTTTTTCCAAAAAGGAAAAAAGGTTTAATTATGAATGGTAATTTTTTGGCGCTATAAACATTACCAACCAAAAAAGCAAAAGGAAAAAGCATCATTTGTTTTTTTTTTAATTTTGCATTGAAAATAAAAAAAATTGCGACAAAAAAACTTCTTTTTACATTTATTTCCAGTAAAATCAAAAAGTAATTATAATATTCTGACAAAAAAAATATGAAATCAAGTTACATTTCAGGTTTTATGTGCGTTCAACTTTACGGTTCAATACTGAATTGCCAAATTTTTGTTGAGGAGCGCGTCCAATCATGCATTATATGTATTACAGATTTAACATTTAACCTATTTTGAACAAACTTGCCCTTAACGTCAATTTGTCCTGTCATTTTTTTCATGACAAGAACTTGAACATTTTAATTTACACTATTGAGTAGACAGTAGAGTATAAATTGGATTTAAAGATAGTTATTTCGCATTCGATGAGCGAAAATATCATGATTTCATTTGAAAATTAAAATTAACTAAAAGGAAGCAACTAACTGTTTTGAATGAAGAAACTGGAAGTGAAAGAATGAGTGTGGAAATTGTCACAAACAATAAAAGAGAAACATAAAAGTGCACTTTTGCGTTCACGAGATCAACCATTACCTATTAGCTGTCAAATTTCAAATTTAAAAGTGTTTCGACTGTAATTTTTTTGCATTAATTTTGAGTTTGAATTTAGTATCAATCGATGCACTTTCTATATTCCTTTGTGTTTTTTTTCTTCATGTTTATTCCATTCCATAAATATAAGAAAAGTATTTTTGTGATAAATAAATAAATATCTCAAGCAAACAAATCCAGCAAGTGCTTTGATAGTTCTCACTCACTTTCCCTACCTTAAAAGCCGATGTATAAAACTGAATAAACTATTTTGAAGAAGTTCATGGAACAGAATCTAGAACAGTTTGGGGAAAAGTTTTCACTAATTGAACACACAATCCTTTCTGGTAATTTTCTGTGCCGAAAAGATTCATTAAACATAAAATGACAATTATAACAATTTTCGAAAAAAAGTGTTGATTTTTTTGTTTGCTTTGAATGATTTAATGCACAAACTTTTTTTCCACACATAAACTCTATCTAAATGATAAATTGAAAGCTTTTGATTGTATTAAATTTAAAACTGAATCCCTCTAAAATTTCACATCGGTATTTGAAAGAATATAAATTCTTCATATCTTTTCATGATAAAAATAAAATGACTTTTTCCCTCTGCGCTCTGCTTTATTGCTTTGTATGGTACACGAGTATCACTTTGTTATCTTAATTTGAAACTCAATTAAAAAATGCCAAACTCAGTATACTCAGATTGTACAAACTCTATTTTGGATAATCTACATTCCTAGTATGTAGGTATATTAAATTGTGATAATTAAAAAAAAAGGATTTGCTCACACTCAATTTCAGATATACTCCCAAACGTATTTCAATAACCCACAAAATGAACAAAAACTCAAAAACTCATTTATTTAAATGTTCTTTGTTTTATTTTCTTTAATGGCCATGAATTCACCAGTAAGTTTGAATATTCTATAAAATTCATTGTTATCATTAAATTTCGACAAAACAAATATATTGATTCAGCAATTTTTTGACACAAACAATCCATCTGTCAGATTATATAGAATTCGAAACATTAATGCACAATCATCATCGGATTTTGCTAAATTAAATTTCTATGATATAAGTATGGATTGTTTAAAATGTGAGCAGTGGATTAATTTCCCATTAAATGGATTTTATAGGTGAGAACAGTTGTTGTTGTTATAATTCATATAAGTAAGAGTATCTGTAGACTAATATTTTCATAATCATCTGAGTTTTGATGACAAACTCGCGTTCAAAAATTTAATTAAATTTCTCTCTCTCACATAAACAAGAAAGCTATCATCATCATCATCTTTGTTTATGTATGAATGTGAAAGAAACTTGAAACTTGTTCTCTGATTCCTGATGCTTGTGTTTATTTAAATTCAAAAATAGGCCAATTCACATTGAAAAACCCACAAATAGGAAAACCTCTTTCCCTTCAAAAAGGAAAACCTCCTTCTCCTCAAAAAGCAAAAAGAAAAAACAACACTAAAAGTTCTGAAATTGAATTAATTGTTTACACTCTTCTTGTGCTTGGGAGAGAGTTTCAAAACATACTCATGTGTACTGTACAAGCTTCATTATTTTGTGCCGAGGTTTTCATATAGATTTATTTTGTGTTGAACATGTTCTGCTCTGCCTCCATCCCTAAAGATTTTTGAATGTTAGTAGGGTACATAGGTACCTACCTACATATGTATGTACGTTAGAAAAAGGGAAATTAAATTAGTCGCCATTTCAAATTAAATTGCTCTGTGCCTCTGTGTGTCATACCACCATCAACACTATTTGTCATTAAGTTTTCGCAATTCGATTCAATTCGAATAACAAAAAGGCGCAAAAATGATCTGACACATAAATTGTATAAATGTATGGAGTTTCAATTGAAACTAATTTTAAAGAGTCCTGTCATTATTGTATACCTCTCTGTCTATATATGTATTTTTTTATTATTATTAAAGGACCCCTCTTGATTGTCAATTGGCGTATAATTTTTTATAACTTCCATGCAGGGTTGGATAATATAAAATCTCAAGTTGGTAGATTGTCTTTTTTTTTTTGTTTGTAAGGGAGAGAGTGTGGCAATTGATGATGGTTGGTTATTTCGAAATTTAAAATCACTAAGCGTGATTTTTCACTCTCAAGTGCCAATTGATACATGTAATCATTGACAATTGACAGTTGTTGTGGTTGATTTTATAAAATTTCTGTGATCTTTGATGACTCTTGACATGCTGTGGGGATTTAGTTTAGTTGTAATTTAAAAAAATGGAAAGGATGGATGTATATGTTTGCGGTTTCCATTGTCACATATGTCAGAAAAATAATCTTTATTAACTTCTGGTTGCTTTTAGGAACCAATTTCTTTTCAAATCGGAAATTAAAAAAATAAAATCTGTTACCTAACATTGCTATTCTTATAAAAAGTGTGCAACACCAAATTTAACTTAGTGAGCACAGTAAGAACAGTAGTTTAACAGTGCTTTACTCTTGGGTCTAAGTCACAAAGGCAAGTTTTAAACCTCTTTAATGAGGAAAAAATGTCGAAAGTCAATTTAATTCGGGCTTAATTTACTTGTACAATTAAGCGAAATCTTTCTATTTTCGGGGTTAGGCTGGATCATGTTTTTGGAACAATTAAGATCCTTACTCTACTACGAGCTAATGCACCAAATTCGGCAAGTCATAAATCTGGACCAACTGAAATGTACGTATCTGCAACAGACAGACGTCAAAAATGTATTTAAAATAAGGGGCTCACTGACTATCTCCATTTAGAGTTCAGAACTTGGTCCCGAATCTCAAAGTCAGGCGCTTCATTAAATTTATATTTGAAATGTCTTAAAATATGTACATAGGTACGGCTGTTCGATAAGTCAGTGATTTTTCAAAAGGGAAGCGCCGAAATAATTATTATTTTTTAGCCATAAGCAAAAAAATACAAAAAGATCCAACTTCTTTAACCCTTTAAAAAAAAATTAAAACTCTGAAAAATACGCATATTTTTCTTTTTCAACTATTTAAGACCATTTGGGACTGCTTCAACAAATTTGTTTTTTTTTTTATATTATTTTTTTCCATTCTTCCAGTAAAACTCTTTTATTGAAAATGTCATGTTTTTGAATTTCAATTTCCAATTTTTTTCCGAAAACTGTCAATTATGTTTAGATTCGGTGATTGTGGTGGAATCTTGATCACCCTTGGACAATTGTGCAACATCAATTCCCTATTAATTTCACCAGAGTTCTTCGGATTATTGTCTCGATAGTAATTAAAAGTGTTCCAATTCCAAGCATTTCAGCATTAATTTTGAATTGAATTGATATCTGCTGATAATATCCTCAAAAAAAAATAAATGTAAGGTCCGAACCCCAGGTGCTGAGCATGCACCCCAAACGATTCCAAGACCTTATTTGAAGAATGGAGCAAAATAAGCAAACAAATCTGTTGTAGCAGTCCCAAATGGTCTTAAATCAGCTATAAAAGGAAAAGGATTCTTTACAAAATATAGTTAACAATATTTCAATACGCGTTTACTAACATATTTTAGTTTTAGTTTCAGCTTTTATTTTTTGTCAATATTAGACAAAATTTAAAACTAAGAAAATGGATTTTCATCATTGAGAAAAAATTAAATAACAAATTTATAATTTCATATATCTACATTATTTGAATATAAGTTAAAGTAAATTTAAGGAATATTAAAATAAAATAAGAAAACGAGAATATAGATAACAATATTTACAAAGAAGATGCATTCATCATTTGAGACAGTATAGTTTCTTTGAAAGTTTCTCTACTCATATTGATATTGTAGAAGGCAGTGTATTTATTAAACGTTTTATACTACAACGGTTGAACGGTTCATGATTAGCAAAGCTTGTTTTGTGTATTGCCTCTTTCAAAAATTTGGTGTGCCTTAAACAACGAGAATTTTGTAAACATATTTTAGAACATAAATGGTTGAAGCAATGTTACCATTCAAAATATCATAAACATAAAGAGCTTCAGAAAGCATCTTACGGTTTGTAAGATGTAACAAATGTATTAGTTTTAAACGGCTTTCTTATGGTGGCAATACAAAATTCTCGCGATTCTAATTGAAGTTTCTTAGTGCAAATAAAACGAATTGTTTTTTTACGGATTCTAATTTTTAACGTCGATATCAAATAAAGGTGAACAAGCGATGAGTACTCAAGAAGAGGACGAACTAAGGAACAATATATTGCTTTGGTAATGTAAGGGCCATTAAATTCTTTTGACCTACGCTTCACAAATCCTAACTTGCTGTTTCTCTTAGAACAAACTTTGTCAATTTGATGCTGAAAAGTGAGGCGAGAATCGACAAGTATTACCAAGTCTTTAAAACTTCGCTTCTCTCAATGACATAAATTTGTTCTTCTTGCAAAAGGGATTTCATTACATTTAGCGACATTTAACGACATACCATTAATACTGCTCCATTTGACTAGAGTATTAATATCTTTTTGCACTTTAAGCCCATCACTCACATTGTTAACTACATTAAATATCTTGAGATCATCTGCAAATAAAAGAAACTGGCAATCTTCAAACAATTCAGTTAGGGGACCAAGACGGCTACCTTGAAGAACACCTGAAGTAATATTTTTTGCACGAAAAGAAAGACCACAAAATTTCACAAACTGCTTTCTGTCTGATTTAGATACGAAAAAATCCACTTTAATAAACTCCCTCGTACTCCAGTTTTCTGCAACTTAAAAGTTAGCAGTCCAATGTCAACTCTGTCAAAAGCCTTACTAAAATCGGTGTAGATGGCGTCAACTTGGTTTCTATTTTCCATTTCAGTTAAAATAAAAGAAGTGTAGTCACATAGATTGGTTGCAGTAGACCTACCCTTAAAAAAACCTACTTAACACTGACCTCAATCCTACATACATCCTATCAAATAAAAGTTTTTCAAAAACTTTTGAAATTGCCGATAATGTTGCAGTTCAACTGTAACTTTTTAAATTCAACCTGTCGCCACTTTTAAAAATATCAGTTAAATATGATTCACGTCATATTTCTGGAAAAACACCACATGTCAAGGATTCATTAAATAGTTTCAAAAGTATTGCCAACGTTTCTGCAGTCCTTTATTTAGTTATTTTCTGTTATTTGTTTTTGTTTTTTTTTTTAATTTTGATGTTTTTGAAACAATAACACAAAATTATTAAAAAACTATTTTTCCTTTTTTTATTTTACTTCATTTCCTACAGTTTCTGTTTAGTGTGGGCCATTTTCACTGTGAGCCACTGTAGTTTTTAACCAACTATTTTTCTGCATGTTTAAGAATGATGACAAAACTAAAGCTTCTCTTTGAACAGAAAATTAGCAGAAGAAATATTAACTGAACGCAGTTAAGAAAGTAGTTCATATTAAGAAATAAACTCTCAAAATTATTGCAGACAACTATTCTCGATTTCAAAATCTCAACAATGTTTACTCTCAAATTAATTGACAGTAACTCTTTAGAGTTTGCGCATTTTCGGCTTCTAAACGGGCCCCGGTCTATTTAAACTTATCCTTTTTTAACTCGGAGTTAATTGATCACTTAAAAACGGGCTTAGTTATTCACAAAAAATTGTAAAATCGATTTATAATTTCATTATGGTAAATTTTGGTCATACAAATCAGGCAAACCAGAAAGAAAAAAGATCACAGAATCGTGAAATTGTGCTCATTGCACTGCTGTTTTTATGTATAGAATAGATTATAGATTCTGTTAAACTCCAAAAAAAATTAGAATTTAAAAGTAAAACTTAGAATTCTTCAGCAGCATTGATGGTAAAAGTCGGAAATGTTTAATTTTCATAATTCATTCTGGGTTTTTTCAACGGTGTTCTTGTTTTTTGTCAGCTATTTTGGTCACTATCTGTCCCGCTCAAGCAATTTCGCTGTCCTGCTAAGGCTAGGAACGCATTAGTGATTTTCTGTCGCATGATCATTCAGTCACAAAAAATTGAACACATGAGATTAATTGAGTATGAACGCTTATGATACCAAGAATTTATACTGGGTTGCGATCAAATTTTCAAGTCGCAACGAAAAATCGAAAATTGCAAGTGTGGTCCTAGCCTAAGGGTATATATTCAGTCGCTAGGCAATAGCCAATGGCAACCTTTTTTATTTTTTGAAAACAGTACTTTGGGTGGACCACTTAGGTATCAAATGAATGGTAGTAAAAGTGCCCAATGAGTTATGAAAACAAAATATTTTGGACTTTTCCAATGCTGCTGAAATTCAAAGTTTATCGGCAAATTCTGTTTTGTTTGTTTTCCTGAAAATTCTCAAAAAATTGAAAAACGACTTTATGTAGTATCAACAACGATATTATTTTACTGTAAGCCCACCAGTATTAGTACCTCGTGGCAAGATGGTAGGTGCGTTGGACTGTCATGCCGAAGGTGTGGGTTCGATTCCCAGCCGCTGCCACCTAAAAACAGAAATGTTTTCGCGAGGTACTGCCTCTTGTGAGGAACTGACAAATCCTTCAAAAATATACTTGTCATGAATAATTGCTTCTCACCTAGTCGTTCGGACTAGGCAAAAAATTGTAGGTCCCCTCCATTCCTGCCAACAACACGCACACAGGTATGGTTGAGAGTTGTAAGTCACTAGGCCCTGGTTCTGCACGAGCTGTTGCGCCACCAAATTTATTTAAGCCTATGAATTGTTCCAAAAACTAGGGTTTACCTGTAAACATAGCATTCAGATAAAATGATGGCAGAATTCCGAAAATACATATTTCTTCAGATATTTTCACTATTGCTTGTTTATGCTGTGTTTTTCCTGCAATCCCAAAGCTTAAAACAACTCAGATCTTACAACATATTCGCATATTTTCAAGCAGCAACTGACGCTTTGATTCTGATAATGGAAATTCTACATTTAAAACTGACCGTCCAACCATTCAAAACAAAATTCTTTACTAGTGAGCGGAAATTCCAGCTTCAATTTTTCAAAAAAAAAAAAACATTCCTTCATCAACCGGACAATTACTTTGGTCAAATATGTTGACCTTAACTCTGTATTTTCTTACTTTCTTTCTTAATTATTTAAAAATCTTAACCCAACAATAATTCTAATGAGTCCTTTTTGTCTAGCCAAACAAGAATTAACCGACCGTCATCTTGTTTACTATAGTCTCGCTCTCAGTAGAAATAAAATCAAACACCTAAGCCCTTAGGTGTCTAGAAAATCTTTGTTAAAACAACAAGAATAAATAAACCAAGACTCATTCTATCATAAAATCTTATACATATTTCCACCCCAAAGACCTCACAACCTCAAATCATATAATGAAATCAGTTTAGGAGGTAAACCGAAGTTAGCTTCACAAGTTGTGTGTTCCTCTTTGTTTTTCACTTCATGCAAATCTAATTTCCAGTGCAAAGTCTCCCACGCCATAAGAAAACACTATTAAGCACACAAAATACCACAACTCCCCCCTCCCATCCAACTTTTATATCCTCTTAAGATTTAAATAGCAACTTGACAAAGGGAACTCTGTTAGGTGTGTTCTCATTTTGGTTAACTCAATCTTGTCCTTACGTACACATAAACCCAGCATCTTCTAAATATACTTAGAAGAAAACTTTACCAAACTAATTTCAATTTGTGACACACTTTCTTGAAATCTTCTTCTTTTTCTTCGGCTTCATCATCATCATCGTGTCGTTGCCATGCGTTGGTGCAAACTCAATAAATTCTCACGAAAGCTCTATTCGCACTATTAACTTATCAAGTGCACCAAAATCAAAAACAAACAAACTTCTTGAGACGCAAGACGCAACCTCAAAACCTTTTAGAAAAATATAACTTGCTCTTCTTCCCTATTTTAATATTTTAAAAAAGAGAAGTAAGGCACATAGGTATACCTGTATCTTGATGTGAATAAGAATTTTTCTTTTTCCATAACTATCTATGAAAGAGTAGAATACTGATGATGGCACACCAGATTCCAGCATCCTCTTCATCTACCTCTATATTATTTTATGTGCCACATTTCGTCCTTTCTCGCCAAGTGGGCAAATACACTTTCAAATGCAAATGTCAGAATTGGATACCTACCCTAGCACTCGTCTCTTTTTTTTTATAAAAGTGGCTATGAAGGTATCACGATATCCAGGGCACTTGTATGCTCCAGGAAATTCATGTTTCCATCACACACACTCTTCATACCCTCCTCATTCCCGCTTGGAACAAAAAATGGCAAAAAAACGACAGACAAAGGGCTATCAATTGAGTCACGGAGAAGGTTCGCATCAATTCAATTTACAGTTTACCATGATCCAGTATCAATTTCTCAAAAAACTAGAAGTTCTAGTACCTTCCTTTATATGTACCCCCGCATCTACATATAAATTCGAGTACTCTATATTCTCTATGAAAGTTAACCCGCATTTTGTGTCGATTTGTAATTGAAACACGAAGTCCTCCTCTTTTGATCCGAGAGCCTGAGAGAGCAGCAGCAGCAGGAAGAAGAAGGATGAAGTTTCCTCTTTATGTCAAACATGTTTTCCATTCCATTTCGTAAATTTCGAACAACCCCTAATTTTTCAATTGTCCGGAAAAACGATTGCTTCTGTGTGTCATGGATACTAGCTAGATACGTAAAGTACACGCAATTAATCAAATTTGACACTACAAAAAAATTCAAAAACTAAAAATCGACAAAAAATTCAATTACATAGGATGTGCTGCGGATAAAAAATAAAAAAATAAAAAAATCCGGAACAGTCATCCATGATTGTATGATGGACGGAATTCCGGTTTTATCGTTAACAACAAAAAAAAAGGAACAATCACTTGTTCGTTTTTATTTGCAACATGTGTCAACAGCGTGGGGTGGTACACCGCACCAAACCACCACCACCACCACCACCACTACAACCAGCGACAACTCTTACTCTGACGTAGGTACTTTATAATTGACTATCAGTTTCTCATCTTCTGATTCAATTGTTTTTTTTTTTTTTGGTTTTTAATTTTCGACATTTTTTAAACTATCTACATACGTGTGTTAATGATGCTGAGTGTGCCTTGTAGTAGGCTTTAAGGGATGTTCGAGAGGGTTTTTTAAGTGAACGGAGTTGCACTTGAGGAAAAAAACAAAATTTAAATATTCAACAAAGCGTAATGTAGGCCTGGTGAATTTGGCGAACACTTGTTAAAGTGGTTTTTGTTCAATTGGACAAACGTGTATCAGTAAAGGGTCAGTTCTCGGGTACTTCAATTGAAACCAACAAAAAAAAACCACGCGTGAACAGGTTGGTTTGAAGGTTTTTCAGAGGAAAACTTTCCCATGAAAGAAATTTAATGCACAAAGAATTTTGTAGCAAGTGTGCAATCCAGATGAGAACCATGATACAAATAAAAGAAAAAAAAAACATAAAAGATAAATTGTCTGTTCCCAAAACTGATAATTTCTCCCAATTTAAGTTCAATTTTTGAACTAAGATTAGTAGACATTATCGGTTTTAATGACAACTTTCAACTTTCAACAACTTCAACAAAATACATAAAGTGCTTGTAGAACAAGTCAAATTCAACAACTTTTTAAAATTTCTGTTACACGGAACAACAAGTCTTAGAGACCTTTAACAATTGTTTTGCCTTCTTTCAAAAAGTAGGAAATTTCATATATCTACCGTTTTTGTAACTGAAAACAACAAAAGTTCCAAGAAAAGAGAATAAACTTGTTTAATAGTTTATAAATTTCAACTGACGATTGCGGACTTGTTCAAAGCCAACAAGTCAGAAAAAAAACGCTTGCAGTACAGTTTTTAAAGTGATAGAATCGGAAAGATTGCTTAGAATTTATTAAGTGGTAAAGAATTTGGGTTTTAAGTGTATTAGTTTTTATTCTGAATCGAACAGTGATAATGAGAATCAGAAATAGACAAATACATTTTAAGAAAAAGGACTTTTGTTGAACTGGTCCAAAAAAACGGTTAAAATCGGTTTGAGATCGGTTTGAGGCCGGGTTGAAATTGGTCCTAGATCGGTTTGAAATCTGTTTGAGATCGTTTCGAGACCGGTTTTAAATAGGTTTGAGATTGGTTTGATATCGGTTTGAGATCGATTTTAGATCGATTTTTAATCGGTTTGAGATCGGGTTGAAATCGGCTTGAGTTCGCTTTGAGTTCGGTTTGAAACCGGTTTGAGATCGTTTTGAAATTGGGTTAAGACTGGTTTGAGATCGGTTTGAAATCGGTTTGAAATCGGTTTCTAATCGGTCCCTGGGGCCTATAATACAGAACAAAAAGTCAACAATTCAATTCAATTCAATTTTGCTTTATTGAACAATTCTATTTACAATTGGCTTAAAAACAATTAATAACTATAAGATACATTGATAAAATAAAAGGATTTTGTTGACACATAAGGGGCCTAACGTTAGGCGCCTAATGTGTCAACAATTTTTGAAAACTTAATATAAAAGTCAGGTTGACTTTGTCGTCCTCGGGTTGTTCAGTCCCGGTTGTCAAGTGGCTGTATTGGTTTAGGGTTGAGATAGGATTGGCGTTTAGCCACGATAATGGGCTGACCCTGGATCAGTGTATAAGTGTCCTGCTTCATCGTTGATTGTTGTAGCTATATTCAGGATTTCCTTAGCTCCTTGGTACCTTAGTTCCGGATGTCGTTGTTGGTTTATCATCGTTCTCATCAGTTGATTAGGGTGGTCGGTGAGGTACTTGCCCAGGGGGACTACTTTGGCTTCAGAGTAGAGTTGCTCGTTCTTGAAGTGCTTACGTCGTTGACGATCGAAATAAAGTCCACTACAGATCCTCTGGATTTTTCCCTCGAATATTTGCAGTTCCTTCATAGCTTTTTTGGAGATGGTTAACCAAACTGGGAAGCTGTAACTGATAGCTGGTCTCAAAAGTTGCTTGTAGATTAAAGCTTTTGTCTGCTGGCTTAGTCCAGTTCTCTTTTTCATCAGCGGGTAGAGGCGATGGAAAACAAAGTTGGCCTTTTTTGAGTTCAGAACGTGAATGTGCGTTGAATCTTAGAAGCTAGTTGAAGTTGATGCATAGGTAATTGGCGCAGCGTTTGGCTGGTAATCTGGTACCATCTGGGAGTGCTAGGGAGATGCTTCTGCAGTTTTCAGCTGAGCGACCGCGTCTACCCCCCGGTTTTCTGAAGCAAACAAGCACTGATTTGGATGAGTTGATCCGGATACCCCGTTTGGTGTAAAACTGAAATAGTTTGCGGATGTGTGCCTCGACTTCTCGAACAGCTATCAATGGAGAGAAGGATCAACAATATGTTAATAAGTCATCAGCGAAGAGAAAGGTTCTCGCATTCACCTGAAATTGGTTGGTCAGAGGTTATGATGTTGTAGAGAAGTGATCCAAATTTCGACCCTTGGGCAACTCCTGCCCTGATTCTCTTCACTGCCAATTTGCAGTTCTCCAGTTGCACGAAAAAGTTTCTGGAAGAAAGAAAGGAGAAAATAATTTTGATTAGTGCTAAAGGAAAGCCTAGTATGTAGAGTTTATGGATAATGGCTTCAATCCATACACTGATGTCGAATGCTTTCTCGACATCCAGGAAGCATCCGACAGTATCTTGATTGTTGTTTCAGAAAGCTGCTTTTGTTGATTTGTAGGCTCTACATAGTGAAATTCTGTTTATTATATAGTTTTACTTTTCAACATAAAACCATAATAGTCAGAAAGTCACGCAAGTGATCGAAACTGCAACCCAGCTAATAAAAAGAAATTATGTGACGCGCCCATATTTGCGATTTGATAATTTTCGTCTTGTCTTCGTTAACTTTGCCATCGGAAGTGAAGAGTGCTAATTGAACGTTTCTACGTTAGTGAAAAATCAAAATGATGGAATCAAATTTTCAAGAATTTGACTCTTGGTGCAATTTTTTTTTTTTAACTTTTTTGTTCTGTTTTATGAAGTAATTTAAATTTTCTTTTAATGATCTTATATCGCTTCGTATTTTAATGATTTTACAAAGTAATTTGAAAAAATTAACATTGAACAAAGAAATATTTACATTTTTTGCACCTTCAACCCAGTAATGTCAGATAAGATTTCTAGAATCCCACCGGTTTCCAAAACAAATTCAACCATTTTTGTACTGAACCACCTAATTTTTTGTCTATTTTTATTATTCCTAGATATAAAAATAACAAAATTTGACTCTGAAAATCTTGGCAGTTAATATTCGCAAAAATAAGTATTTCATCTACTTGGTCAGCAATTGATCAAAAAGGCCAACCAGTCCTATAAATTGGTCGATGGTCGCCCTAGAAAACTTGTAGTCATGACTTAAAGTTTCTTAAGGTCACGCACAATATTTGCCACTTCATTTGTGGGATATTTTCAAAAATTGCACACCGATCCGAAAGATCACAAGATCGTTATAAAAAGTCAGCTAGTTTCATTAATTACTCAGCTATAGATTTTTATAAAATTTTCATGATTTTTTAATTTTTTCAAGGTTATAGCAATTTTTGTTACCTCATTTGTGTGATATTCCCGCAAAAAACGTGTGCCTCTGAATCGTGATAAAAGATCAACATGTTTCAGTTATTTGTCACCCATAAACTTTTTTTCAATGATTCTATAAAATATTTGTTTTTTCAATATCAGGAATGATTATTGTGCCAGATCGTTATCATAAAATTCTAAGATAAGCGGTTACGTAATTATAATTTCCCCCCACAAAAAAACTATTGAAATATTTCCCCACCATAAATCCCACTAAAGGATTTTTCCAACTGTTTTGATTGGAACAAGCACCAATCTGTGAACACAGTTTCAAGCACTTAAGTGTATATCATAGGGTGGCTTGTGAAATTGACGTTTACTCTACTACTTTTTGGTCGATTTAGACATAAGCTCCTGACAGTTTCCGACTGTCACAGTTCTGCCTTTATTAATAAATGCACGACCATATCCATGTGAACACAAGAGACTTGCAGCTGAGTTTCGTTGAGTCTTACAATGCATATGTGTGTCGTCTTTCGAAATATATATTCCACTCAATATTAATTGACAAAAATGACATTTGTACCACTATTAAAAAAATTTTAGCAGTCACTGTTGTTAGAATTCTAACTCTTGTTTGTGGGCTACTCAATTAACTGGCAATTGACAAACATATATCTAAAAATAACTTAACGAAGAATTAGGAAAGGAATTTCATTTTAACTTTTATAAACTTAAAATACTTAAGGACAACAGTCAAAAAGATAAAACATTCTGACGTTCACATACTCAAAAACCTGGCAATTGAACTGTATAAATAAATTAATTTAAACAAATAAATAAATTGAAAGAAAATACTTAGACTTCTAATTTTTTTTAAACTTTTTAATTTGGATTTTAATTTCCAAATGAATATCACAACTTTTTATTATTTTTAATTTAATATCTAGCGATGCGTTTCGGAGTGTAGACTTCCATCTTTTTAAATTTCCAAGTGATTATCACAACTTTTTTTATTTAGAAATTTAAATGTAAATTAAAAAGTTTTTAAAAATTAGAAATCTTAGTGTTTTTTTTTTATATTTTTAATTGTTTTAATTAATTTATTTATTAATCACACATTTTGGAGACTCCATCAAAATGATATTGGCATGTGCCTAATGAAAAAGAAAGAAAGCTAAAACTCTGCAAAAGGGCAAAACATGGAGCTAATAGACCAGTTATCGGACATGCCTCCTTCCACCAAACTTTGTTGATAATTTGATATATGCAGCCTCTCAACACATCCCCTACGTGCTTTGGATTATTATTTGATCTGGCGGCCTTGTTGTCAGCTTCTTTATAGCTACTCGTATGTAAGTCTACTCCTTCTATACTGGGTGCTATTGTTTTCATTAGGTCCGTCAAGCTGCGTCCACCACAATTGAAATTCAAAAATCTAATGATGGAATAATTTGATGCTAATTTGATGCTAATTTAGTACCGCAATCCCGCCCTGGTACTAAATTCCCTTCCCCCTCAAACTGGTGGGGGACCCAGCTTGACGTCAAGCTGCGTCCACCACACATTAATAGACAAATTTTCGAAAAACTAATGATGCAATAATTTGATGATAATTTTGGGCTCTTGAAATGGCGGAATTTCCAATGCCTCAAGTCTATCCTTATCACTTAAAAACGGCTTGTTATCAAGCGAGCGGTGTAGACTTTTTATCACAACGCGAAATTCAAAAATGTAATGATGAAATAATTTGATGCTCATTTTATGCTAATTTTGTACCGCAATCCCGCCCTGGTACTAAATTCCCTTCCCCCTCAAACTGGTGGGGGACCCAGCTTGACGTCAAGCTGCGTCCACCACACATTAATAGACAAATTTTCGAAAAACTAATGATGCAATAATTTGATGATAATTTTGGGCTCTTGAAATGGCGGAATTTCCAATGCCTCAAGTCTATCCTTATCACTTAAAAACGGCTTGTTATCAAGCGAGCGGTGTAGACTTTTTATCACAACGCGAAATTCAAAAATGTAATGATGAAATAATTTGATGCTCATTTTATGCTAATTTTGTACCGCAATCCCGCCCTGGTACTAAATTCCCTTCCCCCTCAAACTGGTGGGGGACCCAGCTTGACGTCAAGCTGCGTCCACCACACATTAATAGACAAATTTTCGAAAAACTAATGATGCAATAATTTGATGATAATTTTGGGCTCTTGAAATGGCGGAATTTCCAATGCCTCAAGTCTATCCTTATCACTTAAAAACGGCTTGTTATCAAGCGAGCGGTGTAGACTTTTTATCACAACGCGAAATTCAAAAATGTAATGATGAAATAATTTGATGCTCATTTTATGCTAATTTTGTACCGCAATCCCGCCCTGGTACTAAATTCCCTTCCCCCTCAAACTGGTGGGGGACCCAGCTTGACGTCAAGCTGCGTCCACCACACATTAATAGACAAATTTTCGAAAAACTAATGATGCAATAATTTGATGATAATTTTGGGCTCTTGAAATGGCGGAATTTCCAATGCCTCAAGTCTATCCTTATCACTTAAAAACAGCTTGTTATCAAGCGAGCTGTGTAGACTTTTTAAATACGACCTTTGAAAAAAAATAAAAAAGTGCATATTTTTTGTCGAAATAAAATAGAACTTGTGACTTCTTACTATTAAACCCCTTAGCTATTTCCCTAACTTTTTCAAATTTTTATTTCTCCCCTTTCATCTTTTTAAACTTAAGTTAGGTACTAATAATGGGTAAGGATGATTCTTAAAACACTTAAAAATAAATTTCAGAGCGTATAGAACCTATATGTACATAATAAACCCTAACTATTTGGAAAATGTTGCCATCGATAAATGAACGATCATTTTTTATTTTGAAAACATTTACATTTGTATATAATGGTTATTTTTTAATTGAAAATATTTAAATTTAGGAAGTTATTCGTTAGAAAAAGCAGAAGAACTTAATTAGAAGTTACTCCATAACTGTTTAAGAAAGTAGGTAGGTAGGTAGGTACCTTAGGTATAACATCTCAATTTTCAAAAAAAAGATTTACCTAGGGAGTTTCTTTTGAACGACAATGATATAACGAAGCGAAGCTATACAACAAGTATTTTTTTATTAAAGAATTTATCATAAAAATAAAATTAATTTTACTAATCTAAAATTACTACATATAAACCTAGGTATATATATAATATATTTTCTAAGAAACTAATCTTTGACCTAAGCATAGGCCCCGCAGATCCACCATTTAGAAATACCTACCTGCCTGAAAATCCAGTGAAATTATGTAAAGAACGTACAAAACTTTGTTTAAAAAACCCTTTACAAAGAATCTAAATATCCCTCAATTCTTGATATTTTTTTGAAGGTATAAGTCTAGGTATATACCTAGACATAATTTCTTTTAATTCAATAATCTTTTTTTTTGCCATGTTTCATGAATGGTATGATATGTAGTATGTAAAAAACATTGCATTGCACCTATTACATATTATAACAGAATATTTTCGGTATGTAATATTTTTGTATTTTAATTTTCCCTAACTTGAGTGCACACAACCTTTCCCTTAAGAGGTCGGAAACCCACTAAAATCAAAGCCTTACATAGTTCAATATAGTAAATCTATTGTTTTGATCAAAGTAGGCTTTGCAGGAGGCGGAGCTAAATTAAAAATCAACTAATCAAGGCAAATATATTTTTAAAAAACTTTTAAAAGAATTTCATTTGCTTATTTATTTTAACGAAGTTGAATATGTGTGAGCTATGATTTGTATGTGTTAGTTGAATTTTCATCAATGATTTATATCATAAAGAATTCGCGATCTGATTGGTTGAATTATATTATTATATAATAGGAATGTTACAAAAGGGTTAATATGATGTCTCCAAGAAAATTAATGGAAGATCTGAAATCTGATGGATGGAAAATGTTATTATTTCAAATTACCGAGTTTTATATAGAAGATCTACATGGTTTTCCATATTCAGCAATAGATTTCAAGATCAAACCATGGAGCCCAAAATTTAAAATTACAACAATGAATGAGCCCATAAGAAGCACTAGGTTCCTACATAATTATTTTTTTGAATTTCCTTTGTGGTGGAAGCAGCTTCATATAAGTGACGTCACCAGAATTTAGTTTTTTGTCTGTAAAAACAAAACTTGTAGGGTTAGAAAGACAAAATTTATATATTTTTTCAAATTACTTAGTTTTACGTCTTATGCACTTTTTTATTTTTTTTCAAAGGTCGTATTTAAAAAGTCTACACAGCTCGCTTGATAGCAAGCTGTTTTTAAGTGATAAGGATAGACTTGAGGCATTGGAAATTCCGCCATTTCAAGAGCCCAAAATTATCATCAAATTATTGCATCATTAGTTTTTCGAAAATGTGTCTATTAATGTGTGGTGGACGCAGCTTGACGTCAAGCTGGGTCCCCCACCAGTTTGAGGGGGAAGGGAATTTAGTACCAGGGCGGGATTGCGGTACAAAATTAGCATCAAATGAGCATCAAATTATTTCATCATTACATTTTTGAATTTCGCGTTGTGGTAAAAAGTCTACACAGCTCGCTTGATAACAAGCCGTTTTTAAGTGATAAGGATAGACTTGAGGCATTGGAAATTCCGCCATTTCAAGAGCCCAAAATTATCATCAAATTATTGCATCATTAGTTTTTCGAAAATGTGTCTATTAATGTGTGGTGGACGCAGCTTGACGTCAAGCTGGGTCCCCCACCAGTTTAAGGGGGAAGGGAATTTAGTACCAGGGCGGGATTGCGGTACTAAATTAGCATCAAATTAGCATCAAATTATTCCATCATTAGATTTTTGAATTTCAATTGTGGTGGACGCAGCTTGACGGACCTGTTTTCATTAACTGCCAGGTGGGTTCTCTTCTTGTCCTATTTAGCAGCTTCTGGAAATGTCGATTGAATACATCTTCTATTTGCTGTGCCTCAGTTACTAGGTAATCTTCGCTGTTTCGAAGAACCTACGTTCCAGTTTTGTAACCAGCAGCTAAAGGCTTGGCTTTTGTCTATAACTTTTAGGTGTTATTTCGATCGCGAGACCCTTTTATCTCCTTGATCTGGGAGGCTGTGTACGGCTTCTTCTTTCTACGCAGGGTCTTCTTCTCCTCTCTTCTTTTTGATAGACTTCACTCTTTCGCTGCTCTTGTTTTACGCTGCAGAATATTTGCATCTTTTGTTACATTTTTCAACTGCATGCATTTATCATCATATGGTTTCGGGGGTGTGGTTTTTAGGCTGTTGTGATTTTGTCTGCCTCTTTGATGATATTGTAATATTGAGACCCATGCTTGTTGGCATCTGTGGCAGGTGAATGCACCACGGAGAGCTTCTTGTTCAGTTTCTCTGGGTAATATCTAGCGAATCCAGGTTTGCATAGGTGACCAACGTCGAATTACTACTGTAGGGGGGGTTAGCAGTTTGACAGTCGCACTATTAAGGTTGTCGAAATCAGAAAATAATTGGAATCAACGTATGCCCCTCGAAAAGTACACATGCCTAAGAATAGATACAACAAATTCACCTGTTTTATTTAAATATTTTTTTCAAGCGTATTTTCACCTTGCCTGAATGAATTCATTAGTTTAATCCTTTGAGAGCATGAAATCCATTAGCAGGGGGGTAGAATTACATTACAATGCTTCAAATCTATTAAAATCAATTCCAATTCTGTAGAAATAGAATAAAATATAAATAAATAAGCGGAAGTACGCCATTGATCTCCTTTCAACATACTTATCTCATCTTACCTTTTTTTCTACTTTTGAAAAATCACCCGCCATGATTGCCGTCTTCAAATTAACAGTTAATGCTGCGCCAATATTCTTATTTTGTTTTATCCTTCCAAAATTCAGAATCTCAAATTACTATGAATGAAAAAGAAACTCACACATAATGCTCCCCTCGCTGTGCGTCGTCGCCGTCGTCGTCGTGGGAACATCGACAATTTATCAACATGAATCAGCGTAATTTATACCCACCTACCTTAGCTGGGATTTCCAATAAAAGGCGATAAGGAAGATGAGAAAGACATTTGATATAACGTAGGTACACCGATATACCTATACCGACTGTACCGAACCAAGTGCCAATTACATGTTCGGACCCAATAACAATCAAAAAAGAGCACCCCGAACAGATTAAACTCAAACTCCCCTCTTCCTTTCCCCGTGTGGGTCAGTGGGTATGACTGTGTGTGCGTGTGTGTGTGTAAAGGATCAGATTTAATCAGGTGCCGAAGAGGTCTTCTTCTCACAAAGTGGACCAATATTAAATTTCCCTTTATTATATCCCGCCTGTATCGTATCGGTGCAGCAAAGCAGGAAGCTCCTTAGCCCTTATATTCTCCGTTGGGAACCATCTCATAAGTAATTGAATAACATTGCCCAAGACAATGTTTTGGGATGCGCAAAGTGTCCGAAATTGAAAAATTAATGCACACCACCAGAGCCAATGGCTGGCTGATGGAGGACTCAGCAAGTGATACCTTTGTACCTTGTGAACTTATGTGATGCTCTTCCTTGGATGAGTATGGTTCCTGTGATGCCTGGGTGGTGCTGGTGATTATAATATGTATGATGGCGCAGGAGGAGTCCAGAGATTCCCTCATTGATGCTGATGATGATGATGAGCACCAGGAGAGATGGTGATGATGATGCAATCACTGCCGATGCTAAAAAAAGTGAATTATGGGAAAACACTCCAACGAAGACGACCGACGACCGACGATGGCGACGTCGGCGTCGTCGTCCCACGACTACGTGGGAACTTTTTTGTCTCCATAAGAAATCGCCAACGATCACCTTCCATTTCAGCAATTTTATTTTTTTCATTTTACACCTTTTTTCGCCCGTATTTTGTCGGGAACTCCTCAGTCCTCCTCATGTATCTCAATCAAAACAGTTCTCTCCATCGTCGCCGTCGTCGTTAAAAGATACTTTAACTGTATGTAGATATAAAAGTATAGTCCTGGGAATAATTTTAACTTTTTTTTTACATTTTACTTGCCTTGTTTGTTGTTCCAGAGGATTTTTCTGTGCTTTTTTTGGGTTTTCTTTATTAATCAGGAGTAGACAAAAATAAAATGCAAAAAATATAAAACAAAAAAAGTATACGAAGATATCCTACATCGTGTCGTGTCTATCGAAATGAAGAGGTAGGATGAGAAGAATGTGGGGATTGTTTAGCCTTTCGAAGATGGCCGAAGAGGGGGGAGGGAGGGTTGACCCATGAGCATGCAATCTGTCGACACGGTGCCATATCGCATATCCAATAAAATCCCATCTCTTCGTTTTGAGACAACCAAAGAGCGAGCGCGCTCTTGGAACAGAGACTTGGAACACGTCTATCTCAAACTCAAGGAATTCTTAACAAGGGTTAACCTAACACACAAGATGTGATGGGAACTATTTTTTTTTTTATAGTTTGCCCCATGGGAGGAGAGAGGGAATAGGGTGTTTAGAGGACGAAGGTTATAAGAAGATATAAACATGGTGTTCGTGTGTGAAAATGGATACAAATTAGGTGCAATGATTCCCATGGGTAGTAATATGATGATGATGATGATGATTCCCATAGGGTCGTGTTGATGATGCTATGTCGACGTCCTTTTGATTATAATTCGTCAGGCGAATAGGACCACTTTGGAATGAAATGCTTCCCAAACATGAGGATTTGCTTTGGTTTAAGCAAAAAGGCAAACAAGTGAAATATTGTATTTATTTGTTTTTGACAAGTTTGTTAGTGAAACATGCTGTCAGAAAAATGTAGGTTTCATATGTACGTGCATATAAGTTGGACAAGCTGTCAATTGTAACTGAACTCTATATAGCTTTGCGCACGTTTACTGTCAAAAACAAATGTTAAAATCATGCTTTACCAAGCACAACTATTCCAGCCGTATCATGAAATCAAGAACTTTTACTTTTACACCGCTTGCAAAAAATACTTTTTCACCGAATTTTGCTTTTTGCAGCCCGTTAACCCATCTTTTAGCAAACGTCTCAACTTTTTCCCTTATTACACTTGCTTTCTCAGAAACATTCATACTAATATTTCCATTTTACTTAAGTCAACTAACCTATTTAAACATCGACCAAATTAAAATCATATCTAACTACGAAGCCAACGGCCTTTCGTACATAGCTCATCTTGACCATTCCTCCACTCCCAGTATTATGCACAACATCTTTTTCAAAAGGACAAGTGAAATTTATATTTTGGGCCGATTATTTTGAAAAGTCTCCATTGTTTTTTTTTCGAATTAACTGCCCGAACCATTTATTGAGTGCGAAATTGTTACATTTGAAAATGAAACAACAACAAAAATTAAAAGTGCATGCTTCAGGCAGTTACTTCAATGTGAAAAAAGAGTGGAGACTTCCCGAAATAATCTGCTGAAATTATTAATTTTACTCTCCAAACAGCGTACTAAACAACACAAAAAGAACAACATTTTTGGTTGCACATCAGCGGTCCGTCATAAGTACCAAAAAAAAAAGAAGAAGGAAGCCAAATTCTTGGTTTTAGATTTTATTTAAGACTATTTCGGTTCGCTGCTGATGGGAAAAGAAATTTTTAGTTGAACTCCACAACAAGACAAAAAAATGCCTTCCAAATATAAATAATCACCAATTCATAAATAAAAAAAAAATGAAAATGCAAATAAAAACACAAGCAGCCTGTTATGTAGAAACAACACAATAAATGGTCTCCAAAGATTTTACTTTAAGGTCAAGGCTTATCATTCTTTCATCAGTTTAATATGCTATTTCAGATATGGCGTTAGATCTTAGAATGTCAGTTCTTCTCTTGAAAATAAGAGAAATTATCTCTCATTTTGATAACACTGGCTACCATCGACATGTCCCTCTTTAAAACTCTCTTAAACTGTCTTAGGATTTCCGAAGCTGCTTATTTGGAAAAGTCTCCCCACTTTTTTCAAACCAATTATTATGTGTGGAAATAAGACAATTGAGAATGAATCAGAAAAATAAAAATATAGCTTTTACGCACACAATAGCCGTTTTCCTTTGGATTAGGCAGAGTATTTGTGAGTTGATGAAAACTCTAATCTAGTACTATCAACTGCACATGCTCTCATGAGCGAGTAGATACATTTTACATGGGAAAGCAGTTTGTTGTGTTCTAGCAAAGTACTTGCAAGTACTTCGCCACCTTCAAAGGAAAACGGCTAATAAATTGTCCAAGCAGTTATTTCAACGCGAAAAAAGAGTGCAGACTCCGTGAAATAATCTACTAGAATTATCAATTTTGCTCGCCGAAAAGCGTAGTGGCTTTAGATAAATTAAATAAAGTTTAAATCATACTTTTTATAATTGTTTGTGATTTCTAAATTAATTAAATTGTAACTTCATTTAAAACTCAAGATTTCCTTGTTTATCTTTTTTTTATTGTTTTGCCAAATTTTAGCTAAAACTAATTTGTTTACAATTTTGTTTTGTCATTCTAGTGTCACAGTACCAGGATATCAAGGGAATCTTCAAGCTGCCATCTCACATAGTGCCACATTAGCTGCATGGGAACGTTTTGGTGTTGAATTTATTTTGACATTTGTTGTTGTCCTGTCATATTTCGTTTCAATGGATTCATATAAAAAGTTTCTTGGAAATGCCGCTCTATCAATTGGCGCTGCTTACAGTGCATGCAGTTTTGTTTCGGTAAGTTAAAACTTTTCATTAAATGTTGGCTTAAATTAAATAAGTTGAAATTCTGTCTTTTTTTCTGGCCTGGGCTTTGTTTTTTTTTTGTGTGCTCAGCTCTTCTATGGAAGACTTGTCCTCCATGATCTAGAAATATATTTCAAGCATTTATTAGAAATTAACTTCTTTGTAAATTTAAATTAAAGGAGAGATCTGTGAATATTTGTCAAGCGTAAATTTGTGTTTTTGTGAAAACCTTTTATCTCATCTTCTGAAAATAACAATCTTCCAATTTTATCAATTTATACCAGAAGCAAAAGTGAAACTTGTGTAACCTTCAATGTTACAAAATAATTTTACTATGTATGCAGGTAAAGGTATCCAGCTGTTAAAATCCCACAATACTTCAATTTTGCATAACTTGCACATAATTCGATCCATCCCAAAAAAAAAAAAAAATTTTAAGTCACAATTTGCAAATATTTACACTATTCCCACACATCAGTGACTTTGGTGTGTAAACTCTTCTCCTCTTCGTAAGCGATCTGCAATAAACATGGAATGTTTATGTTTCCACCCAAATCAAATCCGTGACAAAAAAAAATATAAAATTGAAAGAAAAAAATCCAATGTCATGCCATAAAAATGAACCGATTTTTTTGGTTGTTGATTGAAGGAACAGAGCTGTACCTTACCTACCTAACCTATACCACCAAAATCTCAACAGAAGATACCTGCGAACCTGCGCTTCGATGCCGATGGCAGGGATCTCCTGCTGTGGCAAACACCTGCCTTTGAGGAATGTTTTTCTTAATATTCCTTCCCCCCTCAGAAGAAGAAGATGTGTTTGGATTTTATATTTTTGTAGTTTTTTTCTTTTCTGTTGTTATTGATGAAATCACCGTTGGTTGTGGCGAGACTTGAAATCCATCGGCACATCTCAAAGGAGTTAATTCAGCACAGTTAGGGGAGCAGATAAGATACGACGAAAGGGGAACCAAACTTAAGACAAAAGAAGTTAATGAGCGACTGAATACCGGGGCAGTTTTTTCGACTTGGGAGCATCGGATTGGGACTTATATAATTACATAAAATTGTACCACTTCTCACTTTGTCCCAATTATTGTCCCCATGAGTGTAATTTCATTTCTCCAATAAATGTATAGAGGTAGACATTTATTTACTACTTTACTTTGTTGCAAAAAGAAATTGACACTTACAGATTTTGCAACATTTATACTCTGAATCACTTGAGCATCAATCAAATCATGCCAAAAAGAAATTTCAATAAATATAGCTAATCATTATTTGACCGCTCCTTAATTAAATTTGATTTTTAAATCAAAAGAGTTGAGGTTAAAGCAATAATTTATTGCAACTTTGTTGCGTGAGAAATGTAAGAAAGACTTTCCACTTTTAAATGGAAAAATTGATGAAAAACGTTTACTTTTAAGAGATCTTGATGTACACCATTGATGTGGGAACAAAAGCCTGGAGACATTCCGGAAATTGACAATTTGCGTTGTGCATTTTATTCACCACAAAAGAAGTAGAAGAGAGTAAGATCTTCAAAATACAATAAGAAAGAAAAGAACAAAAATCCTTTTGGAATTTTTAACCTTGCAGGTATAGAAAAAGGGAAGCCCTAGCCCATTACTATTCCTGAAGACCTAAAAGGTGATGTTGAAGAAGGAACTATGGAAAAGGAAAATCTTATACCTGATTTCTATCCCGTTTACTGGTATTCAATAGATAAATTTCGTCCTTTCTCACATGAGGGAAACTATTATACATTATGTGTATTTTATATACCTATATGCATGTATGTGCAGTTCACAATGCTAGAAAGTCCTTCTTGAGGACAATGCAAGTGATATAGTGTTGGAGTGTTACAAAATTGCAAAGGATATAGATACCTAGTCATATCTCATATATGTACATTTGCTATAGGTATTAGTGTAGGTTCATACATAGGTGCCACTTCTATGGAAATAAAATAGGAATGGAATTTTTAGACAACAGATCCAGGTATACAATTTCATTATTTCATGGATATACCCAGACGTTTATAAGGATTTTTGATTTATATCATATTTTTTTTTTTTGTCATTTTGGTTTATTTGATATATGCACGTAGCAGATACAGGTCTGCATGGCGATTCGATAGGACTTGATTTGGGTGAAGAACTTTTTGATATGACTTTCTATGAGGATCATTCAAGAGCTCCCATATTGAAAGAAGTGAATTATATGAGAGTTCTTAGGAATGTAAATTGATTTAAAGTCCTCAAGGTAATATTTTTGCCTTCAATATAAAAAAAATCGGGAATGAAAATAGGTCAGTGGATTTCTAGCTTTCGTTGTACATTTACGATATACATTTGGTATGAGACCTCCGTGTTTTCATCGCAAAAAAAAAACAAAGTCCAAAGAACAAGCAGCAAAATATCCAAATAGTCTTCCAGCAAGAATTGTCATTTTGAATTTCGCGCCATTTTTCACCTGTCAAAGTTCAACTGTCATTACAGGAATACTTACGTTATCTAACATTTAATGTTGCTCACAAGCCAGAATGAGTTACAGCCTCAAATAACAATCCCCTCCAGCCAGATATGTCCCTAGCTTGTGGGGCGCAACTTGAGGCGGCAGTTACTTTCACCAAGTTGATTGAGGTCTAATTCTTCCTTTGATCTCTGCACTGATGATATTTTGCGGGGTAATAATGGATCACAGGTAGACAAACACCATGATAACTTCGAGGTTATATCCATCTATGGTGAATTTTTGCTCTAGTCGATGATGTTAAGATTTCTTTCTCGTTGATAACATTATAAAGGGTTTTTCAACAGGGACGCTACAAAAGTAGAGCGACCGGGACAGCAAACGACGCCATATTTCTTGCCGCTCTTTTGACATTTTTCTTCAATAAGGTTTGCCATTTCATGATGGAAAGATATACGAGCCAACAACGAGTCGAAATTATTAAAATTTACTACCGAAATTCGGAGTCAGTGGCCTCAACGTTAAGAGCTCTACGTCCAATTTATGGTCGTCATAATCGTCCTAGCAGATCAACAATTGAGCGTCTAGTGGAAAATTTGAATCCACAGGCACAGTACAAAATGTTCTCGTGCCAGTGAGACAAAGAAGTGCCCGTAGTGTCGAGAATATTGCTGCCGCTGAGCTTCAATTGCAGAAAGCCCAAATGTGTCTCACACGTCGTTCTCAAGCGTTGGTCATCTCTGCGACGTAGTTGTTGGCGAATTTTGCGAAAAGATCCCATGAGTCATCATGCCGGTGGCGTCATTGGGCCGTACTTCTTCTGTGATGATCAAGACCGGCACGTTACTGTGAATGGGGATCGCTACCGTTCAATGAGAATATTTTTGGCCCCAATTGGATGATATGGACTTGGAGGACATGTGGTTCCAACAGGACGACGCCACAAGCCACACAGCGAATATCACAATCAATTTATTGGAAACCAAGTTTGGAAAACGTGTTATCTCACGAAATGGTCCAATCGCTTGGCCGCCTCGGTCGTCGTTAGACTCTTTTCTGTGGGGCTATGTTAAGTCTATGGTCTATGCCAACAAGCCAGCGACGATTAATGAGCTTCGTACGAATATCGAACGTGAAATTGCAGCAGTATCGGCCGATTTATGCTTGAAAACCGTCGAAAATTGGGTTCAGCGTCTAGACTTCTGCAACAGTGCCCGTGGTGGCATGCAAAAGAAATTGAGTTCCATACATAATTGCATCAAACCTTATTTCACAAGAATAAGGAATTTCATTGATATTCAAAACCGTTTTTGTTTTATTTAAAAAAAAAACTTTTGTAGCGCTCTTATTGAAAAACCCGATATTTCTTCTTAGTTTTATTTACACCAAACCTAAAAACAGAAATATTTTTCCCGAGGTACTGCCTCTTGCGAGGGACTGACAAAAACAGTATACTTGTTCTGAATAAGTGCTTCTCATCTAGCTGTTCGGACTCGGCAAAAAATTGAAGGTTGCCTCCATTCCTGCCAACAACACTCACACAGGAAAGGTTGAGAGTTGTAAGACACTAGGCCCTGGTTCTCCACGTGTTGTTGCGCCACCAAATTTATTAAATTTATTTATTTATTTTATTTTTATTGACATCCAATTTTATTCGCCACCTCCGAATCAATACTGCCAAATACACTAACCACAGCTCGCAACGTCTAGGAGATGTATTCCTCTGTAGTTATAACAGTTCAAAGTTCAAAGATTCCATTCATCGGTCATACTTTTAATTTCGACCACATTTTGCAGGTTGTTTTGTGCTCTTTAACAATTCATCTCCCGCTGCTTTGAATAGCAATTGATCCGCCTCAGCAGCCTTTAACGATTTAAGTTTTAAATTCGCTAACCACACTTCATGAAGGTCGGGTGAACAGAAATGTTGGCTATCATCGTCCAAGTTGAATAAGATGTTTTGCCTAGCAGCGGAATTTTGGCTATCTTCGCCGTTTTCCATTCTAGAAAAGTGTTCCTTCCAAATCCCTAGCACTGACTATGTATCTTCTATACCATGTTCCTGTTCTCATATCGATAGGCTTCCGTTCTGGTCTTAAAACTGTGTAGGTAGATCGTTTAACCCTGTTGCTAAAATCCTCAATATACTCGACCTACAGCTTCTCGTGCTCTCTCTTTTTCTTCTTAAGAAATCGGTTCTCCTCCCTCTTTTCTACCCATAGAGCCGCTAGGCTGCTCTTTCAGCAGCTCTGGTTCTCGTATACAGCATCATTTTTAGTTCCTCTGTGTGGCCTAGTATTTGGATCTATTCATAGGTTTATAATTATAAAATATTTCTTAGCTTTAGCTTTTTTATATAAAGCTCTCCCATTTAATTTCCCTTTATCTAATTTTCAATATTGTTGTCTCTCTATTTCCAGATGCCTTATCTTAATCCAGCTCGTTCACTGGGACCATCATTTGTCCTCAACAAATGGGATAGCCACTGGGTTTACTGGTTTGGCCCACTAGTTGGTGGAATTGCGTCAGGTCTCCTTTTCGAATATATTTTCAATTCACGACGCAGTCATCGTAAATCAAAAGAAAGCATGGACAATGACTCATCGAGTATGCATTCTGAAGACGAACTAAACTATGATATGGACATGGAAAAACAACAAATGCAAAATCCCAAATTCCAAGGATCTCAATATCGTGCCCCAACTGGAACACTCACTCAACAAGGTGGTTACTGTCAGAATTTGTATACCACAGCGCCATTGACCAAATTCGAACAGCCCGAACCACTTTATGGAGGAACTCGATCAATGTACTGCCGCTCACCACCTCTAACCAGGACCAATTTGAATAGATCACAGTCGGTTTATGCAAAGAGTAATACGGCAATCAATCGTGATATAGTTCCTCGTCCGGGGCCATTGGTGCCAGCACAAAGTTTGTATCCACTGCGAGTGTCTCAGGTGCAGAATGCTCATTTGCAGAATCAAAATGTACAAAATCAGATTCAACAACGTTCGGACAGTATGTATGGCATGCGTGGCTCGACACGTCAATCTCAGCAGCAGCAACATCATCAGCAACAACAACACGGACCACAGCAACAGCAACAAATGCAACAACAAGCCGAAAGACCACAGGAATCTCAGGGCTTCCAACCTGTGTATGGAACACGCCACAATCCCACCCCAAACGATGGTGGACTCAAATTCGATAGACGTCCCGAATCCGTTTATGGACTAACCCAGCCTCGTGGTCGTGGACAATCTGCACAATCTGATGACAGCTCGTACGGTTCGTATCATGGATCAGCGATAACTCCTCCAGCTAGAAATCCAAATGGCGAGGTTATGATGTACATTCCACCACCACAACCCACACAACAACAAACACATCAACATCAACAGCAGCAACAACAACAACAACAACAACAGCAACAACAACAGCAGCAACAACAACAACTTATTCGAACGCAATCTGAGAGAAAAGTCTCCGCTCCGGTAGTGAGTGCTTCATCTCAACAAACCCAACAGAGTGTCGTCGATGGACGACAACAAACTGTCACATATTCAACTTCCAGTCAAGGACCACCAACCCAACAAATGGTGTCTGCACAGCACTACAGCATGATGCCGATGAGACAAAATTAGAATTAAGTTGAACATACTATACTTAGTATTTCCCCCGCCCACACAAGACACGCCCCCGTAAATCTTCCGAATAGTATTTTAAGTTTTTATTTCTTTTGTATGTAAATTACCAAATTTATGTAAACAAACACAAAACACTTTTTATATTGTGGAACCTTAAACCTAGCATAACTTTTTTTGTTGTTGTTTCTAATCAAAATAAGCGAGGTCTTGAGAGAATATGGTCATAGTATAGCCTTAAGTAATTTTGTACATCATGATTTCTATCTTAATTGCTAGTCATGAAACATGATTATGGCAATAAATGCCTAGAATATGACAGACAAAATGACATTTTTGCTGGTCGTTCTAACCCACGACTGACAAAATGCCATTTTCTATCACTAAACACTGATTTTCTGTCATAAAGCACGATTATTGTTCTTGAATATGACATTCTGTCAGTCGTGTTAACCCAGCATTTTGCCGGATACACATTGCCATTAGTCAATCATATTATTAATCTTCATTTATCATTTCGACACTATCTTCGAACTTCGAAGTCATAAACTAAAATTTTTCACTGCCACCACCATAACTCTCATTCTCATTGAAATTTATAGTTTCTCGTTTTTGTTTTTATATTAATTAAATAAAGTTCTTTAAGGAGAATCATTTAACATTAATCAACCCTTGACTGATTTCTTGTATTAAAAAAAGAAGAATAACCTTATTAAATAATTATGTAACGAATAAATAACATATACATATACAAATTTAAAAATGCATCAAAAAAAATATAGAAACATGTTCAAAAAATCTAGAAATCGTAGTTATTTAAAGAAAACTCGCTTGTAATCGATTGCAGAAAACAAAAGCAAATACAAATGAAACAAAACATAAAACCATTGTATATTATTTTATTTTAATTTAAATTTAATTTATGTTCTTTTATATGTATTTTAGCTCTTTATAAAATAAAAGTTAATAATAATTTTTATATTCAATTAACAAAATGAAGATATATAATTTTTTATTTGTTTATTTTTATGTTTCTTAGTTTAGTTTTAAATAAAAAATGTAAATATTCTGTTTTTATTTCTTAAATATATATTTTATTATTTTAGAGTTTTCAATTATAGATAATACATACATACATACAAAAAAGCATAGATAATAAGTAACATTTTACTGAGGTAAAATTTATAACATTCAAATCTCTAAACAAATGAGACTTTACATTTAGGTAAAAATAACAAACAAAAAAAATAATTACTATGTACATTTAAGAAACTCTGATTATAATTATTGATTGTGAATAAAAGAGAGTCTTAACTTTAAAAATATAAAGCATTGTTGAGGTTATTTTCATCTTTACAGAAGAAGAATCTGTTACCATGCACCTACAGATTTTGGGAGGATTTGGCACTATCGTGTGACTCCAATTTATAGTACGCCTGTTTTCGAAAACGTCATCCTCGTCAGAAATGCATTTGCAGAATGTTCTTCAACACAAAATGCAAAAGTCTTATGTTTGAAAACAAAAATGCAAGTTTTGCTGCACATGCATTGTGTTCGTTACTGTGGTTTGCTAGTGTCACATATTCAAAAACATCATTTGCACCGCAGTTAAAAATCGAGTTGGCGACAAAAATATTGAGAAGCCAGAAAATATCCCGTAAATGAGAGTTCCTGACATTGATTAAAAAGATATCTTTGCAAACAAGACGATAGCGTCAAAAAGTGACGATCAAACTGACGTGGATTGGTTGATTTGACGTTTTCGAAAACGGCTTACGTTGATATCAATGAGACACGTACATACCCTTGTACGCTTAAAATTAAGCGATCGAGTCCAAAAAGTAATCGCCAATGATGTGTAACATCAGACCTTATTTCTCCGTTATATTATGTCTGTTCGCGTACCTCCCAAAACTACGAATTTTTACGAATTTAGCCTAAAGTTCTGTCAAAGTTCATATAAAAAAAATAAAATTAGTAGAAATTCGTAGTTTTGGGAAGCACACGAACTGACATAATATCTCTATTTTCATTTTTAATAATCAAAAAATCATTCCCGAAGTTAGAGTATTTTAATTTTTTTTTTTTTTTAATTTTTATATACGAAAAATTTTATCACCAAGAGCCTGGAATTTTGATCGATTTCGATTTCAAACATGTTTAAGCACTTGTATCTCAGCTTGTGGTTAACGTAGACAAATGTTTTATACGTCAAAATGACCGGATATTAGCCAAGATTATATTAATGCATAAATTTTGAAAATCCGTCGGAAAATTAAAGGAAAATTGACCATTTTATACAAAATGTGCTTTTTAAGCTATCTAAGCTGATAAGTCCTAAAAATTCTATGGACACCTGTAATTTTTTTGGTATGCTAACATTCGGGACAGATGTAGCTTTCGTTTGGCATCTCAACTTTTAAGATCGGAGCAATATTATCCGAGTTTAAGCCGTATTTGTGCACCAAAATTGAAATATTTTTCATTTTCCTTACATTTACCTGTAAAATATTCAAGTATACAAAAACTTAGAAAACAAAAAATAAAAACGCAGTTTTGTAGAGAGGTTTAATACAAACATTTTTCACTATGGGGATGAGGGGTGTATCTCCCCTTGTTTAGGTGGGAGGCGCCATTTTCCAAAAAAAAATATATCAAACAATTGCAAACAGTTAAAGTAAACTATACCTAATTAACTATAATTATATAAACACCTGTACATCTATTATATTGTGCACCTCCATGATAGACACCTCAATTTTAATGTTTAGAGCAGTATTTCCCGAGTTATAGCAGTGCAACTGAATTCAAAAATTTTCTCGAAAAAAAAAATTGGACGAGAGCATTCGATACAACGATACAATTCATAGGGCTCGCTTAAAATACACAGGGGGTGTGGCCTATTAAAAATAATCGAAGGGCGTGGCTTATTGAAAATTAGGGAGGGCGTGGCCTAAAAAAGGGGCGTGGCCTACGAAAAATTAACGAGGGGCGTGTCTTAATAAAGGGGCGTGGCATATGAAAAATTAATGGGGGCGTGGCCAAAAAGGGGTGTGGCCTAACAAAAATTAGCGAGGGGCGTGGTCTACAAGGGGGCGTGGCCTAGACAAAAATTACGTTGGTCACTCCCCTTTAGGCCACGCCCCTCATTAATTTTTCGTAGGCCACGCCTATTTTTTTAGGCCACACCCTCCTATTTTTTTATCAAGCCACGCCCCTCGCAAATTTTTGTAAGGACACGCCCCTTTTTGACCACACCCCTTTTTGGACACGCCCCTCGTTAATTTTTCGTAGACCACGCCCCTTTTTTAGGCCACGCCCTCCTTAATTTTCAATAACCCACGCCAACCGATAATTTTTAATAGGCCAACAACTTGGATCACTTGTGGAAAAAGAAAAGGGGTGTGGTTTAACAAATATTAACGGGGGAATCGTCCAAATGGTATAAATTGGCTTACTTTTACAAAAATTAAGGGAGAGCTAAGCCAAAAAGATGGTGTGGTTAGTTATAAAATTAAGGGAGGCGTGGCCTTAATTGACGCAACCTAATGAAAATTAACAAGGGGCGTGGCTTAAATTATTTATGACTATTCCAAAATGGCGTATTCAAAAGGGGGGTGTGGCCTAGGTTAAAGGAATACTGCAAATCTGAAATATAAATAAAAGTCGGTTTGTAAATTATTTTTCAATCAAAAATTTTATTTTATAGTTTCTTTCATCTTCATTTTTAATTTGTTTTTGAGTTTATTTTATTTTAAAATTAGCTTTACTAAAATTTTATTATTTCAAATATTTACAAATTTACTTTTAATTTTGCCACTGCCAAAAGCAGTCGTAAAATAATATTCATTTACGGATGGAAGTTGATTGCAGTTAAGGAATTTGTAAAGATTCGTAAGGCACGTATGAGTACTATCTTTGTCATGACATTTTTCATACCTATCTTACGTATTTACATACCTACATACAAAAAAATTGGCCTAGTTGACGTTAGCAGTTTTCGAAATTTATCCAGCCTTGATAGTGGTTTGTATGGTGTATTTTTGTCTACAAGAAATGCCAAAAGAAACTAACGTTTAATCAATCAATAAGCTTATTAGCCTGTTCAGTTGGCTGGGAGCAATTCCACCCATTATCAATGATGATTGTTTAAGGTCCTCTACTAAGCTGGTGCCACCTAAATTGCGGTTTTTCTCTACTGCGCCATTCCTCGAATTCATTCATTCGTTCATTCGCGTTGGCTTTTATTTTTTGGGTAGGTCGGTGTCGCTGCATGGCTCTTTCAGTTGGTTGTTGTATTTTCTTGTCGGAGTAATTGTCTCAAAGCAACTTAAATCGCCATTATCCATTGGATCCATTGAGATTAATTTGAGGTGATAAGACTTGCCGCATCTTCACCCTTTCTATTCTAATCTAATCATCAGGACCGGGATAGTTCAGTGGCTTATAAAGGTGCACGTGAGTTTTCCGAGAGAGGGCTTGGCTTCACCACTCAATTGCTTCAATTGTAATTCTTGGTTTGATCTCAGCGTACGTATTGCCTTCTGAGCCGAAAGTTGAGCCTAGGTAAACAAGAGGGTTTAATAAAAAAAATATATAAATAAGTCTATAACTACCTCAAAGTTAATGGTAAGGTGTTTTATCCAAGGCGTCGTTGTTGAGTGTGTACTTTTTTCTTGCATCTCCTTGGCTCCTTCTCAATGCTCACAAAAGCACCATCGACATCAAACTTTTGTTCTTCCAATTATGTCAATAAGAGTAATTTGAGGGTCTTTTAGTAGAGAATTGTGTTTCTACTTTTGGTGCTTGAGTTTTTCACTTATCTTTTAAAAATGATGATATTGAAGTTGCAGCATCACCTTTTTTTTTGTATTAAAGCTATCGATGAGGTCTTTGCTGACTTTCGGGCGTTCTCCTTCGTCGTCCTTCCCTTTTGTTAACTGATCTTTATAGCTCGTGCCAATAGATGATCTCATACACGGTCTTAAAATCGATGAAAACGTGGTGGATATCGATTTAAAATTCGTGTTTTTCTTTTCTACGATTGACCGTTATGTAAATTTTGTGTCTTTGGTGGATCTTTTTGGGCTAAAGTGCATCTTTTTGGGCTGAAGTGCATCTTTCATCAGGTTGTTGACGAACAGCTTTACCCGTTCACATAATATAGGAGCAAAAATCTTGTAGTGATGTAATAGAGACTTTGGTTATGTTATAAACAATCATCCGGTGAGCCTGTAAGAGAAGAGAACAAAATTTCATTTACCTATGAATTAAAATAAATGTTATCTAGCCTAGAGGTGGATTGCCTTAACTATTGACATCACTCTTAGATTCAATGTGATAATAAGCACTTAATTCTCAACCCGCTATGCCAGGAATTTTGTTCCTATCCTCCTATTCCAAGTGCCGTAAAATTCAAATATTTATTCAAAACTTCGGTTTCTTAAAATATAAAAAAAAAACAGCAGTGGTCGCGAAGACCGTCCTTTTTTAAATAGAAAAAAATACTCCAGACAAAAAGTTCATACAACGCCATCTAACAAATATTCTCAAAAACAATTTCTTGTTATCACATCCCCGAACCAATATACACACAGCATCTCAAACTGCACACATTTTGAACTGTCACTTTTCCTTATAGTCTACTACAATTCCAGTTAGAATTTGCGCCGGTCAAATAATTCAGCAACAGACACAAAAAAAGACAACAATTAATTCAGTCAGCTGTCAAAATTCTTCTTAAAATCTCTAAAGAAGAAGGAAAAAAGTTATCCGAGAAAAATTTAAAAATTAAACTAGAAGAAAATCAAATTAAGTATCTAAAAAAACATAGTAAATTAAACAAGAATATATAAATCAATTATTCGAGTTTATATCGTGGAGAACTGTGTGCATTTGAACGTAAAATTTTCTCATAAGTAAAGGACTTTTCATATTTTTTTTTTTTTTTTATCTTGTAATTTAAGATTCTTTCTCCCCAAGGAGGAGACACAAAAATTATAAAATTTTCAAGGTTGCATACAAATAAAAGCAGCCACTTGCACTTTTCACCCTTACCTCTGGCCCAACACCTCCCAAACCTATCCTTTTTTAATAAAAAGAAGGAAAAAAAAAGATATGGAACCGCCAAGCACATTCCATCCCTGCGACGAAGCGGTTATTGCAACAAATGACGATGCCAGCGATTGCAAGAGAAGCGCCGTCCGGCTGGGGTATTGGAAGGACGACTACATTGGCTTTTTCGTTCGCAATCAGGAGCGCAAAGCCCCTGAAATCAATCGGGGCTATTTTGCGCGGGTCAAGGGCGTCGAAATGTGTGTAGAGAAGTTCCTCAAGGTCAGTTTTTTTTAGTAGCACGTCTGTTGCGTGTTTGTTGAATAGCAGCAGTCCAAAGTCCTTGAACTTTTCCTTCTATCATTCATTTCATAGCCCAGCCCTCTCTCTCACACTTTGATTCTATTTCTAGAAAACAAACGGTAATTGCCAGATAATAAATCTTGGTTGTGGCTTCGACACAATGTATTGGCGTCTGCGGGACACTGCGCATCAGGTAAAGAATTTCATTGAACTGGACTTTCCTACTGTCACTGCCAGGAAGTGCTACACCATTAAGCGCAACAAGGTTCTCCTATCGAAGATCCACGACGAGGATGGCGAGGTCAAGCTAAGTCCGACAGATTTGCACGGGCCTAGTTATCATCTAATGGGTGTAGATCTGAGAAACATCGACGAGGTCGATCATAAATTGCAACAAGCCGAAATCGATTACACATTGCCAACGATTTTCCTTGCCGAATGCGTTCTTGTGTATATCGAGGCACAGAATTGCCGGAATCTGCTAAAGTGGATTGCCAAAAAATTTCAAACTGCCGTTCTGGTCAACTATGAGCAGGTTAGTAGAATATCTTTTTTCAATAAGAATCTAGCTTTGCAACAAAATTAAGAAAATTTTATATGATATGGATATCATGCGAAACCCTTAATTAACAGTGGAATTGTCTAAGGTCTATTATGTGCCTGTTAAGAAAATAAACAAAATTTCAATCTTGTTACCTATAATTCGAAATAAAAAATCTTTTTAAAGGTCAACATGAACGACAGATTTAGCGATGTAATGGTTAGCAATTTACGTGCTCGCGGCTGTAGTCTTGCCGGTGTTGAATCATGCCTCTCACTAGAAACACAAACATCACGATTTATAGACTGCGGCTGGACTGGTAGCCGTGCCTGGGATATGGTTCAAGTCTATCAGAGCATTACACCCAGTGAGCGACATCGAATCGAAAGACTCGAAATGTTAGACGAAGGTGAATTGTTATTGCAACTATTTCAACACTATTGCCTTGTGGTGGCATGGATTGGTGAACTCTTCCAGGACATCGAAATTACGTAAGTTAGTGCCATGAAATTATCTTCAATTAAATAAAGTTTCAAAAATTAATATTTCGAATTTTTTAATCTTATCCCACCCTTTAGAGTTGAAAAACAAATGTCAACCTTAAACATCGACTAAAGCGGTAGTTCGTTTTTATTAGTCGTCAGTCGTCTTTGTGAAGGACTTAATTTTATTTTTGCAGAAACTTCCAAATAATTAAAAACAAAAAAAAAACTTAACAAACATTTATATCAAAAGTAAAATGTATATTCAAGATGAGCCATCTTGGAAGAATGAGAGCTGTTGAGCAGCTTTGAAAATATTTTTTTGTTTTCAAAATTTGATTTTACTAAGTACATTTGTTGCACAATTCGTATTTATCTTAAACATAATAATGTATGCACTTGGTATTTGTTTTAATTTTTATTTCTTTAAAAGAAAACTCCTTAAATGTAGATGTTTACATAGAAATTGATTCATGAAGAATAAGAGAAGACTTTGTTTGATTTTTTGTTTTTTAATACGTATTAAACTTTACTTTTTTTGCAAAATAATTAGAAAAGTATTAAATAACTTTTTAAGAAAAATACTATTTTTTTTTTTTAATGTAATTTCAAATTAATATATTAATTGATAATAATACCACCACTTAACTTAAATTTGTTTTACTTTCACATTCTTGGTTTGTTTTTGTTACTTAAGCCTAGTTTATATTCACATCCATGCGTAGCGTAGTTGTCATATAAGAAAATCATTTTTTTTTCTAGGCGTGAAAAACTGTCAAAAACTAAATGCAATTGTTTTGGCGACAAGGAGGAACAAATTTGTCTCGAAATAAATGCAACTCAATTGGCTTTTCCAAACCAAATTTTATGGCGAAAACTCTTTGGTGCATAAGTTTTATTTCAAATTTGATTTCACTTCGCTTTGATGTATAAACTAGGCTTTACACAAAAAAAATAATGTTATTTATTCAATTCAATTGCCTAAGCAGTTTGTGGGTTTTCCATGTAAGAGCTTTAAAGGTATCCAATGAATAGGAACATTTAAGGCCAGATTCACTTAATTAAAGTGCCGACACCCATAAGGGTTCGATACGATAAAATAAATATTCTGATTCAAGAAACAATAAGGCCAGATTTAGGCTATCGCTATGATAAAATATTTTAACACAAAATAAATAACAACAGCGAAAGCTTTTAATGTATAGATACGACTATGATAATATGCTCAGTTTCTTATGAAATTAAATATTTTATCGTAGCGATATCGTTTTGTCGATGTAAAGATTTTCGAAGTATCAACGCTCCACAAAATTAGGCCATCTTAAGATTGGGGCATTTTTCATAATGAAATGTCAAATCGTGAATGTAAAAACATTTTGGATTTATCTGCTTAGGCGTTCACTTAATGATTTTTGTCGAAATTTAGTAAAGCTCCCTGTTTGAGTATAAATATTCATCGTAGCGACCAGGGATTAAGCCTTATGAGTTTCAGGTGAAGATTCCACGCAGAAAATTGACATTTCGCCTATTGTGAGTTTCACCCGAAAACCAAAAATTATCCTTCTTTGTGAATATTCATTTCGGTCAAAACGTTTCGTAATTTAGAGCTTAAATAGTCACTTACCTTTTGACGGCAAACAAAAGAAAAACGGAGGGTACTGGGTGCTCCTTGCACAATGTGTTTTTCTTTATTTAAGGATAAGACAAGTTAAGGCGAAACTTAGAATAGCTTTTGAAATTCCGGGAGAACAAACATTTTTCGGTTGAAATATTTTCTATGTGAAACTCATAATAAGACTTATTTTTTGTAACTGACAGCGTTCACATAAATGAACATTAAACAAGAACGATAAGCCTTCATTAATTAGAGGCACCATTGAAAAAGGGAAATTCTTTCTTTGAATTTTTAGAAATCTACAAATTTTAACCGCGATCTTAAATTTAACGAAAAGTGAATAAATTGAGGCAAAGTTATCGGCCGTACACGAAAACTAATCATTACATGAGGCGTTCCAAATAATAAGCCCAATCGAGGTATCCGTTCAGAAAAAATGTTTCTGATTTGTTCGAAATTTATCATTTTGGGAACCTCAAAAACATAAACAAATCAAATATCTGCAAAAAGATTGTTAAAGAATATTCAACTGAGACTGGATTTCTTTAATTTTTCGAAATTAAGTTAAATAATTACATTACATTACATTAAAAGTTCAAATGAGCTGAACTCAGTCGCTCCATTTTCAAAGTTTTTTTTTTTTCATATGTATATGTAAAAACAAAATATGTTAAAGGAACCATTTATTTGAATTCTTGTTAACGCACTTAGCATCATTGCAGCTTTTTCATTTCCTTGACAATTTTGATTTTATTTATTAAAACAATTGCTTGCAAATTGATTTTTTTTTGTCAATTTTCTTGGTAAAACAAAAAACTTGGTCTTGTGACATACATATTTTGTTCCTTAGAAAAATATACTTTTATAAATTTCTTATGAAGTTTTTCCCTATTTTAAAATTTAAATGCACATCTATGTATTTAATTAAATATGCAAGTACTTTTTTCAGTTTATAATCCACGTTGTGAAGGCTGTTGTTATTTGAACAGAAAAAAAAAAAAAAAAAACAAATAAATAAAGTCCTTTAAAATTCATGGTAAATGTTTTTCTCTAAATAAAATTTATAACAAAAAAAAAAATAAATTACTAAAAGTGTGTTTAAAAAATAAAAATAAAAATAGAAATGGAAATTTTTATTAAAGTAGCTTAACAAAAAAGGATCTTTAAATATATTTTATTAATACATAACAATAACAAAAACTCTTATACCTTAAATTAAAAACAAAAAATGATACTTAGATATGAATTAAAAATAACAATGTATAATGGGATAAAATTATTATGATGTGTCAGTAAGTGTTTGCATAAACAAAACCAAAATTTTGAAAACTATATAATAAAAATAATATATTATTATACTAAAAACTGTTTTATTTATTTGTGGAACAGAAATTAGATTTGGTACTATTTATATTCACATTCGTTAAGTGCGGTTGGAAAAACTTATGGGATAAATTTTGCTATCCCATTAAAAATACCAACAAAATAACAAAAACAAATATTTTATGTACATTACACCATGATATGAATAAATTAAAGTCTACAGTGAGTGTCATTAACACCTTAATAATTTCTGGAGTATCATGGAATTTTCACCAACAAATAAACGCGTTAAAAAAGGAGTATATTTAATTGTTATTAAGAAAAAATGCATTAGTTTTACTTTAAATGCTATTGTGTAAATTAATAAACGTCAAATGTTTCCGCATCGTTCTCATTTGCTATGCTGATGCATGACGCAGCTGATGCTGATACAATTGCATCAGCAACAACGCATCAAGAATTTTCTTGATTCTTATTTGTTTGAAGTTTGCGCATTATTTGATGCAAGTTTGCAATAATGAACACGTTACGCAAAAAGTGATGCGGGTTTGATGCATTTATGAATGTTTGGCGGAAATGATTGTGCATCATTTCTGCAACGATGCTTTTGTGAATTTACACATTGTTTTGATAAATTGCTACTGAAAAAAGCTTTTGTCGTTTGTTATTGGGATGCAATTTTTGTTTATTTTCTTATTTAAATTTCATTTAACTCCAGAAACCGTTTTTGTTTATTTTCTTATTTAAATTTCATTTAACTCCAAAAACCATTTATGGTTTCGGTTTGCCGGGTAATTTTTTTCTTCTAAACATCAAACTTTCTTTTTCTAAAATCACTTTTAGCCATAGATAAACAATAATAATAATGATAATGACCACTTTTCAATATTTTTCGTATGACTCGGAAACTAAGCCGACTTTGAAAATTTACTCTGTTTCCGAGTTATACTAAAAATATTGAAAAGTGTCCAGTGTGACCATTCTCTGAGAAACGCATGGATGAATTTAGTAATATTTTCGGTTGTATTGCCACAAAAACATATCCAATAATAAAAACCTTGCAAGTTGTTGTCCCTCTTCAAAAGGTTTTTTTCGATAGGCTTTTTCCGTAGAAATAATTTTGAAATTGATTTGTGTAAGTTTCGGATCCGTACACTGAATCAGATTACTTATTCTATGAAACACAATATGTGAACGGTCACTAAATGGTCATTAGAAGTTAGGGAGTTGTAGTCCCATTCATTTGGCAGGCAAAGATTTCTTTCAGGAATTAGTAACCTGTTTTCAAAGGTTACAGTATGAATTTCAATATCAATATTTATACTAAGGGCTTGTATGTGAAAGAAAATTTGTGAAATTACCTACATAGATAGGAAATGTGCTGAAATATGTTTGTATTGATTTGAAAACAAAAATCGAAAAATAAATAATAAAAAATAATCTAGGTATAAGGATTTTTGATAAAAGTGTTCGGCAACTAGAGACGTTCGGGAATAGGGGCAACTACTCTACCTACCAATATTTTCGATCACGTGGTAGGAATTTACGTGCAAATTTAATGTCATTTAATCTAACCATTGATTCAAAATTTTCTTGGAGTGACCAATTCATAAAATTTCCTTTTCAGCCTACTTAATTACTGACCAACTGGATTCTGGATGGCATGCATTTTTTGCAAATATCCCACACGCTGTATGGTTTGCTAAGGCTTAGCAACCACTAGCAACTAAGTTGCGATCAACTTTTAAGCCTCGAACAAATCTTAGAGATTTGTTGGTAGCGGGTATTGAAATTTCCTGCATTTGTAAATAACGTAAGCTGCGAGGCAAAAGAGAAAAATAGATCTTGTATTGTGATAAACGATAAAGGCTTAAGGTTTGGTGACCAAAAAACTACATTACTTACTGTTGAATTCCTAACAACCAAGTATTTCAAATCAAATTTTTCGTGGGGGATTGTGTGCACTGAGCAAACAAATTAATTATACAAATATTCAACAGTACATTCAGTTTATAACGTGCATTATTTTGTTTAAAAACTTATATGTACATATATTTCCGAGAAAAATTGGAAAAATAGGTAGATAGTTGTGCGGCCAGTAAAGTTAAAAAAAACAACCACTTACGATGGCGAGCTCATATCATCAATTGACTTTGGGCACTTTGAACCGAAGTTAATTAATATTTTGATAACTTCTTATTAACTATTTACTATTTATACCTATTTAGATTCATTATTTTTTTTTTTTTATAATTTATTTGCTTTAAATTTATTTAAATAAAGGACGAATACTTTAAAATGTTTATTAAACCAGCCAAAGAATACTTTCAACTCCAGAGAAATGTCAAAACTTGTTCAAACTTCTTATTTTACTATGTATCCTTATTTTGTACCTTTTATATAAAATGATGATTATCATCTAGTGAGCCTTAAGACAATTATTTACATATATATAATCAGTAATTGACCTAAAGTCCACAAGAGGACAATCATATTTTTATTGGTTGGATTTTGGAAGAGATCACTCTTGATCCCTTACTTAGATTCCTTAGTTAGTAAATTCATTCTTTTCACTCCTGCGAATATACTGAAAATGAATTTATACGATTAAAAAAAAATTCAAAAAGTTTTTCCGAGTTTTATACGCATTAAAAGGTTTTAATGAAGAAGCTGAATTATGGTATAATCTTTGAAAAAAAACATTATCCACTGAAGATCTTCAAAAACTGGACCTATGCCATGTTCTACAGGAAGCAGACATTTTTTCCCAAACACAAAACTAGCTCTTCATATTGCCCTAGCATTACCTTGTAGCACAAGTTCGATTGAAAGGACTTTTAGTACGTTGAGAAGAGTCAAAACTTGGCTTCGTTCAACCATGATCGAAGATCGTTTAAATAGTAAGTGATTAACCATGGGTGATCTTGGTAGATAAATATAAATATGTGATTGAATATTAAAATTTTCAGGATTATGTATGCTGGGTGTACACAAGCAAGCAGTTATGGAAAATGAGAAGGAAATTTAAAAAAAGTGTTAGAAAAATTTGCCCACGCCAATTGGCTCTAACGTAGATGGATATAGAACCATGTGGAAAATTTCTTTTATTTGTAGCTTACAAAATTCACTAAGCTTGAAACCAGGGGGCAAATTACCGCAGCAGTTACCGAGCAATACGTGACTGAATTAGGGTAAGTGTACCAGTACCCGGCCAGTCACTAGTATCCGTCCAATTTCAATTAAATGGTTAATATTAAGAAAATAAAACATTGTTTACATGGGCAAATATATTCTGACAAAAATTCCAGGTACATTTTACGTTTTGGTAAAGTTTGACAGATCTGTTGTAGACAGATCCATGTCAAAAAAATGTTAAGAGTACGAAGTTCACGGCGAGAGTAGAAACTGCGTTTTAGAGTTCCAAAATGTTAGGAAAACCAATAAGAATAAGTTGTAATTTTCAGTATTATCCGTGAGTATACAAACTTGTATTTTGTTTTATTGTATCAACAATAAAATAAACCATCTTAAAATTAAAAAAAAAAATTAATTTAATGTTCTAAATAATTAAAAATATGGTGGCCGGTTACTGAAACACCATTTTTATAAGATGTTTTAGTAACCGGCCAGGGTGGCCGGGTACTAGATTTTTGCCTCAAATCAACTTTTGTATCTCTTTTATGCTTAAATGAAGCAAAATACTTCTAGCTTCCTCTACCATCAACTAAAATGTATTTTACAAGTAAGATTTCAGTATCCGGCCACTGTTTTTGTTCAAGGGATTACTATGGCCGGTTTTTAGAACAAACGGCACCAGTATACGGCCACATAACTTATTGTATGTAATTCATACATTTTTGAAGAAAATGAGTGAAGAAACTGCTGCACAAGAACCGAAAGACCTTTAGCGAATTGGTTTTACATTTCTTTACGAATAAAATGCACGACTGGGTCGTACGTAGTTGCTACTTTTTTCTAGACGAAGAGGGTTTCAAAACGTTAGTGAGAGAAAAACCTTTAAAAGCACGAAATGTGTTCCATATTGAAATTAGCAAAAAACAACTTCTTTGACAGTTTGAAGTGAAAAAAGAGAATTCCATCTAAGTTCTTGATAAAATATGATTGTATGAAAAACAAAAATTTAAGTCATAGGAGCGGTTTTTTTTTAAATAATGTTTTTCTAATATATTTTAAATTTGAAACATTTTTTGGGAGAAATTTTGGTATGCAAATTATAGGTATTTATTTCTTTATTTTTAGGTCTTATTTTAAATTTTTATATAGGAAAATTAATCTGAATAATCCGTTCAGCCGATAATGAGAAAATACAAAACAATAAAAACCAAAAGGTTTCATCAAAATCATAGCAACCGTTTTATAGAAAAAATAACTTTTTCCTTACCGTTTTTTTTTTAACATTTGTTTGGAAGGTACCGTTATTTTTTCGTAAAAGTACTGTAAAAGACGAATATAAGAAAATCTCATATAGAGAAAGATAGATAAATTCTTTATTTCATCAACAATTATACTATATGTTTTCTTAAGAAAAAACGACATGGCAATTCCCGTCTGCCTCATATAAGAAAAACTCGCTTATGAGATAGACATTCTTAAACACCATGCACATTTCCATGAAGTAACGTGTAAAATGAGTTTAATATAAGAAAACAGTTTATAAGAAAAACACTGATATAAAAAACTTATTCTGGTACAAAATTTCGAAATTTGAAGTCTGAAAGAAATTCATAATTTAATGATTGTTTTTGGCACTTTATGAGCTATTTTTATAAATGAATGAATGAATGCAAATACAAGATACATACAATCATTCAGTGAGTAGGTGTTTTGGAAACTTTTTTCATTTAAAGGAAATTTTCTTTCTCATATTGCGTTTGTCTAATAAAAGAAATGTTCGTCCTTATATACAATTTTTCATAAAAGAAAACACGGTTATTAGAAAGAAATTCTCTGCATTTTTTGACTTTTTTATATGTCCGTCATCTACTGTAAAACTTTTCCTTAAATGTTTTTAAAAAAATGTTAATTAAAAAGTACTACGTAATTTAAAAAAAATACACCAAGTCGTTTTTGAAATATTTGATTTTAAAAAAATTTGAAACATTTTTTTGAAAATCCAAAAAACATTTTTTGAATATGTAAATGAATATTTACTTTCTATAGTTTTAAAGAAAATCGAAGATAAAAATGGTTTTTTGGGGGGTACCTTCAATTATCATACTACTTAAAGGTAAAGCCTTTACTTAATTTAATTAGCTTATTGATTTTTTTTTTTAAGAAAAGTTGTGGAGCCGTTTCTGAGAAAGTTGCTTAAGAAAATGTATGGCGGATACCGCTATTTTTTGTTCTAAAAAATTAAGAAACTGTGTGGGTGGAATTACTAAAAAACGCTATTTTACAAGTTTGAAGAAAACCGATCCAGCGGTTTAAGCTGGTAGCAGACAAGCAGACATAATCTCAGAATGGTGAAGCTATATTTTTTTGTCTTCCCTATCATCGTAATAACAAGTTTGATCAAAATCTCAGGTAAGATTTTTTTCAACGAATGCATAACTTGCCATTAGTGCTTTTGCCTAAACTTAATCGCAAGCAAAAAAGATGATGGCCGGACATTGGATCAAAGTGGCCGGATACTGAAATTTGGTGGCCGGGTACTGGTGAAAATTCACTTTTTTAAAAAATAGATCCATATAAAACATATTTGCAAGCACTAAAGTTTATATTTTTTATTCAATACTAAACATGATCCATAATTGGCCAAAACAAATAACATAAACGAATAAATACAATAAATACACTTTTACCCTACCTTGATTATTTATCATTTAACTGGTTTTCAATTTTCAAATGAGAGAGAGATTAAAAAATTGCTTTAATCATTTCAAAATTTGTAACTTAAACACAATAGTTTTTAATGAGTCCTAGCTTAACAAATGCAAACTAACCTAGGTGCCACCTTTCTTTGTTTTTCAACGATATTATAACGGAGTGACATGCCCGTTGCTCTAACTAGGACCACGGACCACTAAAAATTAATTTAAATTCAAACCAGTTTTATTTTATTCAACCAGACAACTGTTATAACTTAGAATTATTTTAGTGTTATTGTTTAATTATGTCGGGACGGCGCGAACGCCATTCCCGGCTACCAAAAATTACACGAACGAGTTATTCACATTAGGAACAATCGCGAAGGTCAATCCAACCGTAGTGCAATGGCCAGACCTCACTTCGGGGGAACCGCCTTGATGATCACGGTAGCCCCTACGCCAGGTAAGTATGCTTTTTGGTTCATTTTCTTGATTTCTTATTAAATTTTGTGCACAAAGTAACTGTCAATTGTATAAAACTAAAAATAAAATTTCCCTTTTAAAAATAAGAAAATAACCCTCGTGTCCCCTGCCTTATCACTTCTAATCTTAAAAACAACAAAAACACACAAACTACCTAACATTTTCGAGAAAGCGCATGACAATAAAATTAACTTGTTGAATAGTCGAATCCAAAGGGAATTATTCTATCCAAACAAATCAAGTAAAAATAAAACTACGAAAGAACAGCAACAAGTAGGTTATAAATTTATAAGTTACATAGGTCTAGGAAGGTATCTAGCTAGTTCCCTTTTGTCATACCTAGACCTACCTAACTTACCCTCATCAAACATGAAAAATTAATAGGTAGGTAGAGGTAGGTACATACCTATGTAGTTGAAAAATCTTTCCTTCAGCAGCACCCAAATGAGAATTTAAACTCAGAGCTAAATGATTTCTTCATATTGAATTAGAAATTATGCTAAATTCAGCAATTCTACTATGCACTACCAGCTACTACAATCACAACATCAACATCTGTGTTGCATTTGAATTTTTTTCAATCTTTTCCATAAAGAAGACTTATCTGTCTGCATCTTATACTATGTAAGTAGGTCCGCATTATGATTATTTTTTTTTTTTTTTTTTTTTTTTGAGAAAAATAAATTCATCTCGTAATTCGTTTTAATCACCATCAATTGGTGGCCAAGCCACCTCGAACCACCAATGTATACGATACGAGAAGGGAGTAATTGCCAACTAATTCGGTGACCTCTTCAGGTCACACCAACAGTCCGTCGTCACAATTTATATCATCGCACTCAGTCATCAGAAAAACTCATGCAAGTCATCTTGTTCCGTTGATTGAGATTGTGACTTGGGAACTGGGATTCAAGGGGATGCTGCCAAGTCGTCACCATCATCACCTACTGCTTGATCTTCGATTAATTAAGTATAACCCTTCTCCTTCCTCTCTCCTCTAAAAACATCTTATGGTAAGATGAAAACACTCAGATGGATGGGTGGATCTTGATTCGTGTGTATCATCTAATGAATGAACGAACTCTATACGAGAGCAAGAACTAATTGTAAACTTGTGTTCCTAGTTTATGGCAAGATTAAACTACGGGTTGGACCATCAGATCAGGCCATAGATATACCTATCTGAGCTAGGGGCAAAACGGGTGGGAGAATCTAATTTGGTCTGTTTTAATCCGTTTCTTAAGTGATGTTAATGAATTGAGACAGAAAGCGGGTCATTCAAGTTCTTGACCTAACTAAGAAACGTACTACCATCAATTAAGTGTAGATGTAGGGGCATCAGAGTGTTGTGCACAGTTTTTGTTTGTTGTTTTTGCGTGATAGGTTTGGGTAGGTAATTTTAGTAACAAATATCGGAACCAGAGGACAAGTAAGGCATTCATAAAAAAATTAAGCATCAAATTATACATTTCGTTTGGAGAGTTACAGGTACAGAGTGGAATCTGCAATCTTTCAAACTTAATTACGTCAGTCAGTCCATTTGGAATCTACAAAAAAGGCTGAATTAACAAATATGTTTCAGAAGGAGGTTTAGTTTAAGCTCAACTGTTGGGGGGATTCATATGAAATGTAAGTTATCTTATACTTGCTAGGATTCTATAGCTTATTTACGTTGGACGCCATTTTAAATTTAAAGTAAAATGTCAGCATTCCAAGGACGTTGCATTTTAAGCTCATAATTGTGTCGTTTTCGTTTGGTTTTACGTTCTGTTCCACCATGCAGTTCTCTGAAATATGGAAAATTTTGAGTTGTTGGAGTGAAACGCAATACTCCAAACATACAATCTAAAAAAAAAATTAATTTAAAATGAGAGAGTTATTTAATGAAAATAAAAAAATAAAAAAAAAACAATTTCCTTAAAGCTTAAAATGGCGCCCAATCCATAGGTATATGGGGTACAACAAAACTTGTTGATTCCTTCATTCTGATTTCTCTTTTTATCTCACTCCCGTCACTTGGTAAAAGAAATGGCCAAGTGAGGCAGAAATTTTCATAACAAAAAGATTTAAAAAAAAAGAGTGGCGAGAAGTATGAACATCGTCAATATTGTCAGAAATATCTTTATTGTTTGGAAATGAAAATAAAATTTTAAATAAAGTTCGTGTTTCATTTTTGTTGGTAAAGCCTAGTATTTACCTACTCTGCTGAAAAATCAAAAGTGAATTTTCGACTTCAATAGGTACCTAAGTTTATTTTATGATTTTTTACTCTTCCTTATTCAAAACGATGGAAATTGATAGCAAAACTGTTTATATTTCGCTCTCACATTTGGAAACCGTCACTTTTGTGGAGAAATTTCAGTTTTACTCGAACTGAGTACTAAGCTTTAATAATAAGTAATAAAAAAGGAAAAAGAGAGTTAGTTGCTGATGCGAAACGAATGACACAACAAAATCATAAACGAAAAATTTAGATCTATTTTTGTTGTGCAGTACGTTGTTCGATAAGCGAAATTGATATTTGTAGTAGGTTATTTGGAGAAGTCTACACTCTTTTTTTGCACACAACTGATAACCCATACCATTAACTTTTTGAGGGAACGTGACATTTGTATTTAGTTTTTTTTTCATTTCTCTCATTAAACCAAGAATATTATAATAAGGGTGTTCATACAACGGCGTTAAGGAGTCGTATAGGTAAAGTTTTAAACATCTGTCACAATTTGTATACAATTTTACAACATTTGCGATGACTTTACGCTGTTGCATTACCCTTTGTTAAGTTATCTTTAGTAAGTAGAGTGTTCCGAACTAAACAACAGTAGTCACTGATTTTTTTTTTTTTTTTAGACTGTTTTTTTTTTATTTTCATCAGATACTTTGTTTTATAAAACATTTAACATATTCTCGCTTTTTAAAAGGCTTTAACTAAATAATAGACCACAAAATTTAATTTGATTTTTCCAAAGATGTTCAAGAAAACAATAAGTTTTTCTGTCCATGTACACCTTAATCGTTTTGATCGGACAAGTACACGCTTCACAACCTTTTTCATGAAATCACCATTTAATTGCGGAACACTATTAAAATATGGCTGCTTATAATTTGTTGGCACTTGGTTTTGTTTAAATTTTTTGAACTTGTGTAGCTGTCAATGAATATTTTCTATTTCGCATCAACAGCAGATATCATATGCATAACCCAGGCACAAAATGTATACTGACCAGGGTTATTATGGGCGAAGTCTCCACTTTTTTTGCATATAAAAATTACATTTTGTGATTGTTGTTTCTTTCATTTAAACCTGGGTTTCAGGTAATTTGTTTGCGGTTAATTTCTATTATTGGTGAAACTCATTAAAAGTTAAACAAAATATTTTGAGATTCCTATGTATCTACAAAAAATATTTGGTTCAGATTTGTTTGTTCATAAAGAAGACTTTTTGGAGAAAATGAATGCACAAAAAAAGAGTTCAAAAAGCTTTAATGCGATTTTCTCGGCTCTCATTGGACGAAGAGTAATATTTAGTTTTTGGTTTTTCAGGTTAAAACATATTATAGAACTCAGCCCTACAAACTTTTCTGACACCTCTTTCCAATTAAAGTTATTTTTGAAACTTTTAAGTAAAAAATTATTTTTTAAGTTTATCTCGTCTCTAAGTTCCTTTCTAAACAATAAAATATTAAATTAATATGTGTAGCAGAAAATGTATAAAATACAGCGTGATAAAGTTGCCAATATCCCGCGGACAACTATGAAAGGGAATACAAATAGGATTCGTATAGAACGCATAAAATAACGTTTCTTTGTAGAGGGCACAATACTATCATTTTTGACTCCAGAAGGAAGGGTCTTTTTCGAATCGCTAAGGGAGAAGGGACAGTATCCCAAAATGAATATTTTAAATGAAGTTTTGCAAGTGCAATTTTTGTTTCTTTTCATTTGTTATTTTTTTTTTTAATTTTTGAAACTTCTACGATGTGGTACGTACACGACAGAAAAACTACTTTTATAGGAAGCAAATTGTAGGCCATTTTTGTTGATATTTTCCCTGCTTCATGTTTTCGGGGATTCTAATTCAAAATCTGAGGTCTGTGACTTGAAGAAAAAGTCAGCTTGCTAGACAAGAAAACTTCAAATAATGACAGCAAGACTAGTCCAAAAATACTTGTAGTGAAAAGCCCACCAAAAACCATTGAGTTTCATACTGATGAGGAAGAGCTTCTTTTTGAAACAGATGGTAACAGAAATAAACGTAAATCCAAGAAACGGAAAGCAGAGGGTAGCCCAGAGACTGTTCAAAAAATTAAGCAGGTAGCTTCAAAAGCGGATATCCCTGCAACAGTGAAAACATCAAACAATGAAATAAAAGATGTATCCCAAAAGAAGTCTTTTGCTAAAGGTACTAAGCAAACTTCACCACCTCCAATCATGATTTCCGGATTGACAATATTTGGTGAGCTTAAGAGCATAGTAGAAAAATGCAGTAATAAGGCATGTAAATATACATCATACAATAAAGACAATTGGAAAGTCATTGTTGAAGACGCCGATGCGTATAGATCTATCACTGAAGAATTGAACAAAAAGAGAATTCAGTGGCACTCGTACGAAAATAAAGCTACAAGGTCGATAAAGGTAGTAGCAAGAGGCCTCCACTCTTCATGTGATGCCAAAGATATTGTCGAAGACCTTATTCAAAAAGGTTTCCAAGCTCTCGATGCGAATAATCTTATTAAAAATGAGACAATCAAAGACTCCACTGGGGTATCAACGACAACAAGGAGATCTCTACCTTTGTTTATGCTCACCTTTGAAAATAAAGAAAGTCTCGATAAGATCTACAGTATAAAATCAATTATGGGCATAGTTGTCAAAATTGAACCACTACGAAAGTCAAAAATTGTTCCACAATGTAAACGCTGTCAGGCCTTTGGGCATACACAAAAATACTGCAATCGTGAGTTTGCTTGTGTTAAATGCGAAGGCAAGCATGCAACTAAAAACTGTCCCATGGGCAGAGAACAGAAAGCGAAATGTGTTAACTGTCAAGGCAACCATCCTGCAAGTTACAGAGGATGTCCAGTTGCCAAAAAATTCCAAGACACAAAAAGAAAAAACAAAACTGGGAACAAGCTAAGAAACCCAACAAACACAAAAGCAATAGTTGAAAGCAAAAAAGTAGCCGTTGAAAACAAAACTAAAAATCAACCGCCAAAAGCAATTGCACTAAGCAAAAGTGATGAAAATAAATCCTATTCCCAGATTGTTAAAAATGTGCGGAAGAACGAAGAAACATCTATTAAAGAAATGCTTGAACTTATCCTGAAAAGGATTGACAAACAAGATTTAAACATAAAACAGCTAAGCGAAGAAGTCGCTCTTAAAAAACAATGATGGACAGAACACTCAAAATCGCAACATGGAATGCAAACGGTCTTTTACAACATGTATCAGAACTAAACATCTTTTTAGACATAGAGCATATAGACATTTGTTTGGTGTCCGAAACTCACCTCGCTATAGAACAAAATCTTGATAATAAATTACCTAACTATACGTGTTATCACGCTCCGCACCCAGCTGACAAAGCTAGGGGAGGATCAGCAATACTAATAAAAAAGTGCTTAACACACTATGAAGAGCCGAAGTTTACTAATGAAAACATGCAAGTAACCACAATTAGTATTGGTATAAAAAAGAAAGAGTTTAAGATAGCATCTATATACTGCCCTCCGAGGCGCTCTCCAACTGAAGAAGACTATGCAGAACTCCTAAATTTGTTAGGACATAACTTCCTTGTTGGTGGCGACTTCAATGCTAAACACACCCAATGGGGATCTAGGCTCATAACAACGAAAGGCAAACGGCTATATCAAGCAGGCCGCAAATACAACTGCGAATTTTATTCTTCTGGCTCGCCAACATATTGGCCATCTGATTCTAACAAAATACCAGACCTTATAGACTTTTTCGTAGTAAAAGGTATTAAACGAAACCATATAAGTGTCGAAGGTAATTACGATTTATCGTCAGATCATACTCCAGTAATATTATCACTGAGCGAAGCAGAAATAATAGAGAAAAGTAATCCTAAGCTCGTGAACAAAAGAACAAACTGGAACGAATTCAGAGATAAACTTGAAAGTTTTATAAACCTAAGATCCCCTATGCAAACAATTGAACAGATTGATCATGAAGTAGAACAATTTATTGCTGATGTGCAACAGGCTGCAGAAGAAAGTACTCCAACAATTTCGAACTCAAGAGAAAAAGAAATAAAATATCCTGTCGAAATAAAGGAGCTGATCTTGGAGAAAAGAAGAGCTCGAAGAAAATGGCAAGCTACGAGATTTCCAGGTGATAAGGCAGTTTTTAACCGTCTTAACAATGAACTTAAGAAAAGAATCTGGGAATTTAAAAGTGATTCACTTAGTAGATTCCTGAATAGTCTGACGGCGGATGCTTCTACGGAATACTCCTTATGGAAAGCAGCTAAGCGCCAAAAAAGACCACAGGCACAAAACCCGCCAGTAAAATCTCAAGATGGTAAATGGATCGGAAACCCAAAACAAAAGGCTGATCTCTTCGCTGAACATCTCGCGAATGTATTTAAGCCATTTCCACCAAGCACAGCTACAGATCCCTTACAGTTTGTTGATAGAAACGACGAATGTGAAATTCCTTTTGTCACGCTCAAAGAAGTAAGAAGTATGTGTCAACATAAGTTGTCTAACAAAAAATCACCAGGGTACGATCTAATAACTGCTCAGGTTTTGAAAGAAATGCCTTCTATAGCCTTCAAAAAACTACAATTTATAATAAATGCATGCCTTAAACAAAGATATGTGCCACATCATTGGAAAATTGCAGAAGTAATTGTTATACCTAAACAAGGTAAGCCACCAACAGAAGTAACATCTTACAGACCTATTTCGCTTATACCAATCATGGCAAAAGTTTTCGAAAAACTGCTTCTGAAAAGACTAAGCAGAATAATAGAAGAAAGAAGACTAATTCCGAGCCATCAGTTTGGATTTAGAAATAAACATTCCACGATAGACCAAGTGCATCGGATTACGGATGTTGTGGAAAAAGCACTTGAAGAAAAACAAGTATGCTCGGCTATATTCTTAGATGTTGCTCAAGCCTTTGACAAGGTTTGGCACTTGGGACTTGAGTACAAACTGCAAAGGGATCTTCCCAGGCAGTACTACGAAATACTGAAATCCTACGTTACGAACCGACTCTTTAGAGTACGGTACAACCAAAATTACTCGGAACTAAAGAAAATTGAAGCCGGTGTACCACAAGGAAGTGTCCTAGGACCAACCCTGTATCTGTTATATACAAGGGATATTCCAGTGGACATCAACGCTATCATGGCCACCTTTGCTGATGATACTGCAATACTGGTGCCAGATAAATCCGTTACGAAGGCTACACAAAAACTGCAATATGCAGTCGATAAAGTTAGTGATTGGACGCAAAAATGGCGAATCAAACTAAATGAAACAAAATCGACGCATATAAACTTTACAAACAAAAAAATAAACAATGTTCCAATTCTTATAAACAGTACAACAGTACCTTACTCCAATACTGCCAAATACCTTGGAATGACTTTGGATGCAAAGCTTAAATGGAAAGAGCACATCAAAAAGAAAAAAGACGAACTAAACTTGAAGTACAGAAAAATGTACTGGTTACTAGGAAAGAACTCTGACCTATCTATCCAGAACAAAATAATGTTATATAAGCAAGTACTGAAACCCGTTTGGACGTATGGCATCCAACTATGGGGCTGTACAAAGAAAACAAATGCTGAACCCATCCAAAAATTCCAAAGCAAGGTCCTTCGCGGAATAATAAATGCCCCTTGGTATATAAGAAATAGCGATCTACATCGGGACCTTCAAATTGAAATGGTTACAGAAGTGGTTAAAAAACACGCTGTATCACACAATCAGCGACTGCAAAGTCATACCAACTCCGAAATGGAGACCGTCTTAAATGTACGAGACAATGTTCGGAGATTAAGAAGAACCAAGCCTCATGAGCTGATGGTCTAAAAGCTATGGAAAGTGTTATAACTTAAACTTCCCACAATGCGACTGATAAATTAAGAAAGAAAAATCATTTGTCGATCTTTCATAGATTGGTCCTGATTCACCGGTGGTTTTAGTGCGGTAAGAGTCCCACACTACTTGGTACCGATTCTTACCGAGTGTCTTTTGAAGATTTCCATCGGATAATAAAAAAAAAAAAAAAAAAAAAAAAACGTAAAAAAAAAAAAAAAAAAAAAAGCATTTTTAAGGAGTTTTTCACTTGTGGCTTGAAAAATATCAATATTCGTATATAACATTTAAATAAAAGAATTGACACTTTACACAATTTCCAACAAATCGTCGTTTAAGGTTTTCTCTCCAACAACCCACTTCGATTCAAACGCGAGTTGAGAATTGACCTATTTTATTACTATTTTGTTTTCCTGAAAATCCACTCGAAAGCATTAATAACACTGTTTGACAAAATTCTTATGCTCTTTGATGTGTTGAATTCTCTGGCTTCAAAATTGCGTTAGTACTTCATGTTTTAGAGATATTCGAATGTAATATTTTGGAGAGAATACATTTTTTGACAAATTTTGGGTTATTATGATTCGATGTTGGTAATTTTTTTCGAATAAGTTCTTATAGTCATTCTGAAGTATGGAAATTTTCTTCTTTTTAAATCTTTCAAATGCCTTCAATCGTCTTAAATTCGTATTTAAACTGGGGACCGGTCGTTATTCTGTATTCCAAAACTATATGGATCAAAAATTCTGTATGAACATAACTCTGTATTCCATTATTCTGTATTTTAAAATTCTGAATTTCAAATTTCTGTTAATCCAAAATTCTGTAAGTGCCAGAAAATTCTTCTGAAAATATAAAATTCTGTTTTCTAAAAATCTATTATTTCTTCAATGCTAATTTCGACTTCCCTCCGTACAAATATTTCTTAGTTCCAGTTGTAACGGGTTATTTTTTAGCTGGTTTGGTTTTGGCAACACTGGTTTTGACAGCTGACGTGTGTTTAGTACCTTGTGTCACTGTCAAACAGCTTCAGTTTGGTTTGCAATTTAACCATGGATCGTCTTACAAATGAACAACGCTTGCAAATTATTGAATTTTACTATCAAAATTCGTGCTCGGTTCGAAATGTTCATCGCGCGCTGCTTTCATTTTATGGTCGGCATTCTCGACCTTCTGAGCAGTCTATTCGGAAGATTGTGACCAAATTTCGCACCAAATTTACTTTGTTGGACATTAAACCACCAACACGTTTACGTACTGTGCGTAGTGAAGAAAATATTGCGGCCGTATCAGCTAGTGTGAAAGAAGACCGCGAAATGTCGATTCGGCGCCGTTCCCAGCAGTTAGGCCTTTGTTACAGCACTACGTGGAAAATTTTGCGGAAGGATTTGGGCGTAAAGCCTTTTAAGATACAGCTGGTGCAAGAACTAAAGCCAGCCGACCTACCACAACGCCGAATTTTTGGTGAATGGGCTCTTGGAAAGCTGGCCGAGGATCCGCTTTTTTATCGAAAAATTGTGTTCAGCGATGAGGCTCATTTTTGGTTGAATGGGTACGTAAATAAGCATAATTGCCGCATTTGGAGTGAAGATCAGCCAGAAGCATTGCAACAGCTACCAATGCATCCCGAAAAAGCCACTGTTTGGTGCGGTTTATGGGCCGGCGGCATTATTGGGCCATATTTCTTCAAAGATGATGCGAATCGCAGCGTTACTGTCAATGGTGAACGCTACCGAGCAATGATAACAAACTTTTTTTTGCCCAAAATGGAAGTGCTTGACTTGCATGATATGTGGTTTCAACAAGACGGTGCCACATGCCACACAGCACGCGAAACAATGGCGCAATTGCGAGGCGAGTTTGGTGAACAGTTAATTTCACGTTTCGGGCCGGTCAATTGGCCGCCTAGATCGTGCGATTTGACACCATTAGATTATTTTTTGTGGGGGTATGTCAAGGCTAATGTCTATAGGGACAAGCTCGCTTCGATTGACGCACTGGAAGCCAACATCCATGCATTCATTCGTGAGATACCGGCCGATATGTGTGAAAGAGTATGCCAAAATTGGACTCAGCGGATGGGCTACCTGAGACGCAGCCGCGGTCAACATTTGCATGAAATTATCTTTAAACATTAAATTGCAAGGTTCAAACTATCGATTCAAATAAATATTTCATTCATTTTTTCGAAATTTGTGTGTTTTTTTTTTTTAAAGTTCTAAACCTCTTAAAAAATCACCCGTTACCAACGTGGTTCAGCAATTTTTACTGACTGATTTCCGAGGAATAATTGAGGTTCAACGATGGTTTAAGGTTCAAGTATGTTTTAGTAACCAATTTAAATTTGAACCTCAGTTAATTCACCAAAGTCGGTGAGTCAAATTGCTGAACAACGGATTAAATATTTGTAATCGTTAAATTTCAAGCTGCTTTACTTTGTTTTTTTTTTATATACATAGTTTTGCTTGAAATTCATGGATCAAACAACTAGTGTCAAAATGTATTGAAATTGGCTCGTTTCTTATTTTTTTGTTAATACCTATTTGAAATCGAGGAAAATCAGGGTTAAGTGACTTACTATACTCTCAACCATTATTGTGTGCATGTGTTAGTCAGCAGGAATCGAAGTAACTAACAATTTTGTGCCGAGTCCCATCAAAAGCCAAGACGATAGGTACTTTTCATGGCTCTTGAAGGATATCTCAATTTCTCGAAAATAAGCTCCCTGAAAAAAATTTTAAGATGGCATATATTAGGAAATCTATGGCCATGTCCTCCAGCCAGTGTCCCGTTAGTCCAAAACTGAATTAAAAAAGGTTTGGAAACATAGTAATCGAATCGATTAGATTGTAGAACGAGTCATCCATTTTTTATTATAATAAAGAAAGTATATTTTATTTTTTTTTTAGCTTTTCGTGCAAAAACTAAGAAAAAAGCGCACTTTTTATTATTATCAAAATAATTTTTCTTTTATCATTTACAGAATATTAAAATCCAGAATTTTGTAATACATGATTTTAGATTTACAGAATTTTGAAAACTGAATTTTGACACTGACCGAACTTTGAATTTACAGAATTTTATTTATTTGTTATTTTTTTATTAATTAAATATATAAATATAAATTACAAATTATTTTCTAAATATATAGCTCTAGCGTCATGGACTTACGGCTAAGCACTAACCGAATGAATTGAAGATAAATAAACGCCCCATGAAAATAAAAATTTATTTTTAAGGCAAAAATTGAGTTTTTTGACTCAAGCCTACATATACGACAATAGAATCAATGTCCAAGGAATCATGCTCTCCACAAAAAGCGCCATGAGGCTTAACATTTCCGGGTAGCATTTAAGCCCATCTGCAAAATGTATTGCCTCTTAATGAACCAGGAACTAGTCGAAAAGACCCCCTAACGTTTTTTGAGAAGCAAAAAACGAAGATTTTCTTAAACGTACTATCTAATTTAAGTTTCCGAAATATTATGCAAATCTTACAAACGGTTTATAAAAAGTAAAGTATATATAAAAGTGGGTGTGGCAGTGGGTGAATTGTTTTGAAACTTTTCTGTATTTTTGAATTCACCTAGAAAATCAAATTCCCTAATTTTCATTAAAATCGCGCAAGCCCTTTTAAGATACTAATCATATATGCAAAAATGGAAATCGAAAATTCCCTTATATTTTGTGACATTTCTATTTTAGCTTTGGAAAACAGATTTTTGTCTACCATCTCTACACAATCGACTCACTGTGCAGCGACCTAATTTTCTAGGGGGATAAAATTCAGTTTTTCTTAATTTCTCGAAAACTATCAGTTTTTTTTAATGTAAAGGTAAAACCACTCAAGTCACATTTTGTCTCTAATATGATTTCTTAGGTGTATACGCTCTGGTCTATTAGAACGTCTAATTCAATTTTTGTATATTTTTTTAGTAATGGTGCAATTTATCTCAATGTGATTTTTGGTAGCTTCATCGTTAGAATCGACCTTTAATTTAGTGTGGCCTAATTTTTTTGTAATGTGACTTATGTTGATTTGGAATGACCGATTCAATTACAAACATTCTTTTTCATACAATCAACGGATTCAGAGAAAATCATGCAAGAACTTTATGGTGGAACAAATTTTGTCAAAAAATGTATTAAAATTTCATTAATCGACAGGCACAATTTTTTGTACGATTTGTGCTGGACTACATCTCCTCATTATAACACCAAGTTTGTGGGGTGTCCGGGGAATGGGGAGATCCGCCGCCATCTTGAAAAATAAAGTGATGTGGATTTTATTCAACAACTCGATCGAAAATCCTTTTACAATAAAATCATGAAGAAATAACCTTTAAACAATGAAATTATCTAAAAAATGAGCTAGATATTAACGAACTGTGTAGGTGTATTAATCTTCAAGTAATAGTGTGTCAAAGTTGTACTTTTGATCTGGTGCTGAAAAGGACAATACCTCTTTTTTGTCTTATCTCAACTCATGTAAATTTTGTTCAAAAAAATTACATTTGCTAAGATATTTACAAAAAAAAATGTTATTTGTCCCTTTTACAGTTTATATATTTTATTGTCTTAAATCTCATTTTTCCAAATTTTTTTGTTAAAAGAAATCCAACCAAGTTTTCCACCGTCCACCCCTGGCACCACAAAAACCTGGTTTTATAATGAGAAGATGTAGCCAAACACAAATAGTAAACAAAATTATGCCCAACGATTAATGTAATTTTAATAAATTTTTTGACATTATAAGCTCCACTATGAAGTTCTTGCATGATTTTCTCTGAATCTATATTGATTGTCTGAAAAAAGTGTGTTAATCTTTTTTGTGTAGAATTACATAAGCTTCATTTGGAACCTTCACATTTATTCAAAAAAACTGATAGTTTTCGAGAAATTAAGGAAAAATTGAAGAAAATAAATGTTATTCCCTCTAACCCCTCCCTTAAAATATTATGTCCCCACCCAAATTTAAGGAACTTTTTAGAAAAAGCTTAAGACGTCAAAACAAAGCTCCCATTGAAATTCAACTTTGTCTGATTTTTTTCGAAGTGAAAGTCTAATTTCCTTTGGCAAGGTACATCTCTTTTCAATTAAAAAGTGGGAACGAGACGTGAATACTAAAAAGTTAAAATAAAATTCCAAGTTTTCAGTTTAATGTGAGCACCGTGTAGCTGGCTATAGTCTGTCAGCTCATTGTCAGAGCATCGACAGATTTGAAAATATTGTCAGATCTGACAATCGTCTGAATTTCTAAAAGCTACACATTACTCGTGGTCGTGCGTTGCGCCCCCTACTGACACACAATTTTGTATAATGGGGACACTAGTCTGTTCGTTATTTCACAAAAACTTCCAGTTTTTACCAATAATTTTTATATTAATTTTAACAGAACTCTGGACTAAAATTGGTTGGTTGAAATAGGAGCAAATACAAGTTACCCAGTCGTGAGCTTTATTTTATTAACCATGCTAATCTTTTATATTTTGTTGTTATTTCTAATTTTATTCTCAATATGAAAAAGAATAAGTTTTGATTTAAGTCTTTTGTTTCAATCGAATTATCAAATAACGATTTTTGTATAACAAAAAAGTCTTATCTGTCTCTTCTGAATGAAAAAAAAATAAAAAAAAAACATAGAATGGTTCATGCTTTATGGGCATATGTAATTAAATAATTTAAAATGAATGTAGACAAAAATAAAGTATTAGTTGGCAATTTTCATTGAATTTCGGAACGTACATCAATTTAAAGCATTACTTTGAAGATGTCGCGTCATGCATGCGTTGGATATAGAGGAAACTGTCATTTGATCTTTTGAGCTTTTGTTTAATTAATTCTGTTTTTATTTGTTTTGGGGAAGTTAGGTGCACATAAGAGGAAATAATTCAATGGTGAAGTCGATTTCTTTGAAATAATAAAAAATATGATTGAGTGAATCTTTAAGGGCCAGTTTTTCAGTGCGAGATTATTCGAGTCTCTGAGGTTATCCTTTAGGGCCAGTTTTATAAATATGAAGAGAATTTTGATATGCGTAGTTCAATAATTTTAGCCCACCGATTTTTGGAAATAAACAGAGGTTCAACGATGGTCCAAGAATGTAAATATGGGTATTTCCCATACTTGAATCTTGAATTATCGTTGAACCTCAGTTAATCCTCCAAAATCAAATCGTTGAGTTAAAATAGCTGAACCACAATACAAATAATTCTGATTAAGATAACGATGATAAAGAAATCGATATAGTCTAAGAGCTGCCACATGTATTTGGGTTGAACACATAACCAAAAAATGAGTATGAGGTGCATTCATCTTGACATCGAATACAAAAGTCTGGCAGAATTATTTTGGCGTCAGTGGTTGGGACTATGGGTTGAAAATAGCGGTTTTCAGGCTATTGTGCTAAGGCCACCCAGGTTTCCTTTAATTTATTAAAAATATGAAATGGTGCTCTGTCATTTTCTTTAAGTCCAAAGATTTTAATTTTAACGATCCGAAAAAATAAAACTCAAGATTCATGAGCTTTTGAAGCGAACCCTATCGGTTTTATTTTTGAGACTTTTCTGTGTTAATTTTTAATTTTTTTTTTAATTCTCTAAATATCTCTCAATATGGCCACCTTAAAAGTTTATATCTTGAGTTGTATTATATTAATTCTGTAGACTTAAAGAAAATGACAGAGCATCATTCCCCATTTTTAATAAATTAATTGAAGTTAATTTTGCATAATCTTTTTAGGATATAAAAGCCAGTTTGAATTACGTAGAAGCCCTAGGGCAATGCAATCTTCAGCGCCCATCTTCCCATTGGACGGTTATCTCTACAACACATGTATAGATTTCTATTTTTCAAATATTGTTTACAGTCTATTACGTTTCCTGATACGAATCGAAAACCATTAACGTAAAAAACTTTTTTTCACCAGAACGCAGTTGGATTAACGAAATCCATAATTAAAACAAGATATTTGAAGAACTCTACACTTTTTTTCGCACAAATAGACTAAGAGCTGACAGCATATTTTTGGGTTGAACACATAACCAAAAAATGAGTATGAGCATCCGTAGATGCTTGCATCATGACATAAGATTCAAAAGTGTGGCAAGATTTTTTTTGGCGCCCGTGGTAAGGATGAGGGGTTGAAAATAGCGGTTTTCTGACTTTTGAGTTAGGGACACATGCACTTTTATTTAGACAGATAGATATGTTTATTTCGTTTTCAGTTTTACAATGGTTTGTTACTTTAATTTATTTATTAAAAATGGGAAAAATTAATTACACGAAACTTTTTGTTATTTCTTACATTACAACAATATTTTCAGTGTTTTTTCTCTCCTTTTTGTTTTTATTTTTTAATTGGTGAAACTCAACTCTCCATAAATATTTTTGCACTGGGTTTTCGTAAGCATTTTTGTATCCTGTTGAAAACCACAGGTAACGGCGTATACAAGGGGGGGAGTCACGGGGTCATGACCATTTGTCCACTTGAAGTGGATCAACAAAAAAAATGAGACCAAATTATAAGAATATAATGACAAGCCAAAATTCAAGTTTAAATCGTATTCCATTCACCCAAAAAAAAATCAATTTTTAGATTGAATCTGACTTTAGCAAGGGATTCTTGGAATAAATTTTTACTGGTCCCAAAAATTTTATTAACCTATTTTTTTGTAGATTTTAAAAATATTAATCAATGCATCAATTTTATTTAAAACAAAAAATAAATTCATTGGTAGCTACGGCTCTTCAAAATAATTTTGTATGTTAAGATTATTATGGGAAAAACTGTTTTTTTTTTTCATAATTAATGAGAACAAAAATTATTGTTTGAGTTTTTTTATAAAATGGATCCTAAACAAATATTTCAAGAAATAAAAATATCAATTATATTGATTTTTTTAAGTTTTGAAATACTAAATGAATTGAAACGCATTTATTTGTAGATCAATTTTTGTAATGTAATGTAAAACAGTGGAATTTTGTCCTTTTTCAAAAATATTTTTTTGTACACACTTAATCCAATGTAAGCATTGAGAATTTTTTAGTTTAGTTTAGCTTATTATATTGCATGTCTATAAACAGTAAGAATTTAATTCTTATAAATAAGTAAATAATTTAGACATTAGGGTGGAGTGAAAATGTATGGAGTTTTTTTAAATTTGTTTTTTTTTTTTTTTTTTGAATTTCGTTTTGTATTTTTTCTAACCTTATTATCATCTGATCTAAAAATTTCGATGTGATTTGATTGTTTTTAACGAAATGGGGCATACACGGCTGTTCTGATATTCGATCGAATTGAACCCGTGCGGATTGAAAACAAAAAGAAATCCCAATTGAAAACGTAATTTTATTCGTTTTCCCGAATGTCTATGAATCATAGATGTTCGGCAAAACGAATGGGTCCCCAATCCACCATTTTTGTCGTTTTCAATTCCGGTATCTCTTTGTTGGCTGTTTTCAATCCGTATGGATTCAATTCGATCGAATATCAGAACAGCCACCATAGGCATGTTTTATGAGTTTTGTTCAAAATTTGGTCGTGTCGGAGGGACCTCCAAACATCCGATTAAACATATAATATTTTGTCTTTGTTTTTGACGTCCAGTAGCACCTATTTCGCTCCACCCTACTATACATATTTAACACATTTGTGAACGTTCGAAACCCTTTTTTTGGTCTGCGTTCCATTTTTTTATGACTTGTGGTCGGTCAATACCGCTAACATTTCTTGCTTCAATAAAAAAAGTCTGCAAGCTATACATTTTTGTCTATTATTAGAGCTAAGCTGATTCCAACCACCTACCACAATTTTTGATCGTTTAAGAAGAAAATTATATTTTGTATGGATTGTTTTGGATAAGGAAAAAGAAAGTGATGCAAACTGTCGCTAAAAACGATCTTCCAACTTCAAAAAATGTGAGAGATATTTTCAATTTTTAGATTACATGTGATCTCCAAAACCTAAATATGTGGCAAGCAGAAATTAATTTCAAGAAAAGCCCAGAATCAAAAACTCTCTTCATTAATACTGATTTGGTTATTTTTTTTTTTTTGTTGGTAATAGATCGTGGAAATTTTAATGGAGAGTTCTATCAATTACAAAAAGAAAAACAAAAACAAAGATAACAAAATAAAGAAAAAACAAAAACAACTCAATTACATCACAACATTAAGTTCTGTGCAAAAAAATAGTATAGACTTATCTAAATTATCTGCCACATTTAATAATTTTGATGTGTCATTTTGGGAACACTTCCTTTTCCTGAAAATCATTTGCCCATGTAACATTTGTCCGCGGATTAAATATGTACCTTTATGGATTTTCGGGCGGGATTGGAAAAAGTATTTAATACTTTTGAAAAGTACTTTTTCGTATTGTTGAAAAAAAATATTTTATTTTAGTAGCTTACATATTTTAATAGATTTAAGCGCGAGAAAATTTATTTTATTTTAGTATTTTTTTTTTGATGGATTTTAAGCGCGAAAAAAATTTAAATTCTCAAAGAAGCTAAGAAAACATAATTCCTGTTCCATCAGGTACTTAAAAACCAATAATAATAATAATTTTTAGTTAAAAATATATTTCGATGGATTTTAAGCGCGAAAGAAAAATTTAAAATTCTCAAAAAACGACTCTAAGCTAAGAAACAACAATTCCTGTTCAAAACGCTTAAAAAAAATTTCATTATAAAATGATTTTTTGTTCTTCAAAATGCTTAAAATAATTTTTGGGCATGAGTAAATTTCTCTTAGGAATCACCTTAAACGCTTAAAGTTATCTTAAGCGTCCTCGTCACCCAGCTACCCCAAACGAAAATTCCGTTTTTATTTCTTACAGATGTTTACCCTACCAAATCCTAAGGAGGACTGAATTTTATTCCGGAATTAATTTAAGTTATATCTTTGGATGTTCGTTCTTGTTGATTCTTAAGTTTCAAATCTCAGATTTATATGAAATGAATGAATATTATTATAATTCTCTAAACATTGACGTGGCGAAGACTCAAGTGCGATTTCAATGCTGATGACAGCGAAAACGATAAAAATACCTCAATAATTTCTCTTTCATACAGCTTGAAACGCTATTGAAGTGAAGTTAAGCTATAAAAAGTTCTCTTTAGGGCTATTCAAAGCATTGCAAGGGGAAATTAAGTTTATTTTGCTATGAATACAAGGTAATTTTATGCGCTTCTGAGCCACACAAGAAAATGTGGACCTTGGCGCTTGCCTGATGACTTTAGATACCCGAAGCGGAGCAATGGAGTTGAGTGAGCGGGATAGAGGACCCTAAAGAGAGGGTTAAAATCCAGAGAACCGCGAAGCGGGCCATCCAAGGGGCTCTTGCTCAAGTAAACTTGATACTGGTGCTCAATTGATGCATAGAATTATACGAAAATTGACTTTTATCCTTAAACGCGATTTGTGGCTAAACTAAACGTCCTAGAGGCATCAAAGTTTACATCTTAAAACATTATTTGCGACTTAACTGAATGTCCGTTCCAGCGGCTTATAAATCCAGATTCTTTAAGGGCAAAAGAAACTTTACATACCCCTAATCCTACCGTGAGCCCAAGCATGGGCTTATGCCTCACTGTTTATAAGCGTTTATTCGTGACCCAAAGTACTATTGCGCAAGAAAACTTAGTATTGGCGTTCAATCAATGCATTTCTAGCTAAAATTTAAAAAAAGAAAGCCTCCCGACAAAAGCCTGTGCGCGACACCAAAACATCGACGCCGTCATCGTCGTGGCCGTCGTCATCAGTTGTCCATTGTCACCCAAACCCAACAACCTAAAAGAAAATCCAATTATTATCTCTTAATGAGGCCTTACCTCTACCGAGATCTAGGAAGAACGCATGCACTTCTATTTATGTATATACTTTTTAAACGGCGGAGAGGCTTCAATACAGAGAAGTCTTCTTCATATTGTCAAAAATCAAAAATAGTTTTGAAATTCAAATTGAATGACATTGATTGGCTGGTGCCACAAAACCTATAAGAATCTAATTAGATTACAGAGCTGTTGCTTTATATCAAGAATAGTAGGAATCCGCGGGCAAACGTTACACGGGAAAACGATCGGCGGGATTTCGTTTTTCGGGAAAACGATCGACGGGAAATTGTTTTTCGGGCAAACTTGACGCGGGAAACCGTTTTTCAGGAAAACATAGCCATAGCCATTTGCTTGCTTTTTTAATTGAAGAAGATCTTATTTAATTGGGGATAGGTTCAAACGCTGAAGATAGTACAACTTGTTACAACCCGCAGATAAAATAAGAAGTCTTTTACAAACATAACCACAAAGTTGAGAAACTGATGATGGTTAAGGCTAAAAGATGACCAATCACCAGAATCCCATCATCCAGACAGAAAGCCAAAGCCCCTAGAACCGTAAAAGTCGTTATTCATTTATTGGTCAAATTAAAAAGATGACAATCAACATCATAAGTTAAAATAACGGTTTGTTTGTATACATTTAAATCTCAAAACAAACTTCATAATAAAGTCCAGGTATCTTCATATATAATGAACAATCCGGTCCAAAAGAAATATTCCACACAAATTTGCGCCGCAAAAGTCACATTGGGAATATCAATCCTTTCACAAAAAAATTGCAATTTCTTCATCATCATAATTAAATAATCCCCTCGAAGATTTGGTATCTAAAAATGACCGATTTGACATGCAAAGTGTGCACAGCAGTGCTATAAAGATGAAAACTCTAACTTGTTCTTATAAGCGCCACTTATGTGCGGATGGATATCTCGAAAAATTAAATTGTTCTTCTCCTGATGTGGCTTTGGATGCAATATCCAGCCGAAGAGCGCAATTCGAGATGGTCTTTTTGTGGAGACCAGGAAACGATATTTTATCGTATCAACGACAGCATTGCAATTATATGTGAATAATAAAAAAGAAAATACCATTAACACTGGCATCATTACGATCCGCTATAAAACATAAATCATAAAATACTAACAATCCCCTGAAGCAGGAGCTAAAGGAGCATCAGCACGTATAGTGATGCAGTTCCTTCTGTCAAACACCGGCTCACAGGTCTATGCGACGATAACACCGCGCATCGATAACCTTCCGAATCAATTTGAATTTCGATTTCTCTCTATTAGTTCCAATCCACAAACTGCCGCACAATCCAAAGAAAGAAGAGTTCTTTGTGCTGAATTTATAGTCATATGCAGGAACCTCCTCCATGGTAAGATCAATCCAGAGGGATAAACTTGTTCCATAGATAAAACAACTTGGGTATACCTACTCAGTCATGATTAACATGAACACAAGATACAAAAAAAAAAAACAATTATCACGGAACAGAAAAACATCTTTTCTGCATTTATCTACAGTACCGGCACTATGTATCCGCGCGCGCTGCCACCATCGCTTTATTAGCAGGCCAGCTTGGTATCTCTTATACCACAAACTCCTCCATCCAACCAACTCACCAACCGGTAAATGTCCTCGGGGATAATCAAGCAATGACAGGGAAGAGAACCCAAGAAGTACAACACTCATGCAGAAGAACATAATTTCCCAATCACGATTTCGAACCATATAACACCTACTCGATCCCTAATGATCTGGCTAATGTATCCAGTTCCTGACATTCACCGAATACAAACAACTAGCGCCCTCTCGCCGCCGTATCGCGTATGGTGTGGTGGTAGTTGATCATGAAAGATGCCGAGATACACGTACATTCTCTTATAACGGTATCGAAGATGGTTAGACTCGTATAAATATATATAGTGGGTGACCGTCAAAAACATTTGCATGAAAGAGAAGTATTTGTTTTATTTTATCCTGAAGGCACCAGAGGTGTTCTTCCTTACCTTCTCTGAACAGTTGATACTCTGTACGGTATGTACTTGAACATTGTTTAGTCAAACCACCCGCACTTCCAGTTCAATGGAATATAACACGGAAGGCCACAGTGGGGTTGCTTTAGAAGAAAAGGGGAACATTTAACTGTGGATGAAGAGTTAGGAAATAACTGAAGCAAATTATCAGACGAACCTAATCTCCATATTTAAGCAGTCTTAAAAAATAAGTAAAAAATATTTAGATATCTCTAAAATTAACTTAAAAAAAATTATTTGTAGTTCGAATAATATAAACTCAAGTACAAAATCTTAAAAAAAGTTTACTACAATTAGCAAAGCTTGGCTTGGCTTCAAAGAGTTTTAATTAACTAAGCCCACTGCGCTGCTGTTGCGAAACGAAAAATCCCATACAAAAATGACACAACGAAATTATAAACGAAAAATTAAGTTCTATTTTTCGTTTTGCAGTGCGCTGTTCGATGAGCGAAATTGATTATTGTAGCAGTTCATTTGAAGAAGTTTACACTCTTTTTTCGCACACAATTAACTACCAAGACCATTTGTTGTGTTCGAAAAAAATTACATTTGTGTTTTTTCGTGTTTATTTTTATTGTTTCTTTCATTACAACATGGTTGCCGTGGTTTGTTTGCATTTGCAATTGTTTTAATATTTTGAATGAGTGCAACTGTCAACGAATATTTTTCCAAAGGTTTCCGAAGCATGTCGATGTCTTGTTGGAGACCAACCAAACATTTCGTTTCGCACCAGCAGCGTACTAGGCTTTAAGTTTGTCGTAGCTTTCCGAATCGTATTCCTGCAATACGCAGTCAGTTTGTTGAACAAAATTGATAATTGTAGTAGATTATTTGGAAAAGTATCCACTCGCATGAAAGTAATTGCTTGGTATATGAGTTTATTTAGTGTTTTTTTTTTGTAGCATGGCTTTCGGTGATTTTTTTAATTTGCTTTTGTTTTTATTTTTTCAACCCATGAAACTCTCTAGGAACATTTATTTTCAATCGCAGCACTGGTCGCAAATCATCTGCAAGGCACTTTATGGCATGTTCAACATTTTACTTGAAAATTTGTTCAATAATAATTAAAAATTTCTTTTAAGTTTGGCTTTATTTAAAAAAAATTTAAAATTTAAAAATTATTTTAGCTTGCGATATAAGTACTATAAAGCAACTTTTGGATTTGTGCAGAAAAAAATTAAGGTAACAAACATAACGTTATTATGATAGAGAACTCGAAAAAAGTGGATGGCACAATTCTGTCTGTCTGTCTGTTCCTCTTCCTACAGCCTGAGCCACTCAAGCGGTTTTCTTGAAATTTTGAACTTGGTTTTTTTGTAACTCTCCAGAGAGAAAATTGAAACTTTTTTAGCTCCAAAAATAACGGTAGTTGTCATACATTCGCTAAGTTTATCTCAAAAACAGTTCCAACGGTTTTGATAAGAAAAATCAGTGGACTACTGGAGGTGTAATGTACTTTTTAAGGATCTTTCTGAATGCTATTTCACTCCTGCACGCAAAAATTCAAGAACAAGATGGAAGCTTACTCAGAAGAACAAGGCGAATGTTTTAAGCAGGAGGTTATGGGCTAAAAGCACAGGGGACGTTGTCAAGGTCAATATAAGGAAACTTTCATGGGAAATTATACTTGGAGTTTATTGAATCGGTAATATCAAAAAACCACTTAAGTTACTTTTTTTCATTATGATTTTGAAGCTCGTAAGGGACCTTTTTTTTAAAATTTAAGTTTATTTAAACTATTTCCTTCAATATTTACGTATTTCAATTTTTTTTATCAAACATTCTTTTAAATAAATATTTTTTTTTCATTTTTTTAGAACCAAAAATAACTGTACCTGTCATACAATTTTTTTTAGCAATTTTATTCTCAATAACGGCTCGACAACTTTTCTTAAAAAAAAATTCCGTGAATTACTTTTAGTAAAGGCTCTCTTTGAGTGGGGAACCATTTTTCAAAAAATAGATATTAATGGCACCTCCAATTTTCGATTTCCTTCAAAACAGTATGACTGATTTCAATATTTTTTTAATACAGAAGCTTCTAAAAAGTATAGATATTTTTGTGTACTCAAATTTAAAAAAATACTTTTTGGATTTTTTAAAAATGTTTCAAAATTTTTTTATGAAAATCAAATATTTCGAAAACGATATATTTAATTGATTTGTATGAAACTCGATACTTAAGAGTTTTATAGTATACTCTCTTAAATAATTTTAGAAAACATTTTACATACATATATGAGAAAACGACGGTACCTTCCATACAAAATTTAAAAAAACCAGAAAGGAAAATATTTTTTTTTTCTCAAAAATGACTCCTACGAATTTGATTAAACTTTGTCCGTATACTTAAATTAATACGATCTTTTACAAAAAATTATAACATTTTGGACTTAGCAACTATTAGGAGTAGTACCTGTCATAGAACGTGTTTTTATTTTGAACTTTCTCATTATCAGCTGAACGGATTTAGATGAATTTTTCTTATGTTCAAATTTCAGAACAGATTAAATAATATTGCATAATTCAATATTTCAAAAATGGGTTCACAAATTTTTTCCAAATTTTATTTTTGAATGCATATAAATAAATACTAAGGATTTGCGTATCAAAAGTTTTCCTTAAAAATGTTTATAGAATTTTATATATAAAAAAATATTTTTTAAGAAAACAGCACCAACGATTTTAAAATGTTTGTTGTCTAAACAATCATATTCAGTAAGGACTTAAGATGGCGTTCTTTTTTTTTTCATTTCAAACTCTCAACGAAATTTTTTTAGCTAATTTAAATGTCGCATTTCATGCTTTTAAACATTTTTCTCTCATAATATCGATGTCTTTTTACCAAATAATTTTCTTAAGCTTTTAGCACCTTGAACATAAGAGCATAGCAGGTGCGATCCAGTCGCATTTTATTTTTCTCAATTTTTTAATTAGTATTTTTAAAAATACTTTATTTGTTTTGTTTGTTTAAGTAAAATTACTTTGCCTATCTGTTTGCTGATTTTCATAAAGAAATGTTACGTATTTTTAAATTTACCAATTTATTTTCTCCTTTCACACAGTTTGATTATTTTTCCTTAAATTTCAACTATTGTTTGTCGATTACTAACAGGTTCAACAGGCTGTGCATGTGCACATCCATTTGGAATCAAATTCTGCTAAATTAATTTATGAACCCCAAATTTTGGTGTAAAATCATATACACCTTTGTACTGCCGTCCTAAGCAAAAAGGGGTAAATGCCAACATTTTAAAATTGTGCTAGTTCCATGATTGGAACCGTTAATTAGTTTATTATTTTTATGTAAGACTTCAAACTCATATTTCCAACTTCAAATGGCTTGTTAAAATCACGAAGCAAATTTCATTGCAGGTTTCAAGCAAGTTTCTTAGGTGCCTCTACTAAGCTTAAAAGTCGCAAGTACATTTTTTTAAGTCATCACCAAAATAACTTTAACTTATATTCAAGTAAAATAACATAACTTTTATTTATAAGAAATCGTTCCCAAAAATTTTCAAAATTATTCAATTGGAAGACAAGAAAAGCAAAATTATTGAAATGCTCAGAAATACTAAAATGGAGATGAGCCTTTTTCCTTATGACGTCAGTATAATTAATTGCATTTTTCTTTTGGAGAGTTCTTTTTTCTAACTTTTGAATTTGAAGAAAATAAAAACGCTCCGGATTATAGGTAAAAGTTGCCCTTTTTTAAACTTAACAAAAACAAAAACAGTACTTAACTTTGACTTTAAATATTTATATATTTATTTAGTTCAAAAAACTTTCTTGCAATTTTAGACCTACAATTTCTTAAGTCAATTTATATTTTATCTTAATTTAACTCTTTTTAAGAGATGAGAGTGAGATACAAATAAGCGACGTCAAAATGAATAGCCTCACGTGAAGCTCGTATGAGCACCGTCTTTTGTTGTTGTTGATTGTTTTCTAAATAAAATTAATAACAGTAAAAAAACAAAAAATTCAAGTGTTAAAAGTTACACCACGTCTTCCGCCTATTCGAAGGGTAGCGCTTGTGGCTTATAGCAATAGACTGAACAGAAGTGAAGTTGGCTCCTGGTAGTCCATATGTAGTAGGTCAATGTATTCAAACTTCGAAACTTCTTGAAAATTCAAGATTTTTTTTATATTTCTGTCCTTCCAAATTCAAAAATTTTCAATTCGATATTTTGGAATTCGAGATAATTATATACTTTTTTTGAAATTCTGTCCATTTCAGATTTTTGTCAATAAAGATAATTTCACAATCCCTTCTCATAGTCATCATTTTTCGATAAGACTCATTCACTACGACGGTTGTTTACGTATAAGCTTTACTACTAAAATGCAAATGAAAATCCAATTTTTTGAAAAGCAGGCCCAAAACAAATGATAAACTAATAAAAATTAGAAAACCGCAGTAATAATATAGTCGTCCAACAATTCAAACAACCTGACGTATTCGCAAGATATGGAAAAGATTAGCGCCTAAATAGGACCGTTAAAGTTCTTAACAATACATATTTGCACTCATATTTGTAACTTAAGTCGCGTTTCTACTTGTGCAACATTCAAAAGTAATGTCTTAACAGACCCCATAGTCAACAGATCTATACCCAAAACTAACCCCACTGTATCAGCTAATCAGCCCGCGATCATTATTTCCCTCGCATTATGCATAGCTAAACCAAAGCCAAAAACACTTCTTCAATCTACCTTTCCAGTCTTTACAATAGAGTTAGACTCTCTACAGAACACAAGGAGAGTCACAAAAATTACTAAAGTCAAAGCCACCTTTGTATATTGTAGGTACATAACATATGTACATACCTGCTTTGAGCCGCTGTGCTGTACATATTTAACCAATTGAACCAAAATTTAGGCCACAATCGTGAGTGTACCTCTCTCTCAAGCCAATTCAGAATTCACCCTCTTTTAACAAATATTTTATTCCAAACGTGTTGAATCTGAAACGACTTCAGTTCAGACAACCAACAACCAAGTCTTCGTTTCGTCTAAGTGTTAGTATGAGAGCAGTTAGCTAGCGCGAGTAACACAACTCACGATTCGTCGAGACTTTTTAATGACTTAGCTTAGCTGGTGCTGGATATGAAGCAACCACTTCCACTGAATCGCCTATACCAAGCAAGCATCAGTCTATCGTAGTTACTCGTCGTGTTCGGTTCGGTGCTTTAGAAAAAAAAATATCTCTTCGATACAACACTTATAACAAATCTGCCAAGTTGGGCGTTGTCGCGCCTTCTTCAAAATCTGGCAGTTGTTTTCAGTTTGTAGAACTTCTGATTTCGAAATTTCTGTTACAGACTTCTTAATACTAACGCTTATCATTGTTTCGCAGTAATTTCCACCTGTGATTAGATTAAGATACTTTTTTATCTGACGTACCTTCCTGCCTATATTGTGTAAAAAAAGTATCTATAGATAAAGTATCTCTTGCGAAATCCGCCAGTAAATACACCTGTGTGTTGTTTTGTATTGATATTTATTTATTACCATAAAGTTGATGTGTGAGAATTTCATAGTTGAAAAATTCTATTTGAATTAGTGAAAGTGTTGTGGATTCTACAAAGAAGCAACTTTAACATATTCTATATCTACAACACCCACCCCAGGTGGTTGTGGTTGGTAAATGCTAAAAGGTCAGTGCACTCTTTCTTTCTCTTTTATAACTGCAACACTGCACAATCTACCTTTAAGGTGTAGCGGGAAACTTAGTCCTTGTTCCATATTTTAGTTTGAGAATTATATTTCCTTGTCCAGTACCTACCACAGCGGTTAAGTATTCTTACTTAAAGACCATACCCTGCCACCAATACCAAAATAACTGCAATAACATCACACATACTCAACCCAACCCACACATTTTTGTTGTTACCAATGTTCGAGAGGGGGAAAATAAAATCGAAATATTCTTACCTGTATCTTTTGTTTGTTATTGTTGTTACTTGTTACCACACACAGGTATGTGAAGGTTTGACAGGTGTTGCCAGACAAAAAGATCATATAACACAATAATGCAGATTGGTAATATAATAAATTATGATTCATTCATTAGAATTTATTTTTATTATTTTTTGTTTGTTTATTATTGTTAAGTTCGTAGGTATAACTTTTTTATGAAAGGAGATATCAGAAATCAAACTTGTACATAGCTTATTTATTTCTAGTGGCTACTGATAAAAACAAAACGTGACTAATTGTAAAAATCACGCTTAGTTTATTTTAAATTGAATTCGAGATACTAAAATTGGATATGGCATTTTGATGCAGATTTAAATGCAATATACATAGGTAACGTTTGTATTGCGTATTTTCTGAGAATCGATGAGGTTGATATTTATATTATTAGAGAATTTGAGTTAAATTCACCAACGACTGGTCATAAGGTGGCTAGAGGTTGGAAAATACACCTGTTTTAATAGAAGTAAAGCCTAGGGTAAATTCATATTAATAAAATAAAATTAAAGTAAATTAACGAATACACCAAAATAGGTACAAATTAAGTTTAGAAATGCCTATATTATTTTTAAAGAGTGCGAATATACCTACAAAAGATGACATTTGGTGAAAAAGTAGTCATTATGCAGTTTAATTCACACTTCGTTGAAAGCAGAGTTGTTGATTTTAATTTAGAGACTAACGTGAATAATCAGTTTATAGAAGAAAATTTCAATCCACGAATGCAGTCTTGATCAAGTTGTAAATTAGGAGCTTTCTTAGTGTTTTTTTTATTAATAGTAGCTTTGTTCTTAGTCTTAGTTGGGTATAAAGAACAATAACGTGCAAGAGTTTTTATAATTGAATATGATTGTTTGGCATATAAAAATGTTTAAAACCAAAAATGCTACTCAATTCATCGATGCATCTCTAAAAACATTTTCACAAAGCCCGCTTTTCAATATTTTTGGTATTGCTCGAAAACTAAGCGAAATTTGACAATTTAACACTTATAACGGAACCGCTTAGAAGATGAAGGTGCTAAGTGACATTTTTTGAAAATATCGTTTTATTTATTATTATTATTTGAAGGTCCTATACCAAAACCTAAATTTCTGTCTCATGTGCACTACTTATCTTTCGCATCTGAATTCCTGAATTCAAATTTAGCGAATTATGAAATTGTCATATGCAATGGATTTGTATCAAAAAAGTAATATATCAAAAACTTTAAATGCTGATTACTCAAATTTAGAAAATGTTGCTTAACAACTTCATCATCTAAATGCTTCAACTATTTGCCATTTTCTTTCAAAATGGATTTATTACAAAATTGAAAAAATTATCAAAAACCAACATAAAAAATTAAATAAAATAAAATACAAGGTTTTTTATTTTTTTCCTAAATTCAACATTACTTAAAGATTGGGTAAAGAAATACATGAACAAAATAAAGTAGAGACTTTAGACTTTAATATGGCATAGTCAGAAACTTATTTTTACTTAAAATTCACAGAGATCATTACCATTCAAAATTAACCATTTCTTATAATTATTGGCAGTTTTGAACCGAATGTCTCTTTTTCGGTAAAAATTTCACAGTTCGGTTTAAAAATATTCGAACTCAAGATTTTGATGAAATATGACACTACCATTATTAGGTGTGCCAGATCGGGCTATTTATCGGAAATTGGGATATCTTTTTCCTAAATTGCCGACAACAATTTCAGTATGACATAATTGGACTACTAATAGCCCAAATCTAATTTTGGGCGATATTTTTTTTACCCCTAAACATATACAGCCCCATCAATAAAAATTGCTTCGATATCTTTAAATTCACAAACTAACTAAAACGCCCATCAGGAGTTAATTCACGAATTAAAATTTCATATCAATACAAATATAAACTGCCAATCCACGTTAAGTTCAAAATCTTAACGAAAATCTACTACAATCAACAAGAACTCTGCTATTACCAAAGACTTTTTTTTTTAACTGCACATTACCTTCTCACAAGATGTGACCTTTTGCACATACACTCTCTTATTTGAAGTTGTAAGAAGCATGTGTGTCACTAGCGTCAGTTTCCTTGTTTTTGGCAACAACCACAGAAGTATTTTTAAATTAATTACTCGTTTAATGTACCTATTTGGGTGAGTTAGTTTATTACCTTGAATTTTAATTTATTGATGATCAATGACTAAAGATAATTCGTATTTTATTTGCGTTTAAAGCATTCCACAATTTGGCACCACTTTTTATTCACTGAATAGTCGCTTATCACACGAAGATTCGTTGGGTCTAACTCTATTCTATGGGTACGTAGGTGAAAGCAGATATGGAAATTCGAAAAGATTCAAATGCAAAGAATCGTCGTGCAAAGAAGGGGAAATTATACTCATTGGTTTTGATCAACCGCAACAAACTTCACTTTAAAATCATTCAGTTTCTTTGTTGTTCCCAGAAATTCCATCTACATTGTTGTTTCTTTTATGAAGAAAGAATGTATTTTATTTTCCGGTGTTTTTTAAAACAAAAATAAATTATGTTTTCGGCCAATCTTGTTCAAGACAACATTGCTTGGCACACTAGGCAAAAACTGCGAAAAATTATTAGAAATGGTTAAGTTTGAATGGCTGTAACTCTGACAGTTTTGAAATATTATGACTTTTTAACATGTCATATTGAGGTGTTAGTAAGAGTCTTCTTTATTTTGTACATAAGCATGTCTTGATATACCTATAATAACAGTTTTTGTAATTTAGTTTTTTTTTACCAAAAGGTATACCATTATACAATTACACACTGATATTTTTATAAAAATCGTTGAAAACGTTTTTGTAAAAAAGCTTTTCCTTAAAGGTTGTTATTTTTCGAGCTAAAAATATACATATGTATATCAATTTCTCCTCTAGGGAACTAAAAAAACTCTTAAATTCAAAATTTGAGTAAAATCGCTTCAGTTTTTCAGTCGAGGTACAGACAGACAGAAAGACAAAATTATGCCACCCACCAGATTTGTAAGAGATTGCAATCTTTTACGAATACAATCTTTAATAACTTCAATAAAAGATTGAATTCTTTGCTCATTTTTTAAGAATGCGACTTCAAAAAATGCAGTTGCAGTCGCCATTCTTTTTTCGTTACAAGATTGCAATTTTGTTTGCTTTCAATCTTTTTCTTTTGTCGCCATCAACTGTTTGCAATCTTTTGAGACTTCATGCATTCTTTGCATTCTTTTGAGGTCTTTTGAATTCTTTTGCACACTTTGATTTTTTTGCATTCTTTTGAAGTCTTTTGCATTCTTTGAAGTCTTTTAAATTCTTAGAATTCATTGCATTCTTTTGCAATAACTGTTTTTTTTTTATTCGTCGTCGTCAGGAAGGTTTCTTATTGGTTTGGAAAATCCTTAATGCTTGTAAAAAAATAACATCCACGCAAAAAAAAATTGTATCTAAGGCATTTTAGGCAATTTAACATACGTTGTTTCTAATAGCGTATGTTAATGTTAGTATTATGGAGCACAAAACGCAAAAGAATGCAATGAATTCAAAGAATTTAAAAGAATTCAAAAGACTTTAAAAGAATGCAATAAAAATGCAAAATCTCAAAAGATTGCAATCAGTTGATCTGATGGTGACAAAAAATCGGAAGCAAAAAAAAAGATTCGAAACAAAAAAAGATTGCAAACTTTTTACCGAAAAAAAGACTGCATTTTTTGAACTCGCACTCCTAAAAAAGAATGTAAAGAATAAAATCTTTTTGTTGAATTCAATGGGATATTTATAAAGACTGCAGCATTCGCAGAGATTGCAATCTTTTACGACCCTGCCACCCACTTTTTTCATGTTCTCTATCATCGGAATATCATCTTTGACCGTTATCCCGATAATTTTTTAGCACTAATCAAAACTCGCTTAATAGGCTAAAGTAGAAAACGTGCAAACAAAACTTTTAGAAGCTGTAGAGCGATTTAAGAAAAATGTTTTTTGTATAACGGTAACTATAACAGGCTAAACCATGGTTTCTGAAGTCTTTCGTTTTCACTTTACAACCGTTTTGTCTTTTGTCCCATTTCTTTTAACTGACTCTCTCTTGAATTGAATTAAATTTTTATTATAGTTTTAAGAAAAAATTTTTGTTTACTTAAATTTTTTTTATGTAGGTAGGTAAGTACAGATAATGGCAGATATGACTAGCCTCATCAATAATGAAATTCTTAAAATAATATTTTTCTTTTTTTTTCTTTAAAAAAATCCTTAGAATTTTCGAAAACATAAAAAGCGAGGAAGGAATTTTGTAAAGAATTTCTAACAAATTCGAACAGTCGTAAAAAAGAATCTAGAGCTCACCAATAACTAAAAACTAGCTGACCATTTATATAGATCTTAGGGCCTCTCAGATGGTATTAATTTTTCACAGTTTTCCCATAAATAAGGTGCCAAAAAACCCAATGATTTTGAACGAAAATCCCAAACTTCATAAAAAAAATCTATGGCTGACCAATTTTGCACTAAAACTACCTGACAATTTTTGCAAATTTCCCATAAATGAGGTGCCAAAAATCGCTATGACCTTAAAAATTGTTAAAACTCGTTTTTAAAAAGTCCATAGCTAACCACTTACTGAAACTAGCTGACTTTTATAAAGATCTAGAGATCTTTCAGACGATAGATAATTTTTTAAAATCTCCCATATATAAAGTTTCAAAAATCATTAAAAATTAATAAAAAAAACATGTATAGTTGACCTTTATCACGATATTTCAGATCTATACTTTTTTGTAAATTTTCCATTGATGAGGTGCTAAAAACCGCACGTGATCTAGAGAAACTTTAAGCCTTGATAACAAGTTATCTAGGGCTGACCAATTTCTGGGATTAGTGACCTTTTCTGATCAATTACTGACCGATTTGATGTCATTTTCTTTTTCAAATATTCCACATATGAGGTGCAAAAGGTCCAGAGCCTCGAAACACGTGCAGATAAAAAAAAATTGCAAAGGAAATGTTCTCAAATACGGGAGAGTAACGAAATACCGAATCACTAAATCCCGAATCACGAAATCCCGTCAAAAATAAAAATAAAAATCCCACCGACAGATATTTTTTAGAAATATCTGTCCAGATTTTCAATACTATTTTTATTACTATTAAAAAATATTTTATTTTGATTAATTTTTTAAACAAATGATAGTATTTAAGGAAATGTTGGTTCGGGAAAAGTTCAGTTCTTGTTAGTACACTTCGATGAGGCAAGACCTCCATTTTTAGAGAGATAATAATTTGATTTTCAATGGTTTGGCCAATTTTTTTTGGACATTTGACCAAAATATTTTTGGATATTTGGTAAAAATATTTTTTATAAATTTTTTTTTTTTGCCGGGAGAATTCGTTACTCTCGCGATTAAAATTGGTTTCAAATATTTGGGTTTGTGTGACATGACGGGGTGATGTGGTCTAGACCTAGACTGAGGTGGGTCGGGATCTGGACAGAGGTGGGAATTTTGTTTTGGGTTTTGGTGACGGGGTGAGATGGTCTAATTCTGGACAGAGGTGGGTCGGGATCTAGACAGAGGTATGCATGGATTCTGGACAAAATTTATATTTGTTTTTGAAAAAAAATTATATAAAAATATAAACTTTTTAGACTTTTTTTTAAATTTAGAAAAAACAACAACAACAACAACAATTTTTTTGAGGAAAATTTAAATCAAAATTAAACTTTTATTACTATGAGCCATCCAAGGTACTGTTGCTCAAGAAAACTTGACATTGGCGCCTGCCTGGCGACTTTACATACCCCTAAGCGGATTAACGGAATTGCGTGAGCGGGGGCAAAAACGGGAGTTAAAATCCTGAAAACCCGCGAAGCGGGCCACCCAAGGTATTGTTGTTCGAGAAAAACAAAAATATTTTGTTGTTTGTTGGGAAAATCGACTTTTATCTTTGAACGCAATTTGCGGCTAAGCTAAGCGTCCTAGAGACATCAAAGTTTACATCTCTAAATATGATTTGTTGCTAAAATTAACTCAAATCAAGATTCTAAAAATGCAAAAGAAACTTTAAATACCCCACATCGTACAGTGAGTCCAGGCATACATGCCTCACTGTTCATTCGCGTTTATTCGCCACCCAAGGAAATGTAGCTCAAGAACTAATTTAATTTCGAAATAAACATTCCTTTTATTCTTTCTTTGGAGAATTTTAAAGCCAATGACAGCTCGTTAAAAATTAACGAAAACAGAGCGGTCTTCTTCGTATTGAATTTTCAAGTACAATAATAGGAAACTTCGTTCTCGTTGATTCTCATTGATTCATGTCACCATTACTATGGAAATGAAAATCCATACTGCGCTGTCAATTTAGTATTGAAAGGGCAGGATTTCGTGATTCAGGATTTTTTGAATCGGGATTTTGTGAATCGGCATTTTGTGAATCGAGATTTTGTGATGCGGTTTTTCGTAATCAACCCCTCAAATACACATGCACGGAACAGCATAGTCGTTGGCTCTTGAATTCAGCCATTTAACTTTGTATATTTATACGAGTACGTTGTATGAACGAAAGCCTTCAAAGCAAAGAACTTTATATCTAATATTTTGAATAGAATATAGTATTATATTCGAGTTGTATTTAAGAGTAGAAAAAAGTTACATAACGTATAAGAGAATTATCAATAAGACTTGTCAGAAAATCAGTTTCCGTCACTCGGATCAAAACGAACTTTCTTATAACTACGATACTAGCCCAGCAATCATACTAAAAGTTCTACATTTTATTTTGAGCCAGATGTTTTCGTAAGAATAAACGAGCGAAATTAAAAGTACTAACTGAATCACAGTGACTAGAAGTTTCAAGGAATAGCCCTCCGTTTTTCGTAAACTACCAACCAATTTAAATAAAATTCTTCTGTCTTCAAATTTTTGATAGCCGGCTATGTTTTTGAATTAATCTGGCAACATTCTGTTAGCCCCAAAACCTTCCCCATTCAATGCATCTGTATTACTTGTGTCTCTTTGGTTGGACTTCTTCTTTAAAATCGCCATCGAACTAGCCACTCACACTCACACTCACTGTTACTACCTACCATCACCACCACCACACCAATATTATGCGTTCGGCATTTAGTTTCATTGTTTGGCTTACCTTTATTTTCTGTTGACTTTCTTGTTTTCGTCTTGGTCGTCACGTCAGCACCTAATATAGAAAAGTAACTTACAAACAATTCTGAAACAGAAATTAATTCAAAAGAGTGAACGTTTTACACAATGACGTCAGGTTATAGAGTTGTAAACTAGGTATAAGTCCAAAAACAGGTATTACCAAGAAACGGTTACGTGTAAGAAAACCAGTTTAAAGCAGGCGCATTTACCTGGATTTCTTGTTTATTTTTTTTTTATTTCTTTTGCTTTATATTGACATGTTGCAACATTTTGGTAAACAACACAAAAAGAACAACAACAAAATAAAGTAAAAAATAAAGCTTAGAAAGCAAATACCTAAAATGTTCGAAGGTGCCTGCGAATTAAAATTTTGTCATTCTTTTGGACTTTTTTACTTTTTGAAACATCTTTTGGGAATTTCAACTCTTGTCAACTTGACAAATATTTTTGTGATTGCATTGAAAAGGTAGCACTTTTGTCTATCTCTTTCTTACGTTTTTTATTAGCTTGGTTTACCAGAGAATGCTGCGGATAAAAATAAGAAGAAAAAAACGGTTTTCTCGTTGAATTAAAAATTCAAAAAACGTTCAAATTGACGTTTGACAGGAAACGTGTGTAGAATGGAATGCTAAGCCGCGAAACCGCATTATCCATCAGCAGCTAACCTATGAGCTCTATGAATCACACAGCAAGGATCAATTTTTCTTTATTATTTCTTAGTTACATACGTTTTTTTTTGTTGCCATTTTTATTGGTTAAGTTAAAAATTTATTCATTGCTTGTTGATGCTAGAGATGTGACCAAACTAAACATTGAACATTGGCACATGGTGGCTGCTGACCACCAGAGGCTCCACTAGGTAGCTAAAGATAGAAGTCGTCAAGTCTTTATTCATGACATGCAATGGGAAAATAATTGCGGATGTTAAACTTTTTAACTTTTTGTCTTCCTGGCATGTTTTTCTCCATGTGAGCGCCACCTGAAAGTCATGTTGACAACAACTTTCGGATGTTAAACTGGTTTTTGTAGACCAATTTAAATTTAAAGCTGTAAAAGACAGTTAAGAGTGATGGTAGGTTGTGCCTACTAAGAAGTGGGTGAGCTATTTAGATTGAATGATGAGTATCTTCATGGGTAGCGAGTGATTTGTGGACATCGTTTAAGATGACGTATTATCATGTGGTTTTTGTGTAGAAGAAATTCTATCGGTTATTTTTTTGACGTTGTTGAGAGCATAGGTTGGTATTAACCTACTTCATCACTTGGGTGAAATAGAGTGAAATGTAAATTTTTGATTGGAAGTAATCACTGATTGGTAAATGTGGAAAAGAAACATAAAATATAAGTTGATTATGTTCAATACAAATTGTATGTACATATTTAAGCAGGAAATATTTTTAGTTTGGAATGTTTTCGTCCCCTTTATGCCAAAAGCATGCACGCGGAAATAAAATTTGATTTAGTTGATAACCATTAATAAGCGGAGGTTGTCAGTTAGGCCATGTAGTGAATGAAGAATTTGTTTTCATTTATATACTTAATTTTTCTAAGGGGAAAAACTATTTTTTATTTTGGTACAATCGCCCCCTTAAACTTATTCTATGATTTGCCTGTTTGGCAAACGTGAATACGTGAATGTAAGTTTCCCAAACTTGGGTTTTTTCTCCCGTGACTTCTGACATCTAACTGTGAAAATTTACAAGAAATTTCAGGTTATTTACTTGATATGTCAATGTCAAAAACAAAACGTCAAATATAAACGAACACGTTCAGAAATTACTTAAAATACAAAATGCCTACATATTCGTGTACATTTACAATATTAGTACAATTTTAGTAGGAATTCGTAGTTTTGTAATGTTAATGTAATACTACGCAAAGTTCCTATAGTTCTATTTGAGCACTTCAATTTTTGGTGTTAGTTATCATCCCACCAGAGAGATTGTGCTTGATTTAGTGGATTAATTCGACAACGTACTCTTTGTTCACATGAATTGAAAATCTATCAGTCTTCATTGCGGCAAGATTTTGGTATTCCATCCTAGGGTCATAAAGCCCAGAGTGGCAACCTGTGTGGGGTGGCACTCAGCTTTGAGTGCAAAATGTAAAATTCCTTTACAAATTTGTATGGGAAAGTAAAGCCTAAGGGGCGCCAGGTGGAAAATGTAGAAAACCTATGTCCGTTTTTTTCAATATTGACTTAAGAACTCAGCGGAAGATGTTTTACGATTTCTATTATACGAATGTAATAAGGGCTTTATTGCTTTTTTTTAACAAGATTTTGACGTTTTTAAAAATGTTGGTTTTGTAAATAGTAATAAGCATTTTTAGCAATTAAAAAGCAAAATTCTCGATCTTCCAAAAATTATAAAACTAGACATTGGCCCTTTTAGAACCAAAGTATAGACTTTATTTCACCAAATTTTCGAAAAAATAAAAGTCGTCAATCAAGCCATATCCCAAAAAAACCTAAATTCTGACTGCAGGTTGAACACAATTGGTCAATATTAACACTGCTATTGAAGAATGTGTCAACCAATTTATGTATCGCGAAAAATTTAAAAATTGTTAACCCATTTTTGAAATATCGAATTTTTTAAAAATTCAAAAAAATTTATATGCAATATTATTTAATTTTATCTGAAATTTGTATACAAAAAATTATTTATATCCGTTCAGCCGATAATGAGAAAATTCATTATAAAAGAACACGTTCTATGACATGTACTAATAATAGTGGCTTTTAGTATATGGAAAAAGTTTAATCAAAATCGTAGGAGTCGTTTTTGAGAAACAAAATATTTTCCTTTCCGGTTTTTTTAAATTTTGTATGGAATGTTTTCATATATGTAAAATTTATTTTATAAAAAAAATTAGAAATTACTAAAAACACTTAAATATCGAGTTTCAAAAAAATCGATCATATCGTTTTCAAAATATTTGATTTAAAAAAAAAAATTGAAAACATTTTTTTAAGAATCTAAAAAATATTTTCATTAAATTTCAGCACACACATATTCATAGTTATTATCTGTATTTAATAAATATTGAAATCAGTCATACCGTTTTAAAGAAAATCGAAAATTAAAAAAATAGTTCTTCCCAAAGCAAGCCTTTACTAAAAGTAATTTATTTAATTTTTTTTAAAGAAAAGTTGTCGAACCGCTTTTGAGAAAAATACGGTTATGAAAAATTGCCAAAAAATTTCATGGCAAGTACCGTTATTTTTGGTTCTAAATAAAAAAATGAAGAAAACGTGTGGGCATAATCACCAAAAACCACTATGTATGAAGTAGAGCTGTGTAAATCGTTCATTCCAAATAATCGAATCGTTCAAAAGTCGATCATGAAAATGATTCTATTATTTCAATCAATCCATAATTTTTATTTCACTCAGTTCCTTATTCGATTCGATTTTTATTTTGATTTCGATTAAATCCAATCTTCAATTCAATACTGTACTGTTTATCGAATCTAAATTATTCCAAATTACTGCTGCGGTAAAATGAGATTTTAGGTCGATTGGGTGACATTTAGATTGAAATCCATTTTTTTTTTTCAAAATATAATTTGTCTTCTATCTGTCAACTTATCAACTGTCAAATTCCATTGAAAGATGGTGTCGATGTCAATGGATTAAAAAACCTAAGAAATCAGAAATTTTTGAAGAATTTTTACCGTTCCGGAAGAAAGCTGATTTTAGGTCAATAGGGTGACATTTGGATCGAAATACACATTTTATGTCAAAATATAGTTTTTCATCATTCTGTCAAGATATCAACTGTCAAATTCCATTAAGGGATGTCGATGGATTAAGAATTCTCTAAAAATCATTAATTTTCGAGTAATTTTTACTGTTCCGAAAAAAGGTTAATTTAGGGCAATTGGGCGACATTTGGATTAAAATACATTTTTGTCAAAAAATAGTTTACCTCCTCTCTGTCAAGCTATCAACTGTCAAATTCCATTGAAGGATGGCTACAATGTCGATGGATTAAAAAAACTCTAAGAATTCAGATGTTTTGAAAAAGATTGATGCCAAAAATCGAGATTCTTTATTGAAATGATTAATATTGGGATGGAAAATCGAGAATCATCGAAATGATTGAAAATGGGATGGAAAATCGAGAATCGTCAAAAAAGATTGGGATGGAAAATCGAGAATAATCGATATGATTGAGATTGAGATCGATTGAAAAGAAATCGATTACTTTTCGATGATCGGATCAGAAAAATCGAATCGTACTTGATTGACACAGCTCTAGTACCAAGTTTGAAGAAAATCGATCGGGCCGTTTAGGCTGTAGATGAACGGACGGACAGACAGAATTGTGCCACTCATTTTTTTGGTGTTCTCTATCATCGTAATGTCCTGTTTGTTTGTTATCTCAACGTTTTTTTTTTTTTCACGAATCCAAAACTTGCCTCACAAGACACCACCTATTTAGGTATCTATTCTGATAGTTCAGTTATCTTAAATATAAGGCCATAGACTAGTAGGTAGGTATATCTAATTATTTAAATTACACAAGCGCCGGTGATTGGTTCTTAATTCAAAAATACGAAGAGGTACTTTTGCTAATGACAAGACTTTCATAAGTATTTAAAAGTAATCAACTTGGTTTACTACTTAATGTGAAACGAAGCCATAAATAACATAAATTGGTAGCTACCTACTTTCATGTATACAAAATAACAAGCATGTGCATTTAACATTTCACTTGCAATGTGATACCTACTCTCCGTTATGGTTTCGCGAACTCGATAAGTTCACTTCTTCGCTCCGACTCCCGTGCCATGTTTGTTGAAATAAAATTATTTTGTAATATTTATCGGTTTTAGAAATCGAAAGGAGTATCAGTTACGTTTTCATTATTTCAAAGGGTTTTATATTTTATTACAACAATAATATTAAATAAGGAACTTTAGCATTTATGTCATGATGAAAAATTAAACAACAATTATTATAGGTAGGTAGGTAAGGTAGCTACACATAAAAATAACATCGAATATCAATTATTGTGGTGAACTTAAAATACTCGTAAATATTAGGTAAGAATTTGAAATTGAAACTACGTACCTATTTACCTACATAAAAATAACTGTGTTAGTTTTATTGGGCAAAAAACAATCAATTACTTTTTTTTTATCTGATGGAAATCTTCAAAAGACACTCGGTAAGAATCGGTGCACCGGTGAATCAGGACCAAACTATGAAAGATCGACAAATGATTTTTCTTTCTTAATTTATAAATCAGATTGTGGGAAGTTTAAAATTATAACACTTTCCCATAGCTTTTTGAAAATCAGTTCATGAGGCTTGGTTCTTTTTAATCTCCGAAACATTGTCTCGTTCATTTAAGACGGTCTCCATTTCGGAGTTGGTACGACTTTGCAATCGCTGATTGTGTGGTTTTTTAACCACTTCTGCAACCATTTCAATTTGAAAGTCACGATGTAGATCGCTTTTCTTATATACCAAGGGGCATTTCTTATTTCACGAAAGACCTTGCTTTGGAATTTTTCGATGGAGGCCATATGTCCAAACGGGTTTCAATACTTGCTTATATAACATTAGTTTGTTCTGGATAGGTAGGTCATAGTTCTTTCCATGTAGCCAGTACATTTTTCTGTACTTTAAGTTTAGTTCTTGTCTTTTCTTTTTGATTAGTTCTTTCTATCTTAGCTTTGCATCCAAAGTCATTGCAAGGTATTTGGTAGTATTGGAGTAAGGTACTGCTGTTCTGTTTATAAGAATTGGAACTTTTTGTTTGTAAAGTTTATATGCGTCAATTTTGTTTCATTTAGTTTGATTCGCAATTTTTGCGTTCAATCACTATATATGTGATATATGTGGCACCAATATTGCAGTATCATCAGCAAAGGTGGCCATGATAGCGTTGACGTCCACTGGAATATCCCTTGTATATAACAGATACAAGGTTGGTCCTAGGGCACTTCCTCGTGGAACACCGGCTTCAATTTTCTTAAGTTTCGAGTAATTTTGGTCGTACCGTACTCTAAAGAGTCGGTTCGTAACGTAGGATTTCAGTATTTCGTAGTACTGTTTGGGAAGATCCCTACGCAAGCAATAACTGCAGCAAAATTTAATCACATCTCTTAAAACTATTTAGGTAGACACAAGGCACCTGTTTATGCAGGTATACCTAACATAGTTTATCTTTGAAATTTTTGTGCGCCATTTATCGTTAGAACTTTAAAAATGTTCTAAGTGCAATCATATAAGGGTGATTCAATACCAAAAGACTCTTTACGAAAAAACAGAAAATATGACTTAGAATTAAAAAAAATACCGTAAGACGATTTTAAAAGCTTCGATGTTCACTTCAAAAGTAAAAATTATCAATTATTTATTTACCGTCGCTTATTTCACAGTTAAAGCCACTTAGCAGAATATAACTCACAAGGGCTGAAACTTTAAGCCATTTTTTTAATAGTTAACCATTTCTCAATTTGAAAACAGGTGCCTATTATCACTTGTCATAACTCTGAGCATGCGTTTTGGACATTTGGTTATTCCATACTAAATACAAACTCAGTTTTCAGGCATTTAATTCATAAAGTGGTTTTTGTCACTCCCGTAACAAAAATAATCATGTGTTTTATCACTAATAGATCAAAATTTTTATGAAACTGAAAATTTGGGGAAACAAACAGAATATGATGATCTGCCGTCAGACGACAGACATTTGAAATTAATGCTGAGCTCGTATCAAAAATTTTACGTCTATGTCATACCCGTAACAGGTTTACATAACAAAACTTATTATTTCTGTTTTTCAACTCATTTTCAGTTTTTTTTTTTGCTTTTAGATATGAAATTCACGATGTAGGAATACAATTCTTATTAAATTTATTCTTTATTAGATGAGAATTTAATCGGCTTTAAGCAATAGTTTCCCGTACTTAAAAAAAGAATGGAAAAAATCTAATTGAAGTCATAAATCATTTCACTTTTCAGTGATAAAAACTTCTATTTTTTCAGAAAAATGTTTCTCACATCATGAAAAAAAGGATTACACATTTTCCCGTTGAAATATCGTTTATTATATTGTTTTCATGTAGAAAAATCATACTCGGTCACAACCGTAACGTTGACCTGTCACACCAGTAACGGATTTTAATACAAATTGTGTGCTATTTTTCAAAGTTTTGCATCATGCAATATCTTACACTACATGAACATTATCCCAGTCACGAATCACCAGTTTTCTTACGTAGCACCCGTAACGCAACGAAATTGAATCCTAACTGAACCACTAATTTTTAGTACTTTAGTATACTAATTTATTTAAAGGGCTTCAGGTGTCCTGTTGATTAGTAAGGTTCTAATTTATTAATTGGGAATAGTATGTGAATAATTAAAATAAGGAATCTCATTGTCACAACCGTAACAATGGAAACATCAATTATAAAACTATAGCCAATCTGTAAAGTAATTTTCTGCATAGTAAAGACACAGACAAATACCTACATAATAATGTACCTATACCTAATGTCTGCTGATCAATTTTAAATCTGTTTGTTATTAGTCACCCAGGTTTCATGGAAGACACGTCAACAAGGGTACAAACAGGCATGCATTCCACAGTAGACATCAGCCATCCATAGCCATAATTTAAAACCGTGTCTCGTAGGTATTCGTTATCATGCAAAGCGAGAGTGGAATCTCAATCTTACCCAGGAAAGTCATGTGCCTTGTCTACCTACCTAAATAAATGTATATAGGAAGTTTGCCGCTACCATATAGAAACTTTTTCACCACATGAAATTATTTATGTTAATTGCCATTGTTGATTATGTATTTTTTTTTTTTTATTTTTTTCTTTATTTCAATAAGATTTTCTTTTATTTTCTACTTATACTTCTTTTGATGATTGTTGCATTTTTACTTCTTTTTTTTTCTTCAAGTGAATTAAATCATTAATTTAGAAATGAAAACCGCACAACTCCAACCAGCAAACCAACTGGCACCGGGAAATATAATTTTAGAAACTGGGACTGGGACATTAAAATGAAAAGCAACTCAGTTTTCATTTCCATTGGGAAAAAAAAATTAATTTTCCTACCTACAAAGCTAGTTCTAATTTCATTATAGAGAAGTAGGTTTTGGTATGGGAGAAAAGATAGGAAAGTAACTACCTTGTATCTATTGAAATGAAAGGTGATTTATGTCGCTTATAAACTAACCTGGGGGTCGATTCGCGGTCTGTGAAACTGTAAAAATGAAAACAAAGTTTTATCATTTTATCACTTCACTAACACGCTCAAGACGATTTCTGAACTAGTAATGGAAAACAGCTGCTAAAGAGAGTACTAAAAAGTACTAAAATGAGAAATGCTGCCTCTCATCTCTTTCAATCTCTCATAGTAAAAGATGATTGTTGTGTCAAGAGAGTCGGGTGTACCTAATGAGCTTAAATTGTTTCTCTTTATCATTTTCACAGGTTTTTACCAGAATTGTGATAAAAGAATTATTATATAAAACATTTGTTTTAATTTTTCTTACTTGGAGATTCGCATTTGGAGTGAAAGCATTATCACATTTATAACTTCACAGTTTCAAAGATCGAGAATTGATCCTCTAGGAGTCAATTTTCGTTCTTGATATTGTTAAAAATTTCAAAAATGCCAGACAAATGACAGAATTTATTATTTAGTACTCTTTAGTACACATTTTGAAAGATATTAGATATCCCAAATTCGATTCAGTATCTATGAAGACTTGAACTGAAATTTTAAAAATGTCAGACAAATGACAAAATTTATTATTTAGTACTTTTTAGTACACATTTTGAAAGATATTAGATATCCCAAATTCGATTCAGTATCTTGTATAAAGACTTGAACTGAAATTTCAAAAATTTCATAATTTAATATTTAGTACTTTTTAGTACACATTTTGAAAGATATTAATCAGGAAAAGCATTAGGTGTGTTGATAGTAAAGTGATGAAGTGAAAAATTTGTTTGAAAACTCAAATGATATTTCATTTATCAGTTCATAGCTCTACAGATCGAGAATTGACACACAGGCACACTACCTACCAACATACTGCCAATTAGTTAGCCCCACGGTTGCTAATTTGGTCATTTGTGACCAAATTTGGTCATTATTTTTCACTTGGTCAAATTGTCATTTTTAATTCCATGTGCTAATTTGTTCCTTAAGAAATGAAAAGCGATGAACTATGGATGTTTGTTTGTGTTCTCAAAAATTAAAAGCGTAGCTAAAGCGCATGTATGAAAAGATACTTTTGTAATTTAAATCAAGTCAATACTGTTTTTTTCACGGAAACCAGTCTGGTTTTCGAAAGATTTTTAGGGTCCTGAATCAAACCTCGGAATCGGTTCGTCACATCAGGTTTTCGAGATATTCTAACCAGGCCAACCCAAAAACGAAAAAAAACTTTGTTTTCCTATGTTTGAGGTTATGGTTTACACCAGAATAGTTTAACTTTAAGATACCTACTCATTATAGCGCTGTATATTATTTTTGTATCTTTCTACTTTGACAGTGCTACCAACCCCAGCTAACTGCCTGATCAAAATAGAGTGCTGCAACTGGAACTGCAGATGCAACTGAAATAGCTGTCAAAAAATGCTGTACGTGATTTTTCTTACTTGCACACAATGTGCTGTGCAGCTTTCTGACATTTTTGGTATTTGAAGCCAGCTGTGCGAATTTAAAAAAAAATTTAAAATTGAAACAAAAATAAAAATGGGTAATAATGATCTCTTTATCAGAGATTAAAAAGAGTTTGAAACTGTCTTCAAGCCCCATGTAAACACTTGGTTGCGCTCACAGTGTGTATTAAACAATTTGACAGCTATTCCAGTTGCATCTCCAGTTGCAGCTCCGTCTCCATTCTGTTCAGGCAGTAAAGCCACACTATTCTGTTTTGCCAGTTAGTCTCTAGCCTCAATAAATAAATAACACAAGTTTACAGCCAAATGTACATTTAATGACATTTCTTTCTTAAAAATTATGACCTGAGTTCAAAAATCACATTTAATAAAATGCATAACTGGGTCCACACGTACTTGCTCTTATGTTCAAGACGCTGAGTGTTTAGGAACATTATAATGTAAAGATATGGAAATTATGAGAGAAAAATCATTAAAAGCATGAAAATCGATATTTAAATTAGCTAAAATAACTTCTTTAAGAGTTCTAAAGGAAGGCCGCCATTTTAATTCTTGATTGAATATGATTGTATGGAGAAAAAAAAATATTTAGAATCATTAGAGCGGTTTTCTTAAAAAAAATGTTTTCTAATATCAAATTCTTTAAACATTTTAAGGGAAATTTTTAGTAAGCAAATCGTAATTATTTATTCATGTGCATATGAAAATAAAATTTCAAAAATAATTGTCAACCGGTTTTTGAGATATCGAATTTTCAAAAAAAAAAAAACTTTTTTTTGAAAGTTTTAACATGGACTATGTTTAAATCTTATTTGACAATTGTATATACAAAAATAATCAAAATCGTTTCAGCCGATAATGAGATAATTAAAAATAAAAAAAAAACGTTCTATGAGAAGTACTATTAATAGGTAGTTGCCATTTGTAAATTTTTATAATTTTTGCTAGTATATGTCGTGTAAACATATATTTTAGCATACAGAAAAAATGTATGTTAAGAAGCTTCTGTACAAAAAAATATTGAAATCAAAATCACCGTTTTGAAGAAAATCCAAAATAATCATTTTTTGAAAAATGGTTTCCCATCCAAAGAGTTAGCTGTTAAAACGAAATTTATTAAATTTTTGTTAAGAAAAGTTGTGGAGCCGTTTTTGAAAAAAAAAATCTTGTAAAATTACTAAAAGAAATCGTATGGCATTACCTTTATTTTTAGTTCTAAAAAAATGAAAAAAAGTGCGGGCAGAATCATTAAATACCACAATGTACCAAGTTTTAAGAAAATCTCCAAGCGTTTAGGCTATAGCCTAAAAGAGAGACAGAATTGTGCCACCCACTTTTTTCGTGTTCTCTGTCATCGTAATGTTTTAACTGTCTCGCGATGCATCGAGCAAACCGAGCCATTATGTTGGTAATAAATTTGCACGATTTGCAAACGTTATTCAGGAGTAAGTCCATTCATTATGAAATGGCAAACCAAACGAGCATAAATCAAGTGGAAGCTGTAAAAAAAAACAGCTCCGAAAAAAGTATTGCCAAATTGAAAGCCACACGTCTAAAAAAAAAAACCCTTTATTACTCAAGAAACCCATAATTCCATAATTATACAGCAACTGGTTTGACAGGAGGGAAAGGGTGATTTTCTACATCGCCTAGCCGATGATTTTCTTTACTTATGGATGCCCGTTGAGTTAATCGTTGTCCCATATCAAATGGAAGAGATTCGGGGGTTTTGAGAAGCTGCCTTTGATAACATACAACATCAGAGTCGGAGTACACATGATGTAACTACAATAAATCTAATTCTTAGCACAGAACACACATTAAGAAAAAGATAACTTTGTGTTAAATTAGATGCGGGGCCCAATTGCAAGAAAATGTCCTCGAAATACAATAAGCTTAATTTTTGGGGTACTTCTATTATTATGTAGACCAATAAATGAGAGTGTACCTAAGAACCTCTATCCTACCTGATACGCCCTAACGTCACCAAAATGAAATAGAAACATACAAGTTCAAAAATAAAATAAACAGTATAAAACCACAAACTTTTACGAAATTTTTAAGTAAAAAATTCCAAAAATCACTTACCATTTGCGAAAAATTTATTTAAAAAAAACTTTCGGCCAAGCTGCAAATAGCCTACTTTTTTTCCCTCGCTGTCACTAGTTCTATGATTCATATTTAAAATTATAATATATCCATCTACAAAGAAAGACAAATTGAAAACAAATTTAAGATATCATTATTTTAATAACAAAAAAAAATTACTAAATAATAATTTCTATTAACAAAAAAGTGCGTGTACGCCCACGTATTCCATATTATCACATCTTTGTTATTTTGGGTATAGAAAAATCTCAGGAAAATTTCGGGCCACAAGATCGCACCAACTTGATCTTCTAGTATTAGGCTATGGTTTGCACTCAAAAATGTATTAATTTTTCAATGATTTCAAATCATTTTTAATAGAAAAGCTTGAAAAACGTAACAAAAATTAATATTTTCATTGCTTTTTTTTATATATTAAAAAATTGTGTGGAAATATGTATTGTGGAAAATAAATATGAGTTTTAAATGAGCCAGTAGCGAAATAAGATCCAAAAATTTCTGAAAATAAATTTAATAAAAAACCACCGACTGCCACACCCACTTTTCTTATTTCTGAATATCTTGAAAACGTCTCTAACGATTTGGATGAAATTTTAAGAAAAGAAAATAAGGCAAAAAATAGAAAATTATTGAAGTGAAATCAGCCTATTGCCATGCCCACTTAAATTATTTTTCGGTTTCTCGGAAATGGCATTAATATTAATACGAAATTTTCAGAGTTTGTTCTTATAAGACAAAAAAAAATCCGAAAATAAGTTTAAAAAAAAACCAGACTGCCACGAGCAAAAATAATTTATGGAAAAATTTTCCTTCATAAGAGTGGAGTGTTTTCTGTCGTACTAAGTTAAAATTTCACTAAAATTATAAAAAAAAAACAAAAGTGAAGCTTATACATTTTTTAAATGTATGTAATTTACTATTTTCACAAAAAGGTGCCTCTAAAAATGCTACCTTCCAGGTTTTTAGACAAAATTCATTCAAAATCGGTGTGGTTAATGTATGAAAAAAATAACAGTGTCAACAGTGTTGCCAGATTTTTCAAGACTTCACAAAAATTAGTAAATTAAAAAAATATTCGTTTTAAATTAAATTTTTTCTATTAAGTATGACCAAAGTTTATTTTTATAATTTAAAATTTTATTAAATATTTTGCATATCAATTTAAAGTCAAATTTGCAAAAATGTTTTTATTAATCATGTCATAGGTAAATACATATTCTTAGTCACAAAGTTCTTACAGCATCTTCCAGTGTAGTATGGCGAGAATCCAGAACTCAATAATTGCGAGTGTCAGCATGACTCAGTGACCAACTTAAATAGTGACGATTCATATCGCACCACTTGAACCTTTTCAAGTGCATTGCCCGAGCAATGTGTGACAGAATTGAGTTCGGGTCTTCTTGCTACGCTTGCACTTTCCATTAAATTGAATTTTGTATAGATAAGTATAAATAAGGTGAAAATGATATTAAATAAAATCAGTATCCATCAACTACTATAAGTCTGTGTATTGTTCCGCCAACCATATTACACCAACTAACTGAATTCTGTACCCACCTTCTGTAACACTTGCATCGATAAAATTGTTTGAGAAACGATGAAAATTGAAACAAAATAAATTATTTATGCTACACAGAACGTGAGCACTGGTTCGAACTCGAATTATTGATTCCAGGGTCCCAATCAGTGATTTTCAATTTATATGTACCCATACTGATAATATGGTCCTAAGTTATCATTTTGTTATTTGTTTTGTTAGTGTACAAAGTGCGAACTAAATCAACTGCTTAAAGTTGCGAGTGTGGATACAAGCAAATATTGAAATGTAAAAAATCACAACAGATTTTTCTAAAGTTTAAAGTTTACTACAAACACAAATGGAAAATTTAAAAAAAAAATATTTTTCTTTCTCAATTTTTAAGGAGTTTAATATCGCCCAATTTTAAAACTAAAGAGCCCGTTCTGGCAACCCTGCTGGTCAACAAAATTAAATTTTTCCACCAAAATATACTTTTCTTTAGGTTTTTGATGTGCTGAACTCGAATCTGAAGTCAGAAAAATTCTATCCGACCACGGTTTAGAGATACTCCCGTAAAAACATAAAACAAGGCACAAAAATTATAAAAAAAACGTCTTTCTGCGGTCTACTACTAAATAATCGGTAGCGCACCAAAAACCCAGAGCGAGTAGGTTGGGTTAAGACCAGAAAAAATCCTACGAGAGGGGGGGTCAACTCACTCCCGTTTAGGCGGGAAAAAAGGTATTTAAGAATAACTGTTAAATTTACAATGCTATACTTTTTTGGAGAACCAGAAGTCTCTTTGTCTCTTTTTTTATTTGCATTTTAAATTAAGTTGTGCCAGGAAAAAGTTTTGAAAAATTAATTTTCAAACTCGAATTTAAAAAAGAAAAAAAATTTAAATGTAATAATTTTTGCTTTCAAAATTCAATGCAGACAACCGGATGCTAAAATGTATCTTAATTTTTGAGGAATTAAAAAAAAAAAATTTAAATTAGTGTAGGGTAAGTTGGACCAGGCGGACCAACTGCCCTTGCTGAATTAAAACAAAATGTTTTATATTGGAAAATAATATGAAGAATTTTGAACAGATAAAGTTTGGAAAAGGAAAAAAAGTATTGTTATGGAAGCATGTTCAGAGACATTACTTGGCGAGGAGTGGGTGCAATGCTATGTTTGCCAAAATTGGGTCCATACAAGGTGGTATATTACTGGCCATGGGGGTCATTTACGTTATGAAACTTAATTCAAAACGGAACTATAGTAATTTGAATAGAGTAAGTGAGGCAAGTTGGACTACTTGCTGCATTTGAAGTTATCTTATTCTTCTGTTTTTTTTTCAAATTTATTAAAGCAGTCGAGATTCATTGTTAAGTTATAAATAGGTAAAAAGTAATGAGACTTCAAGTAAAAAGTGGTCCAACTCAACTAGCCCCGCTTTATCCAACATTTTTTTAATAGTTGGTAAATGTGTATATGACTTTTATATTTAAATGAATAAAATATAAAAGCTGTGTAGTGTTTGCTGTAGATCAATTAAAAGATGTTGTTTTATTACGATATGACGTTTCGAACATTTATATGTTCTTCATCAGGTAAAATCAAATCAAGGAAAATTAGAATTTCACGAAAGCTTTGTTTTGACGTCTTAAACATTTCCTGAAAAGTTCCGTAAATTTGGGCCAGGGCTTAATTTTTTAGGGGGGGTTTAAGGGGGTAAAATTCAGTTTTTTCTTAATTTCTCAAAAACTATAAGTTTTTATTTTTTTGAAAAAATGTGAAGGTACAAATTGTAGCTTGTTATTCTACACAAAAAAGATTAACATAGAGCCTGATTACACGATTCGTTTTTTCGGACGTTTCGTGTTTCGTCTTTTCGACACAATGGTAGGGATTAAGATTTTTTCTGGTTGAACTTTGACGTTTATAATTTGATAAACGAGTATAGGCGGGGAGCCTTAAATTTGTTTTTCGTGATTAAATATAAGATTGAAAGAGAAGTGATTTAAAAATATTTTTAAATATTATTACTGTGTATTTTCCAATATTTTTCAATAAATGAACCTCATATTTGTTGAACGTCAGAAAAACGAATGGACTTTTTTGGCTGTGTATAATCACGAAGGTACGTTACCTGTCTAAAAAACGAAAAACGAAACGAACGAAAACACGAATCAAGTAATCAAGCAAGAACAGATTTTCAGAAAATCATGCAAGAACTTCACGGTGAAGTAAATTTTGTCAAATAATTTATTAAAATTTCATTAATTGATGTGCTAAAGTTTTTGTGCGGTTTGAGTTTGGGTACATCTGTTCTTTATAAAATCAAGTTTTTTGGGTGCCCGTGGTACAGGGAAGACCTACATCTTGAAAAAGAAAGTGATTTGATTTTTGTTCAAAAACTCGATGAAATTTCCTTTTATAACAAAAACATGAAATTATGATATTTAGACAATAAAATTATCTAAAAAATGAGCTTTTAACAAACTCTGTAGTTTTATTAATCTTGAAGTTATAGCGTGTATCAAAGTTATACTTTTTATTTTGTACTGTAAATAGACAAAATAAGGTTTTTTGTTAAAAAAAAAACTAAGCCCCAGCCCAAATTTACGGTTTTTTTTCAAGAAATGCTTAAGACATCAAAGCAAAGCTCTCTACCAAAATTCAGCTTTGTCGGAATTTTTTTCGTAGTTTTGTCATTTCTTTTGTCCAATTTTCCTGGGCTATTATGTGCATATAAAAATAAAATTTGAAACAAAAATCCCATTTTTGAAATATCGAATTTTCAAAAAAAAAATTGAAACTTTTTTTTTTTAAATTTAAAAACTTTTTTTTTGAAATTTCTTATCTGAAATTTGCATATAAAAAATTATCTAAATCCGTTCAACCGATAGTGAGAAAATTCAAAATTAAAAAACATGTTATATGACAGGTACTATTAATAGTTGCTAAGTAGTGTAAAATTGTATAATTTTATGTAGTAGATCGTATTAATTTTAGTTCAAGTTAAAAGTTCAAATGAGCTCAACTCCATTGCGTTTCGCCCAGGTATGATAGTTGGGCTCATCAGTTAGATGACTATCATACCCTTCTAAGACGTAAATTTGTATGATAGTCATCTGAGCCCAACATTTAACTTGAATTATAAATTCAGTCGCTCCACTTAAACAGAAGAATTTTCTTTTCAAATTTTTTTCTTATTAAATTAGTATTAATTTTAGTACATGTGTATATACAAAAAGTTTAATCAAAATCGTAGGAGTTGTTTATGAAAAAAAAATACTGTACATTATAGTTTTTTAAACTTTTGTATGGAAGGTACCGTTTTTTTACATATATTTAAAATTTGTTTCTAAAAATATTTTAGAGAGTACTAAAAAACTCTTAAGAAATCGATCACATCGTTTTCGAAATATTTTATTTTCAAAAAAAAAAATGTTGAAACAATTTTTAAAAATCCAAGAAATATTTTTTTAAAATTTAAGTAGACAAAAATATTTATTGTCTTTGGAATCCTCTGTACAAAAAAAAAATATTGAAATCAGTCATATCGTCTTGAAGAAAATCGAAAATTAAACAAATGTTTCTTTGGGATGTACCATTAGTAACCAACATTTTTGACAAATGGTTTTCCATCCAAATGACCATCCTCTACCATCGTAATGTCACGTTTGATTATTATCTCATTTTTGTTTGCACGAATCGCAAGTAAAAAGAATCGACAGTCGTCATCGACCACGAACAAGACTTATTTCTTATTTTGTCTTGTTCGTGGTCGATGACGATAACCAGGTATCCAGAGCCCTAGTAAAAAATATTAATTACTGGGGAGGGTCTTTCATACGTATAAAGGGAGGGTAAATGTTCTTTTTTTTTAACTGCTTCTATTTGTAGATTAAAGCCTTTTGATTTAATTTTAATTGTGTATTTTATCATATTTTATTTACCAATTTCTTTTCTTTTTTTACAGCTCAAACATTTTACTATCTTATGCAATGAGCAACGAACTAACAACTTCTGATAATAACCGTTCCTAAATCAGAAAAATAAAATTTATCTGGCCATTCAATTAACATTTTTATATAAAAGCACTCCTTTGCTATACATATTTTACAAAAACAAAAAAAAATCACACAAAAATGCATTACGTTCATCTGAAATTTTCAACAAAAAATCCTGTATCTTGTGAGATGGAAAAGAAATTAAAACGAAACTTCAAATATCGAGATAAATTTAAACTTTGGCAACCGATTATAGTTTTAGTTAGTTTTATAGTTTTATCGAATTTAATTGTTGTCGAGGGACAGACAAGAGATCCAAGGTTCTATTCAAGACCGGGTATTGATCCACCATATCCTTATCCATATCCTAATCCAGGAGATCCTGATTACAGGTAAGTTTTATTATTTATAATTAGATAATATGTGAAAAACTTTTAAATTTATAATTTTTTAAACTTTTTTTAGAACGTATTTATTTAATGACCGTCGATATGGACATTATCCACCTAATGGTTATGGCAATAACTATCCTGGACGCAATTCACCGGGACAATATCCTCAAGGAATGCCAAATGAACCAGGATTTCGATTTGATCCAGTGAGTAAACAATTTTCTTTTCAAAGTTCACTATAATACCTAAACATGCACTCGTACACATTCAGCCTTTTTATTATTTTTTAGAAGTAGTTGACTATAGTTTGACAGTTTCTTAAAAGTTCTTAATAGTGGGAAATATGTATGCTTTACCCTGAGGTCACACGAGCCAGTACTTTCTAGCCAGTTGAAATACACTGACATTTTTTTACTAACACATAAAACCTGAGATTAAAGTTAGGACTAGCAAATTATGCCTACAAAAATTGTTTTCAAGCCTCAAGGGAATTAGATATTGAAATAGGAATGGGGCTAACAAATTAATAGGTTTGTTCCTTTTTTCTAAGGTCTAAGCACATTCAACAAGGTTGGGAACTTATTAATTTAGCATGTAACCTGATGTTTTCCGAAGCTTCAAGATAACTGAACAAGAAAACGGTGTTCGGGCTTAACGACTTACTACCTGAACAGAATGCAAGACGGAGCTGGATTAGATGTCAAAAATACTACTGCTAGAGCCGCAAGAGTTGAACAATTTTAAACTTTTACTAAAGCATTTTTGACATCTATTCAAGCTCGGTCGCCCATTCTGTCAGGCAGTTACCGTAACAAATAAAATGTATTTATTCAAGACCCTTGCCTCTAGGGAATTGAACGAAAAAAAACAGAACTGGGCGAAACAAGCGATGTCAATTTAGCAAATTTACATGTTGAATGCAAATGAAGAGGTAAATGAAAGCATCTGATATATTAATTTTAAACATTTTTTTAGTAATTGAAAAAACCGGAATTCAGGTATAAGAATCTGTACTTAGTGAAAAATATTACCGTTTGCCTTGAAAATTCCTTTGTAGGTAAAATTTTCAATAAAGTTTGATATTGTTTTTAATCCTTAACGAAGAAATGAATTTTATCGACAGTTATAAGGATATCGATAGAATTCATCATAAAAGAACCTATTGAATTTGACCACCAGAGTAAATAGGTCTGTTCGTGTACTTCCCAAAACTGCCAATTTCTACCCACTTAAGTCGAAAGTTCTGTCAAAGTCCATATAAAGAAAATAAAACTGACAGAATTTTGGATTAAAATGAGGAATTTTGGAAAGTAATACCGCTTTGGTATGGATAATTTGCATGAAATGTTTTCGAGAAACAGCATCACAAAAAGTTTGTTTATTATGCAATTAGTGTCCTCAAAATTGAATTCAATGCTTTTAATTCCGTTTGATTTTGCAACTCCTTTGATTTTGACGATTTCAAAACTTCCTTAAAAATCGCATTTCAATCTAAGTTCTTTCTTTGGTTTTGGATTGCTCTAAAAATTTGCTCCAAAACAAAATTATGACAAAAATTAGGTTCAGTATTTTAGCCGAGTGGTAAGCAACTTTAGAAAAAAAATTAAATTTGCGTTTATACTTGACTAATATATCTGTCGAAATTTAGCGATCGAAATTATTATTCGCGGTTTTATTCTGGAGGGAATTTGTAACTGCTTATTTTTTTCATGAGATTTAGGCGAACTTTAATGTAAGGTAAAATGAAAATCGAAGTCAAGAAACAATATTTATCAAAGCCAAAGGGAAAAACCCATTTTGTTTTAAAAGATTCACTTGATATATCGAAAACAAATTTTTTGAAATGGTTCAGTAAAATGTGTATTAAGAGAAGAGCAACTGTTTTATTTGATATTTTCTCCACAATTGATATGTTAAAATATAGCAAGCATTTTAGTTGGTGTTTGAAGAACAATTTGGGCGCTAAAATTTAGCATGTGTAGGTACGGCTAAGATGTATAAATCCTTCAAAAAACCTTCAGAATAAAAAGAAATATATTTGATTCTTTAAAAATATTCTTACAACTTTTTGGTACAGTGTGACGTTCTTTACATTATTTTTTTAATTAATCATTATGAAAAGTTTTTACTGTTACCACTGGCCTACATTACTACAATTAGGATTGAGAAGACTAAAAAAAAATAGCCTCAAGGCCCCCCACAGCCAAATCCTAGATCCACTACTGGTTACAGGGTTTGACAGTACTTTTTCGTAGCAGATTTGGAAAAATAGGTCTAAAACTAAAGTTTATTCATATTTTCTTTCACAAAATATTAATATAATAAAAATAAAGAACTCAAATTTTATTGAATTCGCTAACGCCCATATTTCACTCGTTTAATCCGATTAATCCAATAGAGATCTTTACCAAACTGTCAGAGTCAAAGCGACAGCTCTGACTCTCTTTGACAGTTGTAGTTGCAAGGCAAACAAAAATTTCAAATATTTATCGTTTTGATTATCCTTTTTGCTTGTTTACGATGTTGGGAAAAGAGAACAGAAAGATGAATTCACAAAGCACTGCTATTTTTTCTCCGGCTCTGTTGAAAATCTTTCCATTCGGAAAAGTGTAGTTTTTTGCGTCAACTGAATAAGCACAGATTGAAACTAGCAATAAAAGTTAATGGAAGGAAGTAAAACAAATTATTTTGAAATAGTTTTAATTGTTTATAATAATTTTGGGATAATGTACAATGTTTGAAAAAAATGGATAGACCACTTTTTAAAACTTGTGTGCTCATTCAGTTAAAGTGGAGTGTATTTGCCTCTTAAATACAAAAAAAAAACAAATCGGTGTACATTAATGTTATAAGGGCCAAGTTCCCAAATTTAACGTTTAGAAATGAACAAGATAGAGATGTATTGCTGTTTGTTAAACTGCATTCCAGAGGTCCAGTTTAAGTTGTTAAATCCCAGATTAAGACTGAATTACATTTTATCCACTTTTTCTTGAAATATCAATTCTAAGTACATATATTAAACCGAAAATTTTTCAACCGAGTTTAACCAAAAATTTTTTATAATTTTCATACGTTGTTTTTGGAAATCGAGTTGGCTTACTCGGTTTGAAGCGAAAACGACGACGACGACTAACATGTCTCTCGCCGTGGTCATACAAACGTAGTTTCCAGTATCGTGAATATTATAAGCTCGTCTCGCTGTGGTCGCGACATGGCCATGGTCGCTTTGGTCTCGCCATAGTCTCGCCAGATTTTTTCTTTTTCAAAATTGAAATTTTTAAAGTGGTTAAAATAAGTCATAGACTAAAAAGTCCAAACGTTAATTCTAGTTAATTCACATAGCGTGTCAGTGTAGTTGATCTCATTTAACACCATGTAAACTAATTCTGACAGGTAAAATTTTCGTTTTCTTTCTGATGGTTTTGCGTTGGTTTGGGAGAGCTCTCCAGAACCAACACAAAACATTCGTAACGTTCCGTTCTTTTGCTAGTTTTGTTGCATGGCATCAGTGTGTTTTTAGTTCATTTTGAAAAAAACGGAATATCGTAGTAGTTGTATTTCTTTCCCTAAATTCGGAGTAGATTTACTCCATTTGGAGTACCATCTGAACGCTGACCAGTATAGAAGCCAGTACAGCAACAGCATGCCGCCTACGTCACAGCACATACACGAATAGAAATTTGACGGTCAATGTATGTAGCCAACTGGCTAGCCAGCACTGGATCGTGTGGCCGCAGGATTATTTAATAAAATAAAATGTCAAGCTGGTCAAATTAACTGATTCAAATGTCATGTTAGACAAATATTAAACAAGCGATGCAGTTATCCAAGTAAGACAATACTTTAAAATATTTTTTTGGAGTAAGACGGCTGGCTAAAGTTTGACAAAGTTCATAAATATGACCGATTATATTCAATGTTGTATCAGCCTTTAGTTTGCATAAGAAGATTAATGTAAAAGACTTTGAGTAGAATTTACAATCTTACTAGCAAATGAACCTCAACACAGACTCGACGAACATTTTATCTAATTAAAACTTTATCAATACAAGCGCTTTGAATCTAAAATATCAAAATACCTACAAAGGCTATCAAAATGTGTCATATCTATTTTTCGATAAAAAAAAAAGAAAATACCGGTCAATAGAGTTGAACTGAGTAATAACAAGATTTGATTGTTTTCCCGGTATATCTAGATTTTAATATAGCACACAAATGTCTGATAGATATGAGTGTCTTAATTGCCTTGCAAGCTTCAGTTTCGGAACATGTGTTCTCATATCAACGAAGAAGCTTATGATTCATTTGCGATAAAAATATAGTAAACAAAATAGGAAAGAACAAGAAACTGCTTTCAATTAAACTTTGCAGCTATTAAAATACATATGTAGAAGCATTTATATACAAAAAATACATATACAGACATAGGTACGTAAATTGAAAATGTGAAAACTGATTTTCTGTAGATTGATATTCTAAGATGTATGTAAATAGAAACGAATATAAATGACGAATCTCAATAAATCAAGTCGGAAGATTTATTCAATTAAGCTCAAACTGTGTATAGATTTGTAAAATATGTACGTAATTAAGAGATTGATTATATTAGTTGAAATGTGCTAAGCTTGGGCGATTCTGATTAGTGTGGGAAATTGTGTGTTTAGGGTCACATGATGTTGGGCCAAGTCAAGTTTAAACCTGGTTTAATTTGACCACATGAATTATTTTTGATTTAGATCAGTTGTACAAACGGTTTGCTCAACGATTTGATCCACTAATCAAGATTTTAACCCACCAATTATGATGGATTAACTGAGATTCAAACATAGAGTTTATGGTTCAAGTACTTACAGCCAGAGATTAGAAATAAAACTCAACCTTTTGAAAGGTTCTTCAATTATTCTTATTTGTTGTCATTTTCAATAAAAGTCACTGAATAACCTTTATTCTATAAAAAAATATTTTTTCGGTCAAGGTCTGAGAGAAACCTTTATTTTGATTTTTTTTTTATGTTTCATTCAACCAGGGAGATTTATCAGAGAGAGAAAAAAATAAATCTCACTTGCATCAATCAGAATGTTCGTTAGTATAAGAGCTGTAAAGAACTACAATTTTGTACTTAAAATAATCGCCAAGTTGGTTTACACTGGGATCTGTGTCGTGGTTTTCTCGCTATAGTCTTGCTTTAGTCTCTCGATGATATTTACACGTGGTTTTTGGCATTTAGAATATTTTTTTATCATCTCGCTTTGGTCTCGCTATAGTCTCGACAAAGTAATTTTTTTTTCAAAAAGTTTAAAATAAGTTAAGAACGTGGTTAAAAATCTAAACGTGGTTTTCAGTATGTTGGCAATTGTGTTCGCTTTGCTGTGAACTCACCGTAAGCACGTTTTCACGGGGATCTGTGTCTTGGTTTTCTCGCTATAGTATCCCTTTGGTCTCGCCTTCACACTTGCAATAAGAATTTGGCAATTAGAATGTCTTTCTATCATCTCCCCTTGGTCTCGCTATAGTCTCGCCAAAATGTTTTTCTTTCAAAATAACATTTTTCAAAAAAGTTCAATTAAACTAAAAACGTAGTTGAAAATCCAAACGCGGTTTTATTGTGTTGGTCATTGTGTTCGTCTTGCTTTGAAGCCATATTTACACTGGTATCTGTGTCGTATTTTCTCGCTTTGGTCAAGCCATGACATTTACGCGTGGTTGTTGGCATTTAGAATGATTTTTGGTCATCTCGCCTTTGTCTCGCTATAGCGTTGCCAGTTTTTTTTTTTCAAAATAAAATTGTTCAAATAAGCAAATAAATTAAAAACGCTTTAAATCGTTTCAAGCGTGCTTATTACCAAATAAGAGAGAATTTCTCCTACAGCTGGGTAGCATTAGGCCTGGTTCATACGGCACTACACCGCACGAGATCAAAGCGAAATGACGTCAAAACATTTTGCATGGCAAAAACCACGTATGTCACGGCGAGACCAAAGCGAAAACATAGCGAGAAAACTATGACACAGATTCTGGTGTAAACGGACACAGCGAAAACGCAGCGAGACAAAAACAATGACGTTAACAGTGAAAATTACGTTTGGACGACCATGTCGAGACTTCAGTTCAAGGTATTGGGTACTTGACTGGTACTTGTACCTGAAAGTTTACAAGTCTAGTTGGTATGAATGTTTATATTTTTTGCATTAAGAAATGCAGTTAATTATGCGTTTTGTCATTGGTGTCACTTGTGGATTTTGATTTTTGAGTGATTTTGTGCAGTATACAGTGAAAACCATTTCTGATTTATTTTTAGCGAAAAAGATTTAAGGTTGACCTTTTCCATTTATAAATAATAAAATAATAAAATATAAATCTCAACTGATAACCGAAATTTTGATTTTTTTTTTAAATAAATCTCAAACCGAGACCGAAATCTTTTTAAACAACTGTCAGACAGAAACCGATTGCAAATAAAGGTTGACAGTTATTTTTGATCTCAGCTTACAGGCAATTACAAAAGTACTAGAACCGTGATTGACCCTCAGTCAATTCACCGAAATCGGTGGGTTAAAACCTTGACTTACGGACAAAAACATTAAAACACGTTTGAAAAATCAGGCCTCTTAGATTTCCAAAAATTTACAATGGCTTAAGGAGCTCCTTGAAAATTGAAACTTTAACTTAAAAATTTGATATAACTTGATAAAAATGACAAAATCATAATAAACCTATCAATAGTGTTTTAACAGAGAGGAAGTTTATCAGTCTATAGTCAAAAGTTTTGGGTGTTCATCTTTTAAAACTGATTTATTTTTAAACTGTAATTTTTAAAAGCTTACTAAGCTTCTTCTTCTTTTTTTTAGAACAATCCAAATTCCCAACAAACACCATTTCCGGGAGTACTTGGTGGCTGGCGTGAAGATCTGCAAGGTAGACAACGACGAGATTCCATAACACTCGAGCGAGATGTCTTTGTGACAACAAATTATGGCCAAGTTCAGGGGTTCAAAGTGTACATGTACGATAATCCTGATCCAAAATCATTTTACCGACCTTATCAAAGTCCAGTTGATCGAATTATGGGTGAATGTTCGGTGTTCCTGGGAATTCCCTATGCAATTCCACCCACCTTTGAGGGTCGTTTTAAGCCCCCTCGAACACATCGGGGGTGGCAGTTGCTACAAGCTGTTGATTTCGGGCCAGCATGTCCTCAGCCAGTGCGGTATACGGGAGCCACAAAGGGAATCAATGACATGGATGAGGATTGTCTCTATTTGAATATTTTTTCACCGAAGACTGGAGCAGGAGTAGCTCAAAAATACCCAGTTATGGTACACATTCATGGAGGAGAGTTCATAAAAGGAGCCTCAAACCTATTTCAGGGGCATACCTTAGCGAGTTTTTATGAAGTCGTTGTGGTAACGTTGAATTACAGACTTGGAGCACTGGGATTTCTTTCGACAGGTGACGAAAACTCCCCGGGGAACTATGGAATCCTTGACCAAGCTATGGCTCTGAAGTGGATCTATGACAATATTGAGTTCTTTAATGGTGATCGTGAGGCAATAACCCTCTTTGGTCCTGGAGCGGGTGCAGCTTCAGCCGGTATGCTTATGGTGGCTCCACAAACAAGACACATCGTCAAGAAGGTCATAGCTCAATCCGGTTCGGCACTAGCTGATTGGGCATTTATACAGGACAAATATCGAGCACAGAACACAAGTCGAGTTCTTGGTCAGCTTCTAGGCTGCTCTATAGAATCTTCATGGAAATTGGTGAATTGTCTTCGAACCGGTCGAAGCTTCTACGAATTAGGAAATGCTGAATTTCCACCTCAGGTTGGCACATTTCCTTGGGCTCCGGTGTTGGATTACAACTTCACTCTGCCCAGTGACGATTGGTATGAAGGATGGCGCATGAAAGATTGGAAATTTCTTTCTGAAACACCAGAGAGTCTGATAAGACAATCAAAGTACTACAAAGGCTTGCAATATATGACTGGGGTGACAACCCAAGAAGCCGCATTCTTCCTCTATCAGAACGAAAGTCTATCGCCTTACTATCAAATCGATGAGAAATTCTTCGATCAGAAAATTCGAGAACACGTTTTTCGCTACAACTACACACTAAACCCGAATGGAGTCTATGAAGCCATCAAGTACATGTACACATATTGGCCAGATCCAAATAATACCACAATTATACGAGATCAATATGTCCATATGATGTCCGATCTGCTTTATCGAGCTCCAGTTGATAAAATGGCCAAAATACTTCTGGAAAAAAAAGTTCCAGTTTATCTGTATGTATTGAATACCACTGTTGAGGCCTTGAAATTCCAGGAATGGCGGAAATATCCGCATGAGATTGAACATTATTTTCTAACTGGAGCTCCATTTATGGACACAGAATTCTTTCCGAAAAAAGATCATCTTCAGAGGAATATGTGGACAGATAATGATCGTAATATGAGTCACTTGTTTTTGAAGACATTCTCAAACTTTGCCAGATTTGGGTAAGCTTTATAAGTCCTCTTTCTAAAATCTGTTAAATTTATTTTTTTTTTTAAGAAATCCAACACCTGAACAGGTTCTGGGAATTCACTATGAGCGTGCCTATCAGGGTGAACTACGGTACCTGAACATCAACACCACATATAACTCATCGATTTTGATGAATTACCGACAAACCGAATGTGCCTTTTGGACCCAGTATTTGCCAACAGTTATTGGAGTACTTGTGCCTACTTATCCACCGACTACAGAATTCTGGTGGGAGCCCAAGGAACCTATGCAGATTGCTTTCTGGAGCATGTCAGTGGCATGTTTATTCCTTATAGTTTTGGTTGTGATCTGTTGCATTATGTGGAGAAATGCAAAAAGGTGAGTTTTTCACAAATTTTTTCCACGAAAAAAACTACAGGTGTATTCATTCGGTGGAAACTATCATCCAACGTCGAAACGGATGACGTATTTGACGGTATTTACGTTAACCTTACTCCACTTGGCTCATTTTGACGTCTTTTATTTTCGTATTCTTGTCGATCTCTTGTTAAAAAACAGATGACCAAGGCAGGAGGATTTTTCAAAAGTTTCACTTGGCTAATGGCTACATCTTTTTTACCAAGGGATGAAAGTGAGATGAGATAAAAATAAGAGACGTCAAAATGAGTCGCACGGAGTGAGTCTAATGTGAACACCGGTTTTAGCTCATATCCTTTTCGGTTCTTATAATTTTTATTGGATGACATTATTAAAGTTAATTCCGATAGATAACAAAAATATGGTTTCCTTCTTTTTCAATAGACAAACAGATCGTTTCTACGATGAAGATGTATTCATAAATGATGGCCATGAGCTTGATCGAGATGGTCGTTCAGTTGTTAGCAGCCCAAGTGGAATTGATAACGCACACATGGTTACAAACCATCACGTTGTCAGATCTCGTGACAATATCTACGAATTCCGTGACTCGCCTTCGACAAAAACACTTGCGACAAAGTCACAAACCGACACAACTTCCGTTAGAGCACCGAGTTCTCTTGCCAAGACCGGAAGCCAAACGTCACTGAAAAGTGGGACATCTATGAAAGAATCTATTGGTCCATACTCAGTGAAAGACGGTAACTATCCCAGTCTCAAGAAGCCTCAAAAAATGGAAAGTGAGCCAAGAAGTGGCCGAAATATAGCTTCTGTAGTTGCCAATGGAAAGAAACCACCAGTTGAAGAGAAGAGACTTCTTCAAAGAGAGCCGCCGATATCTAGCACTCCAATGACAGATAAGATAACAATAAATAGTCGGAGTACAACTCCGGTGCCAAATGCGAGATCGACTATACCCGCAGTTGTTGCCATGAAACCGGCCGCAAGTCGGACACAGCTAATTGAGGGAATTCCTCAGACATCAGTTTAAATAAAAATAAGAATAAAATAAATTTTGTATAAAGTTCGAAAATTAGTTTTAAAAATCGACAAACAATAAAAAGTGCTAAGAGAAAGCTTTCTTTTTACTCAACTTGCATTAAGTTCATTTTTAATTTTAGTTTTTATTTAAGGCAATAGAAAACTTAAAAAAAAATGTATTCATAGAATATAAATTATTTGTTTTTTGTTTTAATAAAGTTTAAATTATTGTTTAAAACAAATAAAAATGCCAAGCATGTTAATTTTAATAAAAGTTTTAGAATTTTAAAATCTCTCCAGAGTTAAATTTATTATACAACTCTCAAAATGTCAGATCAATCCGTCCAATTCGTAAGATAATTAGTTGTTTTGTATATGAGAAGTTTTAAGAAGAGAATCTCAATGTAAATATTAGGAACTTCTTTATTTACATTTAAGTGTTAGATAACTTTAGTTTTAATTGTATTTTATGTGTTTGTATATGTTTGTTTCTATAAAAAGAATATACATTAGATATTTTATATTATATTACATTTTTGTATTGTCCTCAATTATCTACTTTGTATGTCTTTTGTTTTAAGTTTCTATGATTTTAGTTAGAGTTTATTTAAGTTTATTTTTTTATTGTTTAAAAGAAAATAAATTTTGCTTTTTTTTAATTTTTGTGCAATTTTTCGTGATGTCAATATTGAATGTTTTATGCTTGTGTTTGTTTTGTCAAATTCGTCGCTTGGTGGGGTTTGTAGATAATTTGACAATTAAAATTAAAAATTGAAGTGCTTTTGAACAAAGATGTCCATAGCACTATTTTGTATGTTTTTACTTTGTTTTGCCTTCATGTTTCATATCTTTTGGGTTCACATTTAAAGAACTGTGAAGAAATGTCAAAAACGAAGAAATAAAAATGTGTTTTCGTTCCGTAAGTATTTTCTACCTATGTATGCACATTAGGGTGGTCCTTAAGTTGGACGTAGTCTTGGATGGCCCTCATTCGATTCAAAAACAATTTCCCTAATTTTTTTTATTTTTATTTCACCCCCCTGGTCTCCCTATTTTATCTTTAAGGTACTAATTATGGGTAAAGGATTACTCTTATAAAACGCGAAAATAAATAAGAATGTATAGATTAGATTCAGACGAGAAAAAAATTGTATTGGTGGGGCGGTCTATTTCCCCCCGTTCAGGCGGAAGGGGTAATTTTCTAGAAATTTGGCCAAAAACAGAAAAAAATAATTTTAAAAAAATGTCAACACTTACAATTCCACGCCTTAGCTTTTTTTAAAGCCACGATTTCATTCTATAATATGCTTCCTAAATAAAGTTTCTATGTTAAGTAGTTTTTGAAAAAAATATTTTTATTTTAAAAAATTATAATTTTTTGTTTTTTTAATTTTTAAGTTTGAAAATTATTTTTTTCAAAAACTGTTTAAAATAAAAGCATATTATAGAATGGAATCGTGGCTTTAAGAAAAGTTAAGGCGTGGTATTGTAAGTGTTCCCGTTTTTTAAAATAGTTTTTTTTGCTGTTTTGAGTCAAATTTTGAGAAAATTACCCCTCCCGCCTTAACGGGGGAAAATAGATCCCCCCTCCAATACTATTTTTTTTCATCTAAATCTAAATTATATCCTCAGATTGTTTTTTTCGCGTTTTATAAGAATCACCCTAACCTCATAGTTAGTACCTTAAAGTGAAAATAGGGTGACCAGGGAGGGTGAAAAAAATTAGGAAACATTTTTTTTTCTATGTAGAACCATTTGATGCCTATCCATCTCAGAATTTAAAAAAAAAAAACAATATTAAGACCACCCTAATGTACATACATATAACCTTTTTTGGAATTTTTAATCAACTTTATCCCAACTAGGTTCTATGTCGTTTTTTAAAATGCTTGTAAAATCATCTGATATCTAACGGTGAAAAACCAGCCCTATAAGACTTTGAAAGCGATTGATTATCTCGGATTTTTTTTTTACATGCAACCTTATAGTTCTCGGCCGGCGACATGTAAAAAAATATACACAAGTTTACGGATATGTTAAGGTCTTTTTACACATGCCTAGGTATAATTACACATATGTTTTAGCAAATGTTTACACAAGTTTTAGGGCCAGTTTCAAGAGTTACGGATAAAGTCTCGGATATCCTATTTGGAACTTTTTTGACAGATTAAGTTAAACTTTTGGTTTCAAATGTCTCGGATAGTAATATCCGACTGATTAAGTCTCAGATAGCATATCCACCGGTTGAAGTAGCTGTTAAATATTTTATCTAGAAGATGCTTAGCTGATATGAGTATTCATCGTAATATTTTGAATTTCCCTTTGAATTAATCCATCGTGGTTGATACTGAATTTAAATATAAAAAAGCAGTGACATTTTAAATTAAATCGATAAACATTTTTTGTTTTGACAACAAAAATTTAATTTTCAGTATATTTTTAATGTTTTATGTTGTTCTCAAACTGTAAATTTATCCACCAGTTAGTTTATCCGACGCTTTGATGACGAAACAGAAATAAAATAACAGCCGCTTTTATCTGCGTTATGTGTCGGATATCTATCCGAAACTTTAACCGGAACATTTGAAAATGGCCCTTTTTGAAATAAAAATTCAAAAGACTTGCAAGTACTTCGCCACATCTAAAGGAAAACGACTATTAACACCAGCGTTGCTGCAATTGCAGTTAATGTATTGTATTTTTTTTTTTTTCGTAAAACTAATCTACTGCCTTTAAATAACATACTTTTTGGACTTCGAAAAAAATATATCATTCAACAAAATTAAAACAACAATTCATTTTTCAATTCTGCCTTTGAAATGCAGTCACTCCTATTCCTCTCGAATAAGACCCTTTAAGTGCCTCTCGATCTTGATTTCTTGCATTTTTTCACGTGAGTTATTTGCTTATTTGTGACGTAAAGTCCTGATATTGTGTATTAGGGCCAGTTGTACAAATATTTTATCTGTGTTTCAGCAATTTGAGCTCACCAACTACTTACTGAGGTTCAAAAATAGTTCAGGCATTAAATTGACTTCTATAACACACTAAACCCTTGAACCATAGTTGAACCTAAGTAATTCCAGCAAAATCAGCCAGCAAAAAATTTTTGAACCAAGGATCAAAATTTGAACCATGTTTGGTCAACCGTTCCTTAGTTGATATTTGCGTTTGAAATTGTATTTCAAATTATGTTTTTTTAAATTAATTATCATTTACTATTTTTCTTTCTAAAATACAAATACAAATTTCAAAATGCATATCTACTGCAAAACAAAAACTAATCTAAGACGCTGTTTAGTGGTCAGAGATGTCGGGAGGCATGAACAAAATATAAATACCGACCGTGAAAGAGAACGCAAACATCTGGAAAAATTGTGAGTTTTGCCAGGAGCGGACCATTTGGTCCTTATCCCTTTCTTTATACTCCCTTCATGAACAAAAGATCATCTGGGGAAAATCGGGCTATGTAGGTTAATGCCGAATATCAAAAATCAAAGAAATTTCAAATAAGTCGGTATTAACATGACCCGATTTTCCAATGACGAGCTTTTCGCTGTTGTAATACATTGGTTTTCCCCTCATCTTTATTCCCTTTCAATTCCCTCTACCAACAAAAAATAAACATTGCATTGGAAAAGGGGGGAGATGAAAAATTAGGGAAAAACAAATGTATAACCAAAAAAAAACGCCATTGGATAAATCGAGTCATGTAAATAAATACTCATTACCGATGTTTTTGTATTGCACAAATCCGAATCGCTTAAGATGCGCAGCCCCAAACAGTGAAATTTTATGTTTCGCAAAAAGTTCTAATTAAACTACAATTAAGACTAATAAACTAACTACATTTAATTATTTTCTATTTAAAAATGTTTACCTTTGAAGTCGGAACATGCGACAACGCACTTTTTTCATCACTGAAAATGTAGCTTTGAATAGAAAATTTTATTACGCTTGCTCAACCTCACAAGAAAACTCACAAACTTCACTAAACGCACATTTTATTCATTTATATTTTATAATAAAGAATAATAAACTGACTCCAACTAATTGTTTTCTATTTAAAAATGTTTTAAACATTAAAGTTTACGACAACGCAGTTTTTGAACGAAAATGTAGCTTTGAAAGAAATTTTATTACGCTGGCTCAATCTCACAAGAAAACTGATAAGCCTCACTAAACGCACTTGTTTTGCCTGTCACTCTTTTGATCTACTACATTTTCGTTTTCTCAAAAAAAATCTGTCACTTTGCAAAACACGCTACTTGTCAGCGAAGCGAACCTATTTCATTCTAAACGCATTTTTATTTCATTTCTTGTTTTGCTAATTCAAATTACCCACGAGTTCCGAAAAATCAACAAAATATTAGAAATTAAATTGTGAAAAAAAACTTCCAAAAAGAAATGGCAGATATTGACGATTTGTTTAATTGTTTCGAAAGCAAGGAAGATACCACATCTGTCCCAGTTGCTGATGACAATATTCCTAAAGTTGAAGATGATTTGGAGGAGAGAGAAAGGTAAATCACTTTTTTTTTTATAGAATAATTTATATAACTGTTTAATGTAATCACAGTAAACCAGTCCCAAAAAGACAACATAATGAGAATGAAAGCGAGTCCCCTCACAAACGCACCAAAGTGACCGAATCTATTCTTGACGATATCTGCGTCGAGGCACTAAGCACTCGCATTTCAGTACATGTAATAGAATCGCCCGAATCATGTACCCATGAGGTTGCAACATATCCCGGGCAAGAGTACACCCCATTAACTGCATTCTCTGGTCCTCCATCCAAGGAGTATCCATTTATATTGGATCCTTTCCAGAAAGAAGCTATCATGTGCATTGACAACAATCAAAGTGTTTTGGTTTCGGCCCATACATCCGCAGGCAAAACTGTAGTGGCCGAGTATTCCATAGCCAAGTCTTTGAACGCCAAACAACGAGTCATCTACACAACTCCCATCAAGGCTTTGTCCAATCAGAAATTCCGAGAATTTAGCGAAGAATTCAAGGATGTAGGTTTGGTAACTGGCGATGTTACTATTAATCCGTCGGCCTCGTGCCTCATCATGACAACTGAGATTCTCAGAAATATGCTGTATAGAGGTTCAGAGATCATGCGAGAAGTCGGTTGGGTGGTGTTCGATGAAATTCATTACATGCGTGACAAGGAGCGGGGCGTTGTCTGGGAGGAGACTTTGATTCTTCTGCCTGACAATGTGCGCTATGTCTTTCTCTCAGCTACAATTCCTAATGCTCGCCAGTTCGCAGAGTGGGTGTGCCATTTGCACAAGCAACCGTGTCATGTCGTCTATACCGATTATCGTCCAACTCCGCTGCAGCATTATATATTCCCAGCTGGAGGCGATGGTATCCACTTGATCGTTGACGAAAAAGGACAATTTAAGGAGGACAACTTCAATACAGCTATGCAAGTTCTGCAGGGAGCCGGGGAAGCTGCCAAGGGTGATCAGAAAGGTCGTAAGGGTGGCGTTAAGGGAGTCAATGCTGGACAATCGAACATCTTCAAGATTGTCAAGATGATCATGGAGCGAAATTTCGCTCCGGTTATTATTTTTTCCTTCAGCAAGAAGGAATGCGAAGTTTATGCCATGCAGATGGCTAAACTTGACTTCAACACCAACGAGGAGAAAAAGCTCGTCGACGAAGTCTTCAACAATGCCCTGGACGTACTCTCCGAAGAGGATCGCCAGTTACCTCAGGTGGAAAATGTTTTGCCACTTTTACGACGTGGAATCGGCATTCATCATGGAGGTCTGCTGCCAATTCTAAAAGAAATAATTGAAATCCTCTTCGGTGAGGGTTTGATCAAGGCTCTCTTTGCCACCGAAACCTTTGCCATGGGATTGAACATGCCCGCGAGGACTGTGCTCTTCACAGCACCAAGAAAATTCGATGGCAAAGACTTTAGATGGATCACATCGGGTGAATATATTCAGATGTCTGGTCGTGCTGGACGTCGTGGTATTGATGACAAGGGTATCGTCATATTAATGATAGATGAGAAGGTGTCGCCATCCGTGGGACGTGCTATTGTTCAAGGCAAGGCAGATCCTATAAATTCGGCTTTCCATTTGACCTACAATATGGTTTTAAATTTGCTACGAGTCGAGGAAATCAATCCGGAATACATGCTGGAGCGGTCATTCTTTCAGTTCCAAAATCAAAGTTCCATTCCGGAGTTGTACAAGCAGGTAGATTTGAGATCACATAAAACCTTAAAGCACCGATTTTATTTTTTTGTTTTATTTTATCCAGGTTCAAGATAAACAACTAGAGTTGGACAAAATTAAAATTCCTGATGAGCATAGTGTAGCATCGTACCATCACATTCGTGATCAATTGGATAATTTGGGCAAACAATTTAGAACATATATAACCAAGCCAGAATATCTGATGCCATTTTTGCAGCCAGGAAGACTTATCAAAGTACAAAATGAAACAGATGAATTTGACTGGGGAATCGTCGTGAATTTCAAAAAACAAGCAGACAAAGTGCGCAATCCCCTCAAGGCAGAGACAAACGTTATTGTTGATGTTCTGCTGTATGTCACAGAGGAATCAGCCAAAACCGATGAACCCAAACCGTGTACTCCTGGTAAGAAAGGCAATATGGAAGTCGTTCCAGTTCTGCATAAGCTCATTTCGCAAATCTCATCTCTGCGGGTGTACTATCCGAATGACTTACGCCCATCGGACAATCGTAAAAGTGTCCTCAAAACAATCGAAGAGGTGAAGAAACGCTTTCCTAAAGGACCACCACTTTTGAATCCCATCAAAGAGATGCATATCAAAGAGCCAGAGTTCAAACAAATCGTCGAATCTATTGACAAATTCGAAGAACGTCTTTTTGCTCATCCTCTGCATAATGCAAAGGAACTGCAGGCTGTCTACGCCAAATACACCAGTAAACTGGAAGTCCAGAATGAATTGAAGACCGTCAAAGCTAAACTGAAGGAGGCCAGGAGCCTGCTGCAAATGGACGAACTACAAAAGAGGAAGAGGGTGCTGCGGCGTATGGAATACTGTACAGCATCTGATGTCATTGAATTCAAAGGACGGGTTGCCTGCGAACTCAGTTCGGCCGATGAACTTCTCATGACAGAGATGATATTCAATGGTGTCTTCAATGAACTGACAACAGCCCAATCGGTTTCGCTGCTTTCGACCTTTGTATGTGACGAGAAATCCTCTGAAACACCACAATCCACCGAAGAGCTTTCCGGGCCGCTCCGTTCAATGCAGGAGTTGGCACGTCGAATTGCCAAGATATCTAACGAATGCAAGCTCGACCTCGACGAAGAGACGTATGTGGAAAAATTCAAACCATTCATGATGGATGTAGTGTTGGCCTGGTGTAAGGGGGCTTCTTTCTTGAGTGTATGCAAAATGACTGACATATTTGAAGGATCGATTATTCGTTGTATGCGGCGACTGGAAGAACTCCTTAGGCAGATGTGCCAAGCGGCAAAAACAATTGGTAACACCGAGCTGGAGAATAAATTCTCGGAGGGAGTAAGATTGCTGAAAAGGGATATTGTATTCGCTGCTTCGTTATATTTGTAAAATAACAATAGTGACGATAACGAGTTTTTTTTTTTTTTTTTGATTTTTACATTGATTTAACAATTTTTTTTAATTTAGTATTTTAGAACTATTAAACAATAAAATACAAAATATCATAAATAAAATAAAAATTTGTATTCTAAAAAATAATTTGATTGGAATTTTTTTCTATTTCCTATATTCCTGTCATTTCTTTTACGCGTGCCAACGTGGTTGCAATGAAGAATCATACATTTTAGCTTAAGAATATAAACGAAATGTTTAGGTAAGAGCCTATCCTTTTAAAATCGTTTCTAAAGATTCTGAAATTTGTTTAAATAATACTAGTTTACAAAATTTTGGGTCATGATAGGTTTCTAAAAAAAAATATATATTTTCTAGACTAATTTCGGGTCGCTGAACACGAAAATGAAAGTTATTTTTTTTCAAAAGAAACGTTTTTAAGATATGCGCAAAAATCATGACCTTTTTTTTCGCTAACGGTTTAGCTAATTTACATAAAATGTTTATTTTCTGAATTGTTTGATATGTCTCCTTCCGAAAATATACTGCTTGTGTAAGCCTTGGTTCACACGACAATTAACCGCACGTTTTTCGTAGTATAAATCCATGCGAATGTGCAGTGGCGTATACATCTACATAGAACCTTTCACACTACTAGATTTGTGCTGCCGTCTGGATTCATACTGCCAAAAGACGGGCAGTGCATTTCCGTGTGAACCAGGCCTAAGTCGGATTGAAATATAATAAATTACAGGCACTCAAGTTTGAAAAACGAGTATGTTTGAATTTTGTTTTAGTTTTTGGTTACGCCATAAGGATAGAAAAAATATTTTAAATAATTTTAAGGACTCAGGTCAAAAACAAATAAATTTTACCCAAATTTTGCCAAAATCGGAGAAATAATGTAGAAGTTATAAAATAATAAATGAAAGAAGGCTATTTCAATACTGACTGGAACATATATCACTGGAAAGGTATTTGCGTACACTATGGTGGCTATTATTGATTTGGTGACAAAATTTTAATTTCTAACTTACCATTTAGCGGAAAAAGTTACAGCTCCAGCTTTACACACAGTGCTTACAGCTATCATTTCATAAATCTTGAGTTCCTGTATGAATTATTTTTTGTTAATTAATTCTCAAATTAATAAAATTCAAATTATTTTGATACCTTATTTGTAACTCTGCGAGCGCCCACAATTCTAATTTTACATAAGGCATGAAATCGAAGAAAGCTGTATGAGAACTGCGCCAACCCTCATCTACCATAGGGAAAATCACGTTATTAAATTCAACAACGACCGATATGCTTTACCTTCAGGAAATTTATATATAACTTCGGTTCAGATAGTCGGATCTTCAAAGTTGACGTCTTTAAAGAAAGTTGAAATGTCAGCGTAAATTTTAGGTGTAAAAAGTGACATTAAAATGTGTGCCATTTGAGATTGGTCGAAATCCTTAGATTGACTGGTAAAACCAACAGAGTAGTAAAAAGGCTTATATTCAATTTCGGCTTCTTACCATACCTGCGCTAGAAATGCTGTTTTTTCGCAGTGTAGAGCAGGAATTTAGACCTAAACCAGAGGTTTTATCCTTTAGTTGTCACTTTGCATAGTTTTCAAAACTTGAATTCATTTTTGAACATTTTTACCGTTTTCCTTTGGAGGTGGCAAAGTACTTGTGAGTGAATGAAAGCACTTATCCAGTACTTTCAACTTCACATGCTCTCACGTGCAAGAAGATTCATTCAACATGGGAAAGCAGTCTGATGTGTTCCATTGAAAAAAGCTGGCAAAATACTTGCAAGTACTTTGCCACCTCCAAAGGAAAACGAAAAATTAGTTTACATTTTAACATTTATTCTAATCATAAGAATAGAATAAAATTAATTTATCATGTCCTGCTTTTAACGGTCAATCCAAGGATTTCAAGCAATCTGGAAGTCTACAGTAACTATAATGGATATAATTTTATTTTATTTAAAATAGCTCTTAGCGACCTTTAGTACACAGAAATTACAAGTTATTTCACTTGGAATTAAGTTTATTAGTTGAAAACTTGCATGGATAAAATACAAACAAAAAACACAGCTCGTAGAGAACCAGAGGTGCCAGCATATAACTTGATACAATCGAGTATAGCCTGTTCCTAATTTAGTTTAACGAATAGAAAACAATCGACTGAGCCAAATAAGTATTTACTTATCCTCAATTGTATGTATCGACTAAACTCGATCGAACTAAGTTAAGTGCTACACCCCCAGTCTATTGACTCACAATTCTCAGCCATTCCCCTGTCCGTGTTGTTGGCAGGAATAGAGGGACCTACAATTTACGTTGAGTAGAAAATATGTTTTCCGTTGGCTTTTTTGGTCACAAGAACTATAGCAATGAAACAAAATTTGTAACATATACTTTTCCAGACATTTTAGCAGGGGTTGCTGTCTTCTTCAAGGGGAACTTTATTACATACAAAAATATAAATAAAGTTAATCACAATTAAATGCAACAAAAATACAATGAAACTTACACTTTAAAAAGTATTAATATTTTACATAATAAAAAAGGAACTGAACTATAAAACAAAATTAATAAAAGTGATAGGTGATCGATGGTTTTATGAAGAAACAAGAGAGCAATATACTCCTGAAATGTTCTGTGTCCAGTTTTCGATTTATGTTGTTTTTGTTGTTTAAAATGTGAAGCGTTTCTAGGGTATAACGCTTAGAAGTATGCTTTTCAGTTTGAAGAACTTGTACACCGTCAATATCGGGAGAGTGGCCACTTCCGATTGCATGGGTAGCGAGTGCAGTTTTGGCTGGATTGTTGGTATTGATGTCGGATCTGTGATTAGACATCCTTTTACGTAGAAATTGTTTCGTCGTACTAATGTAGCATAGGTTGCAGGGTTCATCGGTTTTTCCTTTGCAGTTGATCCTGTATATGACATCAGTGCATTTGTCCCTATCAGGTTTTGTTTTCAATTTGGTGAAAAGATGTCCAATTGTTTTATTAGATTTAAAAGCTAATCGAACAACCCGTTATCATTCAAAATTTTGGAAAACTTTTTTCTCGTTTACGGGGTGGAATTTTGTATCACTAAGAAGTTTGGTTTCTCTTTGACACCAATAAAACATTCATCGAGCAAATAATCCATCACAAGGTCAGCAATAGTGGGTGAAAGGGGTCATAGGCATTCCAAAGATCTACTTAAAAATATCATCGATAAACTGTAGAAAATTGTTTTCCCTTATGCATTTTTTTTGTTTGTTTCATTGCTAAAGTTATTGTCACCAAAAAAGCCAACGGAAAACATATTTACACTAAACGTATATTTATCAAAAAGCTAGGTCAATAAATTCATCTTTTTACTATCAACATCGGGACTTACAATTTTTTGTCGAGACCTAACAGCTATTTGAGTAAAGTCCGTTAAAAGCTATTTTGAATTAGTTATTCAATAAGTCAAATTAAAAAGTTCTAAGTCTTCTATTAAACTGACTTTTTGTAAGTAAAAAAAATATCAATAAAAAAAAAAATTATAAACATAGCCCCATCTTTATTAATGAAAGATCATTTTATATTAAACCGAAATCTTAAGCAATTCGTGTATTACAAGTAATAATTAAGTTTAATTTGCTACAACACTAATCATCCCACAACGAAAAAGTAGTACAATAAAATAAAATCTACCATGAAGAAGTTATAAAAAAACATTTAAATAAAAGAAAAAGCTTAAAAACAAAAAAAAAAGTTATTTCTCTTAAAACTTCTGGGCATCTTTGATGGTGTACACCGACACATCACCCGAAATCATACTCAAATCAGCCAAACTATCATCAGTTCTCCTCGGCGCTGCCGGTTGCATATCACTAGTTCTTAAATTATCCGGAATCTTTACTTTACCCTCGTGGCGAACAACAGCCGGAATCATCGCCGAAACTAGATATCGTTGAATTTTGGGTCCTCCCGGAATTGTATATTGAGTTCGCTCATCAACAATCTGAAAAGGAGGATTTTCACAAATAAAACAAGAACATTGATTGAACGTCAACAAATTAACTTACATGCTTTAACTCCGACGAGATGTATGCCTTCTTGGGTAGGCTACGAACTTGATTTTGTGGCTGCTGCTGTTGGTGGTTCCTCGGGGATCCAACACCAGGTGAAGCTCGACTATCGCAGTCTAATTTTCTGAACGCCTTTGAAACGGATGCCGACGACGACGACGAAGTCCCTGCTAGTTCAGGTCTGACACTCGAAATCAGTGGAGTGGTTGGCGTTTTCTTGATGTACGCCCCAATTGGACTAACCACATGAGCATATTGCTGCTTCTTCACAGACGATGCGAACTTATTTGTCGATTTTAAACAACTTCCTTGAGGTTTCTTGAATAGATCTAACTTGGGAAAGGGTTTAATATCTAAGACATGCTTATTCACAGGCTTCGGTTTGGCAATGACAGTTTTTGGAGTGAATGGCGATGTTAACATCGGGGATGGAGAACGATAACACTCTGTCCTCTTTACCGGAGTTAGACGACTCTTTTTGCTAGTTATCGGTGATGGTTTTTGTACTTGTTCATGGTTATCCTTGGCAGCCTGCATGTATTGCATTCCTTTGTTCATCATATACTCCACTTCTTCCATAGTATCATTGAAATGAAGTGATTTTTCTTTCTCTTCATCAACAAGCAATTTTTCTTCCGATTTGATTGTGAAACTTCGATTGAGGACATTCTGCACATCCGTTTTTTTACTGCAAACCAACGACTCATCATCGTCAGAGAGTTCAATAACCAGACTATCTTCATCGGATTGTACGAGTTGTGTTGATGATTCTGGAGAGGATTTCAATGGTTCTAATGAAGATTCGTCTTCATCTTCCGCCTGATCCGTTGACTCTGATGATTGGAAATTAGAAATCGATTCGCCTTCGTCTACTTCTTCTTCCTCTTCTTGGGGACTTTTTACTGTAGTGTCCAAGTCGATGGATTGCAGAGATTCACCAAGAGGATCTTCTTCCTTTTGCATACTAAAGTTAATAAGATGAATGGATTTCTCAGGTTGTTCTTCTTCTTGTTCTTGTTCTTCTTTCTTATCGTCATTGAAGAACTTCTGTCTACTGTGTCTTTGTTGGAATAGTTCCGATGACGAAGATCGTTCGGAAGAGTTTGTAGACAATTTATTTATGATTGCTCGATCACTACAAGCAGCTGTATCGTTAGCTGTCTCATAGCAGTCTGTGGTTTCGCTCGAATAACCAGTTTTCATGGCACTTTGATAACTCGCCGAACTTGTCTCGGACTCGGAAACATCAGAATATTCTTCCATGATCGTTGACTGCCTCATCAAACCCACCATCTTAACGGGTGATATCGACTGCAGTGTTTCCTGCATCATTGTGTTCTCCCAGAATCTGGATGGAGCTTCAATGTCATCCAATTGAGTGTCATCTGTTAATGTGGGCAAGTCTTTCATTCGTCTTTCAGTCTCCTCGACATTTAATTCGTCAAGCAGGCGTTGTAAAGCATCGGCTTCCTCGTCAAAGGAAGGGATTCGCACTCTATTAACTCTTGTGGTCTGAAGCGTAGCTGGCGACCCGTGGCCGAGATATTTGAACAGAGTGCTGTTCGGATCGGAGGCAGTTTTCTCACACATTTTCTCCAACGTTTCGAAACTTGTGTTGGTCATGTCTAGAGCTTCGTTAGATAAGTTCATTCGAGTATCATCGACGTGTGCCTGGCGTTTCAATTTGCTGGGAGTGTTTGAAGCATGAAGACGCTCATGGAATTCCTCTATGTTTTCCTTGTCGCCCTCATCGTCATCTCTTACTCGAACACGTGGCATCTCTTGATCGGGACGAGGTATCTTTTTTTCTTCGAGAATGTCCTGTAGCTCTTCAGATAGTTGATAGCTCAATCTCTGTGGGGTTTGTGATGTTGCAGCAATAAATGTTGCCTGGGCTATAATTGGTGTTTTTCTAAGAGCACACTTTGTTATTAGAACTTAATTTAATAACAATTTCCACCCCCACTTCATACAATACAATAATACTTAAATCTAGAATTCTAGACTTAAAAGGTGGATTTGCTATTAATAAAAACAAGCAGGTAGGGTGTGAACATACAATTTGCATGCTACTTTCTGAAGGTGCAGATGGTTAAGAACAAATTTTTATCAGATTTTACATAAAAAGAAAAAAAGAGTAAGTTTGGAAAATTTCAAGCAACAAGGCCAATCTGGGAGGATACTTTGTGAGTTTACTGTTCAAGTTTTACTTTTTTAGGCAAAAACAAAATTAATTACGTTTTTATTTATGATGTTGGTGGTAAACTATTCTATTTAAATCTAAATTGACTATCTGTAAAATATTTACCGTTCTGCGAATAGATGAGTTTTAAATTTATTTCGCCATTCATCTGTTGCTTGAAATTTGTCCAAGGACATTATTTCTTTTCAATTATTTCAAAATCTACTTCTGTTTATGAATTTGAGGAATTTGATCGCTAATACGTAGCCAGTACGTATAAATTTAGTTAAAAAATAAACAAAGCTTACTTTTTTTCTTTTTGAAACTTGATTGATAGTTGGTTTGGATGAAGATTAAGTTGTACTTTAACTTATGAGCAGAAAATAAAAGGATAATGAGATGTTGTGATAAAATTTAATTGCTGAGAAAAAATAAGCGGGCTGAAGAACGTTAAAAATGAATTTTGTATTTTTTTTGTTGACTACAGGTGTGCCAACAAGGAAATTCGAAATTTCGAGAATCGAAAATGAACGCGTCCAGTAAATTTTTGTGCAGAACAAGGATGGCTGCGTTCCAAAATATATCATTTGTGCATCACCCCCCTTTTAGTAGGTATTTACATGACCCGCTTTTTTTTCAATGGCGATCTCTTTGTTGTTGTTGTAATATATTAGTTTTCCCTTCAATTTTTATTTCTCTCCTATTATTTTCACCAACAGAAAACAAAAATTGCACTGGAAAAATCGGATCATGTAAATACCGACATACTGCCTGAACAGAATAGAGGGCTGCAACTGGAATATTACAACTGCGCATATCTGGAATAGCTGTCAAAAAATATCGTACTTGGTATTTTTACTCGCCCACAATGTGCTGTACAGCTTTATGACATTTTTATCATTTGAAGTCAGCTGTGCGAATTTAATTAGACACAAAAATTAAAACAAAAAGTGATAATGATGAAATGGAAGCTAAAATTACTTTACGTCTTTATCAGAGATTAAAAAAGAATTTGAAACTCTCATCAGCCCCCACTCGGTTTTGCTCACAATTTTGAAACGTCAAAAAAGCTGCACGCAAAATTTAAAAGTTGGTCAACTTGTCCAGTTGCGTCGTGTTGCGTTGGTATCATTAGATTAATTGTGTTTTCAACATTTTGACAGCTATTACAGTTGCAGCTCCGTCTCCATTCTGTTCAGCTAGTAAACAGTAAAGAGAACTGTCAATTTTGCATTTAACATCGAGAAGCTATACGTGTAATAGCGCGTGACCCATAGGATGATGACTTTTAAACAGAAATTCGAAAAAAGAGTCAGACGCAAAGAATCATCGTGTAATAGGGGACTATCGGGAGTGTAAATTTGACTGTTTATTGAGCTTAAAGGTAACTGTCGGAAAGTCACCCAAGCTAATTTCAAAACCAACGAAAAGTAGCTTATCGTCTATCCCCTTTTGGAATACATATTTCATCAAATGTTAAGCTAGAATGCTGGGAGCGGCATTTCAGTGGTCGGAGCGCACCTCACTTCCGTAAGGAAAGTCAAACGAGACTTGACGAAACGAAATTATAGCCGCGACATATGCCTTCCGTGAATTAGCTTATTTTCTTACGACCAGACCACTGAGTTGCCCTGAAGCCGGTGATATTTTAAAATTCATCGCGGAAATAGACAAGTCACCCCGATTACAGAATTCCAAGAATAAGCTGCGTAGAGAAGCAGACTCAATTTCGATATTTTTAGTATGAGCTAAATTCCGGAATTGAGTCAAATTCCCTCCGCAGCTCATTCGTCGCATTCTGTAATAGGGCTGAATATATGGTCATTGTTCAATCAATACTCCGGTTCGCACCTCACTTAAGTAAAACTGACATTTGTGCAATAGGAATGCCAAAAAGGGATAGATGATAAGTACAGTATGGGTGCGTTCCCCCTTTGATGATGTCTATTTACAAGGTGACTATGGACTTTTGATGTCACCAGATCCCCGCCTAGTATTAGTTCTAGCTTATGCCGTATTAAAGGAAGAACTTATATTTTGTTCTACCTTAAATCGGGCACTGAAGCTAATGTCAAAAGGAGAACACATCCATACTGTACTTTTCATCCTCTATTTCTACTAAATGTCCGTTTTACTTAAGGCAGGTGCACTCCGGAGCTTATAGTTCTAGAGCTTTGTGCAAAAAATACGACCATGCCACGCCGGCAACGCTGCGGTGGTGGGCTCGTTAATACAAAAGAGCTTTTTCGGTTTCTTTATGAAAAGAGCTTTGAAAAAATACTTAAGCTACGAGCAGACGATTTGCGATAGTCGCAAATCTTTGCGAGCACTGACGTCACAAAAAAACTCGCAAATACACCGCAAAAGCCTTACGTTTGACAGTGCTCGCAAACCTGCAAATACATATGTTCAGACGATTTGCGAAGGTTGTCCCAAAGTTTTTAAATACATTTGCGATCAAGGTGCTCGCAAATGACATGCTCGCAAATAAGATCGCAAATTTGCAGCATATTTGCGAGGTGCTCACACGATTTGCGGCAACATTTGTAGATATCATATTCTTACTCATTTGCAGATTTGCGAGCCTGACATTTCTCTATTGACAAATTTGTTTATTTGTTGAGTTGTCATAGCTATAGTCTCAAAATACTATATAGGTAAACATATGTACATACAAACACACATGGGTATGTATCTTATTTGTATATTTTGGTGATGTTTTATGGGCTGTAGGTCAGTTTAATTTTTTTTAACTACGTAAAGCTTATTTTCATAAAAAAACGAAAAAAAAACAAATTTAAATCATAAAAAATAATAATAAAAATAATGAAGGTACCTACATACATACCAAAAACCACAACCAATTACTTCAAGTACAACAACAAAATTCATCGCAAATGTCCGCATTTGCAGTGTTCCATTTTCGTGTTTTCGCAAATGGTTGTGACGGTCGCAAATACTCGCAAATTGTCACAAATTATTTTCGTGAGTGTTCACATGATTTGCCAAAATGTCACAAATGCATTTGCGACTTGGGCCTCGCAAATCATACGCAAATGATTTGCGAGCATTTGCAGGCTGTCCCAAAGTTGTGTTCAGACGATTTGCGATCAAAGACCGCAAATTGTGACGTAAAAATGACGTCATACTCGCAAATATTTGCGACTTTTGCAAATCGTCTGCTCGTAGCTTTACAAAAATAGCTGGACTATTGCCGATTGGTAATCAAAAGAAAATAAATTATTTATTACAAAAATAAAGTTATTGAAAATTACAAAAGAGGTGCATACCTATTTACAACTACTTAAAACAACGATTCTTAAAATATTTAATTATGACTCCAGAAGTTGGGTATAAAAATGTTACCAAAAGACAAAAGGCGCGAGAACTTATAGCTGAACCAGTTGCAATTATAGACCTGACCATGTCACCATATACTGTGGAAGAAGAATCATCCAATAGAAACTTTAACAATTCACTTGATATCAACTATAATCTTTTTGTGAATGATCTCAATAGCTCATTTGCTATGCATAATAGACGCAAGCATCCAAATAATTACAATGCTGTTCAAATCAATGATGATTGCTCTAATATGACTCCAACAACTACTGCAAATACGAGTAAATACATGGTAACAAAATTTCCCAGGAACCAGTTCAATAATGCTTCTCCATTGTCAAGAAGTTCACCGTATACACCAGAAAATCAGGTGGTATTGCGGCCCTTACGAACCTACAGACTGCAAGATGTGCTCAAACGAAAACCAATAACTCCAATTAATTATTATAAAAGAATTAATAGATGAATGAAATAAATTTAATTTAATAAAATATGTCTGCTTATTAATAAGAAAATTTTTGTATGAATAAAGAATTTATGTAATAAACCTAATAAGTAAGGAATTTGCGTCCTTCATTGAGTTGATTGCAACGTCAGACTTGTGAGGGAGCCTGAGTACCTTTTCAAAATAAAAGGCATAATTATCTTTGTTTCAAGTGTAGTTTTGGTCATCCAATGTGTGTCGCCATCCTTATTTAACCCATCAGGAAGATTAAATTAGGCGGGGCAACATCTTGTAGGGGGGAGTAAAATTATTTTCTTTTTACTTAATTTTTCGAAAACACAATTTTTTGAAAAAATGTGAAGACAAATTGTAGCTTATGTAATTCTTCACAAAAGAGATAAAAAATACTTTTTTCATACAATCAATGATAATTATGCAAAATGAAATGAATGAATGAATTTATAGTATTGCACATAAAATTCTATACAAAAAGATTTTAATATTTTTTTTGGCAAAATTAGCTCCACCATGGGGTTTTGTATGATTTTCTCTGAATCTATTGATTGCACGAAAAAAGTATGTTAATCTTTTTTGTGTAAAATTAGATATTTAGCTATAATTTGTATCTTAGCATTTTTCAAACAAAAATTATAGTTTTCGAGAAATTAAGAAATAATTGAATTTACATGTAAAATCAATTGAATAAAATAATTTTTTTTATGGTTAGTTTACACTTCCAATAAATATATATTCACCTCACACCATTATTTGCTTGCATGCAAATGGTTTTTGCATCCAAAAATAATTGTTTTACATTTTAAGGCCTATAGTTTATTCACTTAACCCTAGTTAACAGTTCCCGTGCGCGAAAAAATAACCTATGCAAATATTTTCGCATGTCAAAAATTATTGAGGAAAAATAAGAAATTATTTTTTCCATGATTGGTCTACAGTTTGATGCAAAAAAAAACCATTGAATGTCATGCAAAACAATGGACTGGTTTGTTTTACATGTGAAAAGAAATGTGGTGAATAAAATATTTTTTTTTTTCAACGAGTTTTGCATTTTTTTATGTACATGTGGCATATAACATGCCGTGCGCAAAAAAATCTGTGTAAATATCCTCGCATGTTAAAAATAATTGAGGTGAAATGCAAAATTAATTGTTTGCATGATTAGTTTTCAGTTTCATGCTCAAAAGAAAACCATTGCTGTCATGAAATGTCATGCAAAACAATAGGCGCGTCTTACCAACTAAAATCTCACTGAGCGCTCAATGTCAAGTCGATGGAGGCGGAATGCTTTGGTGGGACAAGATTCTCCGTTGAATTGTATAAAAAACATGTGTTAAAATTTTCGTACTGAAATTCTGGAAACAAATTTCAACTTTGCTTAAAATATTTAAATTTAAAAGCACAAAACTTTATCAAATGAATGAAAAATAAAAGCAAATTCAATTTATTTTCATTTTTATTAACATTCCACCTTTATTTTGAATTTTAAATCGACTTTAGTATTTGCACATCAGCGAGAAATTACAATTTGCCTGTCAAATGAACAGCTGTTTAAGCAGAGAAAGAACATTGAGAAATGAATCCAAAAAATTTTCGTCTCAGTAATCTCCGCAAAAAATCTCAGTGCTCAGGTGAGATTTTTTGTCCCACTTAAAAAATCTCTGAGCGCTCAGAGATTTTATTTGGTGAGACGCGCCTAATGTACCGGCAATTGTTTTGGATGCGAAAAAAAGTGTAGTAAATAAAATATTTTGAATGGTCGGATTTGACTTTAAAGAAATATATATATTCACCTCAAGGCATTATTGGCATGCAAATGGTTTTTGTATCCAAAAATAATTATTTACCATTTAAAGGCCTATAGTTTATTAATTTAGGGTAAATTAATGACTCATTAGGTGCTTTAAGCCCAGGCAAACATTTTGTGTCTTGAATATTACACAATTCGGTGCATAGAATAGGTGGAAAATTGTTTTGAAAATTTTGATTCTTTTTGCATGGGAACTGTTAACTAGGCTAGCTGCAAAATCAATTTTCGAATTTGAAAATGGTAAACAAAAAAGGAACGGATACAACCCAGGGAATATCAATTACTATATCAATCAATCAGGGTATTCATACAACAGCGTAAAGTCGTCGTAAACGTTGTAAAGTTTTAAACTTCATAATTGTGTCACGTATGGAAAATATGACAGATTTACGCAGTTTACAACTTTACTACGTTTACGACTAGTTTACACTATTGCATGAATACCCTTAATATCAATTAATTGATATTCTCTGATACAAACATTCAAGGGTCTGTCGACGAACATTCATGTAAAAGAAATTTCAAATCTCGCGACCATCGCAGTTAGCGTTCTTTTATGCAAGGCACTCTAGTTAACTATGATCAGTGTGAAAAGAAGAGTTATGTCATAGTTACAAAAGTTAATTTGAGTTACTTTTCATTCATCAAATAGTTGCTCTGTCAAACAAAATTTATGAAAAAAATCGAAGTCCATTTGGAATTTAAAACTAAGATCAGCACTTCGTAGTGCATATATTTTTTAAATAAAATTGCATTTAATACTTTTCATTAGAGCCGAAATGAGGTTATTTCGCAAATTACAGACAAAAAAGTGTTTTTATTTGAAATTTGGTAATTTAGTTTGACAGCTCATTTCACTTTTGAATTTCAACTGGCTGTTAGTTCTTTTTTGTCGTTTGGGTGTGCTCGTTAAATTTCGACCTAATTGTCTACCTAATTTTATGCAAATTTGGTTAAAATTATCTTATTTAGAAATTTGAATTTGTATGGGAAATAAGATGATTGCCTATAGAATTTGGAAATGTTTAGCGAATCATCACATTTGGTCTAATTAATAGTATAACTTCATTCTAGCACAAAATTGAATATTTTAGCAAATTATTTGCATTTTTTTTTTTCATTCACAAATGCACAGATTTCTTTGTTACAAATCGATCAAATCGGATAAAAAAAATTGCAAAACAGAAAATAATTTCCAAACTCCAAATCGACAATAAAATCAATAAAATAAAAAATATATAACTAAAAAATTAAATCAATTCCAAACCGAACGAAACCGAAAGTTACTTTGAATTAAAAAAAAAGCCTATATAATGTTTGTGTTTGAAATAAGGAAGCTCTAAAGTTACTTTTCAATTTTAATTTAGAGCAACCGGTGACAATAATTTATAACGTTTTATTTAAGTATGTCATCAAGTAAATGGTAATTTATTAGAACCAGATCCTCCGCCAGGCACCCATTTTTTTCAGTTTGCGTATACTTTTAATGGGAATTAACTATCATAAATTGGCATGTCTTTCTTAACTTGTCCTATATTTAATTCTAGACTAGACGAATTATTTTCTCACCACTAAAAACAAACTTCACTCCCGATGCGTTAAATAAGACCAATATTGCCTTCCAATTGGCATGATTCATACTTGACTTATTCATTCAAGATAACATATTTTGTTTATAAAATATAATAAGAACGATACAATTCACATTTTTAAATGGCTAGTCATCTATTTTTTGTGTCACTAGAATTTTCTTTTTATTAAAACTACTTAGGTACTACAAAAGAATTAGTTCATTGAACAAAAAAATTATTTGCGCTATTTTTTTTTTTGTAAAGTTTCACCTTTTTCAATATTGAATATTTTTTGTGTAGATATAACCTAGACAGTTTTTTTTTGTTATTGTTTTTGAACTTATCACGATTGAAGACTATCTTTCGTGATTATTTTATTTCAATTGATTTATAAATATGTATGTACTTGACTGCTTTCTTTTTGATTTGAAACTATAACTTTAAAACTGCGTCTTTTTTTTAATTATTGAATAATATTACTAAACAAAACACACGGTTTTCTATTACTGTCGTGTTTCCTGCCCCTTACTTGCAACTTACAAGTCATTTAAATTTAAGTCAAAATATCTAATTTAATGACCATAGTTTTTCTGTTGCTACTATTTAGTTTTCAGGAAAGTTATTTTTTTATCTAATTTATTTATTATTATTTTATATTTCAAAAATAAAAAGAGATAAAAATTGCGCTCTCCGGAAGGAAGAAAATTAAACAAAAAATTACAATTCTACTTGAAAATGGTGGTGATGGAGTGGGCAGATTTGAACAGAAGGAAAATTCGCCAACTAATTGCATTATGGTTGAAGAGAAGAGAAGAATACTAACGCCACCATTGCTGTTCTTCTTTGTCATCATTCAAGTTGGGATTCTGACCATTTTCTCGCTCACTGGGTATACGTGGAGGAGGCTGGTTATATTGTTGGTCATTTGGTGGTCGATATTTAACTTCGTCGTCTTCTGTTTTAATTCCCGGATAGCTCAGAGGTTGAATTGAGTACGATGGATAATCATCGGCAGGTTCTTCTTTGATTTTAATAATATCCTCTCGGAAATCAGGTTTCCTTTCCTTGATCTCGCGATCACCGCGATCACGATCACCTCGTTCCCTATCACGTCGATCGCGCTTCTTATCAGAGCGATCACGCTCACGTTCGCGGGACTTTGAACGCTTCTTCTTGCGTTCGCGATCGCGCTCACGATCACGCTCGCGTTCTTTTTCAACACCCATTCCAGGACCTCCGGCGCCAACACCACGTCTTTCCGCACGATCGTCATACTCTCGATCGCGGCTTCCACCGCGAACGCGCTTCCTACGCTCCCTAGACCTACTACGATGTCTAGATCGTTCTCGCTCTCGTCGATCTCTTGATCTCGAACGCCGTCTGCCATCGAATCGTGGCGGTGGCGGTCCACCACCTCCACCTCCCACAACTCCACGATCACCGCCACGATCTTCTCTTTCTCTCTCCAGGCGATAGCGTTCACGTTCACGCTCGTTGTCCTCTCGTCCGGAATGCTTGATGTTTACGTCAGCTCCACCGCGACGAGTTCCACCCAAACCACCACCCAAACGACGCGGCAACCAGCCCTTCACCGTTCGTGCTCTCTCAACATCTACCAACACTCGTTTTCCATCGATTTTCTTACCATCGGCATGCTTATACGCCGAGTGCATGTCACGCTCGTGCTCATACTCTATAAACGCATAGCCACGAGGTTTGCCCGTTTCCATGTCTGTGATCATAATGATCTTCTTGATCGGCCCGTAAACTTCAAATTCACGACGCAATTTCGACTCGGACGTGTCATAATTTACTCGAGCTACAAACAGCGTCTTAAATGGATCCTCGGTCGCCGCAGCTATTTGCTGAGGATCCCATGTTGCGATTTCTCGTTCAAGTTTGTAAGCAACCTGTTGCAAGAGAAGAAGAAATTACGAAAAACAAAAAAACAAAAATTAATAGGGGGTACATTTTTGATTTGGGAGCTTGGCCGAGATTTAGAGAGACCTTTTGGAGGAGAAACTTATTAACAAATCAATCAGGCATAGAAGTAATATTTTACTTTTGTTTGCTCTCAATTTGATACCTACCTAAAATTGTTCTTCGTAAAAAGTGATCTATAAGTGCGATTTATTGACTTTCAACATTTTGTATGTCATAACTTAACACTTTGAAGCAGGAACTCTTGAAGCTTGAAAAGTGGTCGTTTGAGTAAAGACACACCAGGAAACATTTTTACTTTCAGATACTAACCCAATGTAACTTACAAATGTAGCATACAAAATGCTTAGTTTTTTCCTCCGTAGATTACCCAAAAGCAATACTCATTTTTCGTTTAAACTTACAAATTCGATTGGAGAAAACCTCTTGGTTCGAAAGCTTCCAGCATGATAAGGAAATCGAAGATATTTTGAGATCGATGTGATTGTGGTTGAATGCGTTATACTGACCTGATCCATGATCAATAACATTAGGCTCATAAAACAGCCCAATAATAGTACAATAGTTCGATAAATATTTTTTTAAAACATTTTTACCAACACAGGCACGATAAAAAAAGAAACTTACTTATGTTCGACCTTATAGACCATGAGTTAATCAACAAATTATTCGCATCACATTTTACCTTCCAACAGAAATCGTGAAGTTTTTACCTGCCAAACGTTTTTAATTACCGATACTCCCCTTTTTACCTACCGATTCCGTTGTCAATTGATTTTTATTTAATTTCGAATTGAAATAGCAGCATTCAAACTACTTACTGACACAGGGATGTTTGTTTTTGTTGTTACCATAATGAAAGCTTATAGTTTTTTTTTGTTTTTTGTCAAAACATAACTTACACACTTGGGTCCTCTTTTTGAAAAATAAAATCAGAACTTACATTTTGGTCCTTTCTTTAACGAAGTAAATAATGTCTTCATCAAGTTAGATAGTCTCAGAAAAAATTCTAAAAGCTTTCTCCAGGTGTGAATGTCTAGAACAATTCAATCAAGTTGTGCGGGGAATTAAACGGGATTACCAGCCCTTGTTTGTTTTTTGTTTGTTTGGAAGAAGCCCTGGTACTTACGTTTTACAAAATGCAAAAAAAAACTTTGGTAAATTTTTTCATAGCCCTGATTAAACATTTTTGAACGAAAAGAAACAAACAAGCTTTTTTTTTTGATTATAGAAAAAGCTTTATTTTTCTCATTTCTTTTGGAAACAAAAATTATAATAAAAAGACGAATTAAGTTCGCTTTAAAATCAAGAGTGATGCCTGTGAAGGAACCAAAATTATTTATCAAAAAAAATAACTTACTTACACAATTAAAATAATTGTTTACCTGGTGGGTGTTTGTTTCCAATATAAATTTCGAAATAATTCGACACCCAAAGATACAAACCAGTTTTTTTTTACTATAAAGAGGTGAAGCCCAAGTTTCAAGTATGAAAAGAAACACGATTTATTGTGTTGTATTTGCGCGAAATCACTTATATAACGAATTGCTTGTATTTTTCAAAAGTCGAAGGTTTGTTTTTATGCTTTATTTAGTTGAGTCAGAATGTAAGCTTGATATTCTGCGTACGCTTGTGTTGGAAGAAGAGTAAGAAAATTGATGCAAGGTTGCTAGCAACAACGAGACGTTCGAAAAAATACATAATACAAAATTCTACTCTTGGGTACTTTTGAAGAGTGAGTGGTTTTCATACGACTAAATTTTGCAAAGGAATTTTGTATATGCATTTGCATAAGCTACATTTCCAGACAAGGTTTATAAAATATAGCTACGGTACGAATTGAATACAACATTGCGAAGATTTTAAAAGACATACTAAAAAGCAACACAGTTATAAACTAGAGTCAAACTAGAGAAAAAAGTACTACATTTTTGTAATAAAAAGAAGCTCATTTGGAAAACGCTGTAAGCTACCTGGAAGCATCCAATTTCAAGATTTGTATAAAATTAGTCTAGCGAATATCGAGAGAAGGAAAAACAAATACGATAATTTTTCAAAAAACGTTTAAGACGATAGGGAGTTTTTCAAAATTATGATTTTTTTCAATCGGTTTCTAAAAAATTCTATTTTAAAAGCTGCTAATTAATTTTAATTTTAAATTAACTGAGACAGTAAATGTTCAGGCGAGGTTATCATCGACAAGCATGAAGAACGCATTAACTTTTGGATTTGTTCTTTTTAAATAAAAAAACTTTTTTATCAACCGCAAGATAATTTACAGAACTGCAATTAAATTAGTATCTTTTCATTTTCAGAAAAAAACATCAATTTTTTCTGCTTCAACTAATTTCTAAATTAACGTTTGCCAAAATTCGCTTCTTCGTGGCATCGCAAATCGACTTTTTCTTTGAATTGCTCAAAATTGATAGAATAGGTTCATCCGTTCTAGATGAAAACGCTATGTATAAGCCCAGGAAGTTAACATATTCACAAATAGTGCTACGAAATTTATAATGTTGGCTGGCAAGGCAGAACATATATGCTCAACTTTTAATTACTTTAAATAATTAATTATTTTTTTTTTTATAATTGTGTTATCAACACTCTAAAATGCAAATTATTTAAATAAAATGCACGACTTGCTGTTTTTAGCTCAAGTTGTTTTTAATCTAAAATTTGTATGAGCTTTTACGAACTTAACAACGGTTAGAACTTAATGTAGTTCTAATATTTTGGTAATAATATAAGATATAGTAGGTTCATATAATAACATAATATAATATAAGAAGTATAGCTAATTTATGTAGGTACCTACCAATAATCAAAAAAAAGTATTTGAAGTAAACTAAGAAACCGTTGAGAAAACTAAATTTATTAGCTTTTGATCGCGAAAACGATTTAGCGTTTGAAAAAATATATCTAGGCAGTTTTTGTGAAGCTAGTTAGAAATTTTAAGTAAACAAACGGATATTTTCAGAGGAGAAGGAAGGAGTTGCTGATCACATAAATTTCAAATCATTGATGAAAATGAAGACTTAAAGAATTTTACATGGGAATTTGTGGAACTTCCAAGAAAGAATCTGTATGGTAAAGTTAGAAAGAAGAGATTGAAGCGAAAATGGACTCACTCCAGAAACAGGTTCATTCAAATACTACATGAGCTTTGAAACTATCTTCCTCAAAAAAAAAACAAAACTAACCTACAATCGCTAGCTTATTTTAAGCAAAGACAAATTGTATCCTAAACAAAAAAAAAAAAAAAAAACAAAACCATCAAGTTCTCTCCCTAAATTTAAATTTTAAACATCTCAAGCACTCCATTTCAAGACCACATAACCATACCTGTTCAGCTTTTTCACGCCGACGCCGCTCCAATCTTTCCTGCCTAGTTTCGACACGTGTATGGGGCGGCGTTTCTTTAGGATCCTCAAAATCACTCAAGAACTTGCCGACGCCCAAATATCCACGGGATTTCTTTTCATGTGGTAATTTATCTACGGGTGCTAAATATGGAATCGGATCTCGAGCTGCAAACAAGGCTAGGAGATTTGGCGGCAAGTACTGTGTCATGATTACTTCTTATTTCTGTGTATTTTTCCACCGTATTTCACCTGAAAAATAAAAAATGGCCATTAATGCAACTTTTAGTTAAGCGAAAAAAAAATTTCTTATGATATTTCTTAAGAGTTAGATAGTTTCTTTTACTTTAAATATCCATAGAAAGTTGTTTATATCCTGGACTCGAAGTTAATCAGATTTTTTTTAAGAACAAAATAGTTGAAAATGGAAAAAAGATATCTATTTAATTAGAGAAGAATAAACTTTTCAACTTTGCAAAGCCAGAAAATGTCGGCTTTTGACAGATGGTTAATTTTTAGCGACAGAAAAAAAATGGCGAACATTTTAACGAAAATGGCCGCATTCAATCCAAATAACTGAAAATTCAGATATGAAAATTCAGAAATTTTTTCCTTGAATGCAAAAAAAATCTGAATTTTCAAGCCTAGTACGCAGATCCAGCAAAGACAAATTTTATCTATACATTTTTTTTCTCAAGACAAATTCTGAAGTTACAGAGGTAAAACAAAAGTCAAATGAGAGCAATAGCGTAGCTAGAAATTTAAAAAAACTATAAGATTTCCTTCAGTTCAGGGAACCAGGGAAAAGATTTAAGTTTATAAAAAGCGAAATAAACATAAAACGTCCGGACAATTTGTCCGGAAAAATAGTGCTTCGAGCATTCTTTTTCCGCGCAAAATGTAGTGAATGCTTACTTTTGCCCTTTCATGTACATCGGTTATGAAAGTCAAATTGTGCGCTGGAGCTGCGTACTAATTGGGAGATAATTTTTGTCTAGATCTGCGTACTAAGCTTAGTCGAAAGCTTTGAGTATATATAATATGGACGGCTCGCTCCTATACTTAAAGCATTGTAGTATGATGTGTTGCCTAGATAGGGAGCGCTGTTTCATTTTTTGTAACTTGGTCCCCTTTCACACGAAGAAACAAGTTACTGGAGATTTTTTTGATTCCCTTAAAAATCTCTTTTACCTTTCACACGAGAAAACAAAATCTAGGCAATTGTGAGATTTCCCGCAATTCTATTGGTTGAAAGCACCTTAACCGTAGATGTGAAAGGAAATTTCAAAAAATCTCTTCAAATCCTCGACCGGTGAGATTTTGTTCACCCCTCTTTCCTCCTGCCCTTCTCACCTACGAACTGAAAGTTGCTAGCAACTCAGTTTCCTCGTGTGAAAGTGAACTAAGGTGACAGCTAAGTCCCCTTTTATACGATGATTCTTTGCGTCTGACTCTTTTTTCGAATTCCTGTGAGTCACGCGTTATTACAAGGAGCTGCTCGACGCTTGATGCAAAATTGACAGTTCTCATTGCTGTTTAAGTGGTTTTGTAGAGAGTCTGTATAGGAAAAATACGAAAATACGGACAATGCTAAAACGAAACGTCAAAAAGAGTCTCGGAAATCTTGGCCCACGACGCACAGGGCAACTGGTCTTCCATCTCATCTTTCTTCTCTTTCGCACTCATTATGTTCGAAAAGAGTCAGATGCAAAGAATCATCGTGTAATAGGGGGCTAACGATGCTCATTTTCCAGCGATACATCAAAAACATCAATGTTTTTCAATCGAATGCTTTCGATGTTTAACGATGCATCGAATGAAAGTATCTCGTAATTTGTAGTTTTTTGGTTCTTTTGACTTTATTGAATTGAGTATTGAGCAGTAACACATAGATTACAAAACAAAACAATTTTAATAAAACTCGCATTTAAAAAAAAAAAACCTTGAATATTATCATTTTTCTTTGTCTTATCATATATTCGATACATCGGAAACATCGATGTTTTTAGCCGATGCATCGTTTAACATTGATGTAACTATCCGATGTTATACATCGAAAAAAACATCGATATATTTTTCTATGAGCATCCCTAGTGACAGCTATCAGTGTATGTTTTCGCCAAATTAGAACTTTTATATTATTTGAAAATTAAAAATTCATGATGAGTGATTCCTAACACTCGCAGACACACTTCTGAAAACGAAGTTATGTGTAAGTTAAGGCTCTCCCAAACCAACGCGAATCCGCAGCGACGACGAATTTTTGTTGTTGTTTAGCGTTGTGTATTTGTCATATTTTGTACTATTGTGAATGATTCGCTGCGAATGCGGAGCGATTCGCGTTGGTTTGGGGAAGCCTTTAATCAATAAAACGCAAGTCAACGTGATAAAATTTCACAGCGTACTTCGTTAGATGACACATCTGATGACACACGTTTGTTTCACAATTCACACTTATCAGACAAACAGTAAGTTAAATTTCCATTAAAATATTTTTGCGTTTTTTTTGGCATAACGCATCTTCCATCTCTTTCATCTGAATTTTCAGATGAGTATTTCTAGTCTCTGAAAATTCAGAACAAACGTAAGCAAAAGTCATCTGAATTTTAACATTATTTTTTGACAACTGACCAATCGAAAAAGCCAGATATCTAAAACCATGGACGTAGGCTCCACTGGACATGGAGCCTTTTTAGATTGAAAAATTTCAGTCCGGACTCGTGAGTATCATCGTGTCTACATTCGAATTTTTGAGGCGCCTCAAAACAGATAAAAACAACAACAATTTCAATGCTTGGCACATTGAAACACTAGCTGTGTTTTTTTGCAAATCCAGTAAATTCTGTCTGAAAAAAACGATAACAAAACAAAGCAATTTACATGTCGAATACAACAACAACTTTGTCTATACAGAGTAGTTAGCTATGCCCAGATAATTAAGTGGATTTAACTTTTGTCCCGATAAAAACGGTATTGCCAGACCCAGCCAGACTACTATTGTCGTTATTGTGTAAGTGCCCTATTACACGATGACTTTAGAGTCATGACTTTTTTCGAAATTCAATGAGTGTAAGGTGAAATCAGATGTTTCTTCTCCTTCCCACTCATGAAAATTCTAAAAGAGTCAGACGCAAAAAATCATCGTGTAATAGGGGTCTTACTGAAAAGTACGTTTGAACGACCATGGCGCGACGTGAGATCTGCATGATTACACCGAGACAATGAATCGTCGTCGCCGTCGTCGTTTTAAAGCCTCTACCAAACCAAGGCGAATGTGGAGCGACGACGAATTTTTGTTGACGAATCATTCACAATAGTACAAAATATATGACAAATACACAACGTTGAGCAACAACAAAAATTCGTCGTCGCTCTGCTCCGAATGCGGAGCGACTGGCTAGCCAGTACTAGCTCGTGTGGCTTCAAGATTTGACTGAGAGCCAACGACATTAAAAGTCAAGTCATTTGCATACTTTTGTAATTCTTATCAATAATAGCCTTTTAGAAGTTGAAGCAATAACCGTTTGTCTGCCTACCTTAAAGGCTCTCCCAAACCAACGCAAACACGTTGTGTATTTGTCATATTTTGAACTATTGTCAAAAAACCACAACGATTTTTGGCAGTAAAACTTTATGGGCGCAGAAATTTTGTAGCAGGAATTCACAAGTTTTCCAACGGAATAACAGATAAAGTAATTGATAATCTGTTGTCTGGAATATTTGTTGCTTAAATTGTTTTAATTTTTTTACAGAAAATCAGTTCTCGTTAATAATTCCGCCGCATTGTGAATTTGGGGGCGATTTTATATGTAGAAAAAGGTGACAGCGAATCACACGTCACGATCTTGTCTCGTCTTCTCGTCGCATTTGGCGTGTTGAGGAAAATGAGATCTCGGAGGGCTCAGCTAATTTTCAAAAAGTAGACAAGTTAATCCAATAGGCGCGTCTCACCAACTAAAATTTCACTGAGCGCTCAATGTCAAGTTCTCCGTTGAATTGTGTTATAATTCTCCTACAGAAATTCTGGAAACAAAATTTTAACATTGCCTAAAATATTTAAATTTTAAAACACAAAACTTTATCAAAGGAATGAAAAATAAAAGCAAATTCAATTTATTTTCATTTTTATTAACATTCCACCTTTATTTTATGGGTATTCATCATCATCGGCTCGACAACCGGGGTCCGGTCCTGGCCTCTTTCAACAAGTCTCTCCACCTATCCCGGTCTCGAGCCGACGCCATCCAGTTGCGCACCCCAAGGCTTCGGGCGTCCTGGTCTACGCCATCTCTCCAGCGCAAGCATGGTCTACCACGCTGCCGTCTACCATAGAATGTACCACAAAAGACTTTCCGAGCAGGTTCCTCTTCGCTCATTCGAGCTAGGTGCCCTGCCCACCGGAGTCTACCGAGCTTAATTTTTGTCGCATGTCTGCTTCAAGGTAGATTGCGTACAACTCATGGTTGTACCGTCTCCGGAATCGTCCTTCCTCACATATGGGGCCAACAATTCTCCGTAAGACTTTTCTCTCGAACGCGGCTATGAGGTCACAGTGCCTTTTGCTAAGCACCCAAGTCTCGGATCCATACATGAGTACTGGCAGGACCATGGTCCTGTACAGCAGCAGTTTTGAAGTTATGGTTATGGGTATTCATGCAACGATGTAAACTCTTTTCAACGTAGTAAATTTTTTTAGTTTATGATGCACGTTTCATGGACACCCTTTTCAAACGGCTTGCGTAAACATCGTAAGCTGTGTGTTTAGCGTCAAATAAAAAGATACTTTCAGCCAATTTTGTTTTCCATTTTTATTATTTTTCTTTAAATTGTATATCTTTCCTCAGCCATTTTGATTGAAATGTTTCTCGTTTTGATGTTTTAATTTAATTTTTTTTATTCTTTTTCATTCAAAATAATTTTAAAGTTTACCACGTTTACTATTTTTATTTACGATACAAATTCATGTAGGAAAGTTTACGATTTGTTGGAAAAGATTTCTCATACAAATGTTGACAGTTCGTTTACAATGTAGTAAACTTTCCGACGATTACAATGTTTACAATAGTTTTCCGATGTTGCATGTATACCCTTTTTGTATTTGTTATTGATTTTAGTATTTGTACATTAGCGAGAAATTGCAATTTTAGTTTCAAATGAACAGCTGTTTAAGCAGAGAAAGAACATTGAGAAATGAATCCAAAACATTTTCGTCTCAGTCTCCTTAAAAAATCTCAGTGCTCAGGTGAGATTTTTTGTCGCACTTAAAAAATCTCTGAGTGCTCAGAGTTTATTTGGTGAGACGCGCCTAATATTTTCTTTCCTCTGTAATTTTACAAAAACTGCTGAGATCTAATTTTCCTGCACATGCCTATTGGGAATCAGGGTTCACTCGTGTGGCCTCCGGGTGGGTTAGCTGATACCTTTAGTACAAGAGAATAGTAGTGTTCTCTTGCTATCACGGCAATACTTTACTTTTATCACTTTTTGTCGCTGTCATCTTTCAATGAACTACTTGTAGCACAAAAGAACAACAAAGCTTGAAAATTGCAGAATTTAATCAAATCTCACTTTTCAATTTCAGTACACATTTAATTGTTCCCCAGTGAAATTCTTTATCCCTTCAAATAGTCAATCGATTAAAATATGTCTATCTACCAAATGGGACCCAAAACCCATGCAGTGCCAATGAGCCTGTTTCGCGATAATCGTAATCGTGTCAAATCAGCCCTCTGTGATTATCAAAAATTCGAAAGTCGAACCTTTGTACTACTCGAGGGGGGCAAAGACATCAGCTTCAATGATACCGATGTAGATTTTCATTTCCGCCAGGAGTCATTCTTCCAGTATATGTTCGGTGTGAAAGAACCGGGATGCTATGGTGTAGTTAATTTGGAAAATGGTGAGTCGATTCTATTTGTTCCACGTCTTCCCGAAGAGTATTCTGTTTGGATGGGTCATCTGCACACTTTGGAAGAATTCAAATCTATGTATGAAACCGATATGGTTCTCTACTGCGATCAGTTGAATGAATTCTTTAGCAAAGCCAATCCATCATTGATTCTCACTTTGAGTGGAGTGAATTCAGACAGTGGACTTTCGGCAAAACCAGCTTCGTTCCCTGGAATTGAGAAGTACGTGCAGAACTGTGATATTCTTCATCCCATCATAGCGGAATGCCGTGTCATTAAGTCGGCAGAAGAGATCGAAGTGCTACGGTATGTTGCCAAGGTCTCTTCCGACGCCCACAAGCAGGTCATGCTGAAAATTAAGCCAGGAATGACGGAGTACCAAGGAGAGAGCGAGTTCCTTCACCATTCCTATTCGGTCGGTGGGTGCCGACACACTTCTTACACTTGCATCTGTGGCACTGGGCTGAATTCTTCAGTTCTGCATTATGGACATGCTGCAGCTCCTAACAATCGACTGATTCGTGATGGCGATATGTGCCTTTTCGATATGGGGGCCAATTATTGTGGTTACGCAGCCGATATCACCTGCAGCTTCCCAGCCAATGGAAAGTTCACTGAAGATCAGAAGTTGATTTACAACGCTGTCCTCGACGCGCGAAATGCCGTTCTAGATGAAGTTCGTGACGGAGTGTCTTGGGTAGACATGCACAAGCTGGCGATTCGAGTAATGCTCCAACGACTCAAAGAAGGTGGCATCCTCAAAGGCGATATCGACGAGATGATTGCTTCCGGCTTGGGGGCCATTTTTCAACCTCATGGATTGGGTCATCTGATTGGTCTGGATGTCCATGATGTTGGTGGATATCTGAAAGGTCAACCAGAGCGTCCAACCGAGCCGGGAGTCTCCCGATTGCGATTTGCCCGAATTCTCAAGACCAATATGTATGTTACCGTTGAACCGGGTTGTTATTTCATTGATTGTCTCATGAACAAAGCCTTAGCTGATCCTGATATGAACAAGTTCTTGAATGTTGAGGTATATGAACGTTTCCGCAATTTCGGTGGTGTACGCATTGAAGATGATGTTTGGATTAAGAAAGATGGCTGCGAAAACTTTGCTATTGTACCAAGAACTATCCAGGAGATTGAGGAGTTCATGAGTGGTCATTGAAGAACACATGAACATATATATTGTTATGTATGAATGTTTGTTTTTAAGTACTAGTATTGTTATCATTTATGTTGCCGTTATATTATACCATTTATACCAAGAATTTATATAGAAAAATAAAGAAAAGTGTGTTAAAAAAATGATTTGATATTTTATCATTTTTTCTAAGCTCCTATTGAATGTGAAATCTGGGAAGCAAATTTGGCAGTCTCTAGTAAATAACAAGCTTTTTGACTTTATTTTAGTTCGGGTACAAATATCAACAAGATTCAACGTCTTTTTCCTAATAGTCTATGGATATATGCGGAGTTTCTCAAGTTTAGGAAAAACTTCCTACGAGAAAGATAAAGTAAGAAAATTTTGTTTTACATCCGTATCTGTTCGTTAACCACAGGGTGGTCCTGAGTCTGACTCCCTGGTACCGTGTCAATTTCTTTATCGCATAATATGATTGTGATCTCTTCAAAACTGACGGTTTGCTAACTTTGCCCACAAGTCTCATAAAAAGAAATAAATCAAAATACTTCTTTTGAGTAAGATATTTAAATTTATTTTATGAGTTCCTATCTAACAACAGTTTTACTATCGCTTTTGTTTTTGGGACACATCAAAGTATTAAAGTGATATCATTAATCTTATCGATGGAAAACACAAAGTGAGTGCAACTTATTATGAAGCAAAACAAAATTTATAACCATGTTACTATTGAGTCCCTAGAAACAATACGTATGGTATGAATTCCCACGTAGATAAGAAGCGGTTATCGATATAATAATTGTGGGTTGTAACTTCTTATCGTCATGTGAATTGTTATTTGCCCCACAGACCATTTTGGACGAAAATGAGTTATTTCGATTAGTGCAATCCAAATTGTCATCTCTTTTATTTTCCGAAATAGAAATTGCGCTTTTATACTGCAGAACAATTTTTTTTCGCAATTTCTATGCTTATTTGTCCTATAAACACTATGCAGAAGGACGACTTATATACTGGCTTTCGAATTTATTCAAGATTTGTGGTGAAATGTCCTATATCCAATGAAATTTTGTTGGCGAGTAGACAAATTAACATTAACAAAGCAGCTATCTTAGCAGACATCCTCTAAATTCATTCGGCAATTATCCAGATAAGCTCACAAGTCTGAATATGTATCACAAACTCACTCTTCTCTGGGTATCAGATCACTGTGCCATTGAGGCAAAGGAAATGTAGGACGAATTGGTCAGGCAAGAATTAGCCCTTCATAACTCACTTTTCTTCGAAAAGAGTCACCTTTTTGTTTAAAGTTGTGAAGGGCATATTATATCTACGGAACCGTTTAACCAACTTGACTGTATCCTGGAAAATTTTGGCCGGATTTATCCAACATATACCATATCACAACTATAATTCAATTTTAGAGTTATTGTATCGAAACCGTCCCCGCGCCATGTCTACCTAACTAAAGCTACGCAATAAAAATATTTGGGTTTGAAATTTAATGGCATTTAAGTTTTTAGTTTTCAAAAAACTTTTCACAATAAAATGACTTTGTCCTCTTCACCACCGTATCTACAATCTGAACCTTGAAAAGTGAATTTATAGTGCATTTCACTTCCTACCGTTATTTATTTTTTGAGTTTTTGAATTTTTGTGTTTCATTAGCCGTTTTCCTTTGGAGGTGGCAAAGTAGTTGTGAATAGATGGGCGCATTCGGCAACGTATCTTTAGCGATCCGGATTTTTTTGAGTTGTTGTAATCCCTTGTTAAGAAACAGCTGATGCAAAAACAACTCAAAGTATCTGAAAATTTTTTGGATTATGGATAACTCATGTGCGAGTAGCTACATTTTACATGGGAAAGCAGTTTTATGTGTTCCATTGAAAAAAGCTGGCAAAGTACTTGCAAGTACTTCACCACCTCCAAAGGAAAACGCCTATTGTGTCCTTTATCCAATACGAATTGTAATAGAATTGGGAGATACGACAAGAATCTTAAATTCACTTTTTCAAGTTTTTCATAACGTATAGAAAGCTAATTTGGGTGGATGGACAAATATCCAAACTTTCAAATAGTAAAAAAAACTTGTGATTGCATTAAAAAAAATAAGCAAAGTGCTTCTTTGAAGTTTGAAAACTCTCCTTGAGAATTAGGAGCTGGGTCTCTAGGACAAATAAGAATTCACGTGACAATATATTTAACCAGGAGGATACCTTTTATTGCATGAAAAATGTCAGTGTATGCTGATATATTCACAACAATGCATTCGATCCAACCACCGATCATTTGTGAAAAATCAAGAGACGCAATTTTTTTAAAATTGTTTAAATTTTTGTTCATGATTTCAGTTACTAAAAAGCAGCTTCATATTGGAAAAAATATTAAAAACGTGTGAAAAAATCGTTGTTAGCACGTAATAGATGAAAAGTCATGTGCTTATACCTCAATAAGTGAATTTTAATTGAATTTCAATTGAATTATTTGGACAGTGGCTCACAGTAAAAATAATGGCACACCCTTAGCCAAAAATGATTCCGGACTCGAGAGTCTCATTCAACCATTTGAGGCGCCTCAAAACAAATAGAAACAACGTCAACTTCAATATTTGGCACATTAAAACAACAAGAAATGAGTCAATCTAAACAGAGTCCAAAGCAACGAAACTGTTGTTGTTTCTAGGTGTTTTGAGGCGCCTCAAATTTTCGATTATAGACACGATGAGACTCACGAGTCCGACTCAATTTTCGAAATCTAAGCAGGCTCCGGGGTGTTGCGTAGTGAATAGTCATGTCGTGAAATTGCATAATTGCATTTGTTGTTTTCACACGAGTGTATTTTTGCGAAAAGGACTAATTTGGTAATGAAACATGACTGCTCACTCAAATTTCTATATTTTCTTCCTGACTAACCAACCCCTCCCTTTACACCTCACCGATTTCAACAACAAACTGCCGTCATGCCTGAAGCCTTAACTACATTGGACACTTTTTGCAAAATTACAAAAATTACAAAAGTAAAACCGCTAGAGCAGTTGTATACACAAATTTTTTCCCAAATCAAAATTGAAGCTTTCAGCATCATTTTTATAAATTTCCCTGTGAGAAACACTATCACAAAATAGGTCTGTTTCTTTTCTCGCCTGCGGGATCCCAAATTATCCCAAAACGTATTTCTTTACTATTTTCTGACACGAAAATGCCAGAGCTTATGACCTTTTTTCATTTTCCCTCTAGCAAGCATTTACCCGAACATTTTAGTTCCGGCACTTTCTTCCTTGTCAAGCAAGATATCAGCTGATCGAAACATTTTATATTAAATTTGTCAAGTAGAATATACAAAATGCTTTAATTTATGTCGTTTTCGATTGGATGTTTGGTGTACTCCTTTTCTACTCCTTTTTCACTCCTACTACTCCAGTTTTTCCATAAGCCATAGGAATGGAACAGAACACAAAACCAAGCGAAAACGGCATTAATCAAATTAAATGAAAATGATACAATGGAGTCAAATATAAATTATAATATTTCTTCTGGTATCTTTTAATAGAGCCAAAATGATAAGTGCAAATGTTAATAGAATTGAAATTGCATAATTTTGTATGCGTTGAGTCAACAAGCAATGAAGTCGAATGGGTAATTAACACCGCAACAAACCAGAAACATTCCAAATCAGTTTCTTTACTTTTCATTTCTGGTTAAACATAACAAAAACAACGCCAAAAAGCTCATCCCCAAACTTTTTCCCAAACTTTATTCCAGTAGTAAGGAAACAGACCTGATGAGTTTGAAAATTTTCGCTTATGTAGTTTACTTGTTCACTCTTTAGGCTTATGTAAAGGGCTTTAATCTAAACAGGGTCTAACGTAATAAAAAATACAATTGTACAAGATTAATATTTGTATACACATCTCTATCGAGTGTCGACAAATTTATTTGCTCCCTCAAAAAAATTTACCGTTCACTCATCCGGCTTTTTTCGTCAAAACCAAAATTTCCACAAAAAAAATAAAAAACGTTGCCAAAATTCAAATAACGGTTGTTGCTATTCTTCCCATTTTGCTGCGTACAATACTTCGTGGAGTCCCTTTGTGATCTTTTTTTAAAATCATTTTTTTTTTTACTAATTTCAACAAAAATTAATAACAACTTAAATATTAAAAAAAACTAATATTCTAATTATTTTACCACAAAAATCCATATAAACTATTTATTATAAAAAAAAAACACTGAAAATAACCTAATCTTTAAAAATGTTAACCAATGATATGCAAATGGAGTCGAAATGTGAACAGCCAGAAACCATTATCGAGGGCGAAGCAGAATCTACGGGTTCGCCAATCTTATCAACAAAAAATTCAGACGAACATGAAAAGATGAATAAATCAAATGGACTGGAAGTTGCAATCATGCTTCCACCACCTCCAGTTTTGGTGTCTTTGGTGGCAGCTGTAACTGCTAACAACGCATTAGGAGATTCACGACCGCCTTCATCATTGGCTGCAACGGACAAAGACGAAGAAGAGGTTCTAAGTTTGCAAGTACTGTCGGCTCGATCTTCCACCCCTTACACTGTCCAGGGAGTTTGCTGTGCTAATGCAAATTGTGAGCTAGAGGCAACAACAGATTCGAGCAACGCGAGCCAATGGAAAGAGGATCCGACTCAGCTGGTTACTGAGGTGAAAGAAGACGTCTGTGGCCAAATTGGTGTTGCTGAAAAGCACAACCATTTGAATGGACATTCGGATGACCGAAGAAAGTACTCGCGTTCCGATTTGTTTGACATTCGTGATGAAATGACTATTATAAGGCCTGAATGTCTTGAGAGTGCAAGGTTACAGCGCTTGCATTTTCGAAAATCTGAAAACGGATCAGCCAATGGAAGTGGAATCAGTGTGAGTATAATATTGTTTTGTATTTTTGTCGGTTTTTCAAGAATAACCGGAATTTGAAACTTTCCTAACAGTGCTGACTTTTTTTCGGACCTTGAATTTTTTTTTACAGTATTTTCTCTGTCCTGATTATTGAATTTGAAACAAGTTAACAATGGACTGGCAATTGTTTAGCATGCAAAAAAATGTGAATAAAATACCTACATTTTTTAGAATTACACTTCCAAAAAAGCATTATATTCACTTCAAGTCATTATTTGCATGCAATTGGTTCTATTGATAGTCCCTAAGAAGATAGAGAGCAATGAAGTTTCAAAAAACCACTCAGGTAAACGCATAATCCTGGGTGTTTTTTCGAAAATCCATCGCTCTTTATCTTCTTAGGGACTAACTACAGAGAGTTTGACCTATGACAAGAATTGTTTAAAATCACAAGCTAAATATTTGTTGCATGCACCGTTTTTAAATCGATGCAAAAAATTTACGTCAAATTTTATAACTTTTCGACACGTGTTAAGGTTACAAAATATTATTGGTTCAACCCCTCAAAGCGTATTATTGTATGAATTACAAAAGTATGCAAATGACTTGAACTTTTGATGTCGTTGGTTATTAGACTTAGCTAGATGTCTGTTCATTTATTTCCTGAACTCCCTCTGAAGTTAATCTTGGTTTTTTGCTGGGTTGAGTTGAGGTAAAGAAATAAACTATCAAAGTGGCATACGCTTTGAATAATTTTTTTGCTGTCGATTAAATTGCATTAAATTCTTGTGTTTTTAAAATAGAAATTTAAGTAAAACACAAACTTACTTTTATATTAACAAATAGAAATAGAAAATGTAAACTGGATACTAATTTTTAAAACAAATTTTGTTTCTTATTTCAACAACATAAAAAATTGTTGTTTTTTGAGAATTATTGGGGTTGTCGAACGAACCTTCTGTCTGCTTAGTTATTCTATCCTGAAACCAAAGAGCGCTCTCTAAACAAGCTCTAGTGAACAGTCCTTCGGAACGGTTTTGAACTATGGAATTCTCATACAAAAAAGCTTTAGTAACCAATTAGTTCCGCACCATTTTGTTAAAAAGCTTTAGCCCGACTATGTATAGTTTTGAACAAAACATCATCCAAACAAAAAAATGTTTGCCTACATTGTTTTCGCATGCAAAACAATTGCCGGTAGGTATATTGTTTTTCATGACATTCCATGACATCAATAGTTTTTGTTTGCAGGAACTTTAAACCAATCATGCAAACAAATAATTTTGTATTTTATCTCAATAATTTTTGACATGCCAAAATATTTGCACATATTTTTTTAGCACGGGAACTGTAAAGTAAGTTTAAACGAACAGACATTAGATCTGTTTGGAAAAGTGAAATTTCTTGCAAAAAAATGTTCACCATTTGAAAGAAAATTCCAGTTTGGGAAAGTTGGTAAAAATTTCACATTACCAAACAGGCATATTTAAACCATAAAGTGGTACATGAAGTGGACCCTTGGAAACCTCTATACTAATTGAACAAATTGGAACTTCTCATAAAAAAAGAAATCTGAAGCCTACGTATTCAATATAAAGTAGAACATTTATAAAGAATATGATTCCCCTGAACTGCACTGTGAGACTAAGGTGTTGTCATTAAATTCCACAAATAGCGTCCAATTAAAGCTGGAAGCATAGAGACAAAAATGATGCCCAGAGTGGGGATCAAACCAATACCTCAAAGTAAGCAGTCAAGCAATACATCCACTTCACCTCTGATTGCGCTTTCACGTCCGCTGTACATCAAGCTAGAGACTAAACATCTAGGAACCAAATTTATTCAAATTTCTCCAATTAGAAGCAAATCGGATAACACGTTTTGTACTTCATTGAATAGACTGGGAAATGAGGGGTACAAAGGAACAATTACGTGCAAAGGCTGTTGTTGAATATGTTTGTTTGGTCCATAGGCATGCTTAAAACCGAAAATGCTACTTAATTCACCCACCAATTTCTGAGAGAATGAACTGGCCACTTTACAATATTTTTGGTATAACTCCCAAACTAAGAGGAATTTGACAGTTTTTCACTAAAAACTTTTTGTTAAAAATTAAATCTTCCAATTGACCAATTAAGAGTTTTAATTTTTTTTTCTTAATTGCACAAAACTTTTTTTTTAAACCAAAATTGGGTCAAGACATGCATGGACAAAACAAAGTACAGACTAAAGGCTTAAATATGGCAAGATCAAAAATTAATATTTATTAAAAATTTGCAGACGTTCTAACTTTACCATTTCTAATAATTGTTGGCACCTTTGGCCCGAATGCCCCGTATCCGAACTCAAGATTTTGATGAAAAACGACAATACGATTTGTTTTTAATTACTTTTCTTTCTTAAAATTTTGTATACCACCCATTTCGATAGACAATTTGATTTAGAACAAAAGTTTTAAGTGTAAAATTGTGAAATTAGGCTTAATTTCGAAGTTTGACCACTCTCTCAGAAAAGCATAGGTGAATTTAGTTGCATTTTCGGCCTTGGCTTATGGGCCAAACAAACATTCAATAGTAAAAACCCTTGCACGTTATTATTTCTTTTTAAAAGGTCTATTCAATTGGCTATAGGGACTAGCTCGATTTTGAGTAAAAAGATTGATTTTTGGAGTAACCATGTTCCTCCCAGAGATCACAGACGTATCTATGTAAGATCCATTACTTGACTCTGATATGACTTTCTTATTTGTTTTTGTATTGCCATTAGTCCCTAAGTTTACTTTATTACTTTATCTATTTACAGAGAAACAAGCCCTACCGTAACTCAAATCCACCTAATGATCTCATGCCTGCCTTCTTCAAACGTAAAGCAGCTACTTCAAATGGCCATAATTCGTCGAACTCAATCGTTTATGATAATTTTAAATACAACGATTCAAATCCGTTTAACCATCATAACGATAGTGGTTCATCGTCTAACAACAACTATCGTCGCATTGGAAGTGGTCGAATTTCTAACCGTGAAGTCAATTGGGATTACATCCCTGAAGAGGATCCTGCCAAGAATAATCTTCCTGAATTTTTCAATACAAAAGAATCTATAGGAAGTATTCAGCCCAAGCCACAACGTCCCCAAAAAAAACACGAACTTGATGACAATTCGAATTATGTTAAGCGTGTTATTGGGTCGGTGACGGGAGAGTCATCATTCCGTTTGAGTGGATCTAGGCATTCGATAAATTCAAGCGGCGAAGAACGTTACAATAGTAACGCCAGCAGCAGCACTAACAACAGAAGTGATGAACCCGAATGGTTTAGTTGTGGACCAACTTCCAGATTGGATACAATCGAATTGTGTGGTTTTAATGAGTCTGACCAGCAGAAGATACGTTTGGAAATGTCTAAAAATAAACCAGATTCCAACAACAATCGGCACGACTTCAATGCTGGGCATAATAATAATAATAAGGATAAAAAGCATTTAGCTTTTCAATTTGATGATTTCTCGACAACACATAATAGTAAGTCTGGCAATAGTTCTGGAGTTAATGCTGGAAGTAAGATGTCCTCATCCAAGTTTTTGCCATTATTTAACACCAAGAAAAGGGACGAAGAGACAAATTCTACAAATCATAACTCCACACTGTCACTGAACGAATTCTTCAAGCGTAACGATATGCCACCTGCTACTACTGGAAGCCAAAAGGAAAAGCTCAGCACAACTGAAATGCCAAGTGTTGATGAAATTGAAGCAAAATGGAGGACTCCTCAGCCTAACGATCATCGAGCTAAGACGTCCTCTGAGAATTTCAACAACAGCTCGGAGAATTTTAAGAAAATGCTTAATCAACTGAATCAACAACAACAACAACAGCAACACGGTGCTGGCACTAGACCAATATCTTCTCCGCCACCCCAACAACTCCATCCACAAACGAATACCTCCAACAACCAACAGCCGCCTTTGAATCTCTTCAACAACGACAATTTATCGAATTTCATCAAACACCGCAACCTTCAGCAACAGCTTTTGCAGAAGCAACAGCAGCAAGCTGCATTCGCTCAACTTCAATTCAATGCGATTCTCAGTCGTCCTGACACGCAGATGTTGCTCCTATCATTGGCCCGTGGGGAGATATCAAAACACGGTTTAGTTATTCAGTTATCAAATCCCAATCTCACTCAAGCAGATCGAGAAGCTATTTCGGCTGTGTTGACCTTCTCAGCTGCTGGTCAGTATCATCAGCAGTTGGCCATAAATAGCAATCAGCAACAGCAGCAACAGTTCATCGCTAACCAGCTACAGAATCTTGCCCTGATGCATCAGATTAACAAAAGTCCAGTGCCAAAGAGGAATGCTAATGCAGGAGGAGGAGGTGGTGGCGGTGCCGGTGGCTATCAAGCCAATAATGGAACTGGTGTTGGGAATAATCCAAGAACCTACACTCAGGAAGAACTCCAGTCACATGCAAACTTCATTCTTCACAATGCCATGCTAAAGAAAAAGCTCGAAGAACAAAATATGGGACTACAGAAAATGTTACATCTACAAACGTCCATGATGAATGAAAACATGAATAACAATCCTCGAAATGGTGGAAATGATTCAATGGCTGGATCCAAGAATTTTCATTATCAACAACAGCAACAACAACAACAAAATAATCAGCAACAGCACCATCAACAACACCAACGTCATCGAAGAGGCCCAAATGCTGCTAATCGTAGCAATAATCCAATGGTACGTCGTCGTTCGACTTCTTCGTCATCATCCAATACCGCGAATTCGGGAAATTTGGAATCTCAATTACAACAGACTGTTAATATGCAGTTACGTCGACAGCTAGAGCAGCGAAGGAATACTATTGCTACGGCAACAGTTGGAGGAGGAGGTAAAGAAATTTGTATTTTTTTTAAATGCTAACAGCAGATAGGAATAATCCTATTTTACAAATTTTATATCAGGACCTTTTTTGCTTAAATTTTAATGTATAACAACTTATTTGGTGAAAACGAACTAAAGTTGTTAAAGGCAGTAGTCCTAAAGTTAGTACTGAAATCGGATTCTCATTTCTTTAAACAAAAGTGAATGGGAGATATCGATTTGACTGCCCCACTTACTTTAGCAGTAGGTCCGTTGCTATATATAATTGATAAGAATCCTGCCAAGTTGGGAATGGGTATGAAACGAAGCGTGAGGGTCTGCAGCTACATACATGCGTCTTGATGTAAGAATACAAAAGTCTGGCTAATTTATATCCATGTCTTTGGTGCGGGAAAGAGATTTAAAATAGATTATTCTAGTTTTTTTTAAAATAGAGAAACCAAGTTCAAAAAAGAGGAAACAACGGTTTTAAAATTGATTAATGATTAGTGCACTTTTACTACCGCTTAAAAAAAATGCCTAATTTGCTATTCCGTATTGTATTTAACATGAATTTTTTTGCAAGCAGTGATAAAAGGCTATTTTTATAAGTCGATTGGAATCAAAATGAAAAGCCAGTGTTAAACAACTTAAATTTGACAAGTTTTTTTAAATTTTAAATCATATGTTATCTACTACGTTTTTTTCTTAGTACAATAAATTCTGTCTCCATTTGTGTGCCATCTCGAAATGTCATTTGTCAAAAAATTTATTAGGTTAGGTTCATTCCAAATGGAAGTTCAATCGTAATTGGTGTCGGTAGAAATTAATTTTTTTTGTTTTAAATTATATTGCAAATTTTCTTGAGATGCGAATCCCTCGACCTCGAAACGTAACAAAAGCACAATTTATGATAGTAACTGCAGTTGGCTTTGTATGCGGTGTTTATATTTGGCAACCACTTATTCTTAGATATAAACGTGAAAACGCAGCACCAGTGATTGATAATTTGGAAACCCCAAGTAGTACACCAGTGACAAAGTATGAATAAATTAAGTTGTTGTTATAATAGAATTCTTGGGCAAACAAAAATGGAAAACACTCCTTAAAAACTACATAATTTTGTTTATTCCAGATGACTATGTTCAAATTTCTCAAAGAATATAAAGACTCGGGGCCCGGCATTTTGGCCAAAGCGATTGTGGCCACCACTTTTATTGTGATAGGCTATCGCTTTCTTAAACCCGAATTGGAGTCGAGACGTCGCCGGCAAGCGGAATCCTATGCCAACTATTTATACGAGATCGAAGAGCGACAACAGCAACAGAATTCTAATATCTCGTCAAATACAAACGATGAATTTCAGTAAAAAAAAAAACCCACACACAAAATGGATTAACATGTGCAGTTCTTACATTTTAATTTGTTTATTAATTAATGTTGTTAAATAACTATTATGTTTTTGTTTATTCATCTTTTTTCCTTCCTTTCAACCTTTATTATAAGGCAATGAATTACTTTTAAGCTATTTTCAAATTATTATACCACTTTGAAACAAGAAAAAAATGCATTTCATTCAGAAATCAATAAAGAAAATCAAATCATGAATTATGTAAAAAAATTAAATTCTGTTTTTTTTAATATTTTTTTTTCCATGCCATTTTTAATTTTTCTCATGTTCATTTTTTATGTAACATTTTGTTTTTTCTTGTATTTGGAAATATTATGAAGTTGCTTCAAAAGAGGTTAAGAAAATTTTTCCATGGTTGAGATGTAGTAGATTTTTACATCAATCCCAATTAAAAAAAATGCAAAGCTTTTCTCCTTTCTGTGCTTGTACAATTTGTAGTCCTATAATTTTTAAAAAGTAGTTTAAACGATGCAGTTAAAAATCTTGGATTAATGAATAGAGATATGCAGTACGTGAAGACAAAAATTAATAGGTTTGTAAAATTACATGGTTATTGCTATACTTACTTTCTTAAGGTGGCGCTACAGTCCGGGGTGGACCAGGGCCTCAACCAACATGCTTTTTTAAGCCGGCTCGGTTTCAAGCTATCTGTCTCCAGTTTCATACGCCAGGCTGGTTGAGGTTCTCTTCCACTTGCGTACCCCACCTTTTATGCTGTTCTCTACTGCTCCGTGCCAGTGGGTTCGCGGTGAACCAGGTGAACCATTCATCTCCGTCGATGGCTTTTCACTTTTGTGGCTAGGTCGGTGTCGCTGTACAGCGCGTACAGTTCGTCATTATATCTTATCCATTCGCATGATAGCTATATAATTGTTCAATGACGTCATAATATGTCTGTAAAAAAAAATAATGACATTCCAAATAAAAAAATTTGTGAACTACAATGCCGGCCATTTGAATAGCTTCAGTCATTTTGCCATACTAGTTTTCTCCCTTAATATCTCGCAGGTTCGCTTTAAAAACAATACAAAAAGATGGTGGTTAATGGAACTAGGCTCCAGTGAAGTTTTGTTGTTACAAGTACCAAATACCAAAAAAAGAATACAAAAAAATCAAAAGAAACCACTGCTTAATGTCACTTGCAAAGAAATGCGCTTTCAATTCTATCGAAATAGTTTGTAGTGATAAATCTAATCGCAACATTTCGTCGTTTAGTCGGTTAAAGAATAAGTGTTATCGCATAGGAGTAATACCTATCTGCGGCCTCTGGACCCGAAACACTTAACGAAAATTTTTCGACAACAGTAGGTGTGTTTTATCAGGCGGTTTTTATTCTGTTTTCTGGATAGCTTTGTATTGTTGTAATCCCTTGTTAAAAACAGCTGATGACCGCTGGGGCAGCAAGAACTTAAGTTATCTTGAAATTTTTGATACAAGTAAAAATCGGAACGCTAGGAATGATTCAAAAACTTCATTTTATAGTGATTACCCCTATCAAAACAACTTTAGTGGAATTTAGGTTTTAACTTACTACTAAATTTCTTTAACTTCGATCTGAAATTAGATTTTCTGAAAATTTGGCAATCATTTTTTGAATTATTAAAATAATCTAGTACAATTTAATCTACATACGTTTTCTCACCCATCTAACACTTTGCTTAATCGGACATTCCTTTTTACTTTCACCAATTGTCATTTATTTTGTCAACGACAGAAAAGCCGCTAAAAGAAATCCGCAAAAACACAACAACAACTCTCCTTCGGTATTCACTCATATTCTCTCTATTCGTTGTTTAACAAAAAACCTAAATTTCGTCCCGTTTGGCTGACTTCTTTTCGCTGCTGCTGCGGTTTAGCTGCCGCTCTCTCTCACCAACTTAGCCAAATTGCTATTGCTTTTTCCTCTACAAATTTGTACGATTGTGAACGCGAAGAGAAGACGACGTAATTTATAAACGTTACAAAATAATATAAAAGAAAGAAATTAAGATAAAAAACAAAATTCTTTTTCTTATTCCTGGTTTTTTACATAATAAAAATAAAAAAAAATAAAGTTTTCTACAACCAAAAATTATCAAAAAAAGTGTTTCTTGATACGACAAAAAACGAAATCGTTAAAAAGTAACAAAATATATTTCAGTGCTAAAGCGCCAACGAGCTTAACTTAACGCAATACAAAAAAAAGTAGGAAATATAAAACGAAAAAAATATTTCTCAAGTAGAATTACAAAATTTTGAAGGCGAATTGAAAAAAATTAAGTGAAACAAAAATTTTCAACTAGAAAATAATTACAGTGAATGAATTGATCGAATAAAAAGAATTTATCGAATAAAAAGAGAATATACCACGTAAAAAAGGTTCATTTCAACCTTTTTTCTTTTTTTTATTAAAAATATTCTGACATCATATGTAACACGAAGTTTAAAAGCAAAAAAAGTGCAAAAGCTACATCAAAGGAAAGATTGAAAGAAGCAACAACACAAAAGGGTGCCCGCAAAAGACGGCGAAGATAAAAGCCAAAAAAATCTGAAAAAAAACTTGCCCAACAAACCGAACTAAACCAACTGACATATCTCTGAAATACGGCGAAAAAGCACAAAACAAAGAGACAGAAAGTTTTCCGAGTTCATTTTTATTCTACCAACAAACTGTCAAAAAAAAATAAAGAAAAACCACAACAGAACCTGAAGAGGAAGGGAGATAAAAACGTGGTTAAGTTCACTCATCTGGTCATCGCGTGAGGGAATTTTCTTCTTATTATACAAACAAAAACAACCACAACCATATATTTTCCTTTCTCTGCAATTCGCCTTTCCCGTTGCCGTACACAAGTGTTTATGTGCCGTTGGTTCTCCTTTTCGTATTTGTTGTAAACGTCATCGTTGAGTGCGAGTGGTGAATAAGATGAACTGAATGCTGCCCTTTTGTTGTTTTTATCATTCTCTGTCCCTTTCGTTTTACTTTAAAAAAATAACAAAAACAACCGCATATTTTTCAAAACAAAAGTAATCAAAACATAAATATTAAAAAAAAGTAAATACTTTACCATGTAATATGTTAGGTTAGGGATTTTTTCTCTCAGATGTGTAAATGCGCGCGAAAAAGGAAAGAAAGAAAAAAATATACTGAAAAATCGTAGCAAAACAAAAGCAATAAACTCAAAACTTAATTAAAGACGACAAAAGGAAACAAAGGCCAAGGAACCTTAAATAACACGACAAAAATAAAGAAAAAAATATGAATAATTGTGAAAGCACAGAAGGCAGCAATAGCAGCAGCGACTTTGAAGAAACTCAGACAACAGCTCTATCTGCTGAAGCCACCACTGCTTCGGAAGATTCAGCAAACGACACGACACAAGAATTCTTTTATACAACCAACAACAACAAATCCAATGAAAATCAAGAAATTGATACAAAATGCCCAGGAAACACCAGCGAAACACCTGCCGCTGCTGTCCCTATTGTCGCTGCTAGCTCATTGATTGCCTCCACGGTAGCTGCAACTACGACAACGGTCAGTTATGCAGCTATAGCAGCAATGGATACAGCTTCAGCAACAGCATTCGTTTGTGCCCAGAAGCAGACAGAAGCTATTCGTTCATCTGAATGTGATAAAAACTCAACTACAATTTGTGATAAAAAATCAACAGAATTACAAGAAGCGGAGACAGCAACTGACTCAGTTTCTGAAATCGAAACAACCTCAGATTTAGATTGCTCAGAAGTACTCTCAGGTGAAAGCAATGGAGACAGTGGGATTGGCAATAGCAACCAAAACCACCATGATGGGATTGAAGAGACGCAAGAGGTCACTGCATCATCATCCCCAACTTTGTCGCCTTCATCATCATCATCGTTGTTGATAGAAAACAAAGAAAAAGCATTCGAGGCAGCGAAAATCTCAACAACGTCGCTGCCTTCATCGGCGTTGGCATCGCCGCCAGTGAGTACTCTTAGTGGGAGTAAGTCGGGCAGTGATAATTGTGGTGATATCGCGACCACCACGACAACGTATCCAAGTCCAAGTCTTTCTGTTGGCGGTAACAATAATTCAATGCTACTAGCACAAAAGAAGATCGACAACAGTCGTCATCTACTTCATCGCCATCATCACGCCCTGACGACAACGTCGAGTGCACCAATTTTATTCACTGACTATGGCCGTGCGGAATCATCTAGTACGACAATTTCAACGGGTTCAGGGCCGACGACGACGATGGGTCTTAATTCTGGTGTAGTGATAACGAGGCGTGTTTCATTTCCAAAAAGCGATGAGGCTCTAGTGACGGGATATTTAGAACCGGCTAATCCATGGGAGCATGGTGAGTTTTTTTCTATTTTTCTTTTTAATTTATACGTATCTATTGCCATAATGTTCTTTTTTTTGTATAGTGTACTTACCTATGTAGGTAGAGGTACCTAGGTACCTACCCATTTTAGTTTACAACGTCTTTTTTTTAATATTCTGCGTAATTTATACGTTTTTTCTATTGAATTTTGAATTTGGGAAAGGAAAATAGGGGTGGGTGTTTTGTGTGTGTGGGGTGGTGTTACGTAAGGTTTGTTATCGATTTGGAAAATTGTAGATATTTAAGAATATACTACTAAGAATGTACATACATATCTTAATACATGCTTAGTAGATATGTATCTATGTTACTTTATGTAGGTATACATACATACATGCGAAATAGGCTTTTGTGATATTAGTGTGCTTTCTTTTCATTTTGTTCGTTTTTGTGTTATGGCGTTGACCTCTTGTAATAGAAGTTTGAGGGTGTGTATTTTTGGAAAGAGGCTCTGAACAACATGATGTTGTTGAATTATTCTATTAAAATATATGAATACCTATAGGGTTTTATGATTTTATATGAGAGTTGAAATAATTACGGCTTATAATGTTAGGTATGTTGGTATTAGCATATGTATATGTAGATACATTCGACAAAACCTTAATAGACCAAAAAAGCTTTGATTTTTAACTGCGCAAATAAGTGATATCAAAAATTATTGTCGAATTAAACTCTTTTTAACTTCTTCTATATTTAAATGTGGTAGGTAGGTATACACAAATAACGTAAATCGCTAATTTAAATAATATTTTTGTATATAATAAAAATGGTGACGTTAATTTCTTAATAATATGTTATTGATCTAGTTCCACCCGCCTTCGTTATGTTTTCATATGAGAATCCTTAATAAATTGTTAATGCAGGCCATCCACGTTGAGACGCTGGTCGAGTCAGCCGTAAGGTTCATAATCTCTTCTATACTAACGACTGTCTATGTGACCGTCTCAAAGTGAATTACTTAAGCTATTCGAATTTGATGTTCTTTCTACGTCAGAGTTTGATCTAATTAAACATAAATCATCAGATCACCTCGTATGACAGTCGTCAAAAGGTTGGAAGCTATTTGCAAATATTTCATTTGCGACTTTTCCGGAAATTGTTTGCATTCTCACGAAAATAATTTGAGACAATTTTCGAGCATCGATCAATCTATTTAATTAATTTGTTCTCTGTGCGATCCGTCCTGTGTTCATTTTTATGTCTTTATAATTTTCACGAATCTTTGCCACCGTCTCAACGGTAATGGTTGTAGATAAAAGTTGAGGTTTTGTATGATTGATTTAATTTTCCTTTTGTCAATCTTGTCTTGCGGATGCTTGAAAACCATGGTTAGAATTCAGAGAATGGCTTATATGTATTGGTAAATCTAGTGCCATGAGAAGGACACCATCAGCAGGTCTGGAAACGGTCCTTTCATTAGCCTAGCCCCACTCGATGTTTTTCTAATTGAGATCGCGACCTACATATACAACAGTTAAATATTTGGAAAAAGAGTCACTCTGGTCATAGAACCATTATCACTTTTACTGACATACATATTAGATATGTATTCTACACAATACCTCTCATTTATTTAAGCCAGTAGCCCCAAAATATCGATATCGGCAGGCGGTCAACAGTTGAGGTCAGCGAAGTAGAAACCATCATCACCTTTTCAACCAAACCTAACCTAGTACCCTTTGAAATACATTTCTTTTTACTTCTTGAATCGATGACTATTTTATTTTAATAGAATACAATTCATAAGAATGGTTCGCATTATATAATTTCAAGAGCATTTGCATACAATTATAATCTCTATGCACTGTGCAGTGGTAAATAAAAAATACAAAAAATGTTCTGTCGCAAAAATCTCTTCAAATTGCATTTTAATAAGCTCTTGATATTTTGTTGTTTTGCTTCGTTCAATGTTCACACACGAGGGTTTGTTATCAAAAGTCTCACTTTTTATTAAGATTACAAACAAAATTATCAACATACATACTCGTGCATACAAACACAAATTGAATACAAAAAAAATCGATTTGTAAATAAAAAACAACTCTGATTTAAATATCACTCAACAATTATATTTAATTAAAAAGGAGATCCAATAATAATAATACCTATGTATGTATGCATGTATTAAAATCGGCACGAGATATTTATTATTGTTTCTTGTTTATTTGTATGCACAATGCAAATCAGATTTGAGTGATGTGTTGTGAGCATTTATAAAAAAAAATAAATCAAAAACTTTGTTTAAATAAAAAAGAAATACATACAATTATTGAAAATTGCATCACCAGATCGCACAAACACCTGACAAAAATATTAATGTTCACCTATTATCAATTAGTTTTGTTTTCGTGACCTTTTATTTACAAAGTAGTTTACAATTAAGAAAGATGAGGGTCTTACGAAGGAAAACTTTGGTTGCTTGAGAGAGGGCTTTGATATTCAATCACCTTCGTAGTCCAAGGAAGCTTCGTTTACGATCAGCGTTGGTATTGTTGCTTTGTTAATAACGGAGTGAAGCTAGACAAAGTCTCTCAACTACATCGAAGTGAAATCTATCTTTAGTAACTTCTGTCCAAGAAATCGATGTAAAGTGTCCTCTTTGATGACAGTTTTAACCTAATTGACTGTTAAACTCATATTTTTCTTCTTCCGATTGTATCCGTATGCAAGTAGTTCTCCAGACTTGAAAAATTGTGCCTCTAGTGTTTACGCGTGTGTTTTGCACGATTTTGCCAAAGAATCCATCGTATTGGAAAGCTTATACTTGCCAATGCGCAAGGTTTCGGTGATGTTTCTTTTTCTTTAGGGCCGTTTGTCTGCCAATTCAAAGTTTATCTGAAGATATCGCCTCCAAACTTGGCCTCTAAGGTTTAAAATTAATTATGAAAATTAGGCAATAAAAAATCATGACAAGCCAAGCTTTTAATATTTAGCAAACGATTAAAAGCTTGACTTGTCTTTGAATAGGAGCCTGTCTACAAGTAACAATGACTTCTGGAATACATATTTTTTTTTAAAAAGTCCTTAATTAAACATTTTAAAACCATCCCGCCTCCCAAGTCATGCCATGTTTTCTTATCTACCAACAAGTAAATATTATACTAAGGAATGATAATTTTAAAAATATTGTAATAAATTGTGGCTGTACCGTGATGGTTTGGGCTCGTGTGTCACTTATCACTGCTGACCTTGAAAATTTGTTATTTGAATTAAGAAAATAAAAAAATTAGTTCAAAGCAAAGGTCAGTCTTATCAAGACGACCCGAAGTACAGGTGGCGAACTGTGTTAACCTGTCTCATATGGAACTTATTCCACTAGATAATACCATGGCTGTCGGTTCCTTCTCGGAATCTGCATTAAATAATATGCTATCTTTATTTTGTGTAGTTATTTTTGTCTGAATACAATTAATAAGCCGTTTATATGAATACAATAAATTAACAAATCTAAAATTAAAAACTTTTTTTTTTTGAACTGACATTGCAAAGTGCATGACAAAACAACTATACAATTCATTTAATGAATTTAATTTCTCTTAAACTATTTTTATTTATTGCAATTTTTCTTTGAAAGGAAAAGAAGTGATTTATATTTTAAGTTTTTGTTTTCACGATAGTTTTTGTTGCAACTTGGACTTTAATTAAAAAAAATATCATGTAAGCGAAGGAAAAATTAGATATGGTAGCTTGTTGGGTCACCATCTGGCATACAATCAAGTCCGTCACATTTGAAAATTTGTCTAGACCTAATGATGCGTGTAACAAACTCGAGATGATGCTACTGCTGCTGCTTTGCTGGGCAACGTCATTTATATAAAAGATGAAATGCTTCCGACAATTTTATATTTTTGTTTTGCGCAAGTAAATAAATATTTAAGAATTTAATTTCTTGGTGTATTTGCCAACTAATTAATTAGCAATTATTATTGGCTTTAAAACTTGAATCTGAGGCAGGGAATGTGTAGATTTTAAATAATAATGTAATTTTTGTATGTACACATATTTAGTATCGTGCAAAAATAATTATTAGGTATTGAAAATGAATATGGCTTTGTTTTCTTAAATTCTATATATTCTGGTGCCTTTTCAATGCATTGTAACAGTTATTGTCGAATTTCAATAAGAAAGTAAAAATATAAATAGTCTAAGAAATCATGATGTGCTGCAGTAATGCGTTTTGAAATTCACCCAATATTTTTAAAATTCCAATTAACGTTTACTTTCTGTCAAAACTTGGTAAACCTGCTTAAAGAACGTTTTAATTTTTGTTTTCAAATAAAAAAGATCAATAAAACCTAATATAAATGTTTCGTTACTGTATCATTGTTCCTTTCGGGTGTATCAACCAGTTTTAAAAGCTTTTAACGATCTAAGAATATTATATTATTTTTTAAATTTGTTTTTTGTGCCTCCTAAGCCATTCATTTTGGGTTTCCGAGTGCAATCCTAGCATGGATTTCTAGAACAACTAGTTTCAATCAGATTTTGTGAAGAAGATACAAATTTTCTCAAGCTGATGGGCCTTCCAACCTTTCCTTTCTTCTTGACCAGAAGTAACTCTGCTCAGCTTCTTTTATGAAGAACTTGCTCGGAGCACGTAGTCCGTTTTATGTATTTTAAGCATTGTGGAGGTTAGATTGTACATTCTTACTCGGAAAGTGAAAGAGAAATGAAGTATTTTCTTTAACGCGAGACGGGACCTAATGGCGGGAGAAGCAGAAATTTGTTTGCGGTTTTGAGAGCTTTATTACCATCTCCAATGTTATAGCAAATATATGAGATGATTCAAAAGATTTTCAAGTACCCTGATAGCGTTTCTTATGGTGTTGAATAAACAATCTAACTTTACAAGTGAAGTCTTCTGGCTGGATTACACAACAGTGTTCCCGTGGACTGACTATAAATCTTAGACCAAAAAACTGATCCAGTGTATATTTTTATCAGCCAATGTACCAGACAAGGTCTTGGTGGTAGTTATTCAAAGTTCAAGCTATCCAAGAAGGAAAGGGTACCCGGAAATCTGGATATCCAACACAGATCAACGTCAAGAATCAAAAATTTGAGCTATCCCCATATTTTTCAACACTGGAAGATTCGGATATCCAATACACATATTATATTATAGATATTAAATCCTATCGAAAGATCGGGATATTTAAAACAGATCTACCCGCCAAGAATCTATAATCTGAAATATTCCAATATTATCCAGTAACCGAAAGTTGAGATATCGGGAACAAATCAGTAAGAAGGAAACAAGATCCGAGTTAGCAAAAGAGTGCTGGGTATCTGAACAACCGAAACAGATGCCGATCAAAAGATTTAAATCCGAATTGGGTCTCTAAAGATCCGGATATCATTATTCAAGGCCTTAGTAATCCAGTAGGTGGCTCGTATCCAAAGATCCGGATATCAGACTTGTTGCCTACTATACGAAGGTTCAGATATCCAGAACAGATCCGTAAAAAGGATGGTAACCGAAAAGCAAAATAACGGAAACAGATACGGATTAAGAACTCAAAAACTGAATTATCGGCTATCCGAAGATCCGAATATCCAAAAATGACGTGGAATCCATCCATCCGCAGCCCTCTGCCTACCAACGATGTTAATAAACAATACCTATTTTAAAAAGAAGAATGAAATATAATAAATTGAACAATTGAAAGAAGAAGAAGAGAAAAAAATAAGGTTCTAAACTAAAAAGAATTCTTGATTATTAACGTAAATAAAAAGTATTTTAAAGAATCAAGTAGCTTCAACACAATCTTTTCAGATACCCGGATAATTTTAACGTTCCCATAGAATTAATGTAAAGTAAGGCTTCGAAATATCTGTATCTTTCGGATATTATAAACAGATCCACGATTGGATATCCCGATAGTTTCGAATATCTATCTAAATTTTGTATGAAACTCTTTAGGGGATACATTTGAAATTTAGCATATCCAAATCATCAAACTTCAATTCCTAACTATATGGATAATCTTATATTCAAGCTGCCTCATTCTTATTAATTCGAATACCCAGATAGTTGGTTGAATCAGATATGATTTTAATCAGTCATAACGCTCACTAGTTTCATTATTTCGACAGAATTGTAGATTCAGATATTAGACAAGGAAAAATAGTTCAAATCGTATGGGAAACCTTGAATTAATTAATTCATGAAATATTAAAATTGATATCGAGGCAGAAATGTACGCTCTATTCTATAATATATCCATAGTCCCCCAAAATCCCCGCATTGGCTTTTTGTGTAGATGCATTTAAATATTTGGTTGTAGCAAAAACACCACTCCACCTCTTCAAATGCATCTACACAAAAATCCAATGCGGGGATTTTGGATATGCTATAGAAGGTGCAACTCTCTTTTTATTAATTAATTTTTTCAACCTTTTGGACCCATTTTGGCAATGACCTATATAATTTGAAGCAGTACTTGTTTCAATATTTCTCAAAATAATGTAATAAAAGATTTCCTGCTTCATGAACTGATGTGGTGTTTCCTAAATGACTGCTCCAGCTAAAACCAATCTATATAGAATACATGTTATGATATTGCGCATGTTGTTATCCTATCTCTCTCACGCATTTCACTGAGTGTGGCAATTCCTTCTGCATTTGTTTTTGTTCCTGTGTTTTATTTTTGATTATTGTCTTGATATTATTGTCTACACGATTTTGTATTGCAGTTTGGCTACAAATTAAAAAAATTCCCTTTACTTTGAAACAATTTACACTCCTATATCCTTATACTCCCAATAATTTCATTACTTAACACTTCATAGATATCAATACACATTTATTTGAAGTTCATCATCCTAGACCAGCAATCACTTATGGCCATGGGTGCGTCTCGGACATGAAAGGCATGATATGGCAAAACAAACATTTCTATATTTTTTTATAAATTATTGTCAACAATTGTTTCGCGTTGTAACACATATTCTTTAATAATAGAAAACAAACAAACAAACTCACATCCGTTCATCATATTAGAACAGAAAAGTCTCTTACCACAATTTGCATAAAAAAATGCAATTGCATGTCACTCACACTAGGCGCTGTTGGTCGTTAGTTGACAGTGACAGCTTCCCCAACAAAAAACTGTACAGCAGCAGCTGTAATACGAAACCTTACCTTAAAATGTCAAAACAATCTTCCTTCTATTTCTCAAGACTTCTATAATAGAGATATTATGTAGAATAGAAGAAAACAAAACAAGAACAAAAACAACAGCAAAGCAAGTCGATTTTCTTCGCAAAGAGATAAAACAAGGAAAATAAGAAGCCAGAAAAGAATTTTATAAAATAAATCCTCTGACTGTCCTATATAAAAATATATATACATACAAGTGTACATATTATTTAAAAACATAAAATAGTTTTTTTATACTTTTTATTTTAAACTTAGATATAATGTACACCGAAGAAATTACTAACAACGACGACACACTTAATCACCCTACACTCCTACTTAGCAGCCTCTATCCACCCAACGCTCTTGTATTTACTTGTACTCTTATGCAGCGAATTCACGCAAAATATACAAAGACCAAACATAACATTACTTCTCTTGTCTTATAATGAAGCGTTTGCATTCATAGTTGCCAATCGATTCAAAATTTCTGAAAAACATCAAACAAATTTCAATGATCTTTTTAAATCTATACAAAGTCAGATAGTTCGAGACAGAACTAACTGAAGGCTAAAAAGGAACAAGTTATTGATGACGTAGAAAGCGTCAAAAGTCAGAACTATGGAAATATTTTCATAGAAAGTCTGTCCGAGGACAGTGGTAGTATTTGTTAAATATATTTGTCAAAATTCTATTGACAATTCTGTCAGACGAATAAGTTGTTAGTAGAAAACGGTGTTCAATGTGGCCTCACTCCTCGCAACGCAAACCACTTTGACTTTTTTATGTCACACATACTCCATTCTAACTTATTTTTACAAAAATTATACATTTATTTTGCCACTTTGGATGGTGTTTAAATTGACATAACAACGCGTGACTCATTTTGACGAAGAGATATCAAAATGAGTCGCGCTAAGGCCGGTCATTGACTACACAAAATAACTGTGCAAATTCACATTTTACGCAAGTCAAAAAACGATACAAGTGAACTTCACAATTCTCAGCTTTGAAAAGTTTTCACTCAATGAACATTTTGACATTCACAACACAAAATAACTGCACAAATTTTTCAAAGTTTGAGCAAAAATCAAATTTGTTTTGATTTTTACACAGTTAACTGCACCAAAAGCACAAACAACCCCATTCACAACACAAGTTAACTGCGCAAACCCCACTTTAGACAGTTTTTTGTATCGTAAAAGCCCGGCCTAAGTGCGACCAATGTGAATAACGTTCAAAGTAGCAAATATGTTCAAATAAATTTGGCTTTTGTAAAACTAGGCATTTTCAGATAGATCCCCAACATATTTGAAACATAAATAGAACATTTCTCGATACAAATCTGTTTTTTCTGTTTGGACTTCTTGAGTCATGTAGCACCGATGTGCGAAATGTTCCATCGAAATTGCAGTTTGTAATAAAAAGCTGCCATGATAACAGATTTATTAAATTTATTTTATTTAATTTCATTCGGTTTTGCGTTCTGTTTCATTCCTATGAAATGTGTACAATTTAGTGTGGTAGGAGTGAAAAAGAAGTGAAGAGGAGTAATCTTAACATCGAATCGAAAACGACATTAGTATTTAGTAAAGTAATAAATATTAAATTCCAAGAGTGAAATCAACTAAACTAATATCAGGCATTTTTCTTTTCTAGTTATAAGCAGAGAACTAAGCAGAGCCTAAGTGAAGATAGCAAGCCTCGGACAGAGTATGATCAGAGCTTTTCGATTTACTTATGACACACACTTAGGCACTGAACTTCAAATTACAAGAAAAATGGTATGAAGTTATAAGAGAAGAGGCAGTTTTCGAAGGCGTAAAATACGTCAAAAATTGTAACTACACTGCACCTTGCCCTTAAACGCAAACTTCAAAAAATCCACTTTTCGAAACGTGATGATATTGTTTGCGGTGCAACTATGCAATCAAAAAATCAAGTCCACGATGAAAACATTGAAGAGCCATTGAGCGTGTTCGTGAAAGTCAAGAAAATTAACTGACGTTGATTTTGGACTACAGCAATATCTACAAATTGAAATTGCAATATCAGCGTCTAAAATGAGGACGATTTGACGATCAAATTGACGTTGATTTGTCGTTTTCGAAAACGGCCACGAACATTAGTTGAGTGCTCTGACCTGTCTCAGCTAAAAAGGGAACAAAGATTTTTGTTGTTTGCTAAGCAAGAGCAAAGTTAAAAAAAAATCCAAACTTCCGAACTGCCTAAGTGGTAACAGTGGTTACGTTTCCTACACTCGCTGCCACCCCCACTCTTTATCACCACGCACCGTTCGCGTAGCCGGCTATGAGAATGTGGGACCGGCCTTTAGATTAAGAACTCTTATCGCCCGCCACACAAAAAAGAAAATCATGTTGTGGATGACTGATGAGAGATGCAGTGAAGTGAAGTAGCATTCGCAATCGCAATTGCAACACAAAACAACAATGCGGTAGTTATTTCGTGGACAAAGGGGAATGTTGTTCTTCTTTTACGAGTACCAAGGCCATGCGGCCGGCGATGTTTTTATTTTATTTAGTTTCATTTCATTTCAATTTGTTATTTTTTTTATCTTTTTTTTTCTGTCGATGTTTTTTGCGGGCGACGACGTCATTGTTGATTTGATTTAGATATCGTTGAAGTCAAATGGAACAAAAAACATAATTTTACTGCTGACAACATTTGGCATTCTTGTCGCATTCTTCTCCCTCGGTTTTCATATATGTCAATCTATTGGAGGATTATATTTTTTGAAATTGTTTCCTTACGAGCGTCTGATGATGTTTTGTCTCATAGTAAACAGTGAGTAGTTGCTGTTTGCGATTAAATCATAGACCTTGAGACGCAAATTTTATTATTCTTATCTTAGTATATATTTTTTTACTGTTTATTTTGGTTTCTCTATGTTTGAAGTCGAAAGAGGGACTTATGTTATGGTTCGTTGAGTTTTTTTCCACCCGACTTTTTTTTGACAGGAAGTTAGGCATATACAAATGTAAGCTTGGCCGATTTTCCTTCCCATTGTCATCTAGTATATTGAAACCACATAAGTTCGCTTTCGGATAGATATCTTTGGACCTTTGCCATAATCTTTGCCTGGTGTGTGTTCTCTGTCAGTTTTCAGTATTTCTTTATTATTTTGTTTTTGTTTTGGTTTTAGTCCCGCGAATACGAAACTTTCCATCAACCCACCACCATCATGATAGTAAAGCACACTCTATATACTCGGCCTTGGCTAGTTTGTTGTTTTTTTTCTCAATTTTTTTTCAAAGTTGATCTATTTTTGTAGTTTTTACTTTTATGCTAAAGAGAAGAACCATCACCTCATCATCAGAGAAGGTTGAATCACCTTCGTGTTAATTTTGGAAAAAAATAAATATTTTATAGCACTAGCATGGTGTTTGGTGGTTAGCGTGTCTCACTCTCACTATGTTATTATTATTATTTTCTGGTTCTACACACATGAGTTGAAAAATATTGTGTTCTTTTTTTTTGCTTTGTTTGATGTAAGGTTGAACTCTTAAGCCATGGCAATGAACATGGATTTCCATTCATTCGCGTCCATACGACGTAATTTGGTTCATAGAAATAATAAACAACAATTTTTTTTTTTAATTTTTAAAGGATGTTATATATTGTGTTGTGTTTTGTTGTTGTTTTTGGAATTGTTTAATTAAATGTTGTTTTGGTGTTTGAAGCTAATAAATTTTGTGGTTATAGTTGAAGATAATTTTGTTTAGGTTTATAATTTATGCGTTAAATTGGGTTCTAGGATTATGATATAATTGGGGTTGTCTTTATGAACAGATTGTTATGACTTTAGTTTTGTTATGGGTTGGTTTTATCGTCAGTCAGTCATGGAACAACAAATATTAAGAATGGGGCGCGATGTAAACTTAAAGCTTAAAATCCACAATCGGTTTTTCATATCTTTTTTTTTTTCCTTTAGAGGTGCTCAAAATATTGTAATGAGATTACACATCTCTTAAATATGAACAAATCTTTTAGTACCACTACCACAGATATAAAAAGCTTTCCAATGTAAAATGTGTAGGCAACAATATGTGACATCTTGTTAATTAAATTAAACAGCACCAACTAAAACTGAATAAATCTGCTGTCAGATTTTGTTTTCATTTATTGTGTTATTAACAGCTACGAGGCAATACAAAAATGCAACTAAATAGAGCAGGCAATACTTGATAGCCGCAGTAAACATAGCTTTGCTAAGTAAATATCTGAATTGTACTGTGTATAATTTTTTAAAGTCTCAATAAAATTCAATACAAAATTGTTGTTTTATTAGCTACATACATACAAACCTAGATAGTTTCACAGAAAACAAAATATACCTGTGCTCGTGTAGTCTTTTTTTAGATTTATAGTAAGCAGAAAAGCTAAAATTAATTTCATAGTTGAATGGAAAGTTCTCTTCAAATAAACAAGCTCAACAATTAAATTTTGGTCGTTTTCGTTTCGTGTACAGAGTACTGCTATTTTCATTCCTATTTCAAAAGTCTTCTATTAGATGTAACGAGTACATAATGATTTTGGAGTCTTTTTCTCTTGCCATTTTCAAGAAGAGACATGGAACACAAAATTTTTCATCACTTGCCAAAAGTGATTCATTTTTGAAGAATTGTTTTTGTTAAATTTCGGCACTCGCTAGTTTGTGTGTAAATTTTTCAAAACGGAAACGTCGGATTTACAAACGGAAAACGTCAGATTTACAATTTTGACATAGTTAAACAAAAAAACTGGCAAAAATAAAATATATCAATTAGCCGTGTTCCATTGGAGGGGGCACAGTACTCATGAGTATTTTACAAGCCATGTTCAATGGAACGCTTCGATAGTAGCAATCCACAGTACCCAAACTAAAGGTTCAAATTCATTTGAGTTTTGACTTTTGTTCCTTCAATATTTGTTGTTGTATTTACTTGTATTTTTTCCTCACGTCCACAGTCATTTTTTATTTCTGCAAATTTCAATTTCAAATTGTTGTTGTGTTTACGTGTGTTTTCGTCCTCACGTTTACAGACATTTTTTCATTTCTGACTATTCCAATTTTGACAACCTCCGGGTTATAATACCTTCTATTTGTGTACTGTGACAGCGATCCATCACACATTTATGTGAATGTCAATTGTTTATATTCTGTAGCATCCATCAAACTCCAGATTTTACACATGCTTTCTCGGTTTAATAGATTTTCCCATGTATGTACATATGTGTACAAAAATTTCCATAAAATGAAAAATTGTTATCAAAAAACAAAAATTTCATAAAAATGTAGTTATAATAATTTTCAATTTTCTCGAAAACTAGAAACCATAAAAGTTTTTGTTTGATTGTGTTCGATTCAAAATTAATATGAGCATTGAATAAAAAATGTAGTTTTCCATTTCACATTTTTGAGAGAAATTGATCCAATCATTTTTGTTTGCGTTTTTTAATCAAAATTTTGAGTTTGCATGCAAATTTTTTAAAAACTTTTGACACAAATAATATAATTTATGTAATTGTAGGATCAAAGAACAGACTTCTGGCCTTTAAACCGTTATTGTTTTGTATTTTAAGTATTGCCGTTGTTTTTCAATGTTTGCTTTTCCATTTAAGTAGGTTTATTTACAGCTATGCTGAGGTGCAAAGCAATTGCTTAAATCCACGACTGCCAAAGAATGACCAAGTGCATGATTTCATATGGTTTGTCACTTTGCAAACAATATCAGTTTGAAGAACAATATTTATACGATGTACTTAATATGACACGTCAGTGGCACTTTTAATTTAAAAGATAGGACTATTCTGGTCATAACCGATCAAATGCCATTATTTCTGTCATAGTAAAGCCTTTTTTGCCTTTTGGAAGAAATGATTACAGGATTGTCAAACTGTCAAATTATTTATTTTCATGTTTTAACTTTATCTTATATAAATCCTAATATAATAAAGAGTATATCATCAAAAAAAAAAAATCTAAGGCGAAATAAAAGCTCGAAAATAAATCATGCACCTATCTACCTAAGTGTGTGGCCTCCAATTAAAATGTTTATTAAATGACAGAAATGTTTCCAAAGTGAATTATTTTTGTAAATATTGTATTTTTCTGATTTCTCTTTTAAGAATTATTTCGGGAATGAAATTTATAGCCAAAGATGAATCAAACCTAAAAAATGCATTGCATAAAAGTTTATATGTATGTGTTGTTATATTTTGTTTAAATTTGACAGCACACTTTATAAAATATCGTTTGTCTTTGCAAACAATTGTTTTATTTATTTTGAAAATAAAAAATTGCTTTTGTATTGTGTAAGCTTGTTTTAAGTAGTTAACAAAGTAGTAGTTCAATTAACAAAAGAATCCACGAAACAAAAACCTACTTGACAGCCGCTGACGTTTACATACATTGATTGCCCTCGTACTTCTTAAATGAGCTATTTGAACAATTGACAATGTAATGAAAAAACTTACTACACGTACTTTTGCGGTTGTGACATAAGTTTCAGTTTTCTGAACAATTATAAAATTAAAGCAGAGCTAAGACTATTCACAGTAAACAAAAGTTAGAGTCATAGTTCTTCGTTAAGTTGTCTTAAGCACTGTCAATTGCTTAATATGCCCCAAAATATAAATTGCAAAATAATTAACTTGCTAAAAAATAAATTAAAAAAAAAAAAAAAAGAAACTGGAAGTGAGCACAAATGACAAAACTAAACGTGTCTGAGAAATTTTGGTGAAATAATAGATAATACTCCTATATTTACTCAGCTACTTATGTGAATTCAAAGGATTTCTATGTATTTCAGCTAAGCATGTAGGAATAGTTTTGCTCAAAATAATTTTTTTTAGCAATCAAAGAGAAATGATTGACTTAAATACCAATAATATAATAACCCCATCAATATTAAATCATTTTTTGACAGTTCACTTTTAAAACTGAACTGGATCATTGAAAACAATTTATAATTTTCCGACAAATAAAAAAAAAAAAATTATACAAAAATAAATAACTAAAGCAAAATATTTCATGTAAACAAAAGCGACAAAAAAAAAACCGGCATCTCAAACTACATAACTATTTCTTATCGTTGACAGCTGCTATACCCGTGACAATATTATTTATCACATTCCTTTCATGAAGTTGTTTAGTAAAATTTTTTTTTTGCCACAAAATACAACAAAAAATAATTTGTTTATTTATTTATTTTATATACATACATACACATATGTATGTACATAACATATCTCGTCATTTATTTATTTTTTGTTTTTGTTTTATTTATCTCTTCAGTTGATTAAAATAATTTATTTATGACATTTTTCTCTGATTATACCTGATTACCTAACTCTCTAAGTGGCCTATATCAGCAAAATATAGATAATGTGTTTAAGATGTATTTTTTTGTTCAGTTTTATTTTAATTTTTTTTGTTTGTGTGAGATTAGCCAGCATGTCTGGTTTGTCTTGCTGTCAAGTAAATAAAATAAAAAAAATTGCAATTAATTTAAAATGAGAATTATACAAAATGGAAAATAATTGCTCAAAAAAAAAATATTTTAATAATCGGATTATCAGTTTGTACAGGGTGTTAATTTTTAGATTTGACGAAACCTTCTATTAACTGTTATTTAGTGAGAAATGGTAAAACAGCCTGAAGTTTTTTTAGGTATAGAACTATGCATGCATATATTCCAATTAGAAAGATACGTACAAGTACATATTTCGCCGTGTGAAACTGAACGAATATTGCTGATTTTGTGTTTTTCCAGAATTCGTTCACTTTTGCTTTCATTGATTTTTAAGACCTACCTAAGTATATTTAGAGCAACTATAAAAAATGTTTAGCTTAAATTAACGACTCTGTATTATCACGCCAAGAAGCTGGGCAAATACAGGGGTATTTCTATTAATAGACTAAATTTGCTCAATTTCGTTTAGTTTTCCGTCACTTCTGCTCACTTACGAAAAGTGAACTTATTAAACTTAACTTATTGAAATTTAAAATCGGGTAATGTATTCAAAGTCGTTCAAAAATGAATAATAGATATAATAGATGTGCAATTATTCATTTTAAGTGTGATTAACTATAGTAAAATGTATAATCGAAAAATTAAAGATGTTCATAAAAGTGTTTTGGTGAAGATCTAATAAATTCAACACCCCTAAAAATGTTGGCAAAAAACCAAATTAAACGTCGAAAAAATAATGTATTAGTCTTTTAATTGCTTTTAAAATTTAATGATCAAAAAGCCCAAATTAAAACAAACACAACAAAAGTTTTGTTTGTTTTTATTAATCGTAGAAATTGGTTTGAGCTAAAATTGTCATTTTATCTACAACAAATGGACGTATATACGTCAGATTCTTTTTATATTTTTCGGGAAAATTATTTGCCAGTTACTACTACTAAAACGAAGTTATTTCTAGTCACTTAAGCAATTGACAGTGCTAAAAAACTTAACGGAGAATGTTATACAAAATCAATACAGCCAGACAAAACTGAACTCACAAATAAGCAAAGATAGTTAGCTCATTTCGTTGGTTTTGATACTTGGTTACATGTGAGGCCGTGAGAACCATTGCGGACTAACTGTATTTTTCATTGTTTTCAATTAAGCGAAGATAAGGAACTGATTATTTTTAAACTCTTGTAGTTTTACCTTGACGTTTATATGCAATATGACACAAAAATAAAAAAGTTTTTTGATTTTGTATCAATGATCTTTTGGAATAGGTACTTTTAAGAACCCACTCTCTGACTTTTGAATGTTTTGTTCGTCAACCCGGCTTTTTTACTGCACAGCTGTACTGCAGATGAGGTTTTCAAACATGTGACTTCAGCAAGCTCTATTATCGAACACACTGCTAATTCAACAACATTTGTATTGCTGTTTTCGTACAGAAGACTTTTGCATCCTGCGTTTAAGAGCATTCGCAATTGCATTTTAGACGCAGATGACGTTTTCGAAAACATCCATCTTCATTTGATGTCGCTTTATAAGTTAATTATGTTTTTTTTTTTTAAGTCCGTGTTCAGCATGAACATGAAAGGAGAATGCTAGTTGAGGCAGGATTTTTTTTTTAAGTTTTAAAGAATCTCTAGATTTCATTGACGTTCTTATCGTGGTGTTATTATTTTTTTTTTTGTTTGAACTTAAATACCACAAACCACGATTTTTGTGTGAAAAAATAAAAAAAATTTCAAGAATTTCTTTGTATTATCAACAAACATTTTACTTTTAGTTTCCAAGACTTCTTTGTTTCAGTGATTGTTGTGGTGATTCGCAAAGCTTTGTGCTTGCACAATAGTAGTCAGATTTGCAAATTTAAAGATTCTATTAGTCTAAATTCCAAATGTGTTTTGACCAGGTAAAACAATTAGGCTCATCAGTTAGATGCTGGTATACCCTTCTAAGGCGCATAGTTTTAGTCGATATTTACCGACAGTATTAGGCAGATTTATCACGAATTTGTATGTGAAATCACCTTAAAATAATAATGTTCTCCGTTTGTTACGACCACTAAACGAAGATTTAATATGATTTAACTTAACTTCTTTAAATCTTAAAGATTCACCTTTCAAATTTATTTAGTTAATCTAGTACATTAAAAATTAATCTTGTTGAATCTTAAAAATTATGATTAAATTTTTTTTAACAAAGTCAATGAAAGCAAATGAGCAAAAATATTTCTGTTTGTTTAATTTTCCAAAACTACTACTATTTGTCTAAAGCCTGTCAAAGTTCATAAAAAAAATAAATTGTATACAAATTAACGGTTTTGTGCTGAACGCTGAACGAATTTTTGTCAACTATGTCGTTAACTAGTTACATGACCCGATTTTTCCAGTACGATTTTTCACAAAATCGGGCGAAATGTTTACATGAAACGATCTTTCCAGTCCGATTTCTGTCTCCGTCCTCTTTATACTTTATCGCTGTTCTTTTCATATTGCATTCAGAGGTGGACATTAACACTAGCGTAGCCGCAATGCCAGTAAATGTATTGCATTTTTTTTTCGTAAAACAAATCTACTGTCTAATAAAATACTTTTTGGTTCTTCGAAAAAAAAAATTTAACAAAATTAAAATATCAACTCATTTTTCAATTCTATCTTTCAAACGCAGTCATTTTTATTGCTCCTGAAACATCCCTTTTAGGGCCTTGCATATAGGCTGTGAATAGCAAACCACAAACTGCGAATAGTTATGAATTCTGACATTTCTTTCACATGAGTTATTTGCTTGGTCGCCGAATGACGTGATTGGTCATAAAAATTAAAACAAGAAATGGATGTTAAAATAAATGTTAAATACGAGTCAATTTTTCATTCTCTGCTTTTGTGCAATGCGTTTCTCAGAAAAGAACTTGTTGGTCAAGTGGAAAAAATAAAATGCGACATTTTACAATTACAACATGCATATTAACGGCCATGCTTCTTTTTAAAACTGTAACAATCATCGATCATTCCGATAAGTGGCAATGCTGGTTTACACCAAATACACAGAAAAAACTGGAAAAGTGTGAAAGAGAACGCAAACATGTGGAAAAATCGTGTCAATTGCCAGGAACGGACGATTTGGTTCTTATTCCTCACTTTATACTCCCTTTACCAACGAACAAAAGATCGTCTGCGGAAAAATCGAGTCATGTAAATGCCGACTATCATACGTTGAAAATGCGAAGTGTAAGTTCGATTTGGGATAGTTTTGACCTTATGAAGATTAATACACGGTTAAAAGCCTGGCCGAACAGAGCGGGGGTCAATGGGACGGTCAATACTTTACTGGCAAAGAAAGAAAATGGCGGTGGTCAAATTTTGTTAGTAAATTTTTACAAAGAACGCCGGGCCGCACTCTGTTCTTAGAGCTTTATTTTCACCAAAAAATCTAAGCTTAGATTAAACTATATAATGTTTCCATTGTCCAAAAATGATTGATAAGTATATTGACATTAAAAAGAAGAAATTCCGCAAAAATATGTCTTAGCTTACTTGCCCATAACTATCAAATTAAGGCAGTATTTGGGCAGTACGCGAACAGGCCAAATATTAATTTCACAAGCATTTTAATTAACTGTCAAGCGTTGAAAAGGTGTTCCAAAAGAATGTTTCCAGTGCAATAGGTACATTTTATTTACTACATTTCCGCCTAAGGCTTATCTGAGATTTAATTAGATTAACTTCAAATCTTCTTCAAATCGCGAAGATTTACCATACAAATCTATTTCGCATATCTTTAAGATTAGAAATTTATCTTGTTAAATCTTCCTAGGACAAATACTTTTTCAAATCGAACTAACCTATTCTTATATGGCGTTGAAGGATTATTTCTTGGCTGCATTCGGTTCTTCACAAATGAACCATTCTATCTTATTTCCACTTTAAGAAAAAATGAAACGCAATTTGCATTTTTAAAGGTGCTGTCAAAATAAATCTTTTCTAAATCTTTTTGTTCAGTGAAAACACCAAATAACGCACGGTTATTTGTTTATTTATTGGGTATACAAATTGTTTGCTGCAAATCTCGATATTTGCAGAAGATGAAGAGCAGATTATAATAAATCTAAGTATAAGCGATGGAAAAGTAGCACAAAGAAATCAATAAGTACCTGATTTCTCCAAAACTATTTTCCTCTTTTTGCTTAAAAAAACCTCTAGACCTGGGCTTAGGTGTCTATAAAAATGAGCACACTTACAAATGACCCATTCCATAAATAAGTATACATTTATAAAAGCTCGTTTCAATTTGCCAAAAATAGAAGAAATTTTCTTCAAGCAATTAACTTGAAACACTTGGAAGCCATAAAATTGCTTTTAATAAAAAAGTCGCAAAATTTCTTTCATCACATTATTTTTCTATCCTTCAAGGACTAAATTCGAAAAAGCAAAACCCAAGGTTTCACATTTTTTCTACAACCCTACTAGTGTTATTAAACTCGAGGCGAGTTCATGGTCACTAAAAAAAAAGTAAAAAAAAAACAAACAGTTTAAAATAAATAAATGGTGGTAGAAAAATTTTCCACTCCAAAACAAACAGTAAACAAAAAATGTCTATAACCAACCTTCGATCATGTGTCGATATAACTTGACTAGAATTTAATTATTTTAAAACAAGAAAAAAATATGTTTACGCATAAAACACTCCATATTCAAACATTATTTGCTACTAATTTATAAACCTACTATACTCACCCACTTAAAAACATTCCTATTTAAACTCATCAACAAAAAATATGTGCTTAGAATAAGTAAAGCCTTAATATACGAACCGTGCGTGAAATATGTAGGTATTAAGCTTGTGTCATATTCAATATAAATATCACTCATCTACCTATCAAAATAAAAAGTAAAAAAAAAAAAAAAAAATAAGAAATTCTAATCATTGTTATTATTCAACTATCTGTGGAAAGTTTACCCCCTCTTCTTTTTTATTCGCTTGAATTTACTATTTTGTTTTCGTAGTAGGTATACCTATCTTCTATTTAACAACAAATACAAAATCAAAACAACTATCCACAGAAAAAAAAAAAAACAGTAAAGAAAAGAAATCAACAAAAAAAGATAACAAACAACCACCCAGACGACTGATATGATGAAAAATAGGGGCACACGAAACGAGACAACAGAAACTTTTCGATGATGATTTTCGGTTAGTTGCTGTTTTGGTAAAGAAAATTTCTGTCTGAATTCTTTCAGTGTCGAAAATCTTACCGTTGCGTTGATGAAAACTAGATACTTTGGGCCTCATTCATTGATCTAATCAAACCAGTCTGCATTGCCAAAGGCAATATCCAGTGCTGTAATTACCCCGAAAAATCAATCCAAAAAAGCAAACACAGCCAAAAACATGAAAATGAAACCGGTCAGCGCTCAGCGCGAACAGATAAACAAAAAAAAAAAGAAACAGAATTAAAACTGGAAAAATTTCTTACTTTACAACACACAGAAGTTTTGACCTTCAAATCAACAAACCCAATTCGATCTTCTTTTCGCTTCTGTTTCTATTTTTTTTTTTGGTTAGCCAACGTTTTAGTTAAATTTATTGAAATGTTATGCGGGAAATCATTGTTTTGCGTAATTTAATTACCTAATGTGAGTGTAGACAGGCCCTCAAATTTCATTGTTTACAAAAATCAAAATATAGAAGAGTATATAGGTATTTGGTAGGAAACTAATCGGCAAATAGCCAATGCAAATTGTAAGTTGACGTCATTTCATTTAATGTAAGCAAGCATGTTTGAGTATATGTATGTATGTACAGTAAATACATAGGCTTGTATGTTATGTAGGAGTAGGTTTGTATATGGAAGGCAGACATTTTGGTTTGAAAATAATAATTTGAATATGGATATTTAATATTGACATTTAAATGGAGTCTTGTGGTGTTTGACAGTTGCTTGTCAAATTAATATGATTTTCTGTTAGGTATGTTTAATTTTTTGATTTGTTGTGGTTTTTTTTTCTTTCTTTCTTTCTTTCAAACTTTTACCATTTTTTTTTTCTTATATCAAATTATTTTAATTTTATAACATCTACTGTCATTAGATAGGGTTGGAGAGAATGTAGACATTTTTTATTGTAGAGTTGGAGACAGATAAAATTGGGGTTTGGGGGTTGTGTAGTAGTGTTTGCAATTGTCGGTTGTGCTTGTGCGATTTTATTTGTCGTCATATCTATTGAACTAGATGGAGATTAGTGGCGACAAGTCTGTCTTTTATCGCTTGAAATGCATGTGGGATTATTGACACATAATATGAGTAAATGACATATCTCTGTTTTACGTCATAATAACTATGTGAACAATATATATATATTTTTTTTGCACTACGTAACTGAGAAATGATGGAATATTATAGCTACGACCAATGATTATTGACATTTGCGGATGTAAGTAAGTATGTTTATGAACATACGTGTATAATTTTGTATTACTTGTCAGATAATGTGGGTGGGTGGGAATGGAGAGGCTTTGACCTTAATCTTTTTGTATTGTTTATTGTTTGCCAACAGCATGAGTGAAAACAAAAAATTAATCGATTTTATTTTACATTAAATGATATGATTTGAGGTTTCTTTTTTAACATGATGGAGACATTGAGTGTTAAGAGATTATATTTTGTTTTGAATGGTCGAAGGTAGAGTAGGTAGGTATAGAAGTTTTTGTGTGGGTTTGGTGATTTTTTTTTTTAAAGTCACGCCTTCGATGCGCTATTCCTCCGATTTTTGTTTTGTTTTGAATAGAACCGAAGGAGTCTTAAATTGAAATTTAATCTTAGAATCGTTTGTTTACAATGACTGGTTGTTAGGTGTCAAATTAAATAAAAAAAATTTTACGTCTTTTGACACATGAAGACAATATATGACGTTTGAATAGTTTAGTTTAGAATTATCGTTTTTGATTGGATTGTGGGATTTTTTTCACACCTTTTCGATTAAATCGAATTTCTGCTCTAAAATGTCTTTCTTGCGCTTATGAAAATTTAGGAAAATAGTATTATTTTTATAGTTCCTTCCATATTGGATTTGTAAAGCGGTAAAACTTGCAAAATATCAAATCGAAAAATTACATAAGGAAGTTGTTTTGGTGCCAAGAAGTGCCAACTTATGTATATGGGGCATTCCATGTTAAATCACCTAGTTTTTGACCCGACCCTCTTTGATCTCGCTCATTTCTACTTGCGATATGGGTACTACTTATAGGGCAAGTTTTGGATTCGTGCAAAAAAAAAATCAAGATAAAGCCTAGTTCGCAGATCGAGCTAAGATTTAGCTCCCGCACTTTTCTCTTCAAACACCAGTTAAAATCCTAGCTAAATTTTGGCATAAAATTGTTGTGTAGAATACTTCACAAAAAACAGATGTTCTCTGAAAAGAAATTTTATTCAACAATTTCAAAGAATTTTATTTTTAAATTTCAAGTAAAAATAATCAACTAGAATAGATTTTTCTCTTCTGCATACATTTTTTCTAAATTTTCATTATCAAAATGTAAAGGTCACGTAAATCTCACAAATAAAAGAACCTGTCGCAATTAAGCTCGAGAATTAATGTGCCGAACAATTATTTCACGAGCTAAGTTTTGACATATAGGTGCTGTACAGTAAGAAACAAACATTTGATTTCTTAGCTGGAGCTGGCGTACCTCTCGGCTAAAATGCTTGGCTAAATTTGTGGAGAGAATTTTGTATGGGAGCGAAATTTTAGCTCGATTTGCGTACTAGGCTTTAACAATCAAATATGACATTACGATGATAGAGAACACGAAATAAGTGGTTGGCACAATTCTGTCTGTCTGTTCGTCTACAGCAGTGTTCCAACCTTTTTTGTGCTATGTGCCATCAAGCCATAATATGTTTAATTTTCAACATTCAAAATTTTGAAATGTTCACTAAAAATTTGAATTATTAAAAATTAGGAAGAAATTACCAGAACCAAAAAATCTAGTTTTTAAATCCAGCGACCGAACCGAATGAAACCGAATGTGTGAAACAAGCCTAAGTGAGGCTAGTTTTTCGAAAATATCGTCTAAAACTCATAAATGCCTTGCAATCGACTATTTGTAAATTTTTGTTTCCAGTTTATTGCTTGAGAGAATCAAAAAGTTCTGCAAATATTTTAAAATGGTATACATAAGTCCCTCGTGCTCACATTTTGTTTCTTACAAAATACCTGGAAAAAGCGTTCACAATTCGGCACAAGCAACAGTTTGAACAAGCCAAGGTTGAGTCAGGACTCTTTTCGAAAATACATAATATGTAAATATATTGACAGCCCGATCGATTTTTTTCAAACTTGGTACATAGTGGTTTTTGGTGATTATGTCCACACTTTTTTTTTTCATTTTTTTAGAATCAAAAATACCGGTGCCTGCAATACAACTTTTACATAGTCATATTTTTTTCCAAAACGGCTTGACAACTTTTATTAAAAAAATCAATGAATAACTTTTAGTAAGGGCTTCCTTTGGGTGCAAAACCATTTTTCAAAAACCTCCCAAAGAACCATTTTTTAATTTTTGATTTTTATCAAAACGGTATGAATAATTTCAATATTATTTTTATACAGAATATATTTTGGATTTTTAAATTGTTTCTTATGAAAATCAAATATTTCGAAAACGGTATGATCGACTTTTTCGATGTAGAGCCTCTTATTACAAAAACTTCTGTCAATTTCGTTTGGATGTTTGAACCATTAATTTTTCACTACCCCGAATGACTTCGATTGGAATATTTTTTTCGAAGTCTTTTTCTATTCTCAGTTTCAGGGAGTAAACATCGAACATGTTGACTTGTCAAAATTGATAAATGCTTGAAGAAGCCATATGGTGACATTCGGTAGTGTATGTTTAAATTTAAATAACAAAAATGTTTTGATGTAGTTTTTAGAATTATTTATTCGAAGTGGGTGGTTATATCAAATTTACGTTGAAATTCACACCGAAACCTTGTTTTTGAATGAACCTACATTTGGCAGTGTGCGCAGCTCTGAAGAAAGCTTTGACAAATTCAAAATTAATTGGAACTTTTAAAGTCGCTTTGACTCATTAATTTCCCCCATCAAGAAATTTCTAATATGACAGCTCTTCCCAGAGCGAAGAGAAGCCCTACTCAAGAATTTCTCATAAACAAACGTTCAAGCAGAAGCAGATTTCGAAATTAAATAATTCAACTCTAAATGATGATCAGTCAACAAAAAAACTTCATTTGATGTATGAAACAAACACGTGTGCATAAATCTTTAAAATGATTGTCAATATGTAGAAGAGAAAAACGCTATCACAATATTCGTTTCACAAGCTTTTTTCTTCTATAACGTATAAAATATGGCGCCACACTTATTTCACCAACCAAAACAAACAAACAAACAAAGGAACTCTTAACTATAAAGAAATTCTTTCTTAAAAAATCTAGTATCCATTTGTTGCCCAATGAAATAATGCAAATAAAATTAAAAATAAACACTGCAATTTATTGTGACTCATATTGAGCATGTGTTAATTTGAAAAGTAAACAATATTGTACAAGAAGTTCCACGACGTCAAAATTAAAGTCTACTGATATTCGTCACAAATTAAAAAAAAGCCCTCTTTCGGTAGATCGAAAAATTTCTTTTGAAAAGTTCTGCGCATTTCCAATTCTTTTTTTGTTTGTTACAATTGATCAGTCACAACAAACTATTTTTTTACCCACATTCAATACTAGTATAGAAATACAAATAATATTTTTTTTCTTCTTTTAAATAAATAACCATCGATTATAAAATAAGTATCCATTTGTTTGACTTATGTAAAATGAGAAAAAAAAAATGAAAGAAACAAATCACCTACAATATAAATTTCAACGAACACAATCATTGCGATTGTTATCGAAATGAAAATTTATTTATTTATTGCTTCAACTTTATTTTCATTTTGTAATTTTATGTATGTTATTACATGCTGCTTCTACACTATTTGTGCTTTCAATTTGCAAAACAAACACTTTTTCTGTACACGATTTAAATTATTCACACATTTGCCCAAGCCAATATATTTTTATATAAAATTTAATGTGTTCTTCAACAATGAGCAATGGGCGATGTGAACGTGCCATTTGTAAATTTAACTTGAATTCATCTAGAAATAAATGATTTCCTTTTAATAAATATTTTTTTTTCCTTCTCCTGATTCACTGGAGGAATACAGTTTTTAAAAGCTTTAGAAACGTGTCATATCACTGAAAGCTAAATGTTAGCTGCGTGATCAGATCTAATTATGCTGGATTTTTTTTTGTTCCTATTTTGAGTTAGAAATAGTTTTTCGGTGCTGAGTTAACTCTAAATCAAATTAATAGCAATCTTGCAAATCCGAGTTAACTGAGAAGCAGTTTTTTAGGGATACATTAACTTTGATTGTTGTTTTCGAAAACGTCAAATGACTGTCGTTTTTTTTACGCTGAATTTGTTATCTTCCAATATACAATCGCCTTGCTTGTTCACCAGGCCGTAGCCAGACAATTATTTCGGGGTTATAAATTCTCAAAAAACAAAATTTAAGCATTTAAGGTGAAGAACCAGACAACTCCGCTTATTGACAAAATATGATTTTTAGATTAATAATTTTCATTTTTTAGTAAAAAGATTAATATAGAAAAACTTTTTTAAACATAATTGGGGCTATTGTGAATAAAAGTTCCCACGAAATTTTTCCCATCATCGAAAACTTCGAACGAGAATTGTGGTCGTAGTTTCTTTCGGAATTAATTGGCATCGAAAATTCATATTCCAAGGCCACTAGACTACCATTTTAATCGACCAAATTTGAACCTTCATGGAACAGTGGTAAATTGTGGGCATTTCCAATTTTAAAAGGTGGGAAATTTTATTCACGATAGTCCCCAATAAATGCGGCTTTTTGTTCTCTTTCTAAAAAAAGTTTCTAACAAATATTTTATAGGGTTGGGGTCGAAATTCTGTAGGCTCATAGTTCTGCTTTCAAAATTCTGCATGTCAAAATTCTGTATTTCAAAATTCTGTTTGTTCAAAATTCTATTTACAAAATTCTATTTTTTCAAAATTCTGTATTTAAAAATTCTGTAAATATGTTGTAAAAGAGAAATCATTTTGATAATGTAAAAAATTGCCCATTTTTTTAACATTATCAATACGATTTCTTTTTTACAACATATTTACAGAATTTTGGAAAACAGATTTCTTGTAATCGAACAAAATTAAACGTGGTTAGGACTTATGTACATACATAATTAAAACGATTTTAAACTAGCTAGATACTATCTTAAGGCAGAGTTTTAGTCTGTTTTTGATGATGAAAAGCCAAATACGGAAGTTTTTCCAAGAACATAAGACATTGCCGATGTTTTGAGTAGCTGACTAAAAAGCTGAAAATTATCTTCTTTTGACAAAAGCGCATGTGAATGCAGTAAAAAATGGCGAGCACATACAAAAAAAGTTTTTTTTAAAAAAATAAGCAAATAGTGCGAGTTAAAAAAACAACGGCTTGAAAGCTATATTGGTTATTTAAAAACCAAGAAATTAAGTTTTATTGAGGGTATTCATACAACAGCGTAAAGCCGTAGTAAACGTAGTAAAACTTAAAACTTCGTAAATATGTCACAATTTACGTGTGAGTTATAATAAAAAAAAGAAGTTTAGGTAGGAGTCGAAAGTTTTAGTCAAGATTATTCCTAATATCAAAGTCTTGCAGTCCATAACCGGCAATGGACTCCAAGCCATTAATTTTTGGAATAGCTTTTACTCATGTTTTTGACACCTATACTTCTTTTTTTTTGCTATCACTCACATCCAAAATTTGCTGTGGGCTCTGGGTCTTTAAAATCTTTTTTAGACAGAATTTTTGTTTTCATAAGCAGAATTTGGGAAAACAGAATTTTTGACCAGACATAATTTTGAAATACAGAATTTTGGCCAAACAAAATTTTGATCAGATAGAATTTACAAAAAAAAAGCAGAATTTTGATCAAACTGAATTTAGAAAACCAGAATTCCGACCCGCTCCCAATTTTATATTTTGATTTTGACGACAGATTTTTGTAATTGCTTCAACTTTCTTGTCTGGTTTTTGCCCCGGATACTTCAATTTCACCATTTATCCTAAGTTCTTTGAGTAAAAAAAAGCTTCTTGTGGGAAAAAAAAGTTGTCCTCAAAGAAAAAATGTTCTATAGTCTATGCAAAAAAAAGTAGAAACTCCAAGCCCAATTTTTTGTTCTGGCAAAAGTATGTCAGTTTCTCAATTTTGGGCGTAAACAACTTTATTATGCCTAATTTACAGTTCCCAAGCGATGTCAACAATTATTGAGATGAACTACAAAATTACTTTTTTGCATAATCTGCTTACATAGAACAAATTACAAAACAATATTTGTTTGTATTGTCAGGTTACACTAAAAAATTTTATGTAGAGTAGAGTAGAGTAGAATGTGTTTTATTTAACAATTTAAAATATTAAATTATAACCTTTTTTCGTGACCTTTTTAAATGTAAATTCATTCCTATCTCATCCCCACGATAGGAACTTAATTTAAATTTAAAACATTCGTTTTGTTTTACAATTTCACAATTTAAGCTGCCGTCAGCCCGAAAAAGAGATTATATCTGAACAAATATAATTTTAATTGAATTTGACACATTTTTTAATAAAAAAGGCTACAAATACTTATATAAAAATAATATTAGAAAGATTTATAAAGAGAGAACACAATAGAGTATACAAATCTTCATTTACAATTTTATTTCTATATCTTAACGTTGTCTTAGCAAAGTTGTATAGAAGATTCCAATCTGGTCCATTTAATAATTGCGATTGAAACCGCCAGATTATGCATTTTTAGTGCGAACCTGTTCCACAAGTGAAAAAATGTACTGTTTCGGACCAAAGAAGATGCTCATGAGAGAGTAAAAAATTTCCCCTCCTTGTCAGATTTGGTCCGAGAAATTTCTTGTGGCCATTTCGTACTGGTTGTCAAATGGCAGGTGCTCGTATGTCAGATTTGAAAAAAGCGTCAGTTTGAATTTGAACTCAAAGAAAACAAAATAGAAAAAGTGTTAAGTACTTTTTTTTGTTTTGTTTTTGTTAGATATGCATAGTTGATTAATTCTTTATTTTTTTATAAATCAAATGATTTTCTTAATATGCATGTCTTTCAAGCAAATCGTTTTCTGAAAAAAATTTAGTAATACAATTTGGGTAGTTCTTGTTTATTGTAGTTTTTTTTTGTTAAACAAATTGCAAATAATTTAATATGTAATTTTAGAATATTTCTTTGCTTAAGTTTAATTATTTTTATACGTGTACGTTTCTTTTTCTTATTCATTCAATTTCTTGTACACTGATTTTTCTAAAAAAAATTACTGACTTATGATTGCCCTGTGGCAGCTCTAGTCAAATATTTTTTTTTGTACGTGGTGCAAATTAGTTCCCAAACAGTTCCCGACATTTTGACAGTTTTTCTTCTCTCTGAGACGATTTCATCCCCACTCGTCACATTTTGACATTTAGTCCGAAAGAATTTAACTAAATTTAGTCCTAAAAGTCCTTCAAATCTTGTTTGTTAGTTCATTCTTTGGTCGTTCGTGTCAATCTCGTGTGAATGACGAGAGAACATTTTTAGGCCCTGTGTAGATTGGAAGGATTGAGTACGGACCCGTAATGTCATCCCCTCTTAATTAGATACTTTGAACCGCTTTGAAACAGCAACAAATGAGACTCATGAGCCCGGCGTAAATGTTCTCTTCATGTCTCACGACATCCCTGAACCGTCACTTCTTTTGCCCACAGATTACGGCGATACCGAACTCAATCTTCCCAATCTAAACAGCGTCTTACATCTTGAGAGTTAGTTTTCAATTGTCAAACGTAAATTCGAAGTCCAGTGGGGCTCAACGAACTTGCTTTTTTTTATATATATTTTCTTCAAAATTTCATTTGATGAAATCACTAATGTAAGTCTACTGAGTTGCAGCTTTACTTAAATGCGCGCCGCCGTGTAGAACGGTTATGACAACCAATGATAAGACCGAATACCATAAACCATTCATTTGTCAAACAATATTGAACATAAATGTCAAAGAGCTGTCAAAACTGGCAGCGTGGTTTGAAAGTTATTGAAAGTGAACAGAATCAGAAAATCGATTATAAGTTTTATTTAGCCAGTTTATATTTCTGAGATCTCAGAGGACTCAGAGCGCTCAGAAATATAAACAGGATTCCTCTCAAAAATTCCTCACTTTTCCCCTTAAAAACTGAGACTGAAGTTTTTTGGATTTGTTTGCTCAGTTATTTTTTGTCGCAGTAAATTACATAAGGAGAAAAGAAAAGAGAGTTGTTTTGACTTCTATGTGAGGAATACTATTTATATTTTATTCTCCTGCTCTGTCAAATAATTGAGGAAAATTACTGAGCGCTCAAGAAATATAAACTGGACAATTATATTTCTTTCGCATAGCTGTCAAAATAGATCAATGCTCTCAATAATATATCATGAAAAAAAAAACAACTTCAACCATGCAATTTTAATTCTCAAGGATATTTTTATTCATTTCCGCCAGTTTAAAATAAATTCCTTTGCTGACAACCAATTTCAAACAAAAATTTTCTTTGGCAAATTAATGGCGACTCACTACATAAATTTACAAAAACAAACAAAATGGCGGAATGGCGGTAGTAAAAATAAATCGAACATCCGTCATTGTGAATGCTGATGATGAAGCTTTCTATCGGTTTCCCATTGCTGATGCTATAATATCACCTTCGACATAGCTGCTGCCAACTTGTATTTGACATTTACATATCACAATATCATGTTCACACCTTCATCTTTGCATTTTAAAGCCCCAAGCGCACTTGTTTTAATTTAAATATATTTTTAGTTTGTTTTTTGTTTTGTTTTGCTTTTAATAAAAACAAAACATAAAATTATACGTGTGAAGCAATATGAAAATAAGAAACTTGACACATACTCTTATTGTTTAACGAGTTAAATAATTATCTCTGACAGTACCTATAAGGCATCGTGTTTTATTATTCATTTGCTTCTAATGCCCCGCCTACACTTAGTTTTTATAAAATTTAAATTTATACTTTTCTCTTCTTTTTTTTGCTTGTTTGTTGTGAGTTTAATAGTTTTGTGTGCTTGCTTCTTTATTTATTCTAATTAGTAGACACGGCAGGCAAGCAAAATTATTACACACACTTCACTTCAATCAAAATAGAATAAAAAAAAAAAAAAAAAAAAATTAATACAAAACCGCATAATAAATAATAATAATAAAAAAAATATCTCTTCTTGTTGTACAACAAGAGTATAGAAGTCTGATTTATTAATTTCGAGAATCGAATGGCGGCGGGCGGCCCTCAGAACAGCGCACAACACTTGAATCGTACACGAGACACCAATCTACCTCCCCCAATAGCCAACCGCCCTCCCCCTCAAATGAATTAAAACAACAACAAGTGTATGCCGACAAAAAAACGATCTAACAGAACTTGAAAATATATCTATAAAAAGTGTATCAAGGGTACATAAACTATCCGCGCCGCGTCGCTGTCGCTGTACAAGTATAACTTGGCTACTTTGGCACGAATGCAACAATTGCAAAGTACAGTGGCAGTGGCAGGGTCACAGAGTTCATTATTCATTCATTTGTTAAATTAGAAATGAACGATGTATATTTATATTGAACAGCAAATACAATATAAAACAATAAAAATAACCAAACCCAACCAACTTCTACTACACAACTCGACCAATGACAAGCAGCAAAAAAAAAAACATGCAATTTGCTTTTAAACAAAATGTTTGTTTGGAATATTTTTCTGGTTAAGTTAATTTTAATTTGTTATTGCTTATTGCCGCAATTTAATTAGTTAGTAGGATATTAAACTAAAATATCAACTTGTAAAAATTTATATTGAAGCTTGCGCTATCTTATAAGATAATGTATCTTAATGTGTAATGCTTTTACCTTTATAATAATAAATAAATAAATAAAATAAATAAATATTCTTTTTCTTCTTATTCTTCAAAGAAAAAGAAAACCAAGTACTTGTACTTGTAGTTTTTTTTTTTAAATTTTATTTTAGAATTGAGAATTTACACCCCATTTTCGTTTTCTAAAAGAGGAAATGACGCCATTTTGTTTTACACCTTTATGTGGAAATGGATTTTATGGTTTTTCTTCGAATTTAATTGCACGTGCGAGAGATGTAATTATTTTTGTTTTTTTTTATTGCCGTGGGGTTTTGAGTAAGAAAAAAAAATAAAATATTCTTTGTTTTGTAGAAAGTACTCGTAATTTGATAACCTTGTAATTGTGGGTTATGTAATTGCAGGACTTTTAATACGGAAACTGACTTTAAAACTACGTATTAAGAATGTTTGTATATCTACAATGCCTTTTGACATGATGCCTGTTTAAAGGGTGGTTTTTATTTGCTTAGATAAAATGACTTGTTTTGTATTTTAAAGTGCTGGACTAAGTTAACTCTAAATTAACTCACCTAATTTGGTGAGTTTTTTTTGTCGGCAAAAAATGTAGGTCCCCTATATCCCTGCCAAAAATACGCACACAGGAATGGTTGAGAGTTATAAGTCACTAGGCCTTGGTTCTCCACGAGCTGTTGTGCCACACAATTTATTTATTTATTTTAATTTGGTGAGTTAACTCAGAAACTAAACTGACGGCCGTTGTGGTGCCATCTTGATAACGATAGTGAAAAGCCTAAAAGGGTGATTCCATAGTGCCGAACGTTTATTTCAATGGATTTTTGACAACTTAGAGCCGTTTGCTAAAACGAAACTTCAATATTTGTGTTCAACCTAAACGCTTATGTTCTATTTTTTCCTCAGCGTAACGGTCACACAATCTCTTTTGTTGAACTTTCGTTTCGTATCTGTCAGCCATCGTTTGGCCCTGAAATAATTGTATCCTCATCTGAAAAAAAAAATGATTCTAATTTAATTCGGTTAGTTCATTTTCAGGATTTGCTTTTACTTCATTTCCATCTTACACTAGAAGTCTAAAAATTTAACTCAAATCTTTTTTAAATCAATTTCGTAAATCTTTGAGATCAGAAATTAATCTTGTTAAAGTACTTTTACAAATCGAACAAACCTATTCTTATATGACGCTAAACGATTCATTCGTGGCTGAATTCAGTTCCTCTCAAATGAAGCATTCTATTTCACTTTCACATCATAAGAAAATATGAAGCACCATTTTCATTTTTTAAGACCATGTTTAGAAATGTTGGTTTCACTACGTAGTGGAGAGTCATGTCATTTATACACCTCTATGTTTTCTTACAAATTCATATCAACTGCTAATGGAATACTTGAAAATTAGAGTATTCGATTTTGGGCAGCGTATTAGCATTTCAACTTTCGATCTAGCCCAACTACATATCAAAATAGAACCTTTCTGTTGAACGCCCAAGCAAAATGAATAAAATTGAATGAAATGGACTAATTTGGCTATGAAACGTGACTGGTCACTCAATTTTTTATATTTTCTTCTTGACTAGCCCCTTTCTTTTAACCGCACCGATTTCACCAACGAACTGCTGTCATGCTGTATAGTGAGAACACAGTCTAAACAGGGTTTAAAATGCTGTCAAAGTAAACTTCCTTAAATCTTTTTGTGCGGTGGAAAAACCAAATAAATTTACTAAATCTGAGCTGAAATAAAACCAACATAGTTTAAATATAATTGAAAATTTGGCCTTGAGTGTTGAAAAAAATTTGAATACTGACTGTTTATTTAAAGGTCGAACAGGAATTAAATTCACCATGAATTTAATTAAAAAGAAAGATCGAGTTATAGTCCCTAATTCGTTCTGTGACTAAGAATCGAATAGAGAACGTCTCTATTTCTTACATTTAAAAAGACATAAGACAAGAGCTAGTATCTAAGCCAGGAGGTTTTGTTATACCACATTGAGTGTGTCCTTCATAAAAAGAACACTAAAAATTTCTCTACGGCTTTTAAAAGATTTTAAATCTTATAATGGCCACTTAGAACAATAACTAGGCAAATCTTCTGACCAGCTGAAATTACCCAAAGCAAAGCGCGTGAGTTTTCTCTGAAAATTTTCAATCCTGTTTCGGGAATTTTGATAAAAAGGAAAGTAAATAACACTACACTTTCCAGTATGGGTAATATTAAAGATATGCCAACCGTTTTCCTAAAACATTTTAAAGGAACATTTTTGGTATGCAAATCTCAAGTATTTATTTATGTTCATATACAAATTAAATTTGAAAAAAAAAATTGTCTACCAGTTTCTTAAATATCGTATTTTCAAAAAAAAAATTTAAAAAAATTTGTTTGGAAAATTTTGCTATGCAATATTATTAAATATAATCTGAAATCTGTGTGTACAAAAAATTATAACGGGTGATTTTTTAAGAGGTTTAGAACTTTTTTAAAAAAAAACACAAAAAATTCGAAAAAATGAATGAAATATTTATTTGAATCGATAGTTTGAACCTTGCAATTTAATGTTTAAAGATAATTTCATGCAAATGTTGACCGCGGCTGCGTCTCAGGTAGCCATCCGCTGAGTCCAATTTTGGCATACTCTTTCACACATATCGGCCGGTATCTCACGAATGAAAGCATGGATGTTGGCTTCCAGTGCGTCAATCGAAGCGGGCTTGTCCCTATAGACATTAGCCTTGACATACCCCCACAAAAAATAGTCTAATGGTGTCCAATCGCACGATCTAGGCGGCTAATTGACCGGCCCGAAACGTGAAATTAACTGTTCACCAAACTCGCCTCGCAATTGCGCCATTGTTTCGTGTGCTGTGTGGCATGTGGCACCGTCTTGTTGAAACCACATATCATGCAAGTCAAGAACTTCCATTTCGGGCAAAAAAAAGTTCGTTATTATCGCTCGATAGCGTTCACCATTGACAGTAACGCTGCGATTCGCATCATCTTTGAAGAAATATGGCCCAATAATGCCGCCGGCCCATAAACCGCACCAAACAGTGGCTTTTTCGGGATGCATTGGTAGCTGTTGCAATGCTTCTGGCTGATCTTCACTCCAAATGCGGCAATTATGCTTATTTACGTACCCATTCAACCAAAAATGAGCCTCATCGCTGAACACAATTTTTCGATAAAAAAGCGGATCCTCGGCCAGCTTTCCAAGAGCCCATTCACCAAAAATTCGGCGTTGTGGTAGGTCGGCTGGCTTTAGTTCTTGCACCAGCTGTATCTTAAAAGGCTTTACGCCCAAATCCTTCCGCAAAATTTTCCACGTAGTGCTGTAACAAAGGCCTAACTGCTGGGAACGGCGCCGAATCGACATTTCACTAGCTGATACGGCCGCAATATTTTCTTCACTACGCACAGTACGTAAACGTGTTGGTGGTTTAATGTCCAACAAAGTAAATTTGGTGCGAAATTTGGTCACAATCTTCCGAATAGACTGCTCAGAAGGTCGAGAATGCCGACCATAAAATGGAAGCAGCGCGCGATGAACACGAATTTTGATAGTAAAATTCGTGTTCATCGCGCTTGATAGTAAAATTCAATAATTTGCAAGCGTTGTTCATTTGTAAGACGATCCATGGTTAAATTGCAAACCAAACTGAAGCTGTTTGACAGTGATACAAGGTACTAAACACACGTCAGCTGTCAAAACCAGTGTTGCCAAAACCAAACCAGCTAAAAAATCACCCGTTATAAATCCGTTCAGCCGATAGTGAGAAAATTCAAAATAAAAAACACAATCCATGACAGGTACTATTAATAGTTGCTAAGTGAAAAAATTTTATAATTTTTTGTAGTATTTATTATCGTATTAATTTAAGTTATGAAAAAAGTTTAATCAAAATCGTAGGAGGCGTTTGCGAGAACAAAAATATTTCCCCTTTCGGTTTTTTAACTTTTGTATGGTAGGTACCGTTATTTTTTCATATATGTATGTAATGTTTTTCTAAAAATAATTTTGGAAATACTAAAAAACTCTTAAATATCAAGCCTCTGTATAAAAAAAATTGAAATCAGTCATACCGTTTTGAAGAAAATCGAAAATTAAAAAAAATGGTTCTTTGGGAGGTACCATTAATAACCATTTTTTGAAAAATCGTTTCCACCCAAATGAAGCCTTTACTAAAAGTTATTTATTGATTTTTTTTTTAAAGAAAAGTTGTCGAGCCGTTTTTGAAAAAATATGATTATGTAAAATTGCTAAAAAAAATTGTTTGACAGGTACCGGTTCCGTTGGTTCTAAAAAAACATAAAAAAAAAACACTTTGTACCAAGTTTGAAGAAAATCAATCAGGCTGTTTAGGCTATACACGAACAGACTGACAGAATTGTGCCACCCATTTTTTTTTTGGTGTTTTCTATCATCATGTCTATATAACGTCTTGTTTGATTGTTATCTCAATATTTTTTTTTTGCACTAATCCAAAACTTGCCTTATAGTACCTATATCGCAAGAAAAACCCTCAACCTAGAAACTACAAAATCAACATGTTCCGAAAACGTACAACTTAGTAGTATTTCATTACCGAGATTATAACTTTACATTACTTAGGGTGTTGAACGAAAATTCTTGCATTTAGAAATACTTAGCTCGAGATAATTATATTTACACCTTTCATAAATCGCATGTCTTTTTAAAAATTAACACCATTTCCAATTGAAGAAATTTTAGAATTTAATTTCAAATCATCGGCGAACATGAAGCAATTAGAAAATTGCAAACAGTCCGGAATGTCATTGACAAAAAGATTAAAAAGGAGTGGTCCCAAATGACTTCCCTGAGGCAATCCCGATAAGAAATAATAAGAAAGGATTGAATTCCTTTGATTTTAACAACCTGTTTTCGATTAAATAAATAAAACCAATTAAGAAAACCGAATCTAAATCCCATCCTCTCCAGCATTCTTAAATGAAGTCGTATGATGGACTCTATCGAACGCTTTCACGAAATCCGTTTACAAAACATCGATCTGCATTCGTTTTTCCAAAGAAGATATACAAACACTTGTAAATAGACACAAATTGTAGTAGTTTAGTAATTGTAGTAGTTTAGCGATCGCTACAAAATCCATGATGACTCGAAGATATAATCTTCACCGTGAAACTAGGTCTATTGAACACCAACTTCTCAAACAGTTTATGAATGGCGGAATGTCTTGAGACTGATCTATAGTTCTTAATAAAGTGCTTGGGCCTACTTTCTATCTTTTTCAACTGACCTTATATATTCTGAATATGAAAACCTACTCAAAAAATGAACCTCCCGTCGCATTTGCATACATCGAAATCTATCTTTAAGATTTGCCTGTTATTTTAAGGGTCAGTTTGTTCACAGAAAGTCATATTTAATCAATGATTATTGTGACTGGTAAATCCACGGATATTCTTGGTAACCACAATTTTAGTGCATGAATCCATAGTTTGAGTTGATTATTATCGAAATCGCTTATTTGGTAGATTAGCTCCATTTAACTAGAGCCTTTTAAAAACTTATAAAAGATTCATCCCAATGTGAACAAACTAGCCCTTAATCTCTTTAAAGCCTTGTTTTTTACATTTTGAAAATTCTTAAGTCTTTTATTAAACCAAGATGTGTTACATATTTGGAACAACAGGAACGAACACCTATTAATAAAAGTGTTTTAAAGATAGTATACATCTGATTAAAAAATGCAAATACTTGCTCCCAATTTTTGGTATATTATAATTATTATTTAGCAAAATGAAGTCAGCCTTCTTATAATTAAATGTAAAACAGTTATTTGTACTAACAGGTTGAAGATTATAAAGTCCAAATAAATACAACCACAATGGTTTTGTGGTGAATTTGATTTCTTACTCGTTTAGAATCATTAAGAATAAATACAAGATCGAGAAACCTGTTTAAAGTGTTTTTAATATGATTAATTTGGAAGTTAAATCAGAGTTAATAAATAAATGAAAATAAATTAACCCCGAGTTAACTCAGGAACAGTTTTTCAGTTGGGGGTTAACTTTATCTTACAATTGTCAAAGTTCTACGGCCATCGTTGTGCGACACTATGGACATCACCCTTCTACACCTTTTACCTATCGAAATAGAGATGGCGCCACAACGGAATTGCATTGAAAATAACTCTCACTATAGAAATCGAGATGCCGTCACAACGGAAAAGGCACTCAATTTAGTCTCTAAGTTAACTCACCAAAGTAGGTGAGTTTATTTGGAGTTAACTAAGTATCTGAAGTTTACTCAGGTTTAACCCCGAAACTAGAATGATATCGCACTGAAAAACTTGCCCTAAGTGAAGTACGAACTGCAATTAATACTCCCTGCCTCTATCCAAACCAGTCTCTAAAGAACGATCCACTCGATAAACAACATAAATATAAAGAATCAAACAGCTCGGAAGAAAAGATTTCATTGTGCAGCCAGGTTTCTGTTAGTATTATTACGTCATAGTCGTGTGAACTTGAGGTGTTAAAATACTTGTTTCTTTTAGTTCACAAACCACCAGCATTTTGGTAATAAATTCTTAGCTGTGACAGATGTTGCTGACTGTTGTTGTCGTTGAAATTTGGTTCACACCACTTACGTTTTTTTGGTTATGGACGTTGGATAGAATTATTAATCTGCACACCCAATAGCCAAATAAAAGGATTAAATGCTTTCTCAAATACAAACTCTGGAATTCCAAGTTTGAAGTTAGTGAAATGACGAGTTGGAACATCGACATCACTTCACTTTTAACTTTAGTCTCTTACAAAGAAGCACACTTTCCGGAAGTTCAGGTCTATGTATGTGCTACAAAAGATATTATGTTCTTCTCGTTTCGTCTATTGCCTGAACTGATGAGAAAGAGAAATCAGCTTAGCCATATCAGTGTCAGTCCAGTAACCAATCAGCTTAGAAATGCACTGACCTGATAGTTCATTATCATTCTGAACTTTTTTTTGGCACAATTGAATTGATTTTTTGATAATCTGTTGAAATGAAAGTTATTCTTCAAGTGTTGCGGCAGATAACATAACAGCTGGATTTTTGTACGACTCAGTACAGTTGTTATTTGTTATGAATTCGAGCTCCCATATTGTTCTCCAAAGACCGCCTTAAATGCTTGCTATATTTTAACATAATATTTGTGGAGAAAATTCCAAATAAAACAGCTGTTATTCCCTCAATAAAAAATTTACCAAACCGTTTCAAAAAAATAGTTTTCGATATATCAAGTGAGTATCTTAAAACAAAATGGGATTTTCCCTTTGACTATGAAAAATTGTTTAGGTGTAAAATATTTCTTGACTTCAATTTTTATTTTACCAAAGTAAAGTTCACCTAAGTCTCATAAGAAAATAAGCTATTACAAGTTTATTAACTCGAGAATAATACGGCAAATAATTATTTCGTGCGCTTAATTTTGACAGATATGTGAGTGATGTACGACACAAAAAACCATTTTTCTGGAGTTGCGTACCATTCGGCTAAAATACTTGACAAAATTTTGGTGAGAATTTTGTTTTGGAGCGAAATTTTAGTTTGAAATGCGATTTTTAAGGAACAAAAACAAGCTGAAGTAAAAGCTGTAGAGCTTCAAGACACTGATTTTATAATAAACTAAATTATTTGGTGCGGTTGCTTGAAAACATTTCATGCAAGCTATCGATCAAAGTTATTTTGGCACCGGAAACACAGTTTTTATTTTTCTTATAAACTCTAAACGATTTCTAGGTTTAGCTCAGCTCAAAAGTATCAAGAGATGAGCTAAGGAGAAAATGTGGCACTACTTTTCAAAACTTGAACTTTGATAGAATTTTGGACTAAAATAATTACTCTTGCGGTCAGATTCAATAGGTTCTTTTATGATGAATTTTATCGATACCCTAAGCTATCGATAGAATTCATTCATTAATTTGGGATTAAGCTAAAAACATAGTAAGCTTTATTGAAAATTTTACCTGAAAAGAAATTTTCATTTTGCTACTGAATATCTTTATCTGGTTTGCAAGATGTAAATTTGCTAAATAACACGTTTGTTTCGCCCAATTCTTGAACAAAAACATAACATTTTTTCGTTCAATTCCCTAGAGCCTAGGGTTTAGCAAAAACACATTTTACACGAAACTGCCAGAAGAGAATGACGGACTAAGCTGAAATAAATGTTAAAAATGCTGCAGTACAAAATAAAAATTTTTCAACTCTGCAGCATTTTTGAAATGTAATCCAGCTTCGTCATGCATTCTATTCAGGCGGTAAGTTGTTTTCCAACACCATTTTCTTATTCGGTTTCTTTGAAGCTTGGGAAAAAAACAGGTTTCATGTAAAGTTAATAAGCCCCAACCTTGTTTGCCCTTAGACCTTAGGAAAAAAGCAGCCAACATATTAATTTTCCAGCCCCATTCTCATTTAAACATCCAATTCCCTTGAGGCTTGAACAAAATTTTTTAGGCATAAAATCCTAAGCCGCAACTTAAATTTTCCGTCTTTCTTTTAGGGACTTGGAAAAAAAAGAGCTTACGCACATTCAATTTGTTTTGTTTTTTCCATCTTTTTTCGTCAAATTTCTTCGGGGCTTAAAAAAAACGGGTTGGGGTCGAAATTCTGACAAGGTCAAAATTTTTTTTTCTAAATTCTGCTTTCAAAATTCTGCATTTCAAAATTCAGTTTTACAAAATTCTGCCAATAATAAAAAGAAGGTTTGGAAAATATTAAAAAGCACAAGCAGAATTATTGGCAGATTTTCGTAAATCAATTTCCCAATAGGAAACATTTCTTTTATTTGGTGAAATGGTGGTGTGGCTGATTTTTCTTAGATTCTCCTGTGTTTTACTTACATTAGTTCGCCAAAATCCGTCGAAGATACCATTGTTCTTCTTAATATCTAAGTTTTTCGAACATATAACCTACTATGTTACCACCGCAACGAAATTCGATTTTTGATATTTTTAATTGATGGAACAAGATTTCATGAAAATTTCATCGAAATCTCGATGAAAACTTTAGATTTCAAAGAAATCTTAATGAAATCCTGGTCCACCAATTTGAAATCTGAAATCATTTGTTTTATTTTGAAAAAAATGTGGAAACCAGAAATAAGAAAAATGGTTTGCGAAGAGTAGTACTTTTTTTCTTGTTTTTTTTTTTTTTTCGTTAATAATACAAATTATTTGAGAAAAAGCAGAATAGGCAAAATTTTATTTTTAAAAATGTTTTTATACAATTATGTATAACAGAATCTTGAAAAACAGAACTTTGAAACCAGAATTTCGAACCGCTCCCACCTAAAACTTTGCTTCTTTTTTTAATCATCTTGTCCAAATTTGGTTTTAAATTAAATTTTTTCATAACAAAAATCTGGGCTATTTTTTATTTCCTTAAAATATTTCTGAAGACTTCATCATTTTGATAGAAATATTCAATTAGCCAGAATTTTTGGTTAGAACTGATTTGGTCTTTTGTTTTGGTATAACAAGCTGTGAATGCCTTAGAGACTATACTTAGTTCAAGCTTAAACCATAATTAATAGGACTAGCAAATTTAATTTCTTTGTATTTTCTAATGTAATAACCAACACGTGTCTGAAAAAAAAGACTAGATTCTTTAGCTAAGTTCTTATTAGTTTACAAAATGCATAAAACAAATTGCACTGTGCGTCAACGAACTGGATTTCTGACATTAACTGTAAAAGAAAAGAAAATAAAGCTAAAGCAATTTCACCTCATCAACTTTTATTTACAATTTCCGACATGTTACAGTTTTAGGAAAGCTTCCCTTGCCTTAGTCATTGTTGTTTGTTCGATCAGATCTTGTGATAATTTGATTTAATTAACATTTAAAGATGAAATATTTTTCAGAGATGAAAAGAAAATAAAAAAACAAGGCCAATATTCGAAAAAAAAAACAAACCCATTAATTTAGCTCGCTAACAAACTAAACAAACGTTGTAAAAGTTCAAAAAATGACATGTAAATCTTGTTGAATTATATATTTGTGTTTGGCTTGCTCTGCTCGTGTTCTATCCAAATGAAGCACTAAAACGAAATCCAATGAATAATTATTGACACTTCTTTTCTTTTATTTATATTTTTTTTTGTATTTCGATTTTATATTATTGTCGGTTTGTCTGCCGTTCATTAGACCAAGCACCAGACCACAACCGAGCAAAAACCATCGAGAGAAAAAAAGCTGTCAAATGGCTAAAATTAGCGTATTCAAATAAATGTTTACTTAAGATAATTAGAAGTGTATACTCATTTTGGGGAAGCTTGCATAAAGAGGCAAATATATAGAGAATTTGATTTTTTTGTTTGAATATGTGTAGGTACATATATAAGAAAAATTAAAAAAAGTTTTTGAACTTTTAGAATTAAGACGAAGAAGGTGGCAGGAAGAAGAGAAACAAAAGCGTTTAATGTCAATGATTCTTGATGCACTCATCTTTATGACTCGATTTGTGATGATTGATGGTTCCGATTGAGTGAGAATATGTATTTTTTTTTATATTGTTTTCTTTAATTGTTGCTAAAATGCGAAGTAATAGGTGATACTGATGGACTTTTTATTTTTCACATAAGCAAATCCAGATGGGTGAGCTCATTTATTTTAGAATTATAAAAAATAAAAATTAATTGAAATGACGTTTGTATAGGATTGACGGAAGCCATATTTTTAGCACGTGGCACTTAAGTGACCTAATTTTTGTTTTTAAATTTAATTAATAATAAATAAATATGTTTATTTTAATTTAAAGATTTACTTACAAAATGGGGGATTTATTTGATAAAATCTGTATGAATGTACAATTCTGGGCAAAAACATTCTGAATTTTTTTGTTCAACTTCATTAATTTTTGTTTTGTTTGTAAAATGGAAAAATAATAAACTTTTTATGATTTTTTCTACAGTTTTATTATTCAATTAACTATTTTAAGAAAAGTAATTATCGTTATCCATCCAAAAAAAAAAAATAAAAATGCAGAATTGTAGACTTTTCGAAACTATTCAAATTTTTGTTGGTTGAGTATTTAAAGTAAATAAGTTAATAAGTTAATAAGTTTTGTCCAGTAACCGTTATTTTTATAACCGCTTGACATCTTTAATTCATTTTTGTAATCAAATTGTCGAAAATAGCATTAGGAATATTCTCCCACTCATTCTTTAAAGCTGCAAAAAAAGAACTTGACGTGGGCGCTCTCTTCCCAACTCACCTTTCTAAAATGTTCTCGATCGGGTTTAAAACGGGTTATTAAAAATGCCACTCTAAAACGCGAATATTTTCGGTGTGCGTTTAGATTTTGTTTAAAGTTGGTACCTATATAGCGGTTTTAGTCATTCTCCTCACACGTTTTTTTTTTTAAACTCAAAAAAAGGCTTATTTTTTTTTAACAATTTTTTTTTTTTCAAAATGGTTGTTTATATTGATATTTCCCAAGGAACCATTTTTTATTTTCGATTTTCTTAAAACTGATTTAAGTATTTAATTTGTTTTCATTCAGAATCTTCTAAAAAATAAAAATAAAATATTGGCCATATTCTCGTAAAGGACCTACAAAATTTCCGATTTTGAGTTTATTGCAAATTTGGAGTTAGGGAATTGTCTCTAATTTATTCGAATTTTTTTCTTGATGCTAGATTTTAATTAAGGCCGAAAATAGCAACTTATAAAAGCCATAACTACAAATCTTAAGCACTTACATTTTAAGAAGCCCTAACCCACCACGTGTATAGGTTTTTATAAAGTGGTGCATGCCGAAAATACCCCTAGGATATTTTTTAAAAAGGCCTACGTGCCAGTTAGGGCTTTTTATAAAATTTCCAGTGCCATTTTTCTTTTACAAAACAAATAAAGGGTTTTAAAGATATAATTATAACAAATATTTTTTTTGGGTTTTTAACATAATTCCTTTTTTTCCAAAATAATTCAATGACTGCATGTCCGCGAGGTTTTAATAAAATTGGAACAATTGCCCTGAAACTGCACAATTATTTTTTAACGGTCTGCCAGGGTGAAATACGAAAAAAGTGTCATAGTTAAGGTAATCTAATCTTTTTACTTGCGACATAGTACGTAAGGCAAGTTTTGGATTCGTGAAAAAAACCGAGATAACAATCAAACATACTCGTATTACTATGACATTCTGTCTGTCTAACTGTTGGTCCGTCTGTTTGGCTACAGCCTAAACGGCTGGATCGATTTTCTTCAAACTTGGTACATAGTGGTTTTTGTTGATTTTTGCAATTAGCAAAATCAAAATTACAAAATCTTCTTTTTCTCAAAAACGGCTCCACAACTTTTCTTAAGAAAAATAAATGTTTTTTTTCCTTCAAAACATTTATTTTGATTTGAATATTTTTTTTTGTATATAAGCTTATAAGCTATGTTAATAGTTTTTTTCAACCAAAATTTTCAAACAAGTATTTTTTTTTGGGTTTTTAAAAAATGTTCGATTTTTTGTTTTTGAAAATCAAGTATTATGAAAAATAAATGATCGATTTTTATAAAACTCAGTATTTTGAGGGTTTTTTATACTTTGTAAAGTATTTTATGAAAAAAATTTACTTTTATGAAAACATAACGGTACCTTCTATACAAATGAGGTGATGAGATCCAAAACTCGCCATATCCATGGAAAAAAAAGTTTTTAGAGCCATTTGTAATTGTTTAATATCTTCTTAGCGGAACTTTTTTTTTATAATTTTCCTTTCAACCACAGCAAAAAGATTTCAAAATCTATATACAAAATTATTTCCTAGGTTCTTTCGTTTAAAAGTTATTAAATTTGGCTATGGACAATTTTTTGACATGCAATTGGCGAGTTTTGTTTCTCATCGCCTCAAATGTTAAAAAACCGTTAGGCGAAATATTTTTTTATAAAAAAAACTTTCTGTGTGCTTAAATGAGTGCGATATACTAACAAAAACTATACAAATTTACAAATCTCAATTGTTAATAGTACTTTTCATAGAGTTTTTTTTTTAATTTTGAATTTTCTCATTATCATTTATTTACAATAATTCTTTTACTAGTAAATTTTAATATTTAAATATTGCATATCAAAATTAAAGAAAAAAAATGTTTCAATTTTTTTTTTTCAAAAATCGGTATCTTCAAAACGGGTTGACAATTTTTTATGAAACTATATTTTCAGATGCACATAAATAAATACTTGCGATTTGCATACCAAAAAATTTACTTAAAAATGTTTTAAGAATTTGATATATAAAAAATTATTTCTTAAAAAACCTACTCCAACGATTTAAAATATTTTTTTTTTCATACAATCACCAAATTTAAGTTTTGACGCATTTTATTTTTTGAAGATTAACCTTTTTTTGTCTAATATTCTGGGCCATTATGTGGAGGTCTGTTCCCAATTTTGTTGGCTAGAAATAATAATGAAGGCCACTGATTATACTTTCTTAACGTCCTAAAATCAATCATTAAAATTTTCTGGTGCCTAATACTAGGTTTCCACTTGTCTTTGAATCGGCACACTTTAACAGATCATGATTCGGCCTTTGGACGACAAAACTGCCAGTTAATTTTCACTTGTGTCTTTTATTGACACAAAATTGTTGGTCTTTTCAAAGAGAAACAAATTTTGACCTTTGTCAGTTCAATGACAACTATTTTCATTTGCTTCGTCTTTTATGAACTGTAGCTCATTGTCAGTGAGAAAATTTTCACAGATGTCAGAATTATTATTATTTTTTTTATAGAATTTTCGTATATGAATACCAAATGTTATCGAATTTTGGTACTTTTTTAATCAGCGAATTAGTTTAATTTGCGTTATTCACATTTTCTGCATTTTTATATTTTTTGTTCTTTTCATGATTATTATCATACTCTAAAATTAATGGAATAGCTTATGTATTGTGGTCGCCCATTTTACAGTCATATTTTTTTCTTTTGTTACCAAAATCGAACGGATTTCCAAAATCACATTCAATTTGCATTGGATCAGCTGTCAAATTACCTAGTGTCTTTCATTGACAAACAGTGCTTATCAGTTCAAAGACAACTAGTTTTGAAGTATTTCCACTTGCCGTTTTGTAAAATGACCCAAAAATGCATGTTTAGTTGGTAAATGGCAAGTCGTTACCGGACTTAAAGACTTTGATTTTTAGCCTTTAAGCAAGCTTTCATAAAAACCAACTATAGGTTCTCGGTCTAGTATAAATAAGGCTGTATATGTTAAGATAATAACAATATAAAATTTTTGACAAGCAAGTAATTATACCAATCTCAAAAACAAGATAAAAACACGATTATGTGTTTTTTTCTGCAAATTGCTAAATAAAAGTTTAGCAGGCATTTGTTAATTGAGTCCTAAATAATTCTCAATTAGCGTTTACATGGCGTTTCAAATTTTATTTAATGAACTTTTTGTCTAGAATTTTAACCAAGAGAAATTAAATATTCTGCGAGCTTTAGAGTATGTATTTGTTTTCTATTTTATTGATTTTTTGATGTAGCTAAATTTTGTGAATTGAAGTGTCATATGTATTGTACACATTACAAAATGGTGAAAATTTAACTAACTAAAATGAATTTTATCTACGTGCGTTATTTCTTACTACCGAAATCAAGCAATATGTGTAAAATTTTCCAATTATCAACAATACTTGGGGAATTTGAATTTTCGCTTAAGAATCATAATATGTACTCGTACATTAAAAATGCTTCCCAAAATTGAAGTAAACGTTTTGAACACTTATACATCTGTTAAAATGTAGTGCATAGAAAAACTTTACTTTAAAACTGCAAACTATAATGGAAAATATTTTATACCAAACTTGAACTCGTAGATCATGCAATTTTTTAAAGAAAAGAATTACGTACTTTTCCTCCTTTGACTGATTGAATAGAATAGCGAGCCCGACCACTTTTATAAAATTGGTAATTTTCTTAAAACTTTGATTTAATGAAAATAAAATGCACGACTGGGGCGTACTTACTTGCTTTAATGTTCAAGACGCTGAGGGCGTCTGATAGTTTGATAATTTGAGATAGAAAAAAAAAATTCTTGATTTAATGTGATTGTGTGAAAAAAAATTAAATCGTTGAAACGGTTTAAAAAAAAAATAGTTTCATATAGTATATCAAATTCTTCAAATATTTTCAAGGAAAAGTTTTGGTATTCAAATCTTAAGTATTTACTTATGTAAAATATTAAATTGCCAACCCGATTTCGAAATATCGAACTAAAAAAAAAAACTGAAACCCTTTTGAAAAACTTCAAAAACTTTTTTTTTTGAAAATTTTGCTATGCAATATTTTTTAATCTTATTTGAAATTTGTGTATAAAAAATGAATCAAAATCTTTTCAACTGATAGTGAAAAAACTGAAAATTTAAAAAAAATTAGAGATACTATTAATAGTGCTATATGAATTTTTTATAATTTTTAGTAGTAGGTAATCGCCCTTATTTTAGCATACAGAAACGTCTATATAAAAATCCTAGGAACGGCTCCTAGAAACATTTGTGTGGAAACTACCGTTATTTTTTCATAAGAGTATTTTTTTTTAATAACTTAAATTTTGTAAAAAAAACGCTTAAATACCGAGGTTTAAAAACATTTGATTTATAAAAAAAGAAAAATTTGAACTTTAAAAATATAATTTCAAAAAATATTTGTTTGAAAATTTTGGTAAAACTAATTGTTTAGAAGATTCCATATAAAAAAATATTGAAATCAAAATTATCGTTTTGAAGAAAATTGCAAATAAAAAATTGTCCTTTGAAGAGGTACCATTAATAGCCATTTTTTTGGAAAATTGTTTGCCATTCAAAGCCTTTACTGAACAAAATTTATTGATTTTTTTAATAGAAAAGTTGTGGAGCCGATTTTGAAAAAAATGAGATTATGTACAATTTATTAAGTAAATTGTATGGCGCTAGCGTTATTTTTAGTAAAAAAAATATCGATCCAGCCGTTTAGGCTGTAGCCGAACAGACAGACAGACAGATAGAATTGTGAGACCCTCTTTTTTCGTCTTTCCTTTCATCGTAATTCAATTTTTTTTTGAGAATGCATAACTTGCTACGTAGTACCTTGCAAGTAAAAAAGTTTTAAAAGCTACTCTACTCAGTTTTCCCTAAAGAACATTTTTTTAATAAAATTGGTCGAGATTGGTTTTAGATAAACAAAGCAAAAGAAAAATTGACTCATTATTAGCTTCATTTGGTCTCGTATAACAAAGTCTCGTCTCGGTATCGCTTCGGATGCTTTGGAGCTGGTATCGTCTCGGTATTGTTTCAATTTCCGATACCGAGACTTTTCTGGTATCGTGGCCAGCCCTACTAAAATACATTTTCTAACCATTGCCACCACCAAATTAAGTTTGTCCGACCAGTAGGTTTGTAAATTTTTGGGCTAAACCTACTATCGTTTGGCATCCTCATTTTACATGGACCCTATGAGGTAGGTTATCTTACGGTCGCCTCCCGGACTGCAATAATTTTTAATGTACATAATTAATGATTTCAATGAAATTAATTTAAGCTTTCTTATGTAAAAAGTGTAATTTTACTCCAGATTCCGAAGGTCAGGGTTCTATTTGAAAACATTCTTGGAATCCATTTTTGTTTTTAATAGACTTCGTCCTGATTATATAACACTTGATATTTTTATATTTCGTCTGAGGCTTTTTCTCAAATTTGTTTTATAAAAGAAATATCTTTGATTGGCATTTCAAACAAAAAGCTGTGTTTCATTTGAATTTCGTTTTTTCTTTCTTGCTAAAAGCAAAAACGTGTGCTAAATTTGAATCCTCTAATTTTTGTTTAAATTAATGAACTCTCAAATGGGGGGCTATCCATCATATTTAGCAGGCTCTTAAAAATTATAAAATGTTTATAAAACAAAAAAGCCAGCATTTTCTCTCTTGTTTTTATTCTTTTTTTTTTTCAATTTTTGTTCCTTTTATTATTTTGGGTTAACATTAATTAGCTTTTTTTAAAAAAAGAAAATAAATTTTAATAGCTCTTGGTTTGGCCATTTCAATTATTTTTAGTTAATTATTTACATAAAAACTTGTAAACCTTTTAAGAGAAACAAACCAAATGATATCTTTCGATATGAACGAAAAAAAAAGAAACAAATCGCCAGAATGTCTGCCATTATAACGTCAAAAAATTTAAAAGCCTCTTTTTGTGTGTTTTTGCTTGACAGGCGGAAGTTTGTCATTAAACTTGAATTTAATTTTTATTTCGTTTTTTTTTTTCATAAAATGTACACAAAAATCGAGTTCACCCACATAAAAATGAAAACAAATTACAACAACAACAATTACTATACAACTCTGCCAAGTCCGTCAGAATGATCTCAATTCGGATGCTTAATTCCGGCGAATTAATCTTCATCCGAGTTTGTCATTAAATACACATACTATACGGGAATCATCTCATCAATTTTAAAATACAAACAATAAATTATAACATTTTTTTTTTGCTTTCATCAATGTATTAATTTGTTTTGTACTTTGTTATGATTATTTAATTTTTTTGTTCGTATGTCATTCGACTTTTTAATGAGAATGTGAGTGAGGTCGAGAGTGTGCAATGGCAGCAGCGGCATCGCACTTATAGGATCAAAGAATATCAAATAATAATATTTTTCCAAACCAATCGATTGAGATTGAGAGACACAAGAAGGGGACGAGAAGAGAATGAAAGAATTTTCATTGTTTTTGCAAAAACTTAGAAAAATAAATATTCCAAAGCCACCGGCAGATATATTTTTAATTGCTCCCAATGTGTCTCTTGTGGCATACAGTTGTGTTATTATGCCTTGCCTCTGTGTCTCACAGTGTGTTACAGTCATAGTCATATAGTTCTTGTCTTAGAAAATAAAATAATATTCTAAGGGAATGTTGTAGATTTGAAAAAAAATTAATAATTCTAGTTTTTTTGTACGATTTTATGAAAAACAATGGAAAAGACTCTTATGTATAAAATTGAAGATAAAACTCTAAAAATTTAAAGAAAATCACTTAACAATTATTCAAACAATCTGACCGCGTCAATAATTCTTCTGTACCTCGGTTCCTAAAGGGCCAAAGTCGAGTAACTTTCGACAGTTTTATGATGGGAGTACACTCTTGAAGTGTTTTCCCACTTTAAAACACTTTCACTACAAAACCCTCGAGATTGGCTCTCCGATAGCTGTGAGTTAATGTTGTTCACTTGCGAGTTATACTCTCTAAAGCTGTTTCGGAGCTGCTTGTGGTTTTTTTCTCTCAAATGGATACGCACCTTTAAAATGCACATTTAATATGTTACGCAACAACTAGCGTTGTGGTGCGTTTCCATGTGAGAGTAATTTCCCTACAAAACTCTCAAAAGTGACTTTCCGATAGCTACTATCTATCGGTGCTCATTTACAAGTTTTACTCTTGAGAGCTGCTTGAGAGTTGCCTATAGGCTTTTTACTCTCAAAGCTGCAGACTGCAGACTACTGCAAACGTCACTTAATCACAGTCTTAGATAGCAAACGCCACTTAAATCGCAGTCTGAGTCACTAAATTACAATCCCAGGTAGCATTAATGTCACTAAATCACAGTTTGAGTAAGTTATGTCACTAAAATCACACCCATAATAGATCTTATAGCTAACCACTGTAAAACCTTGTAATTCTTGAGCACAATAAATGCAATCTCTTCATCGGTGCTATTTCCAGGGTTTCCTTGTCTTGAATAAGTTCGATAACTCAATTAGAAATTTTTGTAGCCCAAAATCGGAGCCGAAAAAGTAGCCCAAATAGTAGCCGAAAAAAAAAATAAAAAAAATTTTCTCATAACTTCAGTCATAATTTATTTTTATTTAAAAAAACAACGGAAAATAAAATAAATTTTTTGCTCATAAAAGAAAGAAAGAAAGAATTTAAATAGAAATTCTGGGAAAGCAGAGAAATAAATTTAAAGTGAATTTTACAATTTTTCCTTCTCTTTCCTAATTTTAGACGCAAAGACTCACTGTGTAATATGGAACTATTCAGTGGATAAAAAGTGGTGCCAAATTGAAATTAAAATACTTAAACTGTATGTTAAGGGGGAGAAAAGAATTTTGTAAATGGTTTATTTATACGAAAAAAAGCCCAAGAGTAGATTTGGGCTATAGGTAGCCCAATTATGATTGGGCTGTCATACTGAAATTGTTGTCGGCAATTTCGGAAAGAGATAGCCCAATTTTTGATAAATTGCTCAATCTGGCAAGCCTGGCAATTTGTACTAAAGCAAGACTATTGTGTTTGTGTTCGTTGACGTTCTCTTAATTTTTTGTCGCCTGAATTATTATTGTTTCTTAAGCCTATTACGCTGCTGATGCGCAACGAAATATTAAGTTGGTCTTAATACAACAACAACTGAATGCTTACAAACCCGAAGAGGAAAAATATTCGCTGATAATTACACAAATTCTAAAAATTAAAACAATTGCAAATAATCACAGGCAGCAATACAAATAAACACGAAAAAACACATGTCATTTTTTCGCACACAATAAATGGTTTGGTTAATTAACTGTGTACAAAAAAAGTGTAGACTTTTCCAAATAATCTGCTACAATATTCAATTTCGCTCATCAAACATCGAACAGCGTATTGCAAAACGAAAAGTAGAAGTAAATTTTTGGCTTATGATTTCTTTGTGTCATTTTTGTATGGGATTTTTCGTTTTGTATCAGAAGTTTGCCAGATCGGCTTATTTATAAGAAATTGGGTTATCTTTTTTGAAATTGCTGACAACAATTTCAGTATGACAGCCCAATCATAATTGGGCTACTAATAGCCCAAATCTTATCTTGGGACATATTTTTTTTGTCGTATAAATCAATCATAAATAAAATACTTTTCTTCCCCTAAACATACGTTTAAGCATTTCACAATTTGGCACCACTTTTTATTCACAGAATAGTCCCTATTACTCGGTGATTCTTTGCGTCTAAAATTCGGAAAGAGTCGGACGCAAACTACTATTTGGGCTACTTTTTCGGCTCCGATTTTGGGCTGCAAAAATTTCTAAATTTGGCTATCGAACTTGTTCAAGATATGGCAACCCTGATAATAACAGTCTAAAAGTTGGTTTTAAATTAAAACTACTACGACCCTAGAGAGAAATGTTTGATGAAGCGGGCTACAAAGGATTAAGCTAATCATACATGGTAGAGCCAATCGAACCAAGTGTCCCCGTGGGGTTTTCAGACAATCTAAAATCCAAACGACCAAAATGGATCGGCATGGCTCGGTAGTGTATGGTCAGCTTAATACAGGGTGATTCGTATAAGATGCGCCAGAAAGAAAGACAAAAAATTCGTATGGGAGGAGGGCCTATTTCCACCATTTAAGCAGAAGTTAGAAATCCAGAAGTCTCTTCTTTTATTTGCATTTTAAATTAAGTTGTTTTAATCAATAGTTTTTTAAAAATTTATCTTCAAACTCGAAATTTTGAAAAAAAAAATAACTTTTTCAATTTTTTTAATTACTCAAAAACTAAGATATATTTTAGCATCCGAATCACAGTTTTGTATAAAAAATTAATAAGAAAATTGAATTTCAAAAACGAAAATTATACTTAAGTATATAAAAATTTGAAAAAAATTAACTTGAAACAAAATTTTTTTCTTCAAAATTTCGGGTTTGAAAGTTAATTTTTCGAAATCTTAAAAATTATGGGTTTTTTTAAAAAAAGTATAGCATGGCGTTGTAAGTTTCACCGCTTTTTTTCAGTTTTAAGTAAATTTTTTAGAAAATTACCCCTCCTGCCTAAACGGGAGGAAAAAGACTCCCCTCCTCTACGATCTTTTTTCTAGTCTTAACCCAACCTACTCGCTCCAGTTTTTTGGTGCATCTTATATGAATCACCCTGTATTTATATGTACAGGGATGTAGGGAGTGTAAATAGGTTTGGGTTGCATGCCAAATGATGGGCTATAAGTTCATAAAAAGCAGCTGAAGGGCTGAGGTCTGAGTATCCTTACATTTTTCAAATATGAAAACAAATGTATTTTGAAAGAAATTCCATCGGATTGATTCTAATTCTCGTCGAGGGCTTGTCGAATTACACTATTTTTGATAACATTATCGATAGGCCCCTTTTATTTCAAGAAGTTCAGAGGTACTCTTAACCTCAAGAGCAATTTCTTACGACTTATAAACTTGCATTTATATTCTCCTTTGTCTGAACAAGAAAAGGAAAGAAAAAAAAAAACTTATTAATAGAAAAGCTGGCTATACACTACAATAATAATAATAATAATTCATCACCTCAAACAATTTAATAATAACAATTTCAAAGCTCACTTTAGCGAGTGATGTATCCATGGCTGTGTGTAAATGTGTGTACAACTATTTATGTTTGTATTTGTGCTATAAATGGATTTAGGAAGAATTATTGTTAAAAATGTTGTGACTTGACTGATGTTTTCTTCTCTATAGGCGACAAATGATGAATGTGCTTTTTTCAGCTTGTCTTTATTCTTAAGAAATAAAAATAATAGAACTGCGGTGCGGCGGCAAAATGTCGGCTATCTTTAGAGAAATTACAAAAAAAAAAAAACTATCTATACCTACAATTTAACCCCCAAAGTTAGGGTGATGGGGTGATGTGTGGGGCGCGCTAGATTATTATTGCCCACTCAGTTGGGTTCGGATCGGTTCGGCTTGGTAATAATAACAAAAGGCCACTTCCTTGCGGGATGAATGAATCAACAACTGCGGATAATAATGCTCATTATGATGATGCTGACGACGACTACGGCTAATTCTACCATACGAAGACGATGAAGATGCCGATGCTGATGATGATGATAATGACGATTATGATGATGCTGTTGCGGCTGTCGACATCGTCATCATCGTCATATCGAGATTTTTAAATTAAAAGGGGAAAAAACGAAGGAAAAACAGAGCGGTGGCGACGCGGCGGCACTGCGGCGGCATATCTTCGAATGCCCAGTGGGGCCAATTAAAGCGGGGGGTCGGTTGGGTAGTTGGTTGGTTGGTTTTATGATACATCAGTTGATAGTTTGTGTTTTGATTAGATGGGTATAGGTAAGAGTAATTGAAAATTAAATAACAAAGATCTTTGAGGGTTATTCTTATTAGCAATGATCAAAAATTGATAAGAAAGAGGACTCGTGTAAGGTCAAATAATAGTAAATTAAACGTCAGTAAAAATTTAAACTTTTACTATAGTTTATCGTATATAAAGGGTTTGTAGCCGATGGAAAAGTGGCAACCCTGGACCTGTCAAAAGTGATTTGTAAACCTAGTCCTCTTAAAATATTTAATTTTTCAATAAATCATGAGTAATGGGTTTTCCGGTTTAACAAAATTTCTATGACTGATAAATTTCTAAAACTAGTTCACTTTTTTGACAAATTACTGACAATATTAGATGGCATAATTTTTTTCGAATATCCCGCTTAAATGAGTTGCTAAGATATCAGTTAAGGGTTTTTTGTTAACGTGAAAACCGAATGATCGGCCTTAAAACACGATTGAAGGTCTTCAATGAGGGACCTTACGGAAAAAGTGAACCTTAATGGATTTACTGTAATTCGAATTTCTTGTCGGTTGGCGTGATTAAAACTTAGGGGTGAAAGGTCATTTGAATTTTCGAATTAGATGTAAAACAAGAGTTTTCCCAAATTTAGCTTTGTTCAACTGAAACTTTGGACAAAATTGAAAAATGTATTTTTGTTTCTTGACCTATTGGGTTTTGCCTTTGTTCAACAAGTGTAGATCTCAGACAAGAACAAAATTACTCTCCTCCCCGTTAAGACAGGCGTGGCAATTTTCTAATAAATTGACTTAAAAAACATTAAGAAAAACATTTACAAACACTAACAAAGTCAAGCTGTAGCTATTTTAGATTCCTAATCTTTTTTCAAACTATGTAATTATTTTTTGTTAATAATATTTTGTGAACAAAGTAATATTCAAACCATTTATTTTTGTTTGCAAAATTTTACTTTGTTAAGTACAATTTTTGATTCAAGTATCTTTTATCACTTCTTGATCAAACATAAAAAGCCTAAATATAACTTGATAAACTTGAAAACTGACAAGTAAAATCTACAAACGAAAAATCTACAAAATCTACTACAAAAATTTAGAATATAACGTGTTGTGAAAAAAAAAACTATTTAAATAATTTTTCGCTCAGATGAACAAGAGGTGAGATAAACGCTAAAACCATTTTTTATTAAAAAATTTCGACAGTTTTTCGATAATAACTTCTGAAAGAGATGTCAAAAATGTTAAGTTCTATAAAATATTCTTACCTTCAAAGTAAAACAAAAAATATTGCTCTACGTTCAATTGGAGCCGATAACATTTGGGTAATTCCAAAGTTTATTTTCAAAATGGCGGACAGCGCATATATGTATACTCTTTTTGTTCGAACTTTGTGGATTTAAAATCTCCAAGAGTTACTTTTTGTAAAATAAAAACGAAGTATTTTTTGTATAATACGAGTAGCTTTGTTCAAGAAATTTTGGGGTAAAATTGGCAGTTTTACAAATTTTGATAAATTTTTTGATGTTATCTGCCATCTAGCCTACGTCAGCCTAGCATAAGATAGACCAAAGAATGGCTGCCCTGAGAAATTTCTTCTGTAGAATGATTCAGGAAGGGAAAGCTCTTTGGTTAGCACTCTCAAGAAGAATTTGATAAAAAATTGGTGAAAAATAGTGACATTGATAAGCCAGTAAAAAAAGTACGTATTTATCAAAACACACAAGATTAACATTTTTGTTTACTATTTTTATTTTAAAATTTGTTTGATCTCAAAAAACAATGAACTTTGTTAAAAAGGGGGACCAAGGCATATCTATTAAAATAAATATTTTTTAATCAGGAGAACTATATATATCTATAAAGGGATTTGGCACCCAACCTGTGAAAAAGACCCCTTCCTAACTGGAGACTGGACCCATCCTACAGTCTCAGCTTCAAGAAAAAGCTGTTCGGCTACAGCCAAAACCGCTTGATCGATTTTTCTAAAAACTTGGTACATAGTGGTTTTTGGTAATTTTGCCAACACGTTTTTTAAAAATTTTTCTAGAACTGAAAATAACGGTACCTGCCATACGATTTTTTTTTTTTTGCAATTTTACAAAATTTTACTTTTGCTCAAAAATGGCTCCACAACTTTTCCTAACAAAAAAAACTAATATTCTTTCCGTAAAGACTACCTTTGGATGGAAGCCATTTTTCACAAAATGGTTATTAATGGTACCTCCCCAAGGAAGCATTTTTCTTATTTTTGATTTTCTTTAAAACGATAATTTTGATTATAATAATTGTTTTCATAGAGAAGCTTCTAAACAATATAAATATAGTTTTTCTTACCAAAATTTCAGAACAGTATTTTTTGGATTTTTAAAATATTAAACAAATTTTTTTTTGAAAATCAAATATATGTTTTCAAAAGTACATGGTTAGTTTTAAAAAAAAACTCAGTGCTTAAAGGTTTTTACACTCTTTAAAGCATTTTAAATCAAATTACTTTTATGAAAAATCATTTTCTTTCTCTTTTCATACAAATATTAAAGAAATCCCATTTTTTTTTCTTAAAAATGGCTCCCCCAATTTGTTCATTTGTTTTTTTTTGTGTGCTTAAATAAGTACGGTCAACTATTTAATATAAAACATTTTAACAAAAATTAATTGATTTTTAAAAAAAAAACATTATTTTTTTCATAAATCAATATTTGTTGAAGATGATTTTTTTTTTTCACTTCAAACTTTTAAGGAGTTTCTTTGTAAATTTAACAAACAAACTTCAAGCTGTTTTAATGTACCTACACATTTTTTTAAATTCTAGGCTTCTTGAACATAAGATCAAGTACGTGCCACTCAGTCGTACTCTTTTTTTAGTGGCAGCAACAGAAAATCACAATTGTGTTCACATTCAGCTTAAGACAAAAAGTTTTCCATGCCGAACTATCCAATTGCACTGGACGAGTTCACTCGAAACGTCATTTTATAGGTCTGTTTATTTATATGAGCAGAACCTTCGATCAAAACTGGTAGAAACGATGGCCAAACTTGGGAAAAATGCAAACAGAGTTTTAATAGAATAATTTTCAGACAAAAAACGGTCGTTTGAAGATCAATCCAAAACAACATACAAAGCAATATGCCTGTTTGCTTATTTTCCCAACCCAGTTCTACCAATTTTGGTCAAAAGTCTGTCAAAGTTTATATACAAAGAAAATTATTAGAAATTGGTAGTTTTAGGTAACTGTCCTAATGAAACTCAGTTCTATATGTCAACATCCGCTGTGAAAGTTATTCAGCTGTAAATCTTTTTGAATGGTCGCAAATAATACAGATTAAGGTATTAATCTTATTCTCATAAAACTGCTTGAAAAACAGCACTAACTCCTACACGACCCCACTGTGCAATGTATCCATCAATTGTTTGCCGCTTAAACTGTCTGTCCCGGCTACATTGTCTGAAAAAAAAAACGCATTCTTTCTTGCCGGGTGTAGTTTGTAGTAGTACGTTAGATATACTGAAGTTCGGTGGCACCATGATGAATGTGAATGCATGCAACTAAATGAATAAGAAGAAGAAGACAAACAACAAAAAAATGTGTATAATCCTACAACAATACAACATCGTGTGGAAGCCGCTTTAATTGAAGCTTTTATTTCGCAATTTGATCTCCCCCATTCCCTTCTTTTGTTTTCGAAGTACTTGTTGTTTTTGTATCAGTCAGCGGTGGCGGTGGCGGTGGCAGTGGCTGATGCACTTTGCTTTCCTCATAGTTTGTCACCTTTGGTATTTTACGCAGCAATTTGCTGAATCATCACTTAAACTACATAACGCCTCCAATTCACGTCATGGGCAAAAAAGAAAATTAGGTTCTATACTGATTCTCGTTCCACTTAAGGGATAATACATTTTTTTTTAGTTTAAGTCTTTATGTGTAGACTTAATCTTAATAATAAATTGAGGTTGCAGTTAATTTAGTTTAAGGGTTGGTGCAACTTTAATGAACAAATAAAAGTTTTAAGGAATCATGTAACGTGGGTTCAATGCCTTTGGCGGAAGTGCATGTTCCAATTGAGTTGAATTGATTGTTTTTTTTTTGTTTTGCATAAAAATACAAAATTTGTAAAAGCATATTGTAATTTTTATTTTTTTTTTTAAATGCGGAGAAAAATATTGCAAATAATGCATAAATATTTTAAAACAAAAATCATAACAAAGTCGTAAACAATTTTTTGTTCGAAAAGGAATTCGCAATGTGACACTTTTACGTGCTTTTAAAAATGGGTGTGTTCAGTTTTGTAGGCCACAGATGGAATTTGTCAAACTCAAATGTCAAATCGACTCGTATTTCGGTTTCAGAATTCATTCAACTTGTGGTTATTTGAGGTATTCCTTACATATTCATAATTTTTTTTTGTTGTTTTGTATTTCCTTTTCCGCATAAAATATAAAATGCAGTATTATCAAGTGTTTTGACACTTTTGGTGAGAGTAAATGTATCAATATTGTTTGTAGAGATAGAATTTATATAGGAATAGGAAGCACTTGAAAATACGTTGAACATGTTTATGAGGTCTAACTTTCTAATATAAGTTACATTTTATTTGCTATTTAAATCGAATTATCGAACTCAATTAAAATATACTTCAAAAGTAGTGTCAAGTAGTTGATTGTCATTCAAATGGCAAATAATGTGGTTTAGTTTAAGTTTATTAACCTCGAATCATTATAATGAAATTGATTTTTCAAACAACATTGTTGAATATGTAGGTTGGCAACCCACACACACAATCACAAGGCTATGTCAAGCCAACAATGTTATAGTTTCTTCATATATTTGTTCAGAAGCTGACAGTGACTGTCATTTATTGGATTTTTCTCATATTTAACCCAAAGGAGGACATATAAACATGTGAATGACCGAAAATCGTATTTGATTTGGTTACACCTATTTAGTTAAGCAAACAGTAGCGATTGTTTTAAGCAAATATCAGCCATCGACCATAAAAGTAGATGTTTGAGAAGAGTTAAGCTTTTGACCAGTTAATTGGATAATGATCAATTTGGGCCGGCAATTTTTGGAAATCAAGATTAAAGTTTTTTTTACAGTTATAGATGTGGAAGTCTTATACATAATTACCTCTGTGTGTTTATTTTCCAAAACTGACCATTTTGACCAATTTTAGTCAAAAGTTTACTCAAATTTCATGTTTCATATTTAAAAAAATAAATTGGACAAACTGGTAGAAATTGGCAACTGTTGGAAGAAAATGAACAGGCCTATTAATATCCTCTTTGTTTTGACGTGTCTTAAGTAATAACATTAAGTGTTGAATGTTGACATTCAAAATGGTGTGGAATTTAAAATGTCACCTTTTAGTGGGAACCTTATATCATCTTACGTTCTATGAAAACTCCATTTTTTCCAAACCGAGAAACGTCTCGTAAAAACGATATATTTAATAAAATATTAACATTTTCGTTTAATAAAAGGTCTAAATCTTATGTTAGTCTATTTCTAAAAGGAAAATTCTCCTAAATCAAACATTTTCAAGTTCTGGTAAGAAATATTTTTTAATTTCGATTTTTTTTTTTGTTAGATTTCCTTTCGAATTTTGAAAGATGACTATTTTGAAAAACTCTATTAGATATCTAAAATGATCACCCTTTAAAATTACTCGAACTCATCCGAAAATACTTTTTTAATTTTGAAAGATGACCTTGTGAAAAACTGAATTATAAAAAATAAATTTGGTGGCACAACAGCTCGTGGAGAACCAAGGCCTAGTGACTTACAACTCTCAACCATTCCTGTGTGCGTGTTGTTAGCAGGAATGGAGGGGACCTACAATTTTTTGCCGAGCCCGAACGGCTAATGAGAAGCACTTTTTCATGACAAGTATACTCTTGGAGGATTTCTAAGTTCCTCGCAAGAGGCAGTACCTAGGAAAAAAACATTTCTGTTCTTAGGTGGCAGTGGCAGGGAATCGAACCCAGACCTTTTGGCATGACAGTCCTACGCACTAACCATTATGCCACGAGGTACTAAACTGAATTATAATTACTGTTAGTCATCAAAAAGTATGTTTTCTCGAATTTTTAAAAGTAGTACTAGTTGTTGATATTGAATACAAACATGAACTGAAGGGGTTTTCCAAAAAATCACTGTTAACAGGAAAAGCCTAGTGTTGCTGAGCAAAAATATTTTAAATTCTTGGAAATTCCTGGAACTCATTTTAGATAATAGAGTTTCACAATGGTCATCTTTTAAAATACGAAAAAAAAATATTTTTGGAATAGTAGGAGTAATTTTAAAGAGTTATCATTTTAGATAAATGAGTTTTTCACAATAGTCATCATTAAAAAGGTTGAAAACTAAAAAAATTAAAAGGAAATCTATCAAAAAGAAGAGAAACGCAAAATTTTAGAAAATAAAAAAAATATTTTTAAGGGTGGTCAAAAAAGTGAAAGGGTGGTCATTGATGTTCAAAAAAAAAAAACATCTATCGAAACAATTAATCAAATTTGTTAAAATCGATTTTTGAGGGGCAGCGTTCTCTTGGCCCACCATTTTTCAAAATCGATTTTCTCGAAATCTGTGGGTAGTCAAAAGTGGTCAAATAATCATCTTTTCAAAAAAAAAAAAAACTTTTGCGGACCAAGTGAACAGCCGGCTTTAAACAGCGAACGTCAAAAATAGTCCTCAAATATTGAGATTTTTCAAGCAGCAAATAGAACACGAACAAATGGGAGCGATTTCTTCAAGTGCCTATATACCGTTAAAAGAAATTGAAAAGAAAACTTATCGCTAAATGTAAATCTACTTATAAAAATGTTTAATAATTTTATTTCGATTTTTATGGTGGGAAAGAAATTTGTTAAAAAAAATCACCGTTTTAAATATGATTGTGTCGATGTGTTATTTGAAAAAAAAATTGAATAAAAAAAAGATCAACAGTATATTGCTGTGCAGATTTACTTATATTGTTTTCGTTTGGACTTTCTGACTGTCCAGAATTGTATGAGCATTAATATAATTCATTAGTTTTTTGGAAAAAAATTATATCTGCTGAGATATTAACAAAAAACCGTTATTTGTCTATTTACAGTACAAAATAAAAAGTGTTACTTTTGTGTTAAGATTAATTAACCTACAGAGTTCGTTAATAGCTAATTTTGTTCATAATTTTATTGTCTAAATGTTGTTCTTTCATGATTTTGTTGTAAAAGGAAATTTCATCGAGTTGTTGAACAAAAAACCAAATCACTTTTTTTTTCAAGATGGTGATCTTACCCTTACCCCGAATACCCCAAAAACTTGGTTTTATAAAGAGGAGATGTAGCCAAACTCAAATACTTTAGCCCAACGATTAATAAAATTTTAATAAATTTGTTGACAAAAAAGTTATTGTACCGAATGACATAAATAATAATTTGTAATTTTACAAAAAAAAAAAAAAAAACATAATTTTCGAGAAATTAAGAAAAAAACTGAATTTAACCCCTTTTAACGGCTCCCTAAAAAACTAAGCCCCGCCCCAAATTTTTAGGAAATGCTCAAGACGTCAAAGCAAAGCTCTCTACCAAAATACCGCTTTGTCGGGATTTTTTCAAAGTTAAAGTCTAATTTTCCTGGGATTATAGTGAAAATGTAGGGTTTTGCTTTGCCAAAAGAAAAAGAAAGTAAATTTTGGCAAAACAAAACTTCTTATCCACAAACTAAGCCCGATGATGGTGTTTTGAAAACCAGAACTCGTCGCTCGATTCCTAAACAAAATTTATGAGTAGTGATAAAAACATAAAAAAGAGGCTGGGTGCGACCCACGCAGGTCCCATTGGTGCCCTCAGAAGCTAGAGGCCCGATGCTATTTTACTAAAAATCGCCAATTCAAGATTTTCGAAAACGTTATTTTAAAGATATTTCGGAAGAAAAAATTTGTTTAACAATTTTTAGTAAAATTTTTTGAATTTTTTTTTTTCGTTTTAAAAAAAACTGTTCATTCACTATTTTTACAAATTTAATCAATTATAAACTATAATCTAATGCATAGAATAAAATGACCTAGAAGCCAATACCATTGTTTGTTTTTAAGATATTGGAGCCGAAAATTTTTCTTTTTTATTTTAAAGAATTCCATGTTCATATGTTCTCAAATTTCTACCAATTCTTTATTACGTCAATATGCGTAGAATAAAACTAACCCGAAGTCGTAGCATCATTCGTTCTCGAGATATTTGTGACTAAATAAATTTAACAACGTTTTTTTTTTGGCTGGCGACAGTAAAACAAAATTTTTATTTTAAAGTCCTTTCTGAAAGTATTGAAACTTTTATCTATGTATAAAGAAAATTTCATCCGAAGTCGATATCTTTATTCGTTTTTGAGATAATGGTGAACGAAAAAAAGCGAAGGAACGTACGAAATTACGTACAGACACAGGCATCTGTCTAAAAATGATGGATTTCGATTCTAGGGAGCTCGAAACGTGAAGATATGTCGAAATTTTCGATTCGATAAATCTGACCAGTTACAATAACTTCCAATGGGAAGTTAATAAATTCAAATTCAAAAATTAATTTTTAATTTTAAAACTATTTTATTTTTTTGTTCCAACATAAAATTAAAATTAAGAAAAAATAATTGCTTTAAGTTTAGAAAACAACAAATATTGGCGTGCTCATACTTCAAACTAAGTTCTTTAAAACTATGAGGGAATAACTTTAATAATAAACAGCATTAAAGTTGGACTCCGTCAGGTTTAAAAAAGTTGGATGTAGAAAATTCCAAGTTTTTCATGGTAATATTGTATAAACTGGCAATGAAAAGACCACTTTACAAAAGTCAATATCATAAACAAAAGATTTTTTGTTCAAACAAAATTGTCCTCAAAAAATTAAAAACGAAAGGACAAAGTGAAATAATGTAACCATAACAATTATACTTTGACTTTGTTTGAATTTAATTATTATTTGCCAAAGGAACACTTACCGACTGACTATCTTTCCAGCTTACTTAATTATACGCACTATTTTTAAGCATCACAGCAAACCCAGATTCTTTGTTCGTCGTCGTCTTCATGCTTCCATCTAGTTTTATATACATAAACTCAACATACATCCGTCCAAAAAGAAACAACAACAACAATAACAGCATCAAAAAATAGGTTACTCTTGCTTTGTTGGCTTTTTATTTTTCATGCTAACAATGATGTCATAAGGATTCTCTCGCTCGTTCCATTTTTATACCCAATGATATCATTAACCTTTTGTTGGTAAATAGAAAAGGACTTCTCGCATGCCACTACTGTGCATGTTTTTTTTTTATTGGGTTTAGTTTTCAATTTGTTCATGGCCTTTGAGTTTTTCAAGTTATCCTTGAGCTTTGTTTTTGTAAATAATATTCTTACCTACATACTACGACGACGACGACCGGTGGTGGAGATGGACGGCACGTCTGACCTTATACAACTTCAATATTTCTTCTAATTTTTTTTTAAATATTTAATTTAGGGAAAAAATAAAAGACTAAAGCGCAGGCATGCCAATCTATGCTATCTGAAAAGAAAATCATCAAGATTTATTGCCTTGGTTTGACATAGAAGAATGTCTTCTAGTTCAATCGCGTGTTGAACACATTTAGGGTGGAATTGATGGCGTAATTTTGTGTGTTTTTTTATTGCGTATATTGGAATAATTATATTTAGTCTATTTTCTATATTTTGGAACTCTTGATTTAATATTACGACATATTTCGATTTATATATAAAAAAAAACCTTGAAAAATAATGAATCTTAAAAGAAGACTGTAAAAATCTGCAATGTTAACCAATATTTTCCAAGATGATGAAAATGTAATAAATCATATTATTAGAATTCATAGTAAGTAGTAAAAATGACGAAGGCACAAATTACAGTACAGATGGTGTTTTAATTTAAATAAATGTACAAATTTCAGAGTGTAGCTATATTGTATTATTAATATTTTAAATATATTTAAAATTATTTTTTGAGAGATTTATGTGTTCGCATGTTCGTAAACAATAAATAAACGAATGAAGATATCCACTTCGGATGAATTTAATTTTATAGATAGTAGTTTCAATACGTACAGAAAGGACTTTCAAAAAAATTAAATAAGTGTTTTTTTGCGATTAAAAAAAAAACCTTGTTAAATTTCTTTAGTCTCGAACACCTCCAGAACGAAAACGCTATTGACTTCGGGTTACTTTTATTCTAACAGAATTGAAAAACAGCAACGTACAGTTTTTTTTTATTAAAAAAAAATTTTAAAAAACTGCTGAAAATTGTTGAAAAAAGTTTTTCGGCTCCAATATCTTAAGAACAAACAATGATATTGGCTTCGGGGTAATTTCTTTCTATACAGTCCCTTATTTATAATAACTAACCAATAAAATTAGTAAAAATATTCAATTAACAGTTATTTTTAAGTGGAAAAAACTACAAGAAATTCTACCAAAAATCGTCAAATTTTTCAAATATCTTATGATATTGGCTTCGAGTTAATTTAATTTTTCAAAATTGTTTCATAATTGATAATGGATAGGTAGTATTTGTCCTGAGTACACATAATGGTATTTGCCTCGGGTTTATTAAATTCATTTGTTCATAATTGATATTTGATAGGTTTTGTAAAATAATTCAACTAACGATATTTTTTTTTAAGCGAAAAAATTACAAGAAACCTTACCAAAAATTGTTAAACAAAATTGTTCTTCCCAAATATCTTGCATATTGAACACCTGAAAACGTTTTCGAGGATCTTTAATTGCCGATTTTTTAATAATAAAATATCGGGCTTCTAGCTTCTGAGAGCACCGATGAGAAGTTACCAGATAACTTTTAAGTACTTGGTGTCTTTAAATCGAACCCTTAAAACTAGAATTTTCTCCTTGTTTTTGAGAAAAAAAGGAAAATTACCTACGCAGAAAGATAAAGTAAACATTTCAATGCCAAATTTTGTTGTGATCTAAATTTATTTTTTTCAAAAAAATTTCATAAGAATATTGCTGCATATCCATCTAACATTAATCTGAAATTTAATCAGATTTACCATACAAATATATTTCGTTAATCTTGAAGATAGGAAATAATTCTTGTATCTTGTTACTTACAAATACTTTTACAAATCAAACTAACCTATTCTTATATGGTGCTGAAGATTTCAGTTTTCTGGGTCTCTTGCCTCGTTTTGCGCCGGGAAAAAAAATCTAGTTTTTAACGAGGCGCTAGAAAGTTTTTCATTGAAGCCAACAGTCCTAGCAAGAATAACTGTCGAAACTATCTAGGGCAGTGTTTCCCAACCTTTTTTGTGCTATGCCCCACCAAGATCAAAATTCTTATGTCCCCAACAATATACCTATTTATACAAAAAATCACCAGAATCAGAAAAATTTTTCTTTTAAATCCGGGTTTAAATTTTCCAGGTGATCAACAATTTCCTTAATAACGGTATCAGTCACAGTCACTTGACATTCTTGGAGCCAATGAAACCTGTCAAAATTTTTATTTTTAATATATTACTGATATATCAATAAGGATAGCGAAATTAAATTTTTTCGTTTTTGCTTTGAAAATATTAACTAAATAAATCACAAATACCTTACCATCCCATCATTCTACATTTACAGATTTTTACTGCCAAAAACTTCCACAAATCTTTTCAAAACAGTTTCAAGAGCCATCTTATTTCAATGTGAAGTGTCTCGAATGGTCTTCATTTTGTTCTTTACAAAACAGCAGAAAAAACGTTCAAAATTTGGAACAATCGAACATTTGAACAAGCCAATATGGAGGCTGGAGACTTTTCGAAAAAAATCAAAAGCCAGGTTATATTTCATACATAAGCACTCAGTAATTTTTCTCCGTTCATTGACAAAGCAGGAGAATACAATATGTCTGTTCGCGTACCTCCCAAAACTTCAAATTTCTACGAATTTAACCTAAAGTTTCGTCAAAGCTCATATAAAAAAATTAAATTCGTAGAAATTCGTAGTTATGGGAAGTACACGACTGACCTTTTATAAACAAGATTCCTCACATAGAAGTCAAAACAATCCTCTTTTTATAACTTTTTAGGCTTTCGCGGTTGTTAATAGACATAATAGATAATTCTTACAACGCGGCTAATCCGAAAAATTATCTATTAAATCCTCTTTTTCTTTCCTTTTTATGTATTTTACTACGACGAAAAACGACGAATTTTTTTGAGGAAACGTGTTTATATTTCCGAGTCCTCTGAGCTCTCTGAGATCTTCGAAATACTGGCTGAATGCATGCGAAAGTGATATCTATTTTCTCATGAAAATTGCCCCCCTGTGGGACCTGGACCCCACGTTGGGAAACACTGATCTGATCACTGAACCAGACATGCATGTTTTTTTATTCGGAGTGTAAAGTCTTTGGTTAATGGTATTTGTGATGACTAATGGGATAACAAAACTCATACAACAAGTTCTTGCTAGCAAACACCTCACGAATATTTGACAAGATTTTCTTGTCTACATTTCCTTTACGGAAGAGTTTCTAGGGTCTTGGCTAAACTTGTAATTTTACTGGTGGGAATGAACAAAGATCACATTCCCAAACTGACAGCTGCAACTTTTACTGATGTAAATATGCCAAAAAAGATTGCAAAAAATATGTTTAGTAAAAAAAAGCAATTATGCAATTAAGCAAAATCTATTTACTTTTCCAGTGATTGGTTGAGTTTTCAATATAAAAATTGACTATTTTTGCGGTGAATGGAACACGATTATAAATTGATTAAGATTAAAGATTTCATCCCTTGATCCACTTTGCACAGAAAAATATAGGACTCCTGAATTAACCGATTTATGTACATACATATGTATGAATATAAAACTAAAAAAAGCGCCGCGTTTTGGTTTAAAAAACCATCTTAGGGCGTAATTATGTTGACTTGAGTTGTTCTTTGCGAGTTGTTAAACCTTTTATGTTAATCTTAAACTGCTTCCTTTTTATACTCAAAGATAATTTCCTTCATATTTTAAGCATAAATTTCACATTGGAATTTAATAGAACTAATGAAAAACTTCACTTTCATTGTGACAGCTGAAAACTGTGTGATATATCTAAGTAGGTACAGGGAGTCTGCCGAAAAATTCAGATCATCAAAATTGATTTTTAATCAAAAAATATATACATTTTGTCTCCAAATGTAATGCACAAATTCTTCAAATCAGCTTTTTGACAGATTTATATAAAAAATAGATTGATTTATTTTACCAATGGAACAGATCATCCCAACGTACCGGGGCATAAGTTCCAAATGCGATCTTTTATCTTCAAACTTGGATTTGTTTGCTTTGGGCAGTTCGCCACAGGCCAACTTATTATGTGATTTTATATATTTTCATGCTTTTGTTAGTTGTGTGCAATTTGAGATGGTGCTTTTAAGTTTACATTCAATTAAAATCTCTCATTTTTAATCCCTCAGTTAAAAACAGGAACAAAAAATAATTTTCATTATATCCTTTTCATACACAAATCCTAAAAAACATTGAATGTTCATAGAAGTGGGGCCAGACAAAATGACTAAAAATAAATGGAAGAGGATGTTTTTAATTTTTCATGCAAGAAAACTCTATGTTAAAAAGCTCAATGCATTTTTTTTTGGTAGTTTTTCACAGGGTCACAGTTTATTCCATTGATTTTAACACAGAATCTACATTTTAACAAACCACAAACTTCAATGAATGTAGTCTTTTATACCTACTAATACCAACAAACAAATAATGTTCTTTTTTGTTGCCATTATAACACTTTCAAGTTCACTTTAAAATTATAAAATGCTTTACTTTCGTGACGGTATTTTCAAACTGAATCCATCTATACCCAAGGTAAACGATATAAAAATCCAAACAACCAAAATTAATTATCGAAATATCCTTGTTGCATTTTATATTAAAAATGAATTAAAAAAATATTTTTTTTTCATTGTTAAGAGCACATCCTTGAACGTTGCATAGGGTTAACTGTTTTTGAGTCGTGTCTAGGCCAGGAATGATTTCATAAAACCCATGATGATGAATATCTACTCATACAGCGAAAATCGTACTAACATTTTGCTGCAATCATCCTCATCATATCGGTTTCTCATTATAGATATGTAAAAAGGAAAATGAGCTCTATTTGAAATGCCAATTGCATTATAAAGTCCTTGCTTGCTTGCTTCGCTAAGGTTATGGATAAGCTATCATATTATTATTATTATTATATTGTGCGCTTCTAGAAACTCATTAGTTCATCCATTAAAAATTGATGACACAGTTTGTTCATCGTTGTCGTTCTGATGTTCGCGTTCGGGTTGGGTGAGGTTGAGTCCATTGACGATTTGTTGGTTGGATTTATTCTCCTTTTCCTATATAATGTACAAAAAAAAAGAAAAATCAAAAACACACAAATGCTATTACCTAGTATTCGGTGTACTCGTATACCCTACTCTCAATGAATTCTCTTCGAATTGAAATTTTAAAAATGTATGTCAAGGCGATATTTCATTTATTCAAACAATATCGCGCGATATGTTTATTCAGAAAAAAATGACACTGCAACAATTCTTTTTTAAGAGGAACCACACCGGCACCAGAGCAGAGTCTGCTGCCTCGTCATCGTTAGCATCGTTGTTTTCTTTTGCCATTGTTGTCATGGCCGTTTCCTCGAAAATGCACAATGTCGGGAATTTATTTCCCTTTTGTGTTTTTTGTTGTTTTCTTTTAAGTCTTCTGGCCCAATAAGACATCTTAGTGGGTGAACAACAAATAGTGGGTTAACTGTGGCAAGGATAAGAACTCTAGACCGAGAAATGAATGTAATGAAAAATCTTTCGTGACTTAAACCAATCTTCAATTCTGCGTCACATGTAATGCCACTTTCTCACAAGCGACGAGCTTCATCGAACGCATTGAAGGGTTGCGTGTTATTGTTTTGTTTTGCATTATTTATTCTTGGAATAAACAGTTTTAAGGTTAAGGTCAGTCCGTAAAGTAAAAAGTCATTTTATTTAACAATCTTTAAAGAGTGAGTAATATGACAGACCTGACAGTCTTTTTTTTTAACTGGAACAAAGCTTTTGTGATGAATCAATGATGAGCTACATTTTTATCTCGGAATATAACAATAGTACTTTGTTTTAAAGACAAAATGGCATTTTCCATTCTATTATTTATGAGTTTTTCTGTTAAATACCGACAGAACCTGATTTTGTGGGAAAATATTATAAAAAATAAAATGGTTTGAAAATTATTTTATGTAAATGATCACCAATCGCAGCTGTTCCTGATAAATTTTATTTTGACAGCCCAATTTTAGGTCGAGGACTTTTTAACTTTCAAGACTTAAATTGTTCCCATTTTATCAGCGTAAATAAGTGACTTTACGATCGACAAAAGAAATATATTATGCAGAGGCGACAATCTTAACCACTTTGGAAACCAAATTATTTCTTTAGATAGTGGTGGGTTCGCCGCATTTAAAAAAGCTTACTGTCGATAAAATTGAAAAGATATTGATACCACAGAGGCTATTCAATCTTGTCCTTCACATATTTTTGGATCTTTTATACCACTTGGCCTTTGTTATCATTAAGACCTCAAAAATTCAAGTTAATTGGATTGCCAAACCGAAAAGTCTCGCAGACTGCTGTTCTCCTTCTGAGCGTAGAAAAAGATTTTCAAGTAAGATTACCATCTAGAACGGATTGCTAGAATGCTGAAATGATGTGAAACATCTACACCACTATTTTGACTGGCGGTTGTAAATATTGTTGGTTAACGTCACTAAACGTGTCAATGTCATTTTGGCTACCGAATTTTGCTAGTTTTTTTCTCCAGGTATATCATTCAATCAGTCAGCTGCCCAAGCTATTTATTCAGCACCAAGTCTTCTAAATAGAGTTTTTTTTTATACCTATCAAATTTTCAAATGTTTGTTCGAAAGATCTCAGATATACATACATACATATATTAGTCTATCGTCATTTTCTCTTAAAACTTTAAAACATCTAACTTATATCCACAAAAGAACAAAGAACAAGCATTGATACAAGTCTTCTAGGTGAGGCTTAAAATGCTTGCTATAAAAGGAAGTTGGTTAACACGGCTCGACACATATTTTTTTAAATTTATTTTATTGGTGTGACCAATGAAATTTTTGTCCTTTCCATTTTTAATGTTGGGTACACTGTGGCGTATGTTTACTTTTTTTAGTTGAAACAAATTATTCGGTAGTTCAGTCGTTCCTCATTTGTATTTTAGTCCCTTTCACCTCATACACATTAATGTACATTGGATAGCCCTAATTCGTTTCAAAATATTGAAAAACAATTTCTCAATTTTTTCAGATTTTTATTTCAGCCCCCCTGGGTCTACCTATTTTCACTTCAAGACACTAATTATGGGGTTAGGGTTATTCTTATACCACACGAAAAAAAAATCAGAATGGTATAGATCAGATTCAGACGAGAAAAAAAATTGTACTGGAGAGGGTATATTTGCCCCCATTCAGGCGGGTGGGGTACTTTTCTAGAAATTTGCCTCAAAACGGAAAAAAAAATATTTAAAAAAAAACGCGAACACTTACAATGCCACGCTTTATCTTTTTTTAAGGCCACAAATCCATTCTATTATATGCTTTCTAAATAATTTTTTTATTGTAAATAATTAAAAAAAACAAATAATTTCAAAACTTAAAAATTAAAAAAAAAAATATATATAATTTTTTAGGATTAAAATTATTTTTTCAAAAACTATTTAAAATAAAAACTGTTTTTAGGAAGCATATTATAGAATAGAATCGTAGCTTTATAAAAAGCTAAGGTGTGGCATTGTAAGTGTTCCCGTTTTTTTAAATAATTCTTTTCTGTTTTGAGCCAAATTTTTAGAAAAATACCCCTCCCGCCTAAACGGTGGGAAATAGATCCCCTCCGATTTTTGTTCTCGTCTAAATCTAATCTTTACCCTATATTTTTTTTTAGCATTTTATAAGAATAACTCTCTAACCACATAATTAGTACCTTAAAGTGAAAAAAAGTTATCATTTCAGTTTTCACAGAGTTTTATCATTTTATCACTTCACAAACACGCGCAAGGCGATTACCGAACTCGTTATGAAAAAACAACTGCCAAAGAGAGTACTAAAATGAGAAATACCTCATACCTCTTATCTATCTCATCTCAATCTCTCATAGTAAAAGATTGTTGTTGTGTCACATAGAGTCCAAGATGGGGACTTGGGTGTAGATACACACGATACACATATTGCACGAAACATCTATTTGTGTACTGTGTATGTAATGAGCATAAAATGTGTCTCTTTATCATTTCTCTTTTCACAGGTTTTCACCAGAATGAATTGATCACGATAAAAGAATTATCTTATGAAAACATTCTGGCATTTGTTTTCATTTTTCACACTTCGGGAATCGAATTTGGCGTGAAAGCATAATCAGATTTATCACTTAACAGTTTCACAGATAGAGAATCGACCCCCAGGGAGATAAATAAAAATCTCAAAATATTAGGAAACTTTTTTTTTCCATATAGAGCCAGTTGATGCCTATCTATCTCGAAATTTCAAAATAATCCAAAAATAAGGACCACCCTAAGTTCTAAGATGTGCGGTGTTCTATCCTTCTTCTTTTGGAACTTGGCAGCAAATAAGCTGTTGACTTGTCTGGAAGAGGAGAGCTGCACAGTGATTGTCTAAGCTGGTGAATCCGCTATTACCGTGAAAGTATCCTTAACCTTTAAAAGAACTTGCTTTATAACGCTTTAAATAGTCTAAAAAGGTAGGCAGATCGCTTTGAACTGGGTATCAATCCTCATAAAACATTTCGAGTCCTTTAATTCATTAATTCGCACACAAAGCAGTTTGAAGTATTTTCAAACGATTTTTGCGGAAGCTGTATGGACGAGGAAGAATCTTCTCTGTTATTGTTCTGCTCTATCTAGAGGATATAGGCTCCATCTAAGATGTCTACTATAATAATCCTAGCCTATTGGCAAATTTACAAAAACTGATAAAAACTTCAATTTCACAATCCTGCGCAATATCGTATAGACCCGGCACCATATACTACATATATTTCTCGCCTTCGTGCTTAAATATGGCTGGGTGAAATTGCGTTTCTAAAGTTTAAGAGCCCATATTCATAATTAAATTGAATCAGGAGATTTAATAGTGTAGCTGGACCATACATCAGGCTCAGGGTTGAAAACATCAAAATCGGTCCAAACTTAAGCATATCTATCGATCTGCATTATAAAAAAAAGACAATATTAATTCAATTTTAACTAACTCTATTTTCTTCTTTTAATTTCAGTTTGCATGGTGAATAGCATCTCCGAAATCGCCGAATTATATGTTCAATCATGCAATAAACACAATACCACACCAATTCCATCAGTTTTAGAACATTTGAAAATTATCGAACTCGATAAAACAATACGCCAGCCAAGTTTATTATTGAAAAACATCAAACTTATGCCTGCCGATTGTGAAGCCCTCGAGGAGATTTTCAAAAGGGTAAAAAACGTCGTTATTAGTGCATATGCATATATCTAAAAAAAATCTATTCATCATTACCATGATCATGATCATCACCGCTTGAGTGAGTTTATTTAAGATATAAAATTCTTAAAATATTCCACTCCCTTGCAGGTTCAATACAAATCCATTGATGTGTCATCATGTGAACTGAATGAAGCTGCCGCTAGTGCTCTATTCGATATGTTCGAATATTACGAGGTGACAAATGAATTGGATATATCATCCAATGCTGATGGTATGACACCACGTGGCTGGACGTCATGTATCTATATGGTCAGTCATAGCAGAGCATTGCAAGTGCTTAATGCACAGGGTAATCCGTTGTCGAAGAATTGTGCGGATAGCTTGGGTAGTGCATTGAATTCGTCAAATTTGCACACAATTAAGTTGGAGCACTGCGGACTAAGGGGTCATCCGTTGGACTCGTTATGTAAGTTGATAAATACAAAACATTTATATATTTTAGCAGCCTATTACATATAACCAATTTGATACATTTATGAATATTCTTAAACTATAAAAAGTGGGCTGCTAAATTGTATACAGAAATACCTTAACAACATTTATAACTGTAACTCTTTGTATTGCAGGTGCAAAATTACGTAACAATCAGGTATTAAAAGAGCTATGGCTTGCGTACAATGATCTCACAAGTTTGGATGCTGAAAAAATAGCACAATTACTCAGAACAAATCACTTTTTACAGTTAATTGATATAAGCAATAACAATATAAAGGTAAGTTTAAATTGTTCATAAATAGTTTAAGGTAGATTATGCGATATCTAACGAAGAACACAGTAATTCGCAGAAAAGAATCAAATATGAATAGAACATGTGATATTTTGATTCTATAAATAACAAAGTATGTTTTCCGATTTATTTGAATAGCCTTGCGACATTTTTCTGTTGAAAATTGGAATACCAGACTGCGTGGCGTAAAAGTTTGTCGTTGTATTTTTGTTTCTTCCGTCAATATTCTATTCAACTGTTCAAATAATTGATTTAATAATTCCGTGTATCTACATTTCTCGGAATTGTTTATTTGCACTTTTGTGAAAAAAGTATTTTGCTAAAATAAGTTGAATAAATTAACTAATTTTTGATTCTAAAAAGGAGCACATAAACGGTCACGTATGTATAATATGTTTTTAGAAAAAAAAAAACAAGTCTATCAAGTTAGTTAAATATAGAACAATATTTGCCCGAAAAATCTTGTGAAATCGTAAATATTTAGGACATTTAAAATGGTGAAATTAAAAACAAAATACGAAAACATTCAAGTTATGCTCAAACTGAGGCGTAACATGGGTTCAAGTCATGTTTGGAAACTTACATTTACCTTCTTTGGAATCTATAGTTACTCGCATTTAAAAAAATGTTGTTCCAAACTGATGCTGGGACGACCGTTTCAGAGAAATGAACGATGTTAATTTACTTTTGTATGCGTGAACCTGATGCTAAGGGCGTGGACGACGCACGTTAATTTTCAGCAGAACGGTATACGGTATACCACAGCCTGTAAAATAATGAGTCTATTGCGTGACAAATCTTAAACGACACCTCTTTGTTGAATAACATTAAGTATAATAAATCTCGAGAAGTTACTGTATAACTATTGCGGTTTCAATTCGTTCGGGAATCATTAACAGTTGCATGTTGAAAATTGCTTATCCATTCCCATCAACATTTGGTGCCATTGTCCTTCATATTTCATTGACAATGTCATCCACTCCCCCTTGCAACTCTGTGACCACAACTAAGGTTTTCCAAAGGATTTTCAGACGTACATAAGTGATATCAACTAAGGTTTTCCAAAGGCTTGTCAGACCTACATAAATAACAAATCACCAGCAACTTTAATTTACCTATTAACTTTTCATGTTATGCATTAAATTGATTTCGGTCATCAATACTTCTATGTTTATATTTGGCCCGACGTATGTCCTTGGAACAACTCCTATTAATTCTTCTTGATTTTTTGTTCATGTGTGTTTCTACTCCTAAAGCACTAAAGTAAGTGAAAGCACGTGTAAAATATTATCTTCGACCAAGTTCTTGTTATTTGAACAGCTTCAAGACTTCTTGTTGCTTTATTTTTGGCTTAAAATTGCCTTCGAATTCATTGCACAAGCTAATTTCTTACAGTTATTTCTTTAATTCTTGAACCAGATGAGCAACTCTTTAAAAACTCGAATGTTTTCTTTTGCAAAACTTTGGTGTTTGGATTAACTTATCGTAAAATATGAATATTCCCAAACATAGAGAAAGATGATAAGAGAAAAATAAAGGATACATAGATGATGCTATGTAAGGTTTGTTTAAGTTGGCTACCACAGCTAAGGTAATCAGTAGACTTTCACTGTTTGGACATTCAATGTAAATATCGATGTCCATCCCATTGTCTGATTCCTTTTATAACAAAGCGTTAATTTTCCCATTATGTAAAGTTTTTGAGTTTAGTGACTTGGAAGTAAGTTTGAGCTTATCAACACAAACGATAGCAGATAGCAGACCAGTCAAGCACAATTTCTACTGTGACATTGCCTTGTGCGTTCCGTATCACGTATAACAAAATTCAAATTCACGTTTTAAAAAATGTAAACCTTTGTATGAAATATGTTCGTGTTTTTACCACTTCAATTATATGCAGGGCCTAGAGATCGAGTTAAATTAATAAGAGCTAAGTTTGGACCAACCAAACTGATCTGATCTGATTTGCAGATTAGATCTTCCACTTTTACTTTCTTTATAATTTTATTTCCACAGAGACTTTTTTGAAAATTCAAGAATATTTAAATACCTTTTGAGATTTTTACTTAAAATCTACATAACCTCTTACCCTATATTTATTAATTATGTTTTCGTTGCAGGATGAAGGTCTTATGAAAATAGTCAAAGCCCTTATTGAACAGTCCATTGCGCTGGAGCGCCAGAAAATAGCTGCTGCTGCTGCTTTAGCCTATGCCATTTCAGAAGCTGAACACAAAAAACGACAACAACAGCTATCAAATAGCAACAGCAACACGAAAAACGGCACAAACACAAATAATACCTCATCATCTCAAATAAAAAATAGTTCAAATGGAATTTGCACAAGTACTGATGATGAAATGACAAGTGGCGATAGTGATGCTAGTCCTGCGGAAGAAGATGACGATGAAGATGAAGACGACGATGAAGCCGATGATGCTGATGTCGATACCGATGCCAATGATGCTGAAGATGATGATGGGGCGACAACGGAAGACGATGGTGGTGGCTCACGAGTTGAAGACGATGATGAAGATGAAGATACCGTTAAAACATCGGCAATTAAAATAACGCCACCAATAAACGGACAATCGAAGTTGGATAAACTTTTGTCCATGAACAATAGTGATAGCAGTGAAGAAGCGCCGACGGACACTGTGGCTGCTTCCGATATCAGTGTCAGTGATGATATTTTTGATAGTACAAATGCCGTTACGCCGTTGGTATCATCCACTCCAATTGTGGATCCAACACTGGATCCACCAGTGTCAAATAATAACAATAATACAGCGGCAGCGGTTCTATTCGAGGTTCATGAGTTGTTCGATGATGCGAAATTAGCCAAGGGTGCTATTCCCACCAAAGCATTGGATGTTAATAAAAACTCAACGAAGTTGGATGATTTTGATGATACACACAGTACAGATTCGGCTTTCGAGAGCTCATCGGACGGTGATATCAGTAGACACCTGCCGGATGAGTTTGTGGACAGATTTGATAGCAAAGACGAAGTAGAAACGGCAACTATAGCCACAGAAGCTTTAACCACACCAACACCCACCCCACCTCCTCCACCATTAGTAACGCCCATAGAAATGCCACCACCACCGACATTCACAACACCAAAACCAATCGAGGTCTCACCTACAAGACAGTTGGCAACATCGGCATCGCCGAATACCAGCTGTGACAGTTCCAGCGGCGACATATCGGCGTTAAAGAATGCTGCCCTTACTGGCACTAGTCCTTCACCAGCGTCTGGAATGCGTCGCACCGAATCCACCTGTACTATAACTCAGTCAACTCGTGTCCGTTCACACAGTTCGGATAGTCTGAGCAGTGATAATTCTCTAGATGGCAGCATAAGTGATACCGCTAGTGGGAATTTTTCAAGCCGAATCAACGAGAAACTAACCAAAAACGACACCTTAACCAGACAAAAGCAATTCGATGTGCCTGTAGATAGCAATAAAACACCTCACGGCCTTAAAGCGCTGGCCCTATGGAACAATAACCTGACCAAGGAATCAGGTCCCCTCATAGCCGATTTGCTAGCAACTACCGTATCGCTGGAACTGCTCAATATCGGCAAGAATATCCTGTCAAATGATTTTGTGGCCGCAATTCGGGATAGTTTGTCACAAAATACAACTCTAACAACGCTCGGTTTGCAGAGTGCACATTTGAGTTGTGCTGGAATTCGAACGCTGTCGTCGATATTGCAATTTGGTGGTAATAGCACTTTGCACCGAATCGATATACGTGATAATAAAATCGAAGTGGAGAGCTTGAATATGCTAGCAGAGGCACTGAAGTCCAATACAACTGTGACGCAGATCGACATCGATGATGAGCCAAAGAGACTGTCGGTAAGTAGCGATGCTAGTTGGGCGTGTATTTTTTGCAAAAATATTGATAATGTATATACGTACAAACAAAAAATGTTGTGCACCCATAATCCACCTAAACAGTTTGAGAGGGTTTGGAAAAAATCACCATTCCGTTCGCACCGCTTGGTGAGTACTTGAGTATTTAAAAAAAGCTTGTTGCTGTTATCCATTTTCTAGTTCTTCTTAAAATTGTTGCTGTTGTTGTTGAAACGAATTATGATGAGATTCGTTTCGTAGATTAAAGGTTATAATTTCTTGGTTTTTTTTTTATTTTATTGTTAGAAATCACCTACTTCTTCTTTCCTGATTTGTTTATAAGTGTGTATAAAGTTTAATTTTTTTTTTCGATTTTTTGCTTAAAACATAATTTCGGAAGTCTCAGAAGCGGTATTTTACGTCCAAACGGGTTTCACTAATTCAGTAAAAATGCTAAAGAAAGATACTTCAAGGCGGTCTTTTTTATTGATTAGAGTCGGTCGATGTATTTTATTACAACTAATGCCGACCGAACTCTTCTTGTCTTGTCCAGTAAATTTAGTTTATTCTGGATGAAGCCATGTTGAAATCCACCCTGGAGGACAGTCAAATCTACCTACTACTTCCTTCAGGTGAAGGAACTATTGCCAACGTCTATTAACTTGGTTATTGTGCCTCGTAATTGTAACACCGACCTAGAAGGGCTACTATCTATTTTTAAAAATGGTTATTGCTTAACTCATTTGAATACCTTTTCTTTAAGCAGCATGTTCCCAACATAAGTTCGGAATATTCATCACTATTTCTGTAGTCGTTTTAGAATAACGTCAGTAGAACGACACGTCTCCAGAAACGTCACTTCTCACATCACTTTAACGCTAGTCACTTAACTGAAACGATCGCTTCTAGAGCCGTGTTGTTTTACTGGCGTTTTAGTAAAACGACCGGACCGACCGGATAATGGTCATTGAATCTCTTAGTTTTTACTTCTGGACTAAAATGGCTTCTGAGCAACTCATTTGATTAAAATTAGTTAAGCTTACTCAGCACTTTAGCTTGTCGCTGATTGAATAAAGACCGACCAAGCTTTTAAACTTTCGGTCCTTTAATTTACAGTTTTCACTCTTTCACAAGTTTTGTTGTAACCAAAAGTGTATTGTAGGTTACTTATCCATTTTTGAAAAGCAAATTTTCATTTATTTGCGACACTAACTTGAATTGAGCGACAAGTAATACTCCTACAAATGGTAAGCGGGTTAAGCCTTAAATAATTAATTCTTGTCCACTGGAATGCTTTTTCTCATTCTATTACCAAGTATAGCATGGCATTGTAAGTGTTACTGTTGTTAAAATATTCAGTTTTAAATCAATATTTTAGAAAATACTAATAGTTGATGGATTAGGTCTTAATTTTTTTTTTCAAATTTTACCTGGGGGATACCACGCAAAAAAATTTCACCTTGTATTCAATCTCAAAAGTGGTTTTTATATAGAAACATAAAATCTGAAACTCTACCGATTGAATTATCTCGAAAACGGTTACTTGAAAAAAAAGTTAGCTAACATTTTTTGTAGGAAATTTTTTGAGCAAGTCCTTGATATTTTTTCTATAAGAGTTACAGTTTGGGAGATATTCTTTAAAAACCGTTTAGCGGCGCTCATATCGATGGGGATTTCTTACAGTTTCCTTAGAATGTCAGATTTCAGCCTTTTTATGTAATTTTGTAAATTCTTAACAGCATGAATTATTCCATTCCTATCGAATATAAATAGAAAATGAATGAACTAGAAGGTTTTTCATATTGGATAGGAATGGAACAACTCCAAAAGCTAATCTAAAACAACATAAATCTTAACTTTAATTTTTTTCGATTTTTTCCAAACAAATCGATTTATTCTGAACAAACAAATTTCTTTGTTTGAACTATAATTTGTTGTCCACATGATCTAATCAGGATCAATTTTTAACACGTAATTACAAAAACAACATGGAATCCTGCTTTCTATTTAGATCTACATATTTCAATAGGGGGGCTTATATGGGGCTCTGAACCTTTGGCACCTCATATATGGGAAATTTGATATTTTAGAATGTCATCTAATTGGTCAGTAATTGGTCAAGAAAGGTCAACTAGTCCTAGAAATTGGTCAGCCCTTGATAACTAGTTATAAAGACTTAAAGTTTCTCAAGGTCACTCAAGGTCACGCGTGATTTTTGGCACCTCATTTATGGGAAATTTACAAAAAAAAGATGCCATCCGAAAGATTTGTGGATAGTGATAAAAGGTCAACTATTTTCAGTAATTGGTCAGCTATAGTTTTTTTTCTATGAATTTTCAAAAATCGTTTCAAGGTCACAAAAAAACTTTTGGCACCTCATTTGGGTCATTTCAAATAAACAAGTATGCCATTTGAAAGGCCATTTCACGGTCATAAAAGGTCAGCTATTTTCAGAAATTGGTCAGGCATAGTTTTTTTTTAATGAATTTTTAATTTATTTAAAAAAAAATTTCAAGGTCATAGCGATTTTTGGCACCTCATTTATGGGAAATTTGCAAAAAATATATACCATCTGAAAGATCTCTAGATCTATATAAAAGGTCAGCTATTTTCAATAATTGGTCAGCGATAGATTTTTTTTAATATTTTTTTTTTAAATTTCAAGGTCATAGCGATTTTTGGCACCTCATTTATGGGAAATTTGGGAAAATTGCATACATTCTGAAGGATCTCTTGATCTATATAAAAGGTCAGCTAGTTTTAGTAATTGGTCAGCCATAGATTTTTTTTAATGAATTTTTGAATTTTTGTTCAAGGTCATAGCGATTTTTGGCACCTCATTTATGGGAAATTTGGGAAAATTGCATGCCATCTGAAACATCTCTAGATCTATATAAAAGGTCAGCTAGTTTCAGTAATTGGTCAGCGATAGATTATTTTTTACGATTTAAAAAAAAAAAAAAAATTCAAGGTCACGAACGATTTTTGGCACCTCATTTGGGTAATTTTCCAAAAAAAAATATATTATGTGATAGGTTACTCGGTCATCATAAAAGGTCAGTTAGATTCAGTAATTGGTCAGTCATATTTTTTTAAAAATTATTTCTTAAAGTATTTGTATGTAGGTCACAGTATAGATAGATTCGGGTAATTTAAAAATTTTTTAAATAGATATAGATCCAATAGATTCTGAGAAAATCATGGTGGATTAAACCAAACACTTTCTTTTTCAAGATGGCGGTCATTCCCTTACCCCGGCACCTCAAAAACTTGGTTTCTTAAAGAAGAGATGCAGCCAAACTCAAATCGTACCCATCGATTATGGAAATTTTAATAAATTTTTTCACAAAATTTAATCCACCATGATTTTCTCAGAATCTATTGGATCTATATCTATTTAAAAAAAATTTTAAATTACCCGAATGAGGTGCCAACTATCTATACTGTGACCTACATACAAATACTTTAAGAAATAATTTAAAAAAAAATATGACTGACCAATTACTGAATCTAACTGACCTTTTATGATGACCGAGTAACCTATCACATAGTATATTTTTTTTTGGAAAATTACCCAAATGAGGTGCCAAAAATCGTTCGTGACCTTGAATTTTTTTTTTTTTTTAAATCATAAAAAATAATCTATCGCTGACCAATTACTGAAACTAGCTGACCTTTTATATAGATCTAGAGATGTTTCAGATGGCATGCAATTTTCCCAAATTTCCCATAAATGAGGTGCCAAAAATCGCTATGACCTTGAACAAAAATTCAAAAATTCATTAAAAAAAATCTATGGCTGACCAATTACTAAAACTAGCTGACCTTTTATATAGATCAAGAGATCCTTCAGAATGTATGCAATTTTCCCAAATTTCCCATAAATGAGGTGCCAAAAATCGCTATGACCTTGAAATTTAAAAAAAAAATATTAAAAAAAATCTATCGCTGACCAATTATTGAAAATAGCTGACCTTTTATATAGATCTAGAGATCTTTCAGATGGTATATATTTTTTGCAAATTTCCCATAAATGAGGTGCCAAAAATCGCTATGACCTTGAAATTTTTTTTTAAATAAATTAAAAATTCATTAAAAAAAAACTATGCCTGACCAATTTCTGAAAATAGCTGACCTTTTATGACCGTGAAATGGCCTTTCAAATGGCATACTTGTTTATTTGAAATGACCCAAATGAGGTGCCAAAAGTTTTTTTTGTGACCTTGAAACGATTTTTGAAAATTCATAGAAAAAAAACTATAGCTGACCAATTACTGAAAATAGTTGACCTTTTATCACTATCCACAAATCTTTCAGATGGCATCTTTTTTTTGTAAATTTCCCATAAATGAGGTGCCAAAAATCACGCGTGACCTTGAGTGACCTTGAGAAACTTTAAGTCTTTATAACTAGTTATCAAGGGCTGACCAATTTCTAGGACTAGTTGACCTTTCTTGACCAATTACTGACCAATTAGATGACATTCTAAAATATAAAATTTCCCATATATGAGGTGCCAAAGGTTCAGAGCCCTTATATGGATCAACATTGTTTACATGATTGCTTGATGGAATCGGAACAAGTTTTCAAAATATTTTGAAAGCCATGGAACACAGGTTGACAGCATATTTTGTTTGCGTTTAAATTAGCTAGTTTATATTTCTGAGATCTCAGAAGACCCAGAGCGCTCAGAAATATAAACAGGATACTTCTAAAAAATTCTTCACTGTTCCCCTTAAAACCTGAGGTCGGATTTTTTTTAGTTCGGTGGCTTAAATACGTTTTTGTCGCAGTAAATTATATAAGAATAAAAGGGAGTTATTTTGACTTCTATGTGAAGGATACTGTTTATGTATGTTTCATTCTCCTGTTCTGTCAAAAAATTGAGAAAAAATACTGAGCGCTCAGGAAATATAAACTGGCCAAATGATCTAGCATCGGTGGTTGTCAACAATGTTGGCCAAGATGTTGATCCATGTAAACCCCCTAATGATCCAAAATTTATTTTTCAATCTGGTGGCTTGGAGGCTATTTATTATCGTGAATGTGTCTCAGTAGTGCAAAGAAAAATAAACAATCGTAAGGGAAAAAGAGACAGGTATATAACACTCCTGTCACTTAGATCTTATCTGTTTCATAAGTCTGTTCGAGTACTCTGCAAAACTACCAAATTCCACCCAAATCTACCAAATTTAGCTGTTCGCGTACGCTCACGAGGTAATACAAAATTTCCTCTTCCTGACAATTTTTGAAGAAATTATCTGAGTTCTGAGTTGAGAACAAAGAACTGTTGTTTATTTTTAGTTTATTTTTTTTTTGGTAAAAGTGTTTTTCTTTTTGTCTGTTCATTTCTTTGTATTTAAAAAAATAATTAATATATTTTTTAAACAGAAAATGTAATTAAATTGGGAATGTTGTGTTTTTGTTTATTGTGAAGTGCTTTTTGACATTTCGTATTCTTACCTAAAAAAAAAACTTGTTTTAATAATAAAAAAAATTGTTTTAAAGTGCAAGTGTATAATTCTCTGAGAGAATTACATCTCCAATACTCAAAATTTGACAGTCTGCCAAATTTAGTAGAGAAAGTACACGAATAAATCTTATCTGATCCTGTATCCGGATAGATCATATGGATAATAAAATTCGGCCATTGTGAATGAAAAAGTATCTATTGTGAATTATACATTCATTGATGTTTTGACAGATTGAATTTTCGTGTTGGTTTTTGTGAATTTAAAGAAAAGTTTTATTTTTATAAAAATACTTACATACGTACATATATAGAAAACAAAAAAATTATAAAATGAGTTATAAGTAAATAATCGCAGGTAATAAGTTCGAAGAAGAGGAAAATGGCAAGAAATTTTATTAATTTTAGAAAAATAAAAAAACGGTGAAATCAACGAGATTCTTGTTTTAAAGTAGGATGATTGAAAGTAGGCATATTTGATTGTTATATCTTTTTGTAGTTTTGTAAACTTCTGTCGATTATCCAAGCCATCCTATTTATTTTCGTAAATTGGCGGAATACTTGGACAGGTCATAAAACAAAACATTAGTTTGCAAAATTCTTAAGGCCAAGTGTGCAAACGTGGATCAAGTTTTGATCCGTGGCTCAGCAAATTTAACTCACCGATTTAACTAAGGTCTAATGATTATTCAAGGATGTATATTGTCTTTTACAACATACTTGAACTTTAAAGCATGGTTGTACTTCAGTTAACTCGGCGAAATCTATAGTTGCTTAACCACGGACCAAAATTTGATCGTTTGTACAGTGGTCCTTCAAAGATTATTATATTATAATAGTAAAAGTAATCTTTACGTTGGAAATGGCCCAGTTCACTGTGTCGTTGGTATTAAATGCAGTGTTTAATTCAGTCAAATTACACAAAAGTCCTATACTCATACATTTCTTCCTGCAACTTTCAGTAAAGGTATCATAACAAGTATTATGGTGATATAAGCTTTGACTGCAATTTATGCTACGTTTTAGCAAACAGGCATGACACACATACGTATAAAATTGGCAGAAAGCTCTAACCAGTGACATAAAATCCACATCATATCAATTTTTGTCTTGAATGAATATGCAGTGAAATATTCATATTGAAACAATTCTAGAGCATATCATTATTAAGCATTCAATTCAAGCATTCAATTCAACATCTACCGTTTCATTTCATTTGCTTGTCAGTTAAATATAATGCGATAAAGTGCGATTTGATGATGTTAAATACACACACAAAAAAACAGGCCGCGTCATTGTGATCATTGATTTTGTTCTTTGACTTTCACTCCGAATGGATAGGTACATAGATTGGGAAATGAAAAATCAAGGCAAATTGCAATGTAATCTCATGAATGTAAGAATTTCGTATATGTCTTGTCTTCGTATGACTTATCTTTTTGCACCACATTGTCAACCGGAGCAAATTAAAGTTTTTTCTGTAGTAAATTAAACAAAAAAAAATTTTTTGAATGTGAATATTTTTTTTTTTTTTGTTTATATTTTAAGTTTTTGTTTTCAAATATTTGGAATGCATAGTTATTAATGTTGTTTTGCTCTTTCTGAATTCCTGTCACATTTCCCTGTTTGGTTCTATCTATCTATACAATCCAAAAATTTCATCCAGCTCATCATGCTCGCCATTGTTACCATCACTGAGACAAGGTTTAGTTTTTCTGTTCTTTCCTATGAAAACACAACAAAAATAATATTCAGAATGTTAAAGTTTTTAAACTATCCTCTCATCCTAGATAAACAATTAAAAAAAATCATTTATATTTATTTTATTTTCTTCTGCAGATTGGCAGCGATGCTCAACTCGATTATGCACGTGTCTTAGAAAATGTCCGTTCGTTATGCGCTCGCAATGAAAACCAACCACCATCTACAGCAACAACTGCCAGCGATAAGACGACAGCAGTATTAGCTGGAAAACGTCGCACTGGCTACTACCTGGGCTCCCGCAAAATCTCCTTAACTTGCCATAGCGCTCCACCACGAGCAGCAATCACTGATCAGGCTTTATCAACTAATACTACCCCAATCAGCAGTAAACTTGAGGTGAAAAAGAAATCCGGTGTTCGTCTGCGATCTCCCATCCCAAGTCCACCCACAATCTCACCGTCGTCGTCCCCAGTGCCAAGTCCTTCGAAAAGTCGTTTTCAAGTATTCCGTGTGTCGGAAGTCAGTCCACTAACATCACCAATGACCCCGTCCCCATCACCTTCCCCCACGCCTTCACCGACACCATTAAGTACGGCTTCTGGTGTCATCATCAATTCCAAAGATTCCACAACAACAATTAAGAGGCTCTCAACATCGCCACGTTCTAGGTTCCAAGTGATGAAGATTTATGAAGATCCAGGTGTGCCGATTGCACATCGAACTTTGCCACCGATAACACCATCACCATCACCGCCAACAGCGCCTAGCATACCAATGCCGCCGTTAACTCCACCACCAAATTCATTTTCAAATTCAACGACAACAACAACGACGCCACAACCACCTAGTAAATTTGAAGAGCAAAAAATCATTACAACACCAGCAACGCCACCTATTGCAGAAAATGCAACAGCAGAGCCATCTTTCAGTCACGATTCGACTGCTGCTGCTGCGACAACCACAACAACATTAACAAATAATTCAGCTAAAAATACCAAATCAAATCCAAATTCTATAGATGTAAACAATAGTACAAATAATACCGTTAAACCAAATGATCAAGATGATGCATCAGCGAGTGTACCAGGCCCATCACCGCCCGTTCAACGACACGATGAAGATGAATCCACAAAATATCAAAAACACCTTTGTCCTCTGCCTTTGCCAGTAGTGGAGGATGATCAGCGAACTCTCACCAATAGTCCTGATGTAAATATCGATTCCATAGCAGTAACCACAACTTCATGTTCAAGTGCACAATCCGAATTCACAACAAGAACACAATATTCATACGACCCACAAGATTTCAATGTATCTCAAGATCTGCAAACACAACCCACCGCCCCAGCAGCTTCCCCAGCTACTGGTAGAACAAGGAAAAACTCGTGGATACCGAATTCCACGTATCCTGGAACCGTGGATCGTCTACTGAGCATGTTCCAGAATCCAGCCCATTTATTCCATCGAAGTTCCTCGCCAGATACAACGACCTCAACCACCCACGATGATCGAGGGACACCGCCTCCAGTTGAGGAAGACCTACAGCAGTCATTAGTTCCAGTGCGTAAGCGGACTCCGCCCGCTGCTAACCAATTTCCGTGGTGCAAACTTGGCACAGAAATGTGTAAGCCCGTAACAACAGTCATGCAGAGTGCTGCAGCAGTATCCAGTGGGTATGTGGCATGTGGTCCACCAACAACAGCGGTAGTCGCCTCAGTAGAGAGTCCACGATCGTTCTTCGACGCTGCTTCCAAGCAGCTACGAGACTTCAGCAAACAAGTATTCCGCCAGAATATCTCCTTTGGTAATGAGGCGACCAACGTCAATCAGGAGCAGCAGCAGCTGCTTCAACATGACTGTGATACAATTCCGAGTGATATGAAGCTGGAAATTAAGGAAAACATCTCCCCGGAGCATACAATCAACGAGGAGCAACTGCAAACCTTACAGAAGATTGGCGGTAGCCCAGGCAGCAGCAGCACAAGCAGCAGTGGCACTGAAACAACCGAAGGTGCATCTATTCCATCATCATCTTCGTCGCCATCGTCACTGCTCAGTGTACCGCTAATAGGAATTCCCCCAACAATACCGTCATCAGCAGAATCAGTAGGAGCAGAAGGATCATCAATACCACCACCGACATCCTCCCAACCACAGCAGTCACATGTTCTTAATGAAGAACAAACTTGTAACTCTTGATGCCAAGCTTGGTGAGTAAACAAATAAAAGTAAAAAATTTATTTTGTGGAACTTATTTTTATATTATTTAAAAACAAACAAATAAAAATTACAAACTTAAAACAAATATTGTTTAAAAAACCATAAATTTTAAGAAAAAAACAAAAAACAACCTGTACAAGAGTACTTAGTAGATGTATTGCTTCAATGCAAACAAGAAGTTAATTAATAATTTTAACTCTAAACACACAAAAAAAAAAAAAAAACAACAAAGAAACAAAATAATTAATAATTATGTTACGAATGTTTGTTTAATGAGAAAAATATATAAATATTTATTTATTTTTTGTTGATATATAAACTAATTTAAAACTCTTAAAAAACAATAATTTTGATCAGCTTTAATGTACTGTAAATGTTTTGGCTCACAATGTTTTAGATTTTTTTTTTGAAATCTTTTATTGTTCAATGTTGGAATTTTATTTTCTCATGGTTTATTTTTTAAAATATTTACATATCTGTTAAACTTAATATAAATTTGGGTTGGTTCAAGAAAAGTAAGGGACTCCATGATGTTTTCGAGCATGTGACTTAAGCAAACTGGTTTATCAAACTCAATGCTAATGCAGTACTATTCGGTAGCACATTTTGAAAGCGTGTTTCTTACGCATTGGTACTGAATACTGAATGCAGTAACTGTCTGGTTACATAGTCGTTTCACAAAGTCCCTCTCCAAAGAGACGAGTAGATTGTATTTGAATAAAAAAGAAGTGAAAATTTCATCAAGTGAAAATTGGATAACTAGTACAATTGATTTTGCTGAGTGCCACTCGAGGAAGTACTCTTCTATTTAACTCCATTGTTCAAAATGTACTCTCCACGTTGGAATGTTTTCAAATAACAACCGGCTTGTTCTCATTTCCCTGTGCCAACAAGAATTCTGTATGGATGAGGATTTAAAAAATAAATGTAATGCAATTTTTCTTTTACCCTGGGTTTTGGTTTACCTTTGTCCTTCTTTAAATTCTTAAAGTTTCTGTTGATTAACTTTGCCCAGCAAATTCTTTAATGCCTTAATATTAAATTTTTGATAAATATTTTTTTTGTCTGCCATGAAACCACTGTAGGTTCTTCCTTTAACTGGCTGCGGTACTTAAAATTAAAAGAGACTAAAAGGACATAAGTCTATTAAATAGTTTTAAAAGTAAAGTAAGAATTCAGATTATGTGATTTGCTAAACTCTCTACTTTTAACGCAGGAAATTAAAGATTCTTATTGCGAAATAAAAAGATTCAACTCATTAAACTTTAAACAATATTGTTCATTTAGCAAAGTTTATTAATTCATTTTAAGTAAACATTTTTTAAAACGTTTAGTTTTGGTATCAAAACCCTCTTAATATATAATAAACATATGTATCTTATAAACATTTTATTTTTTAATGAATTTTATAGTAAAATTCTTCATGTGCAATATTAACTCACTGTATATACTTTCTATTTTTTTTTTTTAATTAGAATGACCCTCTTCCCCAACATACCAAAACTAAATTGTCATTTAACAAAGTAGTATCTTCCGCCATTAAAGTCTTTGTAGATGCATGCGTGTAGTCTACTTCTTCTTGAAATCAGGAACCGAAAAATACTTCGAAAACATTACTAGAAATAGCCTATCAAAGGAAGGAGTTATTGAGAGTGCAAATAGATTACTTCCAAAATCCAAATAAAAGCGACATAAAATTAAGCTTTTTGAATAGTGATAACAAATATTCTCAAATGAGTATTGTGACTGCATTTGCACTCAATCTGGGACTACAAAGTTGATTGCAAATAAAGTCCTTTATATTTCTTGAACTGACCCATTATTTATTTAAAAAAAAAGAATACAATCCAATTCAATTCAATTATGCGAAAGTGGAAATGACACTTTTTTAGAGCTTAATTTGACTTGCTTGCTGTGTTCTGATTGGTTGATGTGAAAATAATGAAGCAAAACGAATGTACGACGTACAATGTACTTACAGTTTGTATACCTATGAAAAATTTAGTACACAAATTTACTACGCACAATATTTCGTGCGGGTTTTTAACACCGTATTGGTGGAATTGACAAAAAGAAAATGACTATACCATTTGAAAGATAAAATGAAAATACTCTTAAACGGAGCTGCCTGCAACTGGAACTATAGCCTATCAAAATATTGAAAGCACAAAAGTTCAATGCTAAAAACAGCACATTACTTGATATAATTGAACTAAGTGAAAACAGTTTTTTTTTTTTATATAATTCATTTTTATTTTTCAATTTTGTTAAAACTATCTTAAAGCTAGACAAAAATTCATAAAAACTAGCCTACTTATCAATACGAGTATCTTAAAACTAACTTATTGGCCCCAGTCGGGCGCTCTAATTTAAACTATAATAACTTAATGCTAATGCCTTTCGGCCTAAGAACTATCTTAATACTAAATCCAGGTCGGTTTTATTTTTTACCGAGAAGAATTTACAAAAAACTCGGTATCATTGTCTTTATTTTGTCTTTGTTTCAAGTGAAAACAGTCGAGCGTAGCCTGTTCCTAATCGGACAGGAAACAACTGACTGATCCATTGTATCGACAAAACTCGATCGAATCAAGTTACGTGCTAGATATCCAGAAGTCCCAGTATTGGCGATTCGAAACTAATTATTGATCTTTGATGATGTTTTTTTGAACAAGATGTTACAAGAATTGTGTTTTTTAGTGTTTCTTATGTTTTATTCCATTAATAAGGTGTTAAGGTCTAGAAGCCTTTGATATTCCTTATATTCTTAAACTTGTTATGATACATTCAAAAAGTTGTTTGATTGTATACACAAATTTTAAATTTAACTTTTTTTAAATTTGTAAGAAAATTCAATTGAGCTAAAACAAATTTCAAAAATAAAAACAAAATAAAATATTTTTGTTTTTAAGTCTTAATTTATTTATATTTGATCAAACATTATTATTTATTATTAATTAAGCAATAGATCTCACGGCGCGGCGTTTGTAGTATAAAACAAAATAAATTAAATATTTATATAATATATTTGAACAATAGTCAGTTTGCAATACACAAAATATGTAAAAAAATAAACAATACAAAACTGTATATCTTAAAATATTAAAATACCTACCTACAATAAAATTAGACCAAACGTTATAACAATATAAAAAGAAAATCCAAAACTTTAATTGTTTTTTTCTCTCAAATAAAAATTAAATTTTATAAAATAACAAAACAAAATAAAATAATATTATTGTTTTCAAAAGAAAGATAAAATGAACAAAATAACTTATAAATTACATTAAATTGAAACAAAAATAATAGAAACAAATTTTCAACAAGAAACTTATATATATTTTTAATAAGAAAAAAAAGAAAAATATTTTTTACGTACCTTATTCAAAGTTAAACAATATTTTTTACTTAAGAAAAAAGTTAAACTTTTTATGAGGACAATATAAACATTAATTTTGATTGTCTGAATTTAGTTTTTGTATTCGACTGCTCCTTTAAATGTTATTTATTAATTTTTTTTCACTATGATAGCGTGATAAGAAAACAAAAACTTTAATAACATTTCACTATGATAGCGTGATAAGAAAACAAACAAATTAATAATATGGAGCAGTTTAAAAAAAAATATATATTTACATATATTAATGGAATTTAAAGAAAAAGAAAGATAAATATTTGAACTATTGGTAAACTTTAACTTATTCATGTCTGAATATTTTTGAAACAAAAACAAAACCTAAAGATAACATTTTATTGTAATGAATTCACTTTTTATCACTTTCGTACCTTAATTCAAATATCAATTAAAAACAAATAAACAACAACAAAAAATAAATTAATATTATTTGTCTATAAGTACATATGTTAAGTGAAAATTTAAAGAAAAAAAGATGATAAAAATGAGACCTTACCTTGTAGAATACCTAACATTATAATTTATTATAATTTATTTTAACAAAACAAAACAAAAAATATAAATTATAAAAAATGTTTAATTTAGTCAAACTTGAAATGAAAATTAAACACTTGAAAAAAAATTTAATATATAAAATTAACTGTAACAAAAAAAGAAAATATCCTACCTATTTATTATGTATACCTACCTTAATTAACAAACAACAAATGATTGTTTAGTTTATAGTTAAAATTACTCTCAATTTTTAGAATGAGCTAGTTGAAATATAAAAATGCAAATACATACACACACATTATACAAAAAGAAACAAAAAAGATTGTAAAAATGAAAACATGAATTTAAAATTTGTATGAAAAAATATCGGTTAAGAATGATGTAAATTTGAACACATGAATTTATTTAGGCTAAATGCTTGGAAGCACAGCGTGGGCTGGCGCTGCGAGCCGGAACTCCCCGCCACGTTCTGTCTGTTTAAAATCATACGGTGCCATTCAAACTAAAGCGAGGAAGAAAACTAATTGAATTTTTGTAAAGTTCAAAAATTCAAATTCGCAGGCAAAAAAAAGAGAGAAAAAAGTGTGTGGCTATACCTACCGTCGTTTAACTGAACGTTTATCTTCAGAAAGAAGAACTGCATTGAATACAGGCAATCCAAGTGTTTCGATCAGAGAACCAAAAGCAAGAGTGAACTGGCCATACAACTGGGCCTTCGTGTTGCCAAAATAACTTCCTCTCGTGCTTAAATTGTGAGCACCAAAAACTAGGAGAATTTGCGCAAAGTATTTAAAATCAAGAAGTAAACAAAGTACAAGTCTTTGGATTTGACTAAGAAAAATTCAATGCTTTAAGCATTATCACTCAGAGACGCCAAAAGAAGAAATCTTAGGCTAGCAACACACATCCAAAACCTATTCATTGTTTGGAGTGAATTGGTCCTCGGATTCATTTGAATTTTAAGCCAAACTGAAATCAGATTGTGTTTGGTCAACTTGTAATATCTCAATCTATTCACTATTAAATTCGCTGCTAAGCCATCGATATCGATGTTCTGGAATAGAAAAGGTTAAATTGCACGGGCGTTGCCTCTCTTTTTTATGCATGGAGATGAATGTTCAGTAAAAAGACCTTTCTGTTTTTTTCAACTCATATTTTGTTTTTTGCTTGCACACATGAGCCTGTCGCAAATTGAGACGGCATTTATGTATATTATTTTAACCTAGCATTAAATATATGAAGGTGTTCAAATTTAAGTTCATTCAAAATGAAAAAAAAAACTTAAAATTTTAAATATTTAATGCTGTTTGATAAATGGGGATAATTTTGTCAGTTATGTCCCATTGCTGTAACACTTTGTGACCTATATCATTAAGAAAGGTCTTGATGAATGTTGTTTTTGTGAAGATCAAACAGGTGTAAGGCTTAAAAAATGAGTATGCTTTGACATACACCCGGCAGCTGACAATGTTGTTAAGCGATATGCTCTTTTTAGTTCTGCGATTACCACCGCCAGTCAGGTTTCTGTTTTAAGAAAGTTTTACTCCAAATAATTTTTTTTTTATTCACTTAGAAAAAGTAGCATACGAAATTATAAAAAATTTAACACATTACTTTTTTTAAGCGGAGATACAAAATATAAACAATTTTGGAGATACAAAATATAAACAATTTTAAGGAAAATCAATCCCAAGCACTATAAGAGCCAACCGGCTAATAACTGCTAGCCATGTGTGAAAGTGCAATTTGTTTTTCTTCGTCCATTAAGCCATCGACATTAATCAAAAAGTGTTATACCAATGGGACAAAAACGTAAACTTCTACCAAGAGAATAAAGCTATACCATCAAATTTGGAAAATTAAAAACTTGCATTAAATGTTTAAAAATTCACGACACTCTTTTTTATTTTATTTAAAATTTAAAAACAAATTAAAAATAAATGTATTGGTAACTTTAACAAATAAATAAATATACTGAATTATTTGTCATCACTCATCACCTTTTGTCATGTGATTTTTTTTTGTGTATTTAAAGAGTTTATTAACAAAAAAAACCTTACATACAAATTTTCCCACATTTTGTGATAAAAAAAGAAAAAAAACAAATATATTTATATTTTATTTTGTAAATACCATAAGTCAAAGACTTAAACTTCCTTAGTTTTACTTTTTGTAAATCTCTTTTGTCTATTGAAACAAAGAAGAAAAAAAAAATTAAACCTATGCAAACAAAGTTTGTAAAACATAAATAAAAAACCGTAGTTTTAGTTTTGTCTATTAGAAATTTTATTTTCTACCCTCTTTCATATAATTACAAACAACAACAAATAATAAAACACAAATTAGAAGTTAGTTGGTAGTTTTTAATCATGAAACAATAATTAGATTTTGTTTTTCTTTGTCGTTCATAAGTGTGTGTAAAACCTTAACATAAATCTGTAAAAACAAAAAAGATTTGTATTTCCTTATTATGTACTTTATGTCAAAAACCCGCCCTTAAATCATGTATATTCTTTTTATGTTTAACAATTTTGTTTTTAATGTATATAATGTAGTTATGTACAAAGTAAAATCAAATCAAACATAAAAAACAAAATACAAAATACATATTACGAAACAGAAAAAAAAAACAAAATAAATAAACTTACACAAATATAAGAAGAGAAAAATCATATAAAAGAAAAATTCATTACAAATTATATATATATTAGAGAAGAAACAATTTTTATTTTCTAATTTTATTTATTTTAAATTTAATACAAAAACAAACATACAAAATTCTTATAATTTGAATAAAAATGATAAATTATGATGATTAAAATAAATGGAAAAGGTTGTTTTAATTTATTATCATATATGTATGTATGTATGTACATACGTACATAAACAAAGGTGTATTATTTCAAGGGTAAGGTATATTGAGAAGAGACAAACTTCTACAAACTACAAAGCAGGTTGAGGCCTGGGGTGGATTTCAATTAAATGTTCCCTTATGGTTTGGCCTGGCTGTGGCGGTGATTACAATTTATTCAAACGCACGTTTTGTGTGTCCATTTTCACTTTTCCTGCTTGCTTTTTGTTTAAGTTATGGAATTTTAACTGTTGAACCCTCCGAACAGAAGCGACGAAAGCAATACGCACGCTGCAACAAAAGGAAAAATGGATTTATTGCATTGGGATGGTGTGTGTTTCGAATTCATTAAATTGGATAATAGATTTAATGTCTCCTACACAATTTACGGTTATATTTTGGAGATGAACATGAATATAGTGTTTAATTTACTTACACACTAAAATTGAGTCACATCATTTGTTCAGAAAGTAGTGATTTTTTCTCCCTATTCCAAGGTGCTTCTTTTAACAATTTTGTGTAAATGCAATTGTTTTTGTTTATGTCATCATCACCGTTAGTGTCATATCTTTCATTTGACACCTCATTTTTGAAGATCAAGAAAGAATTGCTGAAGTTATGGCCATTTTCCGACGTTTTTCCAAACAAAGAATTTTAACGACCCATAGCCCATAATTTTGCTCGATTTTGAGATTTTGAATTTTTAAACCGTTATAGCTAGGCTTGTGGGTAACGTATGGAAATAATTTATACACCAAAAGAACCGTTAATTGGTCAAGATTATAATGAAATAAAATTTTCGACAAACGGTTGGAAAATAGGCACGATATTGACAATAGTGTGGAAAATTTGCTTTTTTACCTTTCCAAGCCCATAAATACGTAAAGTTGTATGTACACCTGTATATATTTTATATTGTATACCTTTGTGACAAATGTACCTTTCGATAGACACCTCAATTTTAAAGTTCTGAACGGTACTTTCCGAGAAATATGCGTATTTGTGCACCAAAATTGAAAAAAATTAAATTTTCCTTACATTTACCTGTAGAATTTGATGAAAATTAAAACTGATGGGGGCGAAAATTAAAAATGCAGTTTTGTAGAGGAGTTTAATACAAACATTTATTACTATGGGAGTGGGGGTCTATCTCCCCCCATTAAGGCAGGAGGGGCAAATGAAAGAAAAAAAAAATAATATAAAAAAAAAAGAGGTGATCGTGAGTTTAGATACCACGACCCATGGATTGTCAGCCAACCTAGTTAGCAACTGACCTATTATATAACTGAATAACCTAATGAAAATAGATAAATATAGCTTAAACTTGAAAAAAGATTTATAAAAATAACAATATAAAACCTCAACGGGTCCACCGATAAAAAAAAAAAAAATAGAAAGTGCTGGATTCGATCCCACGACCATCGGATTGCTAGTCTACCATGTTAACTACTCAGCTATTTGGTTATTGAAAATTTGATGAATATAAATGAATATAGTTTAAACCTAAAAAAAAAATTATAATAAAAAACTACATAATAGAAAATCCATAAAATCTTAACGGGTCCACCGATTTTGATGAATTTTACAGACATGATAAGGAATTATGGAACCTATCATTTTAGAAATTTTTCGCCCACCAACACGCCCACTTCCATACTAAATCTTCTCTACGCCCACTTTTGAGGATGTTTCTGTCTAAACTCCTACTTGTATACAATAAATTATGTTAGAAGCTTTTTAATAAATAGGCTATAGGTAGCTATGTAGGTGCAGGAACTCATACGTTTGCCAAGATCACTTTTTCGGGGCTTAATGGAAAAATTATTTTTGGGAAATGATATTGAGATAAAAACAACGATATTTTCATAATTTTACCATATCATGCATTTTGTGGTGTTGACAGAAAATTCCAATAAGACCCATTCATGATTTAATGTTATTTCAATATATGTATGTATGTGTTTGGATCTTGCCATTATGAATGGAATATAAATATCATTCAAATGTCCTACATTGGAGGTCTTGCACGAGCAGGACTCGATTTCAAAAAGGTAAATTTCGATGACTTTAAGAGATTTGTAATTATATCAAGCATAATTTGACATATTTTGGTTTTTAAAGCGTTCAAAATTTGCGGACTGGGTTGCGCAAAAAGGCTTGGTCAGAGAGCGTTATTAGGCGTTGTTCATTTTTAGTTCAGACTTCAGAGCAAAGCCTGATCTGCCAATCAAAAAAATGGATGTTTTTTTTTTAGCTCAGAGCGGTCAGAGCTACCTATTTGTGTTTCATTTTTTGTTCTGAGCGTGTTGTAAGTTTTTTTTTAGAACACGTTTTAAGAGCTCAGAAAGAATAACCAAGCAGAAAGAGTTAAATGCTGGATAAACGTGAAATAACAAAGAACTCGTCCAGGAAATTTCTCCTGTAATAAAACTAAAACAGATCGTTTACTTTTTGCAGTTTATTTTTATTTTCTCTTAAACTAATAACAAGTGGGTATTTTCAAAAACTAGCTGACTTACTAATATCTTACAAATATTATCTTACTTAAACGATTATAATTAATTAATGCTAATACTTTTCAACTTAAAAACTATATGAAGACTAAAATACATTCCGGACCCCATAATTTGTCGTGTTGTCTGGGTTCTGGGCTGTGACATTGTCTTTTTAAAGCCGCATTGTTATGTCTTCCACATCCATATTTCCGATTGCAGGTATAGATCAATGACAGCATCAGAACAAATTTGCACACGATAAAGTGACCTTTTCTGGATGCAGTGGTTTTTGGACGGTTAGATTTTCACTTGAAGCGTGTGATAAATGAGCTCTATCGAAAATTGGTCATCAGAACGTTGATGTTCAAGCAGACAATCGGCGTTGGCATGTTCTGAAATAAAAAATAAAATTTGTAGTGAATTACAAAATTAGAAATATAAGAGTTTAAAAACTATGTACGTGGTCTATGTGTTTTGTATGCGTGTATGTATGTTAATTATTTAAAATTAATACAATTGGATTTTTCGGTTCTTTTACGGCAAGTTACCATCGAAAAAAGGAAACATTCTACTTTTACCTATATGTTAGTTCTACTCGTTTCTTTTACTCGTTATTTTTATTCGTTACCTTTGTTCGTTTTACTTGAAGGTACTTGTTACTATAAAAAGAAAGGGTCGCTACTCCACTTAAGTTCAGGTAAAATAGTACAAAATCTTTGAATAAAATCGTATCATAATAAAGCTTGGAGAAAACTTTTTTTTTTCTTGTACTATGAGAATGAAAAATCAGAAGAATCGATAAAAATATTGCACATCAAAGTAGGGTGTTTTTTGAGGTTGAAGTAGACATTAGCCGCATTTTGTTATCCACAGGCAGGATTTAAGTAACAGGAGTGTTATATATCCGTCTCTCTTTTCCTTGCGTTTGTTTATTTTTCATGTGGCTGTTACCTCTTATCTTTGCTCTACTGAGACACATTCACAATAGTAAATAGCCTCCAAGCCGCCAGAGTGAAAACTAATTTTTGGATCATTGAAATAGATTCAGATAGAAAGCAGGATCCCATTTGGTTTTTCTAATTACGTGTTAAAAATTGAAAAATTGAGAAATGAAGCTTTTAAAATTCAATGTCGTTTTATTTTGTTAAAAAGATTGATCTTGTCGGGAAAAAATTGCACATTTGTCGTCATGTTTTATTAAAAAAATGATGAAAGATGAGATATTTCAAGTTTGGGAGACTTAAATTGCACTCACGCATATGCAAACATTCTCTTCTCTTGTCGAACGACAAATCGAAATAGGGCACAATTTGTTTATTTTGTATTATTTTGGCCGACGCCATACGACATTCATATATGTATGCATGTATTGTTTTGTATGGTATGTGCGTAAACCGAATCTACTCAAAAATATGCCCAGATGTTTAATGACATAAGCATATTACACGTGTTTTTGAGATAATTTTAAAGCTGACACAAACGACACAAAGGGCAGGTCGATACGGCCTCCATGAAAAAAGGTATTGCCAGTTTGATGTAAGAATGGCTACATTTTCAGTATAAAAGATACAAATTTATTATAAAAACCAATTGAAAATAATGGTTCGTTGATGAAACTTGGCATAAATGCTTCATTTTTTAACAAACAAATGAAGCCAACTGATCTGTCAAAAATACCTGACCTAATCGATGTATTTATGGTTAAAGGAATACCCTCTAACCGTGAAGAAATTTCAGAGATCTATGATCACTTCTCAGGTAATTCTGACATCACTATGACCGAAAACCTTTTTTGAAAAAAAAACACCCAGTTAAAAAACGGGAAAACTAACTGGCATGGATTTAAGAAAGATATCGAGGACCACAGTACACATATTAAAGGTAATGAAATGATTAACAATTCAATATTTAATATTTAATGATCAATTATTTGTAACAACAATAATAATTATTATAACTTTATTAACACTATTTTTTTATTTGCATGTTTTCAAAAACCGGTTGTCAGATAATGAACAAAAAAAAACAAATTAATTCTTAGAGACCTTGTCAAGTTTGAAGTGGGTGCATTCAATGCCACGATTTCAGTAACGAATATTCAAATTTCTGTATTCTGGCCAATCAGAAGTTTGGAAAATCCAGAAATTTGAAAATTTAAATTTAAAATTTGAAATGTGTTGAACATGCCACCGTACACATTCACGGAACTGACAGGGGTCTCTGAGATTTTGACACATGCGCGAACTTGAATGAAAATGAAAACTTGGAAGATATTACCTTTAATATGTGTAATGTTATCGAGGACAACGTTGAATTATAGCCCTTCCACACAAGCCCACTGAGTATTAATACATGTAAAATTGAAAGTGGGAAAGAATTTCTTGCGACTGTCAAATTTGTGGGAAATATATGACCTTCAAATTTTTCTTTCACACACTGGCTTGTATTAAGACATGCCAAACTTGTGTTTATCCACAGATGAAATGTATTTTAAAATTAGAACCAACCCTACAAATTTTAAAGTATTATTACATGTCAAATCATGTACGGAGAGGTGACCAGCTGCGTAAGATGGGCTGTCACATCTTATATTCATTCCTGTCATATTTTGTTTCCACACTATACGCATTTTTTCCCCCCACTTTTTTGATATGTATTAATACTCAGTGGGCTAGTGTGGAAGAGCTATTAAGGGTACATTACAAACGCTTCTTGAACTTGAAGACGCAGTTATAAATTCCGCGCTATAAAGATATAGTATCCGCAAGCAATAAAAGATTAAGTGAAAGAGAAATGAAAAGCACGCAAGAAATGGCGCGAACCCGCAATACAAAACTCATTTAAATCGCTTGTGTTCTTGTGCAACTTTCTTAAAACGAGAATATCAGATTTCAAATCCGATTTCCTCCGATTAAGAAAGGGCAAAATGAATGGGCTAAAAGTGACAAAGAAAAAGCGATGGTACCCGCCGATTTCTTGGAGGAAAAATTTAAGCCGTTCAATGGGCAAGAGCTCAACGAATATATTAATATGAATTTTACCTCAAATGAAAGCTACATAACGAGAAATGCTACACTTGCCGAATTAAAAAGACAAATAAAAAAACTTAAGTCCAATAAAGCTCCAGAATATGACTTTATCACGACAAAAATTCCTAAAATGCTCCCTCGTAAAAAATTAATTAATGCCACTCTAAGGTTAGAATATGTTCCGAGCCAATGGAATGGAAAGTTGCGAAAGTCATAATGGAAAAAAAGTCTTACATACCAATTTCGCTTCTTCCTATAATATCAAAAGTTTTTGAAAGAATACTACTCCTGCGCCTGTAGCCGATAATAGAAAAGAACAAAATTATACTTAAACATTAGTTCGGATACAATTGATCAAGTGCATATAGAATATGTAACTGACGTAATTGAGAGAGCTCTTGAAGAAAAGAAAATTTGTTCCACATTCTTTTGAAGGCATCAAATTTAAATTAAGACAAGTACTGCCTGAAGGAATTTATAACATTCTAAACGAATGTCTAGATAACAGACTTTGTCGTGTACCACAAGGAAGTGTATTAGGTCCAGTTCTGTATCTTTTATTTACGCTCGATATACCTCAAACAGAAGACACTATCGTAGCCATGATTGCTGATTTTACTGCAATACTAATAGTGTAGGCAAAACTGTTAGCGAAGCGAATTACAAAATGTTATAAAACATGTTAATGAGTGGACAAAAACATGGCGAATAGCTCTCAAAAGTCAGTCCACGTGGACTACAAGAAAATAAATAGATTACCCGTCTTGCTTAAAACCGCTTGTGTTCTGTTTGCAAATGAGACAAGTTTCTGGGAATGACTCTAGACGCGAAATTAAAATGAAAGCCGCACGTAAAAAAGAAATGTATAGAATTACAAAGAAAATTTAAGGGATATGAAATGGTCTACTCGGTAAATATTCAAAGCTTAGTACTGAAAATAAGTTGATTTTATGCAGAAGCAGGTACTTAAACCTGTTTAGACTTATGATATAAAGGGTTTTTCAAACGGGACGCTACAAAAGTAGAGCGACACGGACAGCAAACGACGCCATATTTCTTGCCGCTCTTTTGACATTTCTCTTCAATAAGGTTTGCCATTTCATGATGGAAAGATATACGAGCCAACAACGAGTCGCTTGGCCACCTCGGTCGTGCAATTTGACACCGTTAGACTATTTCCTGTGAGGCTACGTCAAGTCTATGGTCTATGCCAACAAGCCAGCGACGATTGATGAACTCGAACGTGAAATTGCAGCAGTATCGGCCGATTTATGCTTGAAAACCGTCGAAAATTGGGTTCAGCGTCTGGACTTCTTCAAGCGTGCCCGTGGTGGCCATGCAAAAGAAATCGAGTTCCATACATAATGGCATCGAACGTACTTTTACAATAATAAAGAATTTCATTGATATCCAAAACCGTTTTTGTTATATTTAAAAAAAACTTTTGTAGCGCTCTTATTGAACAACCCGATATAACTCTGGGATTAAACCTGCGATACAAACATAAATAGTAACTTATAAACGTTTGAAAATAAATGGCTTAGGTCATTTGTAAATGCTTCGTGTAAGAAAAACGAAGATTTTTACAAAGATCTCGAGATTCCAACGGTTCGGGACGAAATAAAAAGTTTCACGCGAAAACATAGAAATTGGCTATTAGAACACGTTAATTAAACGATTATTGACATTCTAGACGAGTCGAATTTAGTACGCCATCTGCAAAGAACAAAACCTTCCGACTGGATGTGGTGAACAGCAAACCGCTTGAAAATCGCGAAACCAGCAGAAACTTTGACCGGAAAGTTACCTGCAACACATTATTTAACTTCGTTAAAATAAATTGCTGTAGATAAGTTCCAACTTAGTTGCAATCGGGAAGTGGAGATGGTTTTAGTGTAGTACGAAACTCACACACCTATGAACACGCGTTTTTCGGTCATCGTAGAGCCTTATGCAGGTTTTGCACGGTACCCACGGGATGAATAAATACAAGAGAAAACAAATATTATGTCCAAAAATCGTGAGCCTACCTACCACACTTTAAAAAACACGCTTCCATGTGAAATATTTTTATAGACTCTTTTGATTTTTCATTCTCTTGGTACATGCAACGTTTTCACCAAATTTTGCCCTGAACTCACCTTGGCCAACAAAGTCTGTGTTTTTTCAGACCTGGGGTAGCCCTGAATTTACCCTGAAGTAGAACTTAGTTTTTTTTTTTTGCTGGGGTGAGTTAAGGTAAAGAATAAACTGTCGAAGTGAAGCATTTTTTTGCTGTGGGTTCACTGGCTTTTGTTTTTGAAATAGAAATTCTTACAAAACACAATTTACTTTAATAATAACAAATAGAAATAGAAAATGGGAACTGGTGGTTTGTTTTTACCTGTCAACCCTGGGTAAACTTCGACGAATGAGCCTAGAATATTCAGTTCTAAAAGTGAACATTTAGCTACTTTTGACTAATAGGGAATGAAATGTATCTTACATGTCTACATAATGCTTATAGAATATTCAGAGCAATTTGTTACCGGTATGCAGTTATGGCGATTTTGATTGGTCATCGAAATAACATTAGTCTTGTGAACAGAGACATTTATCGTCAACGCGATAAATGATTAATTTTTGGACTTGGCATCACTTAACCAACGTTTAATGTGTTCGTATGTGGTCAGGTATTGTGATCGTTAAAGTACCTTTCACATGAGTCGCGAACCGCGAATGCGAATAAATATGTTTAGGCAATTCCAAGTTCAAATATCAAAAAATTCTTGTTATTATATTTCGAAATACTGAAAAGAGGATATTATCTATAGTAAAAAAACAGGGTTTTAAATAATTGTTAAATTTATCATTTTTATATACAACGCGAATAACGAGATATTTTCTACGAATTGTCAAACACCTTTTCGCAACCCACAACATCAGAAGAAGGACACATTCTACATATCTGCGATTGAAAAACTTGCTCGAGTTTAACCTCACATTTTTTTAGCAACCATATTACTGGGTTATTTTCTATGAAAATTCACGTCTGTTGGCGACCATTCATGTGAAAGAAATGTCAAAATTCACGACCGTTTGCAATTCGCTATTTGCAGCTAATATGAAGGGCACTTAACATTTTATGTAATGCAATTAGCAGCTCATATGAATAGCACTTAACGTTTTATGTAACAACACGTCAACAACAAAGGGTACAAATCGAGTTGACATAGAAAACACGTCAACGCATTGTGAGAAAACATCGAAGGACTCATCTTCGGGCGATCGTCACCGTTTATGCGTTGAAGTTGTCAGTATACTGACGATGTTTAAAGTGACGTCAAGACATTAATGCATAAACCATTTACTTTAACCATCTAATCACAGCTTTTAATGAGGTCTTCTTTTGGTAACAAAAATTGATTTTTTTTTTCCCTTCCGATTTGTCAAAACACAGACAGTAAAAGCCTTCCAATGGTGAAAAACTCAATTTTTTTTTATCGAAAATCAAATTTGCAGATCTGGTTTTATCGGCAGATTCACCCCTTTTTTACTAACACCAATACACACCAGAACAATTCGCAGCCATCAATTTGACAAGCCTGGATTTCACAGACACAAATTGTACACCAATACATTAAAAAAAAATCAATCTGCAACCGAATACCTTTTGCGACGAAAAAAATCAATTTTCAGATCAAAATCTGAATTTACCAAAAGAAAAACCCATAAGAAAATCCAAGTTTTTACTTGTCAAAAGTCACCCGCCATGACAGTTGAATGTTGAAGGTGAACAAAATGACACGAAGGAAAAAACACCTAACTTCTCGTTGGATTACCCATTATGTAGTTGATATAATAAAATAAAAACGAGCTTATGAACTCATTTCAAATCTCTATTAAGTGGTCAACAAAGATGAACACACTCAACACCTCTATATTACTCTCTATAATATTCTAATTACAAATTCCCTACTTACGTTCATAATCACGACCCTGCATCTGTTTATAGAGAGGAGTACAACAACAAACCATTTATCACGTCTATTCATTCAAAATACCTATCCCCATACAAAACACTATGCAAATAAAAGATAGAATTTCAACCTTTTCAAATTAGAAAAACGGCCGGTAATACATTAATTCTAGCCCATGGCTGTAGCGCAGAATCCATTTGAATAGAAGGAAGAAACAAAAAACTAAATAAACAAAACCGTATATTATTTAAGTTCCAAATTCATGAATGAAAACGAATCACAAACAGAAATAAAAAGACGAGCCTCCCAATCTCAATCCCATTCCAGAGCCCAAGTCACAGCTGAAAATGTGGAGGTGCCACCAAAAATAGCTCAAAATTTGAGTGGAGTGAGATTGTTGTGATGCAAACAAAATTTCGAGCAAAAAATGAGGAAGACAAGGGATGACGACGCGGCTATGGGGGTTGTAGATTGTTTGTTTACATTTCCTCTTTTTTTGTGGATATCTTCATTCACCCGCCATTCGCGCAATGTTGACGGAAGTCAACACAAAAACAAACGTGCGCTGTTAAATAACATTCCTTAGTTAACAGTAATCTCTAGTTAGCAGAACAGTCTACCCGCATCCCGTTCCAACTGAACAGCAGAGGGGTTGTTTGAGTTTCTCATGACGATGCGATATGGGGGTGGGAATTATTTTCGCGCTTGAAAGTCTAACCAGAATCCATAGTTCCAAGTGATAAACGTTGCGACTGAATATTCAGTTATAGTTGAACGTTGGAAGAACTCGGTTGAGTTTAACGGTGTCTTTTTCTCAAGACGATACTGACGCTCTTGCCGTCGGATGACGGTTGATATTTAAATTAAAAATTAAGCTTAAACAAAGTTGTTTGCATAATCAATGCACTGAAAAAAGAGAACTAAAAAAATACTATCTAAATAACAGGGACGATTTGTGGCATTTTACTTTTGTTCATAAAAACAACAACAACAATGTCTTCGACTGAAATGAATGGCAGTTGCAAGGCCAACAACGGTTCTGAGTCATTTAAAAAAATTCTTGATATTCATAATAATTTAAATCGATCAAATTTTAATAACAATAATAAATGTGTTGTGGAAGAAAGTGAACGCCATCGAGGAGATGGCGGTGGAGGTAGCGGTGGTGCAATAATTGCAAATAGTGATCATAAATTTAGTGACAAAGTTTTCGGCTGGGGTAAATTTCAGCCGAAATTTTTGCAAAGATTTTGCACTGCAAAATGGGCACTCTTTTGGCTTTGCTGGGGTGGAGCGATACAAGGTAGGAATTGAGTCTAAGAATATTTAAAACAAACAAAGTTTATGTAATTTTGACAAAAAAAAAATTAATTATGAAAAGAAAATGTTAGACTTAAAAATGTCACGTCTTAATTTTTGTATGCTAGTGTATAAAATTCGAAAATAACTGGATTTGTGCTGGATATAAAATAAACGGCTGGACCAGACGCGTACTTGATTGGTTTTATAGTTCATTTGACTCAATTTTTTTAAGAAAATAATAATTTTTGTGGTGCTTAGTAGAAACATGATAGCTCCATAAAATTATTTGCATCTTTACGTCCACTTTTCATCAAGCTTGAGTTTAAATGGGTTGCCTGATTTTTTCAAATTTAATATTATATTATTGAACATATTCTTTGCAGAATCATGTATGTATTTGAAGAAAATCGGTCTACACGTTAAGGCTCTAGCTCAATGTAGGCTGGACGCAAAGACGCACATTTTTTTTTATGAAGTTATCAAGTTTCTACTTAACACCACAGATTTATTTATGTATATTAAAATATTTTCATAACTCAAATGGTTTTAAAAGCAAAAATGTTTAAAACGCAAGAAAACCAGAAGTTTTTGGTCTTAACCTTCTCTAAAAACAGAGCGTTTGCCGACGCGAATGATAGCTTTTGTTATCAGCGAATTCAATACACTTTTGTTTAATCAAAATGGCCAATCAGTGTCTTGGAGTTTAAATTTATGTTTTATTATTGATTGCTTTTTTTTGGGTTAGGTTTTAATATTTTTTCATTTATATCGTCGCTAAATCCCTATGTATAGTTTTGTTTTTCTTTTAAATCCCTTCCAAATCTCCAAGCTCTCGGATTTCTCAATTATTTTAAGATTCAAAAACCTCTTTAATACATACATGCACAGTTGAGAACAAAAAACGTACATATACTGGTCGTTAGTAATAAATTTAACAGTGTCCACAAGGTTCTGTCCTGGGACCAATACTTTTATATATTTTTATTTCTGGCTTACCTTCTTAAGACGTTGACGCGAAGGTACCAATGCTTGCTGCTGTGACAATCCTCATTCCGATTCAGAACGCACTCTCGAAAGATTACAATGTTAAAAAAACATGGATATTCCAAGAAAAACATGGCTTGTATTGAGAAATCACAGACCGTCTGATTCACTCGGCCAGCGTCGAAAAGTATTTTCTAAAAAGTACAAAATTTTTTTAATAGAAACAAGAATCATTATGAATACAAAGAGAGTAATACCTACAGTGTTTCAATAGGTTATCGAATATTCAAGCTTCAATTTAGGCATCCTTTAACATCGTTGAGTCTACCATGGAGTCTCTATCTAGAATCCACCATAATCTTAATACAATTGGTAGAGATCGGATGAGTATGATGGCATATCCTAAGATTTGAAGGAAGAAATTTGCGTCAGTTGGAATACAACCCTAATTTTCCAGGCATTACCTACTACCTTTTCATCCAAAAATGGGCCTCGTCATGTCTTCCATGTCATGTTCTTTTGCACGGCACAGAATTGATTGATGGGTTCTCCTGCAGACACGGACAGTGGCGATGTTTTCGGCAGACCTTGCATATCGTCGACTTGTAGCCGGTCGACTTGAATTTGACTACAAAACGTTGAATAGTCGATTGGAACAGAGATGACCATGTAAATTGTAAAATAGTCACAATAAAGCACGCATCGTTGTGTCAAAGAGTTACACATTTTGAAAGTAAAGATGAATCATTTGCCTGGCTGTAATTTCCGTGGTGATTTGGCATCAATGTCTGAAAAATAACAAAAATAGCAAATTAAGAATGGATAAAACATAATGGTTGTTATATATTGTCAAAATCTACACGTCCCTATTGGACACTAATTTGTTCTAACTCTGTAAAGGTGCCTAGCAACTTTCAAGTAGCTTTCGAGATTCGAGAGTGAAATGAACAGTCATGAAAATAAGATAGGGGTCGACAGCTATCCAAGAGTCACTCTCAAGAATTTGCTACTACAAAGCCTTCTCAAATGGAAATGAATCTTAAAATATTGAATTAATATATTTTGACTATTACAAAATTAACTTAATTGCACGACTCAACTATTAACCTATGTATCAATCCTGACAATTGATATAGATTGTTCGTGTTTTTGCACGTTTTTGTTGGGCTGAAATTCAACCTTGAAAGTTTACTCTCAACGCGACAAAAGAAGTTTTACTTCAAAAACCGGTGAGTGAGGAATCCCTCTAACTGCCATTAAAATCACACTGAACTTTATAAACTTAATGCAAACTTGGTAGTTTTTTTTTCGACGATTTAACTAAATCAACAGTTCAGTCCCCTTTCAAACGAGGAAACTGAGCTGGCAACTTTTAGTTCCTTGGTAAAAAGGGCAGGAGGAAAGAGGCGTGAACAAAATCTCCCCGGTCAAGGATTTGAGGAGATTTTTTTGACATTTTCTTTCACATTAATCGTGAGGAAGGTACAAGAGATTTTTAAAGAAATTTAAAGAAAACGCCAAAAAAATCTCCATCAGCAACTTTTTATCGCCGTGTGAAAGGGGACTCCCTTCAAATTTAGACCTCGAAAGAAAACTTTCAAGGTTTTTGTAAGATTATGAAAAAGTTTGCCAGTTACAACTTCAGTACGACTTCAAAAGAATTGATAAACTACTACTGACAGGAATTATCAAAAAAGTTTAGGGAGCATCACCTGAATTTGGATTTTCTTTGCAAGTCGTAGCAAAAATACAAAAACAATCACCCATATTGTGAGTTTCACGTGAACAACATTCCCCGCGGAAAATTGAACTCTTCCTTTTCGCCTATTGTGAGTTTTATCCGAAAAACGAAAATGTCCCATTTTTGTGAATACCTACTTATTTCGTAATGAGGTATTCATAATTAAAAGTTTAAATTGTCACTTTTTTTAAGACCGCTGAGGAAAGAAAAACAGAGGGTACTGATTGGTGCCTTTGGGCAAGTTTTTTGTTTATTTTAGACCAAAAGAAGTTCATTTGTCGTTAAATGGAAAAATGGTTTCCACTTTCTTCGTCGAGTTCGGCAACACTACAAAATTACTATTCCATTTCTGCTATAGTAAATACTGTCCTCTAGAAATTTGTTATAGATTTTTAGAAGCATGGAGGTTTTTGCTTTCAACAATGAAATCAAATCTAACAAAAAATTTACATAAATAGAACCATTTTTTTCGAGAGATATATTTTGTATTTTTGCTATTGTGAACTCACGGGAGTTGTAAGTCGCTTAGTTTTCAACGAGCTGTCATGCAACGAAATTTTTTGTTTTCTAAACTTTTTAAATAGGGACTCGAAAGTTTTTGTTTGTAAAATTTTTGAATTAAAAATTATTTATAAATTCATAAAAATAGTTTTTGAAAAATATTTCTTCCAAAGTTAAAATGTTAAAAGCTTCTTTTCTTTTTTCCAATAATATTTAATGCAACAATTAATTAAAATTAATTGAATGCATTTTTTTACCGGTTCCTGAACCTGTTCCTGTACTTGTTCTGATAATGAAATTGTTTATTATGGTTAATGATTAGATGCAGTAGTAGCTTCTTCTTATAAAAATTATTATGTAAATAATATGTAAACGAGATGAGTAGATAATAGAGTCGTTGATTTGAGTGAAAATTTAAGATGAAAGTATTATTATATTGTTGATGGTGTAATGCGTTTATTGGCCACTGCTCACTGAAAAGTGTTGTCTATAGATACAGTGCTACATCGATTCATTTGTATCAAAAATAAAATAAAACCCACCGCTGGATCACACGAGCTTGCTCTTACAGTTCAAGTTTACTTGGAATGTAATTAATGAAAAATTTGAAGAAGCTATTGTAACTGTTAGTTAGCTCAGTTATTACTAAAACGAAAACCTTAAATATTTAATACTTATGCTCTTGTCGGTCGGTCATTCTTTAATGACCAATCCACTCTACCCTACATGTACATATCTTTATAAAATTATTGGACCGTTTCTTAAAAGATATTTTCTTTTATATATGTAGTATAGAATTCTTTAAACATTTTTAAGGAAAAATTTTAGTATGCAAATATTAAGTATTTACTTATGGGTATGTTAGGATGGTCCTTATAAAGGTCGTTGTTAAGTTGGTGCGCTCTTAATTTTTTGAAAATAAATAAAAATTCCTGTGAAATTTTTGCTCATTATTTTACTTAACTCTAAATTAGGTTTCTTTTAATTGATATGGGATATTTGGATATTTGTCCAAAACAAAGTTACTGTCTTATTTTTTTTTTTTTCAAAATTGAATATCAAACATTTTTCTTGTGAATCTCGCGATGAGTCAATTCTGAGTTAACTTAGGATAACGACTGACTGAAAAACACGTTTCTGGAATTTACTTAGGTTAAGCCCCGAATTTCGCACTGAAAAACTGCCCCTAAGTAAATGAAAGTTAAAATAGCCCAGGACCAGGACATAGTATCCGGGAGCCGACCGTAAGATTACCTATCTCATCGCGGCCACGTTAAAAAAGGATGCCATCCGATACACCCACTTATTTAGGTCCTCGGTCCTCCTGTTGCGTCGGTGAGTTTCCCCTTGCATGGGCATACGGCCTCCACTACTCCTACGTGCCATCGTGTACGGTTTCTTGAGATGTACCCCAGCTCTTTCCAACTTTTTCCCTCTCTCTCTTTATGCTGATTCCTTTTCGACAGTTCTTCACCTAGTACTTCTAGGTCAGCCCACTCCTCTGCGTCGCTGCGTGAGAGGGTTCCATTGCATTGCTTGACTCGTAATGCACTCATGACCTTTTCGAAGTGCATGTCCAATCCACTGCCACTTACGCTTATAGTCAATCATGACCTCGAATAAAGTCTCCATCATTGGAGATACGGTAAGGCCAGAAAACCCTCAAGATGTTTCGCAACATTCAATTAACGAACGTTCTTAGCTTTCTTTTGACAGCGGGTGTTACTTTTCAAGTGCTGCATCCATAAAGAAGCACGAATTCAACATTGAGGTGGAAGAGTCGTAGCTTAGTCTTTAGGCTTATAGAGTTGTTTCTCCATATATTTTGGACAGCATTCCGAACGTATCCTTTGCTTTCCAGATTTGGCTGATTATATCTAGTTCGGTCCCGCCATTAGAAGAGACATCCCAACACATTGAAAACTCTCTACCATATCTCTACTGGTTGTCCAGGAATATCTACTTAGATAGATGAGGAAGTTCCAGGGCATATCCTTTTTGTTTATATTTATATTGATCTTAAACCTAACAATTGCGGCTTCTCTCTCTACCTTTGTTGTAATTTGATGGAGATCTGTGATCCTCTGGGAGAGTAAGCATACGTCGGCCGTCCACGTAGTCGAGATGCTGAAGGTGTGATTGCAGATTCCTCCTAATTCCTCCATTTTCATTCACATCACTTTTCACTGACAGGAACAGTAGTGGTAACAATATGCAACCCTGTCTTACCCCACTTTAGATTACGAACTCCTCTGACAGCCTTCCTTTATGCGAAACGTGACATTTCATCCATCATCCTTAATAATAGCAATCTATCTATCCGGGATGCCCCTCCTGTGCAAGGCAAGAAAGGTGAGTTTTCTATTGACACTTTCAAACGCCTTTTTGAAGTCAATGAATAACAGGTGAAGTGGTGATCGATATTCAACGCACTGTTCGATGATGATCCGCAAGGTATTGATGTAGTCTGCACAGAAAGATCCAAAACCGAAGGCTTTGTAGATTATTACCAAATCAGGTTAGGTAAGGTTAGGTAGAAGTGGCTATCGGTAATTAATACTAACACACTTATACCAACGTTGGGCTGTTGTGATACCGCATGAATCAAGAAAACTCCTCCCTTACTCGTTAAACCACTTAGAGCTCCTGACTATTAATGAGTGTCTTTGCCAGATCACTTTTTTGCGCATTCGAGAAAATCGAAACCTCATTTCGTTACTTTGTTTTTCGGAACTTTTTTTTTCGGAACATTATTTTTTGGAACTTTATTCTTCGAAACTTTGCTCAAGTTCGAAAACAGAAAGCTTAAAGAAACCTAGAAAACAAAATACTTAAAAACCTAATTGAACACTCAAACGGTTGTTCATGTTTTTCCATTTCAATTAAATGTCATCAAACGAATCATAATTAAACTCGTTAAATGTCCTTCAAACATATATTCATGTCAATTATTTAAAATTCTATCACCCTTCACACTTGCTGCGAGCTCAATGTACATATAATAGTACTAGTTCCAAAATGATATGCCTCTCATATACAGTTTCAATTACAAGTGTCTTGTCCAACATACATAAATCCTTTTTAAGTTGCGTGCTGAAGCAAAAATGATATCGCACCATCAAACCAACCGCCGCCCATGTCCTTCGCAATCCTTTCATTCTTAATGCTGTTGCTATTGCTATTGCTGCTGGGAGGGAAGTCCACCCGACTCCATACATATTTCTCTTCCTCCAAAAATAACACTTTGATATTTGATCACGTGTCACACAAAATGCATCCACGCACGCAATTCAGTTTCAGTTGGTTCGGTTGTCCTTGGCAGCAATAAAATTTTACGAATCGTCCGTCGCCGTTGTTCTAGGGCTAGTCTTAGCTATGGTGATGGTGATGCTGATGGTGTTGGTGAGGACAAAATCCTAGCAACAGATGCCTGCGTGCATTAATTACTATAACGAAATCTCTACACACAATTCTCGGTGCAATGAATCCTGTCCCTGATGGGTGTGATAGGATTGAATCCATGGAAATCCATTAAATGGCTCAGCATAAGGTTTCGCCTATCGTTTTGGATTTAAGTGGTTGCACTTATGGCGGTCGGTGGTGGCACGCGCCTCTAGGAAGTATATTTTTTGCTTTGTTTTTCTTTATTTGCTGCTACCCTTAGCGACAAAGAAATTGTATATTGCGGTTTGGTTACAATACAATACACAATAGTCGTCGTCGCGAAATAATATTAAAGAGTCCCTTTTTTGCGCTCAATGAAAACAATATTTATCTGCAGGAAATGAGTTATGTTTTATGTTTCACCTCTTTTGTGTTTGTCCTGACGCCCTGGTTCATATAAATAATAATGATAAACGATATCACGTGCAAGTGGTATTAATATTTATAAACGTTTCATTTGCGGAATGGAGGCGATTAACTGCGTCCAGAATCAGGTGGCTTATACATGTTTGGAATATGTGACACTTGATAGTAGGCTTGAGGAATGTTTGATATTAAAATTCATTGTTAAATTTCATGGAACAACATAATATGGTTGGTAAAAATGGCTTATGAAGAGAATTTAATAACAAGAGTATTTTTATTACAGCCGTATGAAACTTTAAATGGCGCCCAACAAGAGTTTATTTTCTTTTAGGAAATGAATGGTTACAGGATTCAGAACTTTTATAAAAAAAACTTTTGGAATAAGTTAAAGTCTAAATCGCACTTAGGTAAAGCCTTACCATTGAGAGGAAATTAACATACTATTTTTTATAGTGTTTTAGCGTAGAACAGACTTTTCTATCAAATCTGAAAGGCTACATTGAAGAGCATTTCATCATATACTCGGAATTGCCACTCTCTGGCAAAAAGCCATACATTTTTATTTTTAAGGAGCTGGCACCTGGGCGTGTATTCTCAGAAGTCAGAAGTCAGAACTCGAACTCTGACGTGACAGCTGAACTCACTAATAGGGCTGGCTACGATACCAAACCAAACGATACTTTTGTAAGTATCTTCTCGGTATCGTCAAAATAAAAAAAAATCTGTATCGTTTCGGTATCGGTCTCGGTCTCATGCAAATCAGTCTCGTTTGGTCTCCTATAACAAAGTTTCAGTATCGGTATCGGTCTAGTCTGGTTTCAGTTTAGCTTGAGTCGCAAACCAGAATGAAATGCACAACTTGGTTACATGTTCTTCACCTAGTAGTTGAACTCGTTTGGCATTTCTAAGATTTAAGACTTTAACTACATTACTATAACAGACATTTTTTTTAGCTGAAGTTCATTATGTTGACTTAACAATATTTTAAACGCTTGTTATACAATGTCTAAGTAAAGTTCCGATTAGGAATTCGAAACATAATTTTGACGTGGGGTCATCACTAATGAGAGTAACGAAATACTGAATCACAAAATCCCGATCCATGAAATCCCGACAAAAATAAAAATAAAAATCCCGCCGACAGGTATTTTTAGAAACATCTGTCAGGATTTTCAATACTATTTTTAGTACTATTAAAAAACATATTATTTTGATTCATTTTTTAACAAATTTAAGGAACTGTTGGTTCGGGAAAAATTCAGTTCTTGTTAGTACTCCGAGGAGGCAAGATCTCCATCTTTAGAGGAATAATAATTTGATTTTCAATGGTTTTTCTAATTTCACTAAAATATTTCTTGACATTTGGCAAAAATATTTTTTTTTAAATTTTGTTTACAATATTTTTTTGGCGCTATTCTCGCGATTAAAATTGGTTTTAAATTTTTGGGTTTAGGTGACATGACAGGGTGATGTGGTCTAGACCTGGACTGAGAGGGGTCGGGATCTGGACAGAGGTGGGTCTGGAATCTGGATTGTGGACAGACGTGGGAATTTCTATTTGAGTTTTGGTGACGGGTTGAGGTGGTCTTATTCAGGATAGAGGTTGATCTGGATCTGGACAGAGGTGGCTCTGGATTTTCTTTTTTTTTAATTTAGACAAAAAAACGACAAAAACATTTTTTTTTGAAGAAAATTTCAATAAAAAATCAAACTTTTCTCAACTTTTGTTTTTCCTTTTTTAATTTTGTATCGAAATATGAATGCAAGAAATTTCTCGCCTCTTTTTGTAAACAGTGACATTGAGACGATGAAAGGCCAATTTCGGTGCTGGTGGCAGTGAGCCCAAGCAGGGGGGTTGCATGCCCCCCCATACATGCCTCACTGTTTATTCGAGTTTATTCGCCACCTAAGGTACTGTTGCTCAAGAAAAATTAGAATTGGCGCTCAATTGATGCATCGAATTATACGAAAAATTGACTTTTATCTTTAAACGCGATTTCCGGCTAAACTAAGCGTCCTAAAGGCATCAAAGTTCACATCTTTAAACATGATTTGCGGCTAAACAAAGCGTCCTAACGACTTATAAAATGCATACCAAAAAAAGTTGATAAAAAAAGTTTTTTTCCGAAACTTTCAAAAAAAATATTTTACTATAAATAAAGGGTGATTTTTTTGAGGTTAGGATTTTCATGCATTAGTATTTGACAGATCACGCGGGATTTCAGACATGGTGTCAAAGAGAAAGATGCTCAGTATGCTTTGACATTTCATCATGAATAGACTTACTAACGAGCAACGCTTGCAAATCATTGAATTTTATTACCAAAATCAGTGTTCGGTTCGAAATGTGTTTCGCGCTTTACGTCCGATTTATGGTCTACATAATCGACCAAGTGAGCAAACAGTTAATGCGATTGTGACCAAGTTTCGCACTCAGTTTACTTTATTGGACATTAAACCAACCACACGAATGCGTACAGTGCGTACAGAAGAGAATATTGCGTCTGTTTCTGAGAGTGTTGCTGAAGACCGTGAAATGTCGATTCGTCGCCGTTCGCAGCAATTGGGTTTGTGTTATTCGACCACATGGAAGATTTTACGCAAAGATCTTGGTGTAAAACCGTATAAAATACAGCTCGTGCAAGAACTGAAGCCGAACGATCTGCCACAACGTCGAATTTTCAGTGAATGGGCCCTAGAAAAGTTGGCAGAAAATCCGCTTTTTTATCGACAAATTTTGTTCAGCGATGAGGCTCATTTCTGGTTGAATGGCTACGTAAATAAGCAAAATTGCCGCATTTGGAGTGAAGAGCAACCAGAAGCCGTTCAAGAACTGCCCATGCATCCCGAAAAATGCACTGTTTGGTGTGGTTTGTACGCTTGTGGAATCATTGGACCGTATTTTTTCAAAGATGCTGTTGGACGCAACGTTACGGTGAATGGCGATCGCTATCGTTCAATGCTAACAAACTTTTTGTTGCCAAAAATGGAAGAACTGAACTTGGTTGACATGTGGTTTCAACAAGATGGCGCTACATGCCACACAGCTCGCGATTCTATGGCCATTTTGAGGGAAAACTTCGGAGAACAATTCATCTCAAGGAATGGACCGGTAAGTTGGCCACCAAGATCATGCGATTTGACGCCTTTAGACTATTTTTTGTGGGGCTACGTCAAGTCTAAAGTCTACACAAATAAGCCAGCAACTATTCCAGCTTTGGAAGACAACATTTCCGAAGAAATTCGGGCTAAATGCTAAATGGCCGAAATGCTCGAAAAAGTTACCCAAAATTGGACTTTCCGAATGGACCACCTAAGACGCAGCCGCGGTCAACATTTAAATGAAATTATCTTCAAAAAGTAAATGTCATGGACCAATCTAACGTTTCAAATAAAGAATCGATGAGATTTTGCAAATTGTATGCGTTTTTTTTTTAAAAAAAGTTCTCAAGCTCTTAAAAAATCACCCTTTATAAGGTAATTTTTCTGCGCTAGGCAAGCCACGCAAGGTACTGGACATTGGCGCCTGCCAGACGACTTTAAATACCTGAAGCGGAGCAACGGAGTTTCGTGAGTGGGACAGAGGATCCAAATTTATCCAAAATTAGATCCTGAGAACCCGCGAACGGGCCACTCAAGGTACTCTTGCTCAAAAAAACTTGACATGGCGCCTTTTTTTGCAAAGAAATGTTGTTTGTTGTGGAAATGAAAATCCATACTGTGCTGTTGTCAATTTAGTATTGAAACGGCGGGATTTCGTGATTCGGTATTTCGTGATTCGGGATTTTGTGAATCGGGATTTTGTAAATCGGGATTTTGTGAATCGAGATTTTGTGATTCGGGATTTCGTACCCAACCCGAAAATTTCATCCAAGTTATGGGCTTCAGCATAACTTAGATGGGCGTGGCAGTGTGATCTAAATTATAAGAGCCTAGTCCGAGAAACCAAAAAACACAAAAAATGATTGTTTGCAATAAATTAATAATAATATTAAAATTTTCTGCCGATACCAAACGATACTACCGAGAGTATCGGTGAATTTCGGTCCGAAAAATGCGGTATCGTTTTGTACCGTCTCGGTATCGTTTCGATTACGGTTTCCGAGACTTTTCTGGCATCGTGGCCAGCCCTAGAAAAGATATTTCAAAAGAAACGGAAAGATGAAAAGCCTTTTCCTTAGCTAAAAAAGCCGACATAATCAACTACTGACCATTCTCAGAGGAAGACAGCATTATGGACAGGAGTTTCAAAGTCTGCAGTGGACAAAATTTATAAAAAAATGTTCGAAAATGATAGAACATTGCCTTTAAGAGTCAGAAAACCTGGACGAAAAAAAGAAAGAATCGCACGAGATGAACGAAAATAACGGAAATCTTTGAACAAAATAAAAAAAACCAAGAAGGTTATTGACATTTTTGATCTAGGAGTCGGGAATTAACAATTATTTTAAAAAGTGTCAATATACTTCTTAATTTCTTCTATTTTGTACAAAGATTTCTGTTATTTTTTGTTCATCCCGTGGCATTCTTCCTCTTTTTCATCCAGGTTTTCCGACTCTTATAGGCAATGTTCTAGCATTTTCCCCAATTTGTTTGTCTTAATTTTGTCGACTGCAGACTTTGAACTTCTGTCAATAATGCTGCCTTCCTCCGAGAATGGTCAGTTATTGATTTCGATATCTTTGTGTATCTTGTTTCTTAGCTAAGAAAACAAATCTTTCCATATTTTTTTTAAAAGTACGTTTTCCAAAATTTTTCGAAAATGTATTAGAAACGATAATATTATGCACACAAATATTTTCAAAATTAATAAACATTTAACTTTTTTGCTGAAAACCTTGTTAAACTTGAGAAACTAGAAATTTTCTGACACAAACTTTCAAAAACTCGGAAAATAAAAATGAGTTTCCGTGCAAAGAATTGGAGTTGATCTTAAAAAAGCTCGCGGTTTTTTCTTCAATTTTTTCAATTTATAATATTCAAAGCTTAGTAATTAATTAAACATTCCTTGCACCTAGGAACAAGTCTTATATTGATCGGCACAGCAGTTGACTCTGTATAGTTCTGAAAGCATTCATCCTTATGCCATATTTAAGCCTCTAGTTTATTTAATAAGTTTTTTGCGAATACAATTTTGGGAAGAATCAAAAATATGTTTTTGTTGTAGATACAATATGTCGAGGGACTAACATTTTTGAAAGCTTTTTTTGTGAGAGATAATTTGTACCGCAAACAATATACAAACTTCAACCCAAGAAAGTTGACAATTTAAAAACCAGCAGGTGTTTCAAATTTTCTTTGATTAAATTGGACAACTCTCAGTCATAAGGTATCGCAAATTGATTTCAACATTTACTTTTTTGTATTCGTAATATAATAATACAAAATATTTTTAACTTGAAAAACCAATTTATTGTAACAATACGCGGTGTCTTTCACACCCTCTACTACCTCTGGTTCCTGCATATCCTTTTGTGGGACACATCACAGAAAAAAAAAACATGACCACACATCATATTCCATCATTGCAATCGAAAGAAGGGGGATGTTTGCCTTTTGTAACCAACAACCATACAAAAAAAAAAACCATCAGCATCACCAAACCTCACTAAACTACTATTAAAACAACTTAAGTGGGATGTTTTTAGAAGAAGAGAGCGTCGATTCTCTAAGACTTGAAGCAAACAGTGGCAAATTGGAAAGATGAGGGTAGAAAAATAAGAATTGTAATAAAATGTTTACATTGTCGATAATTTAATAGCCACCAGTGTCAAGTGATTTTTACAAAAATTGTCATATAGGGGTGCCGAGACGGGTGTGCTGTTGTGTCATGTCATTTTGGAATTATCCTTGTTAGAGAAGATTTGAAAGTTGTTGTTTTTTTTTTATTGTTGTTGTTCCCAATTGTTAAAAGTGATTGGTATCGGAAAACAATTTGACTTCTAATTTGTGATTTACTGATGATGGCTTTTGATGGCCATTTGAGAGGTTGAACTTATGTTATCTTTTTTTGTTGATGATTGTTTTTAGAAATTTCTGAGGGGTTGATGGATGTAATAATGCATTAAGTGGGGTAAGTGGGGTTCGAAGAGCAGACACGCTGTCTTTTGTATTTTAATAGGATGCTTGCATATGTAAGTCTGAATCCGGGAAATGGCAATGAGGGAATCCTAAGAAAATGAATTGAAAGTTTATTTCAAGAATGAAAAGTCCAGTTGAGGAATGGTTTCTAGACGGAATGTATATGTACCTACATGCAAGTATGGTCACTGTAAAACCCCAAAATATAGAAATTCTGGTTTTATATAGGCAAAACTTTGAATTTTTCAGCAGGATTTGTTAAATTTAATTTAATGTTTTCATAAATAATTCTGGACTGTTTTTTTAATAGTTTTTCTCTCTCCTATAACTCCGTTGTTCAGCCAGGCAGTTGCCAATGTCAAAAGATAGTAGTACCTTGGGGAACCTGCTTACCAAATGAATAGTGGTAAAAGTCCGGAATGAATAATCATAAAACAAAAACATTTCTGCTCCTGAAAAATTCAAAGTTTTTCTGGTAAATTCAAGAATTTCAATATTTTGGTGTCTTACAGTAACGTAGCTGTTGGATAACCTGACAGCGCTGCCACACTCAAGAATCAGTATCTTGACTTGGTACCACTTCCAGAGTTTTAAAGATTGCAGTCTTTTTAAGTACTGCAGTTAATTGACTAAAAGACTAATTTCAATAAGTCTTTCAACTTACAAAAAGACTTTAACTTTAACTAAGCAGTTATTAGTATCTAGTACTAATATTCAAGACTGTACAGTCACCCAAAGCAATCAATTGACTAAAAGTTAATTAACTGCAGTACTTTGTGACTGGTTTTAGTCTTTTAGTCAATTAAAAGTCTTCAGAACTGGCCTGATTTTAGTTTTAGTCCTTAAGTCTCTTAACTACAGTCAATTAACTGTAAGCCTTTTGAAGTCTTTCCACTAAATGTCTTTGGATTTTAGTATTGCATTAGTATGGAATTAAAAAAGGAAAAAATTATGTTTTTCACAATGGTTTCGTTTTGTAAATTAGTATGAGAGCTGTGAACGTAAAAAAAAGTCTCTCTAAGTCCCTAGATTTTCATGAGGTTAGTCTGACTGGTGAGAAATGTTGTGTTGTCCGCCATTTTGAAAAAAGGCTTTACAAATCGTTAATGCGATTTTCTCTGCTCCTATTGGCTATAGGGTAAAATTTGTTGTTACAATTTGTAGGTTACAAAATTTTATAGAACTTACGCCTTAAACATTTTCGTGATCACTTTCCAATGAAAATTTACTGTCTAAAACTAAAATCAGGCCAGTACTGAAGACTTTCAATTGACTAAAAGACTAATAGCCAATTTCTTCACAGAGTTCTATTACTAGTACCGGTACTAGTGCCCAATTTAGTACTCATATCGATAAGAACTCAGTTCTTCATACAGGTACTAGGCCCTAGTTTTGTCAGTTTGGATCCGAGTATTAGTTGGGACTTAGTACTAGCAAGCTCCTTAAAATCGACAAGTACCTGGTAATTATACCAATTGCTGGTACTCAAATCGGTACCAAGTGATTTCTCCACAGAGGTAAAAAGGGCTAGTGCTGTCAGATTGATACCTAGTTTTAGTTAGGACCCCGTATCAGTTAATACTTTGAAATCGACAGTCCAGTGTCGTTAGTACCTGGATTAGAGCGAATTTCATTCGCTACGAATGCAATTCACTACCGTCTTGAGTGTGTTTTTTAATTACAGATTATTTATTACTTTGCCTTTTATAGCGTATAGCGTATTATGGTGGTCCTTTTTGCGTCCCAAAAAGTTTCCAGTGCATTAATGCGATATTTGGATCTTTAACCAAAAGTCAGCATTATTTTCAGAACGAGAGATGGCTACTAAGAACACGTTTGAACGGTTTGTTTAGTTCCCACGGACATTGGGATCTTACTGGTGCAATCGATTTACATCTGTATTAGATTGCAATTCACCGGTGGGTAAGTATTGGTGAATAAGGTGTAATAGTCATATATCCAATATTTTTCTGGCATGATTTCGTTAATAAGGTGGATGTTTCCGAAACCGCGACTTTACTGTTGCGCATTGGGTTGGAACTGGGCAAATTTAAACATTCACACTGTTGAATATGAAAATGTATTGTGAAGCCGGTAAAAGGGAATGGGCAAGATGGTCTGTTTACACAACACAAATATGTCATACATTGTTAAAAAGGTTATTTTGAGTATCATTTAATTAATAAAGCCGTTCTAAACTAATGTTATAAACGGCAGTGCAAAAATTGTTTGTATATGATACAAATTTTGGTTTATGTAAGCAGAATTTTCTACACTTTTCATTGCAAAAGTTTAAAGTCCTTGCCCTATAAAAATCGTTTTAATCCGGTTAAGTTGCTACCTTTTGAAACTGCTATTTAGTCACTGCACTGGTGTACCTAGCCAATGAAAAATTTCATTATTGTTCTTTTCGGTGTTTTCAAACTGAAATTTCGGTTAAGAGCTTAACGGCCATACACAAAATTGAAGTACTCACAATAACCTTTTCAAAGATGTATGACACTTTCGTGTTGAGAAATGGACCAGCTGCCACACAATTTTGCCCATTTTCCTTTGGAATTAAATATTGGGTGGTCATTTTTGGATACGCAAACATTTCTTTAAATCTTTAAATTATTAAAATGATTAAAAACACAACTGTCAAAATCAATGACATTTTAAATAATTAAATATCAAAATAATAACGGGTGATTTTTTAGCTGGTTTGGTTTTGGCAAAACTGGTTTTGACAGCTGACGTGTGTTTAGTACCTTGTGTCACTGTCAAACAGCTTCAGTTTGGTTTGCAATTTAACCATGGATCGTCTTACAAATGAACAACGCTTGCAAATTATTGAATTTTACTATCAAAATTCGTGCTCGGTTCGAAATGTTCATATCGAAAAATTGTGTTCAGCGATGAGGCTCATTTTTGGTTGAATGGGTACGTAAATAAGCATAATTGCCGCATTTGGAGTGAAGATCAGCCAGAAGCATTGCAACAGCTACCAATGCATCCCGAAAAAGCCACTGTTTGGTGCGGTTTATGGGCCGGCGGCATTATTGGGCCATATTTCTTCAAAGATGATGCGAATCGCAGCGTTACTGTCAATGGTGAACGCTACCGAGCGATGATAACAAACTTTTTTTTGCCCGAAATGGAAGTTCTTGACTTGCATGATATGTGGTTTCAACAAGACGGTGCCACATGCCACACAGCACGCGAAACAATGGCGCAATTGCGAGGCGAGTTTGGTGAACAGTTAATTTCACGTTTCGGGCCGGTCAATTGGCCGCCTAGATCGTGCGATTTGACACCATTAGATTATTTTTTGTGGGGGTATGTCAAGGCTAATGTCTATAGGGACAAGCCCGCTTCGATTGACGCACTGAAAGCCAACATCCATGCATTCATTCGTGAGATACCGGCCGATATGTGTGAAAGAGTATGCCAAAATTGGACTCAGCGGATGGGCTACCTGAGACGCAGCCGCGGTCAACATTTGCATGAAATTATCTTTAAACATTAAATTGCAAGGTTCAAACTATCGATTCAAATAAATATTTCATAAATTTTTTCGAATTTTTTGTGTTTTTTTTTTGTGTGTAAACCTCTTAAAAAATCACCCTTTATTTGATGTGCCAAAACCATGTACTAGACCAGTTTTAGACGTATTAAATTCCAAGTACCGATTTGTGGATTTGATCCGGTACTAGTGATGTGAAGAAATGTTTAGGTACTAACTTTTTGTTAGCACAGAGTAAAAAGACCAGATCTAGTCTACCTAGACTGGGTACTAAGCTGCCCTAGTACTTTTTTGAAGAAATTAGCTGCAAAACCAGTCACAAAGTACTGCAGTTAATTAACTTTTAGTCAATTGACTACTTTTAGTGACTGTACAGTCCTGAATGTTAGTACTACTGGTGACTGCTTATTTTGCAGTTACAGTACTCAGTCAAAGTATTAACTTAACAGTCAATTATTAAGTTAATAAATTGTGACTTGCCTGACTGCGTTACCAGAGCACTGGATTTTTTACAGCTCTGCCACGTAATAAATAAAAACGTCAACATAACTCCACGAGGTGCTAAGAAGAGATTATAGAAAATTTCAACCGACCCGACTTAAAAAAACGAAAATTTAAGTTTTTTTACTCATTTTGCCTTAAATAAGTATTCTTTTATTTAAATATGGACTTAAAAATTGAATGGAGACTTAAATTATGATGGAAATTTACTCCGTCAACAATATCTGTGGTGCCTGGTACAAAGAACATGATAATTCCTAAAATTAATTTGGGTCTTCATTTCCACTTTACATTGAGCGAGCCCCAAAACGGGTGAATCGTTCTTCACCTTCTTCTTCTTCTTTAAGAACAAAAAACCGTTCAAAATATAAAAATATCGGTACATCTGTTAAGGACGCAAATTTAATTTTCGTAAAATATTCCAACTCGAGAATTTGATCACAATGTCATCCTCTTTAAAGTTATTAACGCTATTACATAGTTCACAACATAAACTTTTTCTACGACTTAAAAACTCATTACCCTTATTTCGAAAAACCAACGAAAAAAATGCTCAACATCACATTTCGTGTCTGTACTTGTATAAATATGTATATTCCCATGGTTTTCAATATATTAAGCATCCCATCTTTCATCCTTTACCGATCCACTTTAAATCACAGTTGACTTTTCAAATGGCCCAAAGGGGCACTTACAGCTTATAATAGTCTTTCATCCAAATGACACACATTTACAATATATCCTTTCACTGCTGCATTCCCGTTTGGGGAATCCTACTTCATCATATTCTGGTAAAATGTGTGTATAATCATGCCTGGATGTTCCTGCAGCAGGCATTAATTTGTTCAACTCAAAGTTACCAGGTTATACATATCTCGCTCTTTCCCACTTTCTCTCCCTATTCATCATACATAGCCTCCTTCCACATATTGACCATTCGTTGTTGGTCTAATTTATCAGAATATCCTTATCCATGCGGCTCATGCTTATCAATCACATTTTCACTCACTGATTTATTGGTCATTGATATCCAGCGTAGAAAAAAAAAATTGACCAAATATTTTTGTTAAATATAAATATCCCATCAGAGTTGATATTGGAGATAAATGGCCATTGTATCAGAATTTATGGCTTATAGTGAAGGTGTGCTTGGAGTTGTCGCTCTACAAGCGCTTTGCTGTCAGCAAATTAATCTTTTGGAAATGAATTCCAATATTATTGAACTTTACAAGTGTTTTTTGAAAAAATATAAATAAATAGTGCCTACGTCAAAAATAAAGGGTGTTCCGTTGACAAATTGGCATTGATGGCTTTGAGAAGCGCATGGAAAATTACAAATAAGTTGCAGTTAAGGAAAATCCTGATGGCTCACTAAGAGAGTAACAGTGATGATAGAAAAATAGCAATGGACGTTCTTTCTTTATTTAATTCAAATTAATCTTTTTTTCGTAAACAATCTATTTTTATATTGGACGTTTCAATTGCGTTTACTGCGTATATCTCTTGACATTATTGAGTAGCAATGATCAATATGCATATCAAAATTTAGCCTATTGATTGTCCTCGATTTTGACACCTTAACCTTGAGAATCCGAACATTAGAGCCTAAGTTCAAGGCTACAAAAGGAAAAAAATATAGAAAAAACATGTGAAGAGTTTACATAAAATAACTTGCAACCGAGCACGCATACACCTTTCAAGAATATCGTCGTCGTTCAATGAAAACTCCCTAAGTCCATTTTGTTTTTTTTAGACATCTGTACTTCTAATGGATTTTTACTGACCAGCATTTGAAAATGTTTAATTTAGGTGAACTTTTCTTTTGAAAATACACCAACATAAGATGGAGAGACCTTTTATTGAAATAAAATGCTTATATAATATAATAAAACGGCAAACATAAATTTTGTGGTATAATTTAAATTATATATCGTTGGAACGGTATTTTAGCACAGAAGTGCAGAATGCAAAAGTTTATTAAATAGCTGCACCACAAAAACTTAAAAACAATAAAATAAAACTGAGTAATAAATGCGAGCAAGAGCGAGACCGAGACCGAACAATTATTTGTTTTTTTATTTGTCGTAATCAAAATGTAACGTTTCAATTTTTTCCACCCACCAACCAACCAACTTTTCAGCACTGACTGCAAAGATAACTGGAATGCCTGATGGCTGCGTTCAGTACTGCAGAAAATAATAAGTAGCTCATACCACATTTACATAAGCGGATCGAAGGATCGGATTCAATCTGGATCAAAATTTCGACCCAGGTTTATGAAAACGAGCTGGATTGGATCGAGTAATCCGGATTCAAAGCGATTCAGGCCTACATAGTCGTAAATCCTGATTCAGCTTTTCTCTACGCTAAAGACAGCTTTTATTGACAAATAGTATGTCTACGAATTTCTACGAATTTAGCCAAAGTACTGTCAAAGCTCATATAAAAAAAATTAAATTCGTAGAAATTCGTATTTATGGGAAGTACACGAACAGACCTAATATTATTAGCTTCGAGTTTCGAGGGCTGGACATACGAGTTTAATTAAATATACCGCATTTACGAGACGATTCTCGGTTTGGGAAAAATGGAGTTGGAGAGTTTAAATACCAAACACGTTTTGAATCCTCAAACTGAAACATGCTGTTCTATGTGAACACTACTCTCACATGGTTAATCGGATTGTCCGCAAAACGGGTGGGAATAGTTCCGGTATCTTTATGGTAGTTACCATGAATGTATGAATCTGCACCGAAAATAAATGACCAACAAAAAAGTGTTTTGTTTTTCATGTTCATTCGTTCAGATAACGCCACCCACGCGTCACATTATTCAATTTAATCACGCTTCTAGGAATACCCGCCAGGGATTTTTGTTTCTTTTTATATAACTTTTTTGTGTGTTTTCTTGATTCAAATTGATCATAAATAGTTTAAAATAAAACCAAAGTAAATAAAATTTCTGTGGTATTCTTGATGCATTATTGGTGGGTAGCTATTAAATAAAGTCGTCTTTCTGAGAGGCTCCGGCAAAGATTGTCTCTCTTAAATTCAATAATTGGTTGTAATTGTGGTGTCGGTCAGATGGTGGTGGCTGGCGGGCAATGCGTTAGTCACACGTCACAAATTAAAGGAAGATTTAATGGCTGCTTTTGTTGAAAATTGATGATGGGACGGCGACTTTATTATTGTTTCTACATACATATATGGGGCATGGGGGTCTTAGAAAATCTGAATGAGATCTTTTGTTCAAATAAAAAGAGATTTATGGTTATTTAGTGCAGATTGTTATGCAGTGAATCATTTAAGAGTTTTATAGTAATCGGCATCCTTCAGTTCAGTGGTATACTTTGAAAAGTGCTCGCATGATTGGTTAATGCTTCTGGATGAATTCTATTTTTAACTCGTTTAGTTTATTCGTTGGTATCTCTTGCCCCCTGGAATATCGGGGTGAATTTTATTTTCCATGAAACATTTTTCGTGATTTTCCATCGGAATAATTTATTTCAGACAAAAATTCCTTAGCATTGATTTTCCAAACCCAAGAAATTAGATAAAAAAAAGTCAAACTTAAAAAAGAAAATCCGACAAACATAGATTTTGGTAGAGATATTTGTTGTCTTAGAAATTTTTTAGACCAGAAATAGGTTAAAGAATTTTGAGAGTGAAATCAAGTTTTTTTTTTGTAAACATCTCAAAAACTACCTGTCATTTTGCAAAAAGAAATAAATTTTTAAGTCTAAGCAATTTTACTCCAAAAATATTTAAACATTTTTCCAAGCCTAGTACTCTGCTGAAGTGAAAAGGAAGTTTTCTCTGGTTCTCCAAATAGAAAACAAAATCAGAAACAAAATAATTACGAAAGTAAATATGGAGAGTTTTATCAGAAAGATGTCAAAATAAATTTAAGAAAATAGTTCAAGTTCAATTTTTGTTCTCATTTGATGTGAATTCAATGTTCTTCAGTACATTTTCTTCAATTTTCATTTTCAAAAAAAAAAAAAAAAAACAACAGCAAAATAAAACAAACTGCCAAATTTCGTCTGAAATAATGTTACGATGATGACTTGGATCTAGTATTCTACTATGATTTTCTGTTTTATTGACATTTCACTAAACAAAAATTAACGACATTTTTCGTTGCTGATTTCGTGGTGTCAATTTCTGTATAAAATTTTTCGTTTCGCTTCAGCTACGTACTATGTTTAAAGATCAACAGATTTCCATACAAAATATTTTCAACAAGACTTTTGGTCCTCTTTTTGTGGTTAAATCCTAGTACGCAAATCGAGCTAAAATTTCGCTCCCATACAAAATTCTCTCCAAAATTAAGCCGAGCTAAAATTCAGCCATGCATTTTAGCCGAGAGGTACGCAGCTCCTGCTAAAAATCAAATTTTTGTTTCTTACTGTACGGGACCTATCTGTCAAAATTTAGCGCGTGAAATAACTGTGCGGCACATTAATTCTTGATCTAAATTGTGGCATGTTTTATATTTGTGAGATTTATGTGAGCTCTAAATTGTGAAAATGAAAATTGAGAACGAGAAATATGCAAAGACAAACGATTTATTAATGCCAAAGGGAAAAATCTATTTTATTTGGTTACATTCACTTAAAAACTTGAAAAAAATTCTTTGAATTTGCTGAATATAATTTCTTTTCAGAGAACAGCTGTTTTTTTTTAATGTAATCTCCACAAAAAGCTTATGTCAAAATTTAGCTAGGAGTTTAGCTGGTGTTTGGAGAGGAAAATGGGAGTGACATTTTAGCTCCCTCTGCGTACTAGGCTTAACAGTTTATTTTTTACTCCCAGTTCTTTTCTAAAGCCTAGTACGCTGCTGATGCCAAACGAAAAATCCCATACAAAAATGACATAACGAAATTATAAACAAAAAATTTAGTTCTTCTTTTTGTTCTGCAGTACGCTGTCGATGAGGGAAATTTATTACTGTACTAGTTTATTTGGAGAAGTCTACACTCTTTCCGCACATAATTAATTACCCAGACCATTTACTGTGTGCGAAATAATGACATTTATGTTTTTTCGTGTTTTATTTTTTATTGTTTCTTTCGTTACAGCATGGTTGCCAGTGATTTTTGTTTGCATTTGCAATTGTTTAATTTTTTTTTAATTTGTGAATATTTGTTTGAATATTTTTCCGCTACGGTTTCGTAAGCATTTTGATTGTCTTGTTGGAGACCAACTTAATATTTCGTTTGACATCAGCAGCGTACTAGGCTTCAGATGTAATCCAGTAAAACTTGAACTCGAAACATTCCGAAAAAAAGTGTAATTTTGTGTAGAGCTTGGCTTTAATCACCTTAAATATATCCAAAAATTATGAGGAAGTCCTTACAACCACTAAGCAGAACCTTAAAGTTTCTTCTTAGCTATGAAAATCAACTTTACTTGACTTTCTTACGAAAAGAAGTTGCTTTATCTTAAGCTAACATATCTTCATATATATTTTCAACACGAAACCTCTCAGGAAAGGCAGGCAGGCATTTAATTATAAGAAGAATAGAAATAAAGTAAACATAATTTATGACAAAAGGACTAAATTATATTTCTCTTATACCATAAAAATCTAAATGGCACACAGAAGCTCACCAAAAATAAATAACAAAAATTCCTACAAATCAACAAGTCACGTATTCGCAGTTAATCATTTTTTATACAGGGGCGCGCACACCTTTGGATAATAGTTTTTTTTTTTTTGGTGGAATTTATGGCCTCTTTCCATATTTTCTAAGGACATTTTCTTGAATTTTGTAGAGAAAAAAAAAGTTTAAATATTCAAATAACCATTTAGCTCCTCAGTTGATTGTATTTTTTTTTTATTTTTCTGCCAATGAATGCACTTTATGTAAAAACCCGCTACGTGACATTTGCTTCACAGCAGACCTTCTTCATTGCAGTCATTAAGTAATCGGTGATTTTGTTCAACAAGAGAAAAAGGATAAGCAAAGCATTGTGTTTCATCATCAGCCTCCTGTATGTCTGAAGTTAAGGAGATCAGACCATACCCATCATCCAGGCACCACCACACCATGATATCGTTCGAAAGTGCCAAGGAGAGCAAAAACCAAAGGCGTTCAATATCCTTTCAATAGTTTCCACACTTGAAAAGCAAAGATACTTTTATTTGAGAAGGCAAGATACTTTTATTTGCGTTTGGCGATATTTTTTTTTTGTTTCGTTTCTTTTTCTTTTATGATGAGGTGAACTCTCTAAGTCCCTATTATTGAAAGAGAGTTTGGAGAGAAGTTAGAAGTGAGTTCCATGTCATTAAAAGCAAAAGGTGATGCTACTTAGAGCAAGCCAAACTTTTTTGCGGCTTATCTTTCGGCCTAATGTGGCAGAAAGAAGTTGCTCAATCATGTTCACGTATAAATGGTTCAGTTGAAGATTAAAATAAAAAGTTTGAGAGAAATTTCGAAGTTGAAAGAGGAATGTAGGAGTAGGTTTTCCTACTTCAATTTATTAGGAGCAGATTTTATTTAAAAAAATGTTGCCAAAAATATCAGGTTTTAGCATATAACTTTTAAACGATGAATTCTTTTAAAAAGTTAGGTATGTAGGTTATTCAGATTTAAAGATAACGTTAAAGAACGTTCAAGAAAAAATTGAACTACAATAATTTCCAACCACCAATCATTTAGATAGAAGATCAAAATAAAAAAGCCCAAAATACTGTTTTTTCGTATTACTTTAAAGTGGTGAATGTTATCAAAAAGTAATTCAATAATTTGTCAACTTTGTCATACAAAATAAGAAAAAAGATTATTATGACCCTCAATAAAATAAAAAAACACTAATTCAATAAAAGTTTAAATTATTTCTTTGCCTTTTACAGATTACGAATAAAATTAAAATGACGAAATTACTGGGTTTTTGCATTAATGTCTTTAGAATTGAATATTATCGAATGCTTAGCTTCAAGATTGTTAAGACCCTTCCAAAGAAATCATTAACACTTCAATACGGTTGAAATACTTCTATTCTAATAACCCAATAAGTCCTCTTGTAAAAAAATAAAAATAAAAAACGAAAATATTGGGTTTTCGAGCAATACTCTAAAAAAGTAAATAACCAAGCATTTCATGTTAAGTTTGTAGATTATTATGAACCTCGCTAAAAGGCATTAACAAAAAAATTATTTGCAAGAGAACTTAAATGACGAAAATACTGGTTTTTTGGGTATAACTGTCGAAAAAATTCGAATATGCGATTCTACAAGAAGCAATATTGTTTGAAAGTCCATTGCGAGGTCGCGTACCAAAAAAAGTAATGAAAAGTACTTTTTTTGATCGAGAAGTAATTTTAGCATGTTATTCCGAAGTGATTTTTGAAAAATATTTTAAAACTCTTCCTTATCTACTACCGATCGTTTGAACGGTTTGCTAAGTAAAATGACGAAAATATTGGTTATTGGGGTCGTATAACTGTTAAACAGTGAATGTTATGGAAAAGAAGATAACTCGATCAAAATTGGAAGGCAATCGAATCTAAAAAAAGACACTTCTTTTTAATGACGAATACCCCATAAAAAAAGAAAACGATAAAAATACTGGTTTTTGGCATATAACTACTAAACGCTGAATGTTATTGAAAATTAGCTCAATCAAAATTTGAAGACAATCGAATTAACAAAAAAAAACAAGATTTCTTATCACGAAACCCCCATAAAAAGAAAAATGACGAAAATATAGGTTTTTTCGCATTAAGATGATTAAATAATGATTTTTCTCGAAAAGTACCAACTTCATTCTAGGTTTGTATATTGTTATGATCTGCAATTAGAAAACATTGACTTTTTTCGAAGACTAATCCTAATAAATGTTATTATTTTAGAAACTTGGTCAAAGCCCAAAATACTGTTTTTTTTACTATTAAATGGCGGGTATATATTTATTTGGTGGTGCACTTTTTCATGACAAGTAAACTTTTGGAAGATTTGGCAGTTCCTCACAAGAGACAGTACCTCGGTCTGTTTAAGGTGGAAGCAGCTGGGTATCGAACCAAGACCTTCGGCATGACAGTCCAACGCACTAACCATTATGTCACGAGGACCTACGAGTTTATCGAAAAAATGTATTGGTACTCAATTTGTAGATGTGAAAACTCTCTTCAGAAAATGTCATGGCATATCATTTTGCACCGTCAGTTCCAAGATATTAAAACTTCTTCATTAGGTTCATTCGTTGGAATTTAACCAGGGTTGACCCAGGTTTTTGACAGCCACAAGAATTGTCAAAAAAAAACATGGGTTTTTCGGTATCCAAAAAACACCAAAGTGCTCTCAATTGTGTTGTTAAGACAGTCAAGAAACAAAATTAAAAAAATAAACAAAAACAAACCCTAGCTTCCATTTTCTATTTCTATTCATTATTTTAAAAGTTAATTTGTGTATTCTTTGATCGATTTCAAAAACAAAAGAATCACCTGCAGCACGTGAATCGACAACAAATAAATACTTCAGGGCTCATGTCACTTTGACAGTTTATTCCTTGCCTTAATTCGTCCAAGCAAAAAAAAACATTGAATTAGCTCGTCAGGGTGAGTTTTGGTTTTTCAAAAAAAACGCTTTAGAGCAACCCCAAGGTGACTTAAGGACTCAACGAACAAACCGATTATTTTGATTAATAACCTTTTTTGTATACATTTAGCACCACACAGCTGTTATTTACTTTAACATTAACATTAGAAATGTCTTTCCCGAGGTACTGCCTCTTGCGAGGAACTGACAAACCCTCTAAGAGTATAATTGTCATGAATAAGTGCTTCTCATCTAGCCATTCGGACTCGGAAAAAAATTGAAGGTAGGTCCCCTCCATTCCTGCCAACAACACGCACACAGGAATAGTTGAGAGTTGTAAGTCACTAGGCCTTAGTTCTCCATGAGCTGTTGTGCCACCAAATTTATTTACTTATTTTTATTTAAAACTGCATGGTGTAAACACCCGAAAATGTACAAAATTTCCTTTTCGTCATTTATTTCTTTGCAGGTCTTATAGTTAATGGACTCATCAATATATGTATCACAACAATTGAACGACGATTCGGATTGCGTTCCCGTCAAACCGGACTTGTTGCTAGTGGCTATGATATAGCATCGTTCATCTGTCTAGTTCCTGTTTCCTATTTCGGTGGGCGTATTGGAGCTTCAAAGCCCCGCTGGATAGCTTGGGGCATAATTTTAATGGGACTGGGATCAATAGTTTTTGCCCTACCCCACTTTATAGCCAGTTCTTACAAAGCTACTTTTGCCGAAGATAACACCTGTCAAAGTGACAGCAATTCAACAATTGATGTAAGTACCTTAACTGTCAAAAATCTTCAAATAAAAAAATACACACTAATTTCTAAAAACCCGTTTTAGTACTGCAATGATGAATTCAAATTTGAGACTGAAAAGGAGAACTATTCTTGGAGTGTATGGTTCTTTTTTGCCGCACAACTTCTTCATGGTGCTGGAGCTTCACCGCTATTTACTCTAGGCGTCACATACATCGATGAAAATGTCTCCAAGAAAATGTCATCCGTTTACTTAGGTAAGAGAAAATGTCTACAAAGCGCTGGCTGAGATATCCTTACAACAATCGTTTTTACTTTGATAAAGTTTCAAAACAAATAATAATAGTAAGCGTTTTTCCGCACAGTTTAAAGTTTATTGTTGTGATGCGGTAGACGCAGGCAGAGGGTATGGTTTGGTTTCGTCTGGCTTGGGTAAATAAAATCCTCCGTCATCATCAATCATCCTTGCCTTTGGTGTATTTTTTGGTAACGCGGTGTGGTTGTTCAATATCAAATACCAAATGTAATCAAACAAGATGTTATTAGATGCCGATAAATTTTCTGGTAGAAAGGGAAAGTTTTCACAAAGAGCATCAGCCTCACAGATATAGAGACCCCAAGTCCTTTTTGGTATTATTTTGTTTGTAAAATGACAAAGATCTTACATTCGGTGGTGTTCGAACGAGTTCTTGTTTACAACCAATATCTTGGTGACCTAGTTAAATATCATTCGCCTTTTGCATTGTGGTGTCTTCTTCTGCATGTCTTCTCTGTGGTTCATCGAATGTCGTCGAAATAGAAAAGAAAGTTATATACTTCCAGATAAGGGCCAAAAGCAAGAGGTATTGAGGATGGGTGGTGGGACGTCAGACGGAACGGAGGTTTTTGTGAAAATTTATTGTCTTTTGTCAGACAATTGCGATTGGAGCTTAAATTTTATAGACAATACTTGGAGAGTGAGAGACTGGGAGTATCTAGTAAACAATTGGAAAGAGATTTTGAATTTATTAGCTAAAATATAGAGGGGATGTGGCATAAACGGCATGGTGGAAAGGATTTGATTTGGACGACGCATTTAGGTTTATTTTTTCTTATGATATTATTAGAAAAGGGTAGTTTTTGTTTACCTAGACAAGTTAATACGCAACGCCACACTGCCCTAGCCGCTGCTTTTGGCTTTGGAGTTCGAAACCACAATAAATTTAAAATGTTATCTCATGGAACCGTAGCACATTGACAGGATTATTATTAAGTCAAAAAGGATTCTGAAGACCAAATGGGATAGGACAAAATTGGAATTTGGGTGTAACTCTCCTATGACTTGGGTGATATTGATTTGAAACAATAGGATATACGGTTTAATGAAAGGGTTTCTATTTCGACTTGTAGCTTTAGACCACGATATGGATAATCCAATTAGGAAGTCATAAAATTAAGTCTGGGATTTTGTAGATACAAAATGAGTTGGAGTTGAAGTAACTGATTGAATAATTCAAGGAAGTAGAGAAAAGAAAATTTTGTATCCCATTATTTTAAGGGAATTAAGTTAACAGGTTGCGAATTCAATGATAGTTTAATTTTCATCCAAAATAAATATCCACTACTTCTGTTTCGAAATGAAGAAGGGGAGGCTTTTAGCACTAAAAAGAGCACATTATCTCCACCACAACCCAACAAACCCTGATGACTTTTAGTAACAATTTTAGGAAAGTACCGTCTTTTTTAATGCATTTTACTTAAACGATAATAAGATTATTGAATATAAATATCTTGTTTTTAAAAGTTGAGCTCAAACAAAAAGAATAAACCTGATTTCGCTGAAAATAACCTCCGCCGGTTAAACTCTGCACTTTGCCAGTTTACCTCCGGCGGTTTACCGCCACCAGTTTGCCTCTGGACAGTTTACTACCATCACTTTACCTCCGCCGGTTTACTTCGAGAGCAGGCCAGGTAGTGTGAAATATGACGAAGAACTACCTATTTTTTTTGCTTATAGGGTGCTTCTTTCGTAGAGCAGAAATTTACTCTGAAAGTGCAATAAATCCGTGCCAATAAACAAGAGGTATTAAAATTTTAATTTCGCGTCAAGTGTCATCTACATTGGCCAAAAAAGTGAAAAAGTACAAAAGTGAAAATTTTCAAACTAATTTTGGGATAGTGTTTCACTGGAAAACTTATAAAAATGATTCAGAAAGCTAAAATTTTGGTTAAAAAAATTCTTTTTCACAAAACAACAACAATGTTTTTTACTTTTGTAATTTTCAAAATGTGGCCAATGTAGTTAAGACTTTCCTCTAAAATCAAAAAACAGTTAAACAAATATCGACTTTCATTCACGAAAAGATTTGCACTTTTTGTCAAAAGATTTGCCCTTTTCTTATTTTAGGAGTTTCATTGCAAGAAAAAGAGCAATTCTATGTCAATTCTCAACACTAAAGAAGAGCCATCTCATGGAGTGAGAGATTCGATCTGAATACACAGTTTTTTTTTGGCGTATCAAATAGAAAATATTTGTTTATTTGTTCTAAACAAGTTTCATTGATTGATTTTGAAAGCAATGTTTTAAAATTTTTATGAAAATCGCTATAAGCGTCATATTCATAATCTAGGAAGTGTCACCTTTCAATTGATAGCTCGCATTTCATAAAAAATCGACTTTTATCTTTAAAAGCGATTTGCGGCTAAGCTAAACGTCCTAGAGGCATTAAAGTTGACACCTTTAAACTTGATTTGCAGTTAAGCTAAGCGTCCTAATGACTTATACAACGCATGTTCGTAATCTTGGAAGTGACAGTTCTAAAAAATAAAAAATTCGGTAAAAACTTTGTTTCCAAAACCTTCAAAAAATATTTTCAGATTTTTTAAAATTGCATATTCGTAATTTAGAAGAATTAAAAAAAATATAGTTACAAAAGCCCAATTTTACGAAAGACTTTTAATTACTTTAACAGCCATTTAGCCTTTAAATGATGTTTTTTTCTGTTTCAGCAAATGCTTTTATAATTAAGAAGATTTTAAAAGCTTTTGTACACTTATGGCCAATTTCATAAACAAATACTAAAATTGCTTTTATCTTAACTCCTTCTAAATTTGATTAGACATTTAAAAATTTTCAGTTTCATCGATGCAGAAAAGGGATATTTTAATTAAACTGAGTTTGCCTCACATCCCTGGACATATACAAAAAGAGGTTTTTCACTCGCACACGCGAAGTGTATGAAAACAAAAGTGAAAAAGCATTATGAATGAGGATACAATTTTTCTGAAAACAAAATATCAGCTGTTGCTTGACTGGAATGGCTGAACAAAAAAGACTTTTAAAATTTAATGAGACAAAAACGAGCTTTAAGTTCACAAGAGCATTTAAAATCTTAAATTTAAAAACATTTGGTTAAGCAAAAAACTTCATTTAAAGACTAAATGTTTTTAAAATAGTTAAAAGTCTTTCTTGAAATTAGGCATAAGTCACTCAGATTTATAGAAATTATTTTAAGACTATTATTAATGACCTGCTCTCGAGGTTAACCGGCGGAGACCAAGTGGCAGTGGCGGTGGTAAACTGGAGGTGGTAAACTGGAGTTGGTAGACCAGTCGAGGGAAACTGGCGGTGGTAAACCGCCGGAGGTGAACTGGCGAAGGTAAACTGGTAGAGGCAAACTTTCCTGCTTCGGTTTTTAACGCTCAAAATTGAGTGTAGAAGCGGGAAGGAAAAACGTCACTAAAGCATTCCTCAGGCTAAGGAGAGCTCAGTCTCAAAGTTCAGCTTTACGGGAACTTTTAAGGATCACACTTGCGATTTTTTGTAGTATTTCTTGCAATTAAAAAATCGCCCGACAGATAGCCAAAATTGAGTGCAAGGAATTAATTTGTTAAGATGTCGATTTTTTATCGGAAGTGTGGTCCCAACGTTAGAAAACAGTAAACGAATTTCTTAAGAACTTTAAAAACTACGGATAAATATTGGATTTTCGAACTTTGTCATGACTCGAAGTGATATGAAATAATCAATAAAAAGAGGAGGTAATAATATTCAAAATAATCGTGTGTCAAATTGTATGGACAATTGAGACTAACATGGAAGAATAATGATCCATATTTGCCACATCAATAAGTGATTTGGAAAGAAAAGATTTGAATTAAAAAAATGAACTTCGAGGCAAACTTTTTTCATTTTCATTAATGCATTTCGAAAAAATGCTTTTGGAAAGGCTTAGCAAAATAATAGAAGAAAGAAGAAAGACTAATTCTGAGCCATCAGTTTGGATTTAGAAATAATCATTCCACGATAGACTAAGTGCATCGGATTACGGATGTTGTGGAAAAGGCACTTGAAGAAAAACAAGTATGCTCAGCTTGACAAAGCTTGGCACTTAGAACTTGAGTACAAACTGCATAGGGACGTTTCCAGTTACGAAATACTGAAATTCTACGTTACGAACTGACTCTTTAGAGAACGGTACGACATCAACGCTATCATGGCCACTTTTGCTGATGATACTGCAATATTGGTGCCAGATAAATCCGTTACGAAGGCTACACAAAAACTGCTAAATGCAGTCGATAAAGTAAGTGATTGGACACAAAAATGTTGAATGAAACTAAATGAAACAAAATCGACGCATATAAACTTTACAAAGAAAAAATAAACAATGTTGCAATTCTTAAAAACAGTATAGAAATACCTTACTTCAAAACTGCCAAATTCCTTGGCATGACTTTGGAATTTGGATGCAAAGCTTAAATGGAAAGAGCACATCAAAAAGAAAAGAAAGGAACAAAACTTGAAGTACAGACAAATGTTCTGGTTACTAGGAAAGAACTCTGCCCTTTCTATTCAGAACAAACTAATGTCATGTAAACAAGAGTATTGAAACCAGTTTGGACATATGGCATCCAACTATGGGGCTGTACAAAGAAAACAAATGCTGAACACATCCAAAAATTCCAAAGCAAAGTGCTTCGTGGAATTATAAACGCCCCTTGGTTTATAAGAAATAGCAATCTACTCCGCGACCTTCGAATTGAAATGGTTACAAAAGTGGTTAAAAAACACGATGGATCATACAATCAGCGACTGGAAAGTCATACCAACTCCGAAATGGAGACCGTCTTAAATAATCTACATCGCCTAGCCAATGATTGTATTTACTTATGGATGCCCGGGGTAGTTCATCGGTTCCTCATATCAAATGAAAGAGATTTGGGCGTTTTGAGAAGCTGTCTTTGATAACATAGAACACCAGAGTCGGAGTACACATGATATAACTAAAATAAATCTTATTCTTAATACAGAACACACATAAGGGAAAAGATAACTTCGTGTTAAATTAAATGGGGGCCCAATTGCAAGAAAGTTTCCTCAAAATACAATAAGCTTAATTTTTGGGGCATTTTCAAAATAATATTCCAATAAATGGGAGTGCACCAAAGCACCTCTATTTCACCTGATACGCCCTAACGTCACCAAAATGAAATAAGTACATACAAGGTGAAAAATAAAAAACATAGTAAAAAACACAAACTTTTACGAAATCCTTAGGGGGAAAAATCCAAAAATCACTTACCATTTGCGAATTTTTTTTTTTTAAATAAATCTTCGGCCAAGCTGCAAATGACCTACTTTTTTTCCCCCGCTGTCACTAATCCTGTGATTCATGTTCAAAATCATAATATGTAGCTACAAAGAAGACAAATTGAAAACAAATTTTAGATATCATTATTTTAATAACAAAAAAAAATTGCACGACTGGATCGCACGTACTTGCTCTTATGTTCAATTTGCTTAGAACAAAGATCTTTTAAAATATGAAAGTAGTTATAAAAAAATATATAATATATAAAAAAAAGTTCTTTTAATTTATAAACAACTATAGTTATTAGTTAAAACATGAAGCTCAAAAACAGGTATGCCATTTGACTACTTAAAAAAATATGAATAATATGAATATATATATTTTATGCAAAAAAAAAAATTAAAATCGTTGAAGCGGTTTTCTAAAAAATTAATTTTGTATACATGTATAACATTTTAATAATATTTAAAAAAAAGTTTTGGTATGCCAATTTTGAGTACTAAAGTATTAAGTATTAAAAATCCATTTTCAAACCTAGTTTCAAAAAAATCCATCAACTCCTTTTTTGAAATATTGAATTTTCAAAAAAAAATTTTTAAATATTTTTTTTTTTTAAATCCAAAATTTATTTTTTTTGCACGTATCCAAAACTTTCCCTATAGTACCTATACCGCAAGGAAAAACGAACGAGACAATTGCTGATATGCATAAAATGGAAGTTCTTACAAGTAGAAGTAAAAGGTTAAAGTAATTACCTTTCTTCTAGTAAGAGGTTAAATTTGAATTATTTACTCAATATCGTATGCATAAAAATTTTTTTATACTACCTGGCAAATACTTTCAGAAGGTAGTAGATTCATCCAAGTAAATACTTAAGTTCATCGTAAATTAATAGTAAATATTATATTCCATTAAAATTGTCATGTAAAATAGCTGATTGTTACATTTTAGTTTATTTTTTTCTTTTTACTATAGTACGAGAAAGTAAAATTACCGAGTTAAATTTAAATTTGTAAAAAAGTAACACAACTGAGTAATGGAAGATTCTTTTCACTTAAGTACTATGGCATATGGTGTCTTTTTCCTTTGAAGATACGGGAAGGCTATTTTCTTTGGATTATGACATTAAACATTAGCCAAAGTGAGCCTCCGAATATTAATTTAACTTTAAGCTTTGAGACTATTTATGAGTAAGTTAAAACTTAAAGCTGGAATTGAACTTAACGAAAATCAAGATAAAAAGAGGTAAAAGAGACGACAGAGGTAATTTTCCTTTTGAGACAGGTGTCAATTGGGTTAATATTTCGTTAAACTTTGATCTTTATTCTAAATTAAAACATTTCTAATTAAACTTGATATCAATTGAAAGCGATTTCGATCCAAATGACACATGGCCCTAGAACGATAGATTGTTTTTAAAAAAAGATTCTGAACGTGACCTTCTACCTTTGAGATTTAATTCGCACAAATTTCGTCTCAGTTACTATTAACACAATTTAAAACAAAAAAAAACACAGAGACCTAATTTTGCCTTAAAATCAGACTAAAGACTTTTAAGTTTTGGTCTTACAACTCCTTAATTGCAGGCTAGAACCAAAAAAGTATGAATTATGAAATTTTCATGTTGCTATTCTGAAACTTTGAAAAAATCAAGTACTTACTGTAGAAAAAAAGTACTTACTAGTTCTTATGCATACGGAATATACAGGGTGTCCGCCGGGAAGGTATACTACTTTGTTTGTTTATAATTTTTGATTAAATGAAATAGAATGGATCTTATATTGATAAATGATTTATTTAATGTCGGCAATTATGTATGGAATACAATATCAGGTAAATGTCTGCCTCTGTTAGTCTCACGAAGCGAGCCCATTTGAGCACATTTTTCATTTCATTCTCACACATTTTACGCGGTATTTCATTAATTTCATCACGAATATTTTGTTCGAGTTGCTCAAGCGTTTCTGATTTGCTTGCATAAACCTTGGTTTCAGATATCCCCACAAAAAGAAGTCCGAAGCAGTCAAATCAGGCGACCGTGGAGGTCAATCAACATTGCCATTTCTTGAAATAACTTGTAGTGGAAAGAAGTCTCGCAGTAATTCCATTGTAATCCTGGCTGTATGCAATGTGTTGTTGATACCACATGTTAATCAAGCCCAAATCATGCAGTTGTGGCGTTAAAAAGTTTTCAATCATATCACGATATCGCTCCCCATTCACAGTTACCGTTACGCCCTTTTCATATTTTCAAAGAAGTAAGGTCCAGTGATTCCTCCTGACAAAATTGCACACCAGACTGTAACTTTTAATGGATGTAAAGGTGGATGATGAATAATTTGAGGGATTTCCATTCAATAAATAGTGTTTCCATTCGAATTGTTTTGATATTGGAGATTTTCAACATGTTTTTTCATATTAACATTCGATAAAAAGTGCTTTTTGTTGACACGTTGTTTCTCAAAGTAATCGATGATTGATTTTGATAAAATGTTTTAACGATTGAATCACGTTGGTTTAGCGAATATTTTTTTCTATAATAAATATGCCGCGAGTCTACTTCACGACTGCCAAATATGAACTGTCAAGACTTATGTTTACCAAAATGGCGGCAAAACAAAGTAGTTTACCTTCCCGGCGGACACCCTGTAGTATTTACTAATAGAATTCATCCAAAATAAGTTAATATTATGGCCTGAAGTAAATACTTAAATTTCGGCATTTACGGCATTTTTATGCATATCAAAAATAGTATATACCTACTTAAAAATTCTCTAGTAAAAGCATTTACTATGTTTTATACATATCACCCAAAGTTTGGAGATTGGGAAGAACCAAGCCTCATGACCTGATGATCTATAAGTTATGGGAAAGTGTTATAACTTTTAACTTCCTCTAATGTGATTTATAAATCAAGAAAGAAAAATCATTTGTCGATCTTTCAAAGATTGGTCCTGATTCACCGGTGGTTTTAATGCGGTAAGAGTCCCACACTACTCGGTACCGAATTTTACTGAGTGTCTTTGTGAAGATTTACATCGGGATAAAAAGGAGGACTTGAACGTATTTCTATGAAATCGATACTTGATAATTACCATTTTCGAAAAATAAAGTATCCAGAAGAACTTTGAAATAAAAAATGTGTTGAGACTTTTATTTTTGTTTATAGCCTAGTACGCTGATCATCAGAAACAATCAGAATCAGAATCAGAAACAAAATGATTGCAAAAAAGAAATATGTAATTTTATCAAAAAGATGCCAAAATAAATAAATTTGATTTTTTTTTTGTTTTTGTATCTTCCGTTGTGTTGTTAAGGGTTCCAAATATAAGTGTGGTCTATGTTCTTAATTTGCATCTCTGTTCATTTTCCATTTAAAAATAAAATCCAACTGCAAGATAAGACAAACTGTCAAATTTTCGTCAAGAACATTGTGTCGGACCATTAACTGTGGAGATAAGTGGAGACTTGAACTCATGTTCTGTAAGGCTAGTCGCGCACATGCAATTTTCAGTTTCGAAACGGTTTGGTTGGAAAATTGAGTCCTATGGACCCGTATGAGACTCCGCGCACATGCAAAAACTATTCCGTCGTCGATTCGAGCAACTTTTCAGTTTGTGTTGTGGCACAAACTGGACGATTGCCCGAAATCAGTTTTTCAGTTTGTGTCATATGGAATAATATGTAACTGCGCGGACATTCAACCAAATAGTTGTGGATATTAAACCACATCGTTGAATTTTGTTCTCTGTGCCAAAGAGAACAAATGTATCTTTTCTTTAATTTGCTGAGCAAAAGAATAGGAAGAAGCCGATAATATTTTTCTTTGAATGTATGAAATAGAAAAACTGAATAAACATTGTCGGTGTGTTGGTTAGGTTCGTTGCGATTGCTTGTTGAGTTGCTCATGTGCGCGCTCAGTAGTCAACTTGTGACTAAACTATTTTGTTGCGGTAGCAGTTGCATGTGCGCGAATAGCTTAACTATTGCATCGATAAAATTCGTCGAGAAACGATTGAAAATGAAACAAATCGTATGAGTTTTGTGTCACTTTTCAACGTTTCTCGACGAATTTTATCGATGCGATAGTTTACAAAACATGGGTTTTGTTTATAAAAATCTACTACCATTTTCTTTTTAATTGAAATTTCACTATTGAACTCCGTACTACATAAAAATAACCACAACGAAATTTTTCGTTTATGATTTCGTTGTGTCATTTTCTGTATGAAAATTTCCGTTTCGCTTCAGCTGCGTACTATGCTTAAATAAAAAATGTTGGGGGAATGATACAAAATACTAAGTATTGAGTTTAAAGAAAATCGTTCCAGTCGTTTAGGCTGAAGCCTTTATAAGACAAATTGATGAAAATTTCCCATAACAACATAAAATGCTCAATTTGTTTAGTTCCCTCATAAATTCTTGCAAATCCCTACATCCTACATAATGAAACTTCCATTACATACAAGTCAGTAAAAAACAATCCCATTAAACCTCCTTTCTTTCACAAAAAAAAAAAAATAAATAAAAATGGTATGGTTGGCCTGCTTCTAATAGACAAACGTTTATAATATTAGGACACTTCCCTATTGTTAAGCAACCTTATTTTTTTGTTTGTATTTTTCTTCTACTTTCTATAGGAATCTACTACACGATGGCAGTAATCGGTCCGGCTATTGGATATGTCTTGGGAGGACAACTTTTACAAATCTATACAGACTTCTTAACAGTTGATTCAGCAACGTAAGTTGAGACATTTGTCATCTCTTAAAATTAATTGAAATAAATGAAATAAGAATCCAGTGCGTAGCTATAGTACTATACTTATATCCTTTAAATATGATCTCTGTTATCTATTAGCTTTAACAAAGTTCTTTAAGGACAAAAAGACGTATAGATGATATATACACATCTAGATACAATGTTAGGGAAGAGGCGGCAGAAATTTATTACAAGAACAAAACAAAAAAACAATCTCATCTGTGGTAATAATAAACCGTGTCAACCAACTAAGCTATATCCAGTAGGATGTAATGGAAACACCTCTTGTTTGCTGTTGCTGTTGTTTTTGTTATTATTATTGTATAATGCAACAGGGACTTCCTTCTGGATAATATGCAGAGGGTGACTGAAAATAATAACACATTAGCGCAGTGTTGTATGTTGTTCCTCTATGGTATATCGAGGTAGCTTCGCCCAGTCATCCTTCTTTTATTTATTGCTATGGTGATCCTTAGGAATTTTTACACATTTCCACCTGTAAATAGAATTTCTTCTTCCCTGTAGCGCTGTAGCGCATTACCTATAGCTTTACCTGTGCTCGTATAAAGAAAAGGGATCATCATCTGGGGGGTTAACGTTTAGTTATTTGTAAATATTTGTAGAAAATCCAGCAGAGGGTACTTAGCCTTAGCTATGGCGGAGGATAATCTAATGACGTAGAAAAACACATTTCATTGCGAAATAAAAAAAGAGATATACAAGCAGCGAGTTCCTTTTTTTTTGTTAAACATAACGGATTTTCGTTTCATTTAATTGAATTTCTTTTTTTTTGATCAAACACTAGGGGGCGAACGCGGTTTTATACTGCAAGATGTCAACACTTAGGTAATAGACAAGATTAAGTCAGGTGTAAAACTTGAAATTGAAAATTCGTGCTTCACCACCATCTGGTGGAAGAGAAGAATATTTAAATTTTTGATTTGAACGTGATACTCTTTTCATACAAAAATTGTTCACACTGAGGTCAGATGGCATAAATCACCAAAGAGTCTGGTCTTTAAACTAGAAACTCATGAAACTAAGGTTAGGCTTGGCCAGAGTGCATCACAAACAAGAATCAAATCAAAATTGGTTTTATAGGACTCCACCTCCGGGGGAGTTAAAAGACGTATTGTCATGAGAATAGGTTGGTATATTTCCTACATCCAGCAAAAACTAAAAGAAAATATGTAGTTGAGCTGGCCTTCAAGAGAAAGTCGCGGCGCAACAAATCAGAAAAATTCTTGTGTCCCTAGCAAATCGGTAAATGGTTCACGAATTTTGACACTTCCCCTATATCTGAACCTATACCTAGTCACGTTATAAATACTGATACACGAAACAATTAATATTTAACAATAATATGCTGCTATTTAAAAAAAAAAACTTTGTAGGCAATTTTTATTGTTCAAGCCATTGGCTACATTTTTTTAAAAAGACATCATTCGAAATAACCACAATTTTCTATAAGAAATGACCTGATGGCTAGGCCAGTCATCGATTGCAGCACACGACTGATTCATTAGTAGATGTCCACTTCATGGACAAGGGCTCACTTCTGCGACTCAATTTTTCGGTATTGAGTAGAGCAGACTATTCCCTCTTAATTGTACCACAGTTTGTAATTTAATGGATTGAGGTCAAGACATGCTAGCTGCCCAATCACCCCGTGAAATGAACCACTCTTGTGTGGTCTCTGCCTTGTGAGTTGGAAAATAGTTTTGTTTGAGTGCCCACTGCTTGTTGGCTAATATTTTTTGGTTAAGAGGCTTGACCACGTCTCTAAAACAGGCGTTTGATAAACTTCCGCCGACGCAACGTTTTGAATCTCACTAAAAGTAAGTGAAGGACGGTAACACCATCATAGCTCACTCTTAACGATACCATAACCCTCGAAATGATTTCAGATGATTCCCTTGGTGTCGTTCTGTTTGTTAAACGGTTCTTCAACGGTAAAGATTTCCTCATCAATGAGGAGAGTTTCTTTGTAACCATTTTCTGCTCTGGCGATTTCGATTTTCGATTTTTTTGCGTTTCTACTTCTGTGCAACTTGTGAAGCCAAATTTGAACAATATGGTTTTCGATATGACCCTACGTCATGATTGTAAGCGACTGAAAAAAAATCTAACTATAATAGAATAAAACCAATAGGTTAAATAACCCTTAACATGAAGAGTGTACAGCAAATACTTTATTAAATATCCTTGCGCTCAGATTGGTATCAGTATTTATTAATAGACTAGGTTCTCAATAAAAATATTGTTGCGGGAGTAATATGCAGGGGTCTCGAAGCACTCAATAGCTCAAGAACACTGCCTTATATACTTAGCCGACAAATTAATCTAATTTCATTAAAAATAACTTTTTTTTTTCAAAAACAAAAGTCCAAATTATTTTTTTGATTAAAAGTACCTTAGGGATTTTTTTTTTGAGTGTTTACTTGGCAACTTTTGGTTTCAAATTGAATTTGGTTTTGGTTTAATGAGTGTGACGAGGCTTTTAATCAAACAGAAATATGTATATCTCTATGCAGTTCATTCACGAAAGTCAAAGGAAAAAAACTCACTAACTAATTACGTGAAATTCAAATGAAAGGTGAAATAAATTGCCAAATGATTACTTTCCCAACTTTGGTGAGTTGGCTGCAAGAGGAAGATACAAGTTTAAATAAGTTATTTCTAATTATGAGTGTCGTTCAATTTTCGATGAGATCAAAATCAACCACATCAACATGAATGTAATCAGATTTCTATCACAGACATTCTTGACGAGTCGAATTTAGTACGCCGTCTGCGAAGAACAAAACCTTCCGACTTGGTGCGGTGAACTTTCACCGGAAAGTAACCTGCATGCAACACGTTACTTAACTTCGTTAAAAATAAATTGCTAGATAAGTTTCAACTTAGTTGCAATCGGGAAGTGGAAGTGGTTTTAATGTAGTAAGAATCTCACAATTCTATGAGCACGCGTTTTTCGGTCCTCATAGAGCCTGATGCTAATATGCATGTTTTGCACCTACCCATGGGAAAATAAATACACAAAAATACAAACAAAAATACAAACCAAGTATACCACCTAGTTTTGCTTTTGAACTACATATGTGTATAATGGCCCAAATATTGGATAAACTTGTATCACATTTTAGTATTTTAGTAGGACATAAATCGGAAATCGTATTTCTCTATTCTCACTTTACCGTAGCTCAGTTAGATTTGCCAACAACATTAAAAAACTTTAGGCTGAAATAAAATATGTTCCGTAAAAAAAGTGATTTTTTAGAGTAGAAAATATACAAAAATCTCTATTCTTTATTAATTCTTTCGAGGGTCCACCTTCTCGGTCGAAGTCTTTATTATGAATTAACAAGCTCTGTCTTTCGTTAAGTTTCTTATATTGGTGCCAATTGTAATTCTTTATGTCCAGTGTTTTTTCTTGTTATTAATTGTTAAATGTTCGTATTTATGTTTGGTTTGAGTTGGGTAAATGGGTATTTACTACAATCTACATTTGATATCAAGACTTAATTTGCTACTTCTTCCATATGGCTTGGGAAAGTTTTGTCAAAATTTCAGTACCGTGGCATGTCCGTTCCTTGTTTTTCCAATGAATTTTACTATTTTCTAATGAAATACTTCATTAAATAGAAAAGTTGTTCTTAGAGTACAATATTTGCTTAAAATTTTGTTTGCAAAAATTAAGTCAAAATACTTATGGTGAAATAAATAATAGTGAATGAATGTTGTCCCAGGATTAACTTTAATTTTTGAATTCAAAAAATTTCCCTGTAAACCGCCATTTTCTTTTAGTTTCAAGACGTTTGAATTGTGGTTTTCTAAAAGGAGCAATATTTTGTGGTTTTATTTTTTTAAAGGTTGTTGAAATTTAAGAGTGGTATTTTTTCTTTCGAAGAAAGTGTGTTACAAATTAATTTGTCAGTACCGTGGTCGTATTTTTTAAGCATGTTATAACATGTTTTTGGTTGATAATCAGAATTTTTTATTTCTTTTAGCGACATATGTTGAAATTTTGCTGGAAATTATTTTTCTGTAAACTGTCTGAGTGTTAGAACAGGGGATGTCAGTACCATGGCATCGTGAACTTTCATGAGATTATTTCAATAGTATTTATTTTGTACCAATTTTCGTATATGAACGATAGCATTAACTCGCACAGGCCAAACGAAAATAATCCCGTGCAATAAAAACTAAGTTATAACCTAGTACAATGAAAAGGGTTGCCATTAAGAAGAATAGACTACAAAAACCGAAAAATTTTATAATTTTTTAGAGAAAATAAGGGAAGTAGAAATGTCAAGAGGTCAAAAAATAACAACGTTATCAGGAATATGAACAGAAATATTTTCAAAAGGAGAAAGAATAAAATACGAATAAAAAAAGTAAAAGAGTTTCATTATCATCTATTCCAGTTTAAGTTCCTTACCTATATTTTATGTTGTTTAAAAGTTGTAGCAAAATGCTTTTACAGATCTGATACCCCAACTTAGTAAAGCCACAAAAACGAAACAAAAATTGTTTTTAATAAGTTTTAGGTTTAATTTAAAAAAAAAAAAAGAATCACAGTTGGCAGAGAAGCACCCATATAACTTACACAAAGTTCAATACATTGAACGCAGAGCCTCAAATACTCATGTAGTTTGATACTCTCACATCCATCGAGATAGAAGTGTCCAAAAAAAGTTTTCCACAACGCGACGTCTGTCTTCTACATTTTCAAGAATAGTTTCATCAAAAAGAAGTTTAAAGGCTCTCCCAAACCAACACTAATGCGGACAACAAAAATTCGTCATTGCTCCTCATTCGCGTTGGTTCGGGAGAGCCTTAACGCTCCATTAAAAGTTGTTAATGGAATTCTAAAACTTGTTACCAAATAATAAATTTATAAACTTAAAAGCAGGTTTGTCAAACCAGTTTCTGAGGTCATAGGTAAATTTTTAAATTAAGAGTATCAAAACAGGGGATTTACTCAATCCTATCAATAATCAATAATGTGATTAAAACGAGTTTCATCCGAATTTTTCGGTGAATATTCACCTTAATCTAATTTATAGTTGTCATAATTCAACATAAGAGTATGTAATAATTAAGTAGCAAGAAACTTAACGAAACTGAGTCTTAAGCAGTTAAAAATTGGTAAATAAAGACCCCTGAGGTTATGTCTGTCATATGCTAAACAAATTTATAGATCAAGTAGAAAGCACGATCATCAGCATCACTCAATTACACGATTCTTGAATTTTGACGTGGGAAAACAAGAAATTATCTCCTTAAGATAATAACTATTGCAATTAGCTTCTACATAACTTTATTTATGTACATATTTTCATTAAATTTACTAATTTCCAATATTTTCAGATTGGGCCTTACAAGTCTCAGCAAAGTGTGGATAGGCGCATGGTGGATTGGATTCGTCTTTGCAGCTCTCGCATGTGTTCTATTATCAATTCCAATTTTTGGTTATCCCAAATCACTGCCCGGCTCTGAAGAGATCAAACTAGAAAGAGTCTCTGAAGCCTATAATGGAAAATCATCCGAAAAAGAACAAAGCCAAAGTTTCACCAAATTAAAAGAACTTCCGAAAGCTCTGCTGTCACTTCTTCGAAATCCGACATTTTTCTTTCTTAATTTAGCTGGAGCATCTGAGGGGCTCGTTATTGCGGGATTTTCCGCCTTTTTGCCAAAAGAAATTGAAAATCAATTTAGCATTTCACCAGTTTGGTCAGCATTGATTATGGGAATTATTGTTGTCCCGGCGGGGGGTGGAGGTACATTTCTGGGAGGATATTTAATAAAGAAATTCGATTTGGCTTGCTCGGGTATTGTTCGAATGTGCCTTATAGCCACAACGATTTCGGCATTCTTTACAATGAGTTTCTTGCTGTCGTGTAGGAATTTGAGCTTTGCTGGAGTGACATCGGCGTATAACGGCATTGAAACAACATCAAATGTCAATACAATGATGGACTATGCATTTCAATTAGATGACACTTGCAACAGTGGCTGTCATTGCAGTCGAATGAATTATGATCCAATTTGTGGATCAGATGGCGTTATGTACTTCAGTCCTTGTCATGCTGGCTGTCAGGAAGAGCGGGCTTTTGGAGAGTCGAAGATCTATCTAAACTGTAACTGCATTAAGGCACCGGAAAATGCGACTTATGAAGCTATAAACACAATGTGCGAATCAGGCTGTTCACATTTGTGGTCTTTTGTATTTTTTTGTTTTATTCTGATGCTGTTTACATTTTTGTCCACGATGCCAGCCTTATCCGCAACACTGAGGTAAAGATAATAGGCCCTTTAAGTGTTCCTTAGGGTTACTCTTATTTCTTTTTTTTCAGATGCGTTCAAGATGAGCAGCGCTCGTTTGCCATGGGTATCCAGTGGATCAAAGTTCGTCTCTTGGGAACAATTCCGGCACCATTGATATTTGGATCCCTCATCGATGAAACTTGCATTTTATGGAAGGAAACCTGTGAAGAACACGGAGCCTGTCTTGTTTACGATAACAACAGCATGAGCAGGTATACAAGCAAAGTGCAACAGGTTGTTGGATTTGGCCATCGTTTATCTATTTTTGTTTTCATTCCTATAACAGGTCAATGTGGATTCTTGCACTCACTGGAAAAATATCATCGGTGTTGTTTTTCTTTGGCGCATGGTGGTTCTACATTCCCCCTAAGACTGTGAGTCAAAATAAGGGTGGGCGAGGGAATGCTATTAACAGTGACAACAATAGCCATGATGGTGTCTGTTATGAAGAAGATAGACGGTCACAACAAGAGCAACAAGTGCAGCCGTCCATTGAGAGAGATTTGATGAATGAAAATTTACAACATGCGCACAAATATCCTAACAGTAGCGGCCGATTTTAAATGACAGTATTCTATTGATAAATATTTGTTTGAAAGTGGTTTGGAAGTTTTGATTGCAAAAAAAAAAAATCAAATTCAAAAACACACTGCCATTTTCTAAGATATGCATTTGATAAATAATTGTTTTATTTTTATTGCGCAATAATAGATTTTAAAATATTTATACCTAAACATTTATTATTGTGATGATTATTTTTTTTTCATAGACTAAGATTTATCTTATAAGCTTCCATGGTAGATGTTAGATGTTTTTAGGAATGCTGTCATAAATGTCACATAGGTTTTTTTTTTACCGAAAACAACTTAATTATGTAAGTTTGAACTTCTTTAAGCAAGAAATGAGGTTATAAGAATTGATTCATAAAAGATTGTTTTTTCAATATTAAAAAATTAAAACACAACTCAAAAGAATATTTAATCTAAAGTAAGGTTGACAACTTAAATAACAATCTAAAGTTATCTGTCAAATTAAAGTTTAAAGATTTTATCTGGAAAATTTTAATATTTACTAATTTTATTGTTAAATTCTTTTGCCTTTGTATGTTTTGGCAAATATCGTTCAATATAATCCAAATCTCGAATTCAATGAGTATAAAATGGCGAATGCCAGCGAACTGTAAAGTTGGTCTTCAAATAATTAAGTTTAGTTGACACCTGTTCTCAAAGCAACTAACGAAAGACTGATATGAAAAAATAGTGACTGGTACAAAAGTAAATAACAGATAAAAATATCTTGGCATCAGTTCCTTTGGGGCTATGATGTTTGTCAGTTGCAAAAAGATAAGTGTCACATTACGAAGCATCATAAATGAGGTCTGTTCATGAACAACAGTATCTTCAAAATGCACGATTTTAATAATTTAAGTTCAAAGTTCTGTCAAAGTAAGGGAATGGAGATTGGACTAAAATTGCTAGAATAATGGTGTAAGAAGAAAAAGAACAGACCAACTGTCAATATCTACCAATTTGTCAATTGTAAAGTGAGTGGGAGAAGAGATAGATAGAAGATATTGCAGAAAAATTAAAAGAACACATTTTTGCTATTTTTTTAATCACGAGCAGATCCTTTTTTTATTGCATAGAAAATATATTAGGTCTGTTCCTTTATTTGAATTTCTATGATTTTCTGTGCATTTTAATCGGAAGTTCTGTATAAACTCATTTACAACAAACATTTTTGAAATAAGATTGGACTAAAAATCACAAAAATTTAAAGTAAAGGAACACATAGGGTTATTATATATTTGCCCAACAATTGTAACTGTTAAGGTCTTTTTTTCTTAAAGGAATTATTTGGTACTTGCACTGTTCTACCTCTACCGAATCAATTTAATTTTTTTTTCAAATATCGAGGTAATTCTTGAATACGCCAGTGGCTTTGGATAAAATTGATAGAAATTGACACTTTATGTCAAGTAAATGAACACACCTATTTCAAAAAGGGATCTCAGAAGGAATAATTTATTTGGACAAACTGGATAAAATCGATTTTAATAAAATATTCAAGAAAAAAATAAAGTAAAAACTTCAAACTTGAATCCAAAAATGAAAAACAATATTGTTTATTTTAGTTCAAACCACAAAAAAAAGAGAAAACGGCGCATTATAGTACTTTTAAAATTAAAATTAAACCATTTTTAGAAATTAAGAAAAAGTTTATAAAAAAAAATAAGACATTTTTGTAAGCATAACTTTTGTAATTTCATAAACTTTTAATATTACGTAAATTTTTGATAAAATATTTTTAAATAGATTACTAAGTTTAAAATAAATGTCTATAACTAAGTGTTCTAAAATTGTATTGTGTTTTTATTTGAAAAATATAAAGAAAAAGGGCTGATCTGATTGAACAATCATCATCAATAAACATACACACTGAATAATGGCACAGGAATACATTTGGGTTCTATTCTATAGACAAATTGGTTCTTACTAAAAAAGATGTTTTTTGATTGGGGTCAAAAATCGAACTGAGCAAAAGTTTTTTTAAATTCAGGGGAAAGATTCTGTTTTTAACGAAATGAAAGTGAAGGATGGTTTTTCAAAAACGAAAGAAATCGTGCGAAAGCTAGGGCTGCAATTTCTAGAACTAGTTCGATAGCCCGATTAAAAAAAATTGTGTAGCCCAAAATCGAAGCCGAAAAAGTAGCCTAAATATCAATAAATGTTTGTTATAAAAATGGTAATTATGTAAAAAAAAACTGATGAATTAATGCAGTTGATTCGGTCAAAACCAATGGCAGTGACTAAAAAGTGATGCCATATTACGGAATGCGTTAATTATGATTGGGCTGTCATACTGAAATTGCTGTCGGTAATTTTGGAAAAAACAGCCCAGTTTTCGATAAGTAGCCCAATCAGGGCAAGCCTGGCGAAAGAGAAAGTTGGCATTCTATATCGCATTTTCTTAAATTTATTTGGTTCCCTCAAGTTTGAAATCTTCTGCTAAGCATTTGAGATTTGATACTTTTAAGTGCTTGGGAATATGGTTAAAGATAAGATAGATGCAGATGGTAAATATTCGAATAAAGAAAAGTGGTGGAAAATTATAAGTAAATATATAATTTAGTATACAAAATTATATATAACCTAATCGATTTATTCATGGTGAAATGAATACCCTCTAACCGTATAGAAATTTCAGAGGGCTATGACCTTTTCTCAGATCATTCTGCCGTCGTACTCATTATGAGCGAAAGCTTTGTTAAAATTGAAAAACCACCAAGGTTAACAAACAGTAAAACCAACTGGGATGGATTTAAAAAAGATATCGAGGACAACGTTGAGTTAAGGGTATCATTACAAACGCCTCTTGAACTTGAAGACGCAGTAGATACCTTTGTTCATATGATACAAAAAGCAGCTTGGGATAACACACCTTATCAAAGGCTAATGCCTCGCTTTAAAGATATAAAATATCCGCAAGAAATAAAAGATTTAGTGAAAGAGAAACGAAAAGCACGTAAAAAATGGCAGCAAACCCGTGCTCCTCAACACAAAGCTCATTTAAACCGCTTGAGTAATATGCTAAAAACGGCTATATCAGATTTCAAAAACCTTGAAGTTGAAAATTACCTTGAAGGCTTGACAGCAGGGAAAGAATCCAACTACTCACTTTGGAAAGCTATAAAAACGACGAAAAAACCAAAGCTTCCAGTGCAACCGATTAAGAAAAGCCAAAATGAATGGGCTAAAAGTGACAAAGAAAAAGCCACGGTATTCGCCGATTACTTAGAGGAAACATTTAAGCCGTTTGATGGGCAAGAACTCAACGAAAATATTAATATGAATTTTACCTCTAATGAAAGCTACATAACGAGAAATGCTACACTTGCCGAATTAAAAAGAGAAATAAAGCTCCAGGATATGACTTAATAACGGCAGAGATTTTAAAAATGCTCCCTCGTAAAGGGTTTATCAACCTCCTTTACATAATAAATGCCGCCCTAAGGTTAGAATATGTTCCGAGCCAATGGAAAGTTGCGGAAATCATAATGGTATTGAAACCTGGCAAACCATCTCACGAAAAGAAGTCTTACAGGCTTCTTCCTATTATATCAAAAGTTTTTGAAAGAATACTACTCCTGCGCCTGCAACCGATAATAGAAGAGAAACAATTAATACCTGAACATCAGTTCGGATTTAGAAGCAAGCATTCGACAATTGATCAAGTGCATAGAATTACTGACGTAATTGAGAGAGCTCTTGAAGAAAAGAAAATCTGTTCGACTGTCTTTTTGGACGTGTCGCAGGCGTTTGACAAGGTGTGGCACGAAGGCCTCAAATTCAAATTAAGAGACAAGTTCTGCCTGAAGGACTTTACAATATTCTTAACGGATATCTAAATGAAAGACTTTTTCGTGTAAGACACGGAAATGACTATTCTGATTTCAAAGAAATAGTGGCTGGGGTACCACAAGGAAGTGTATTAGGTCCAGTTCTGTACCTTTTATTTACACGCGATATACCTCAAACAGAAGACACTATTGTAGCCACGTTTGCTGATGATACTGCAATACTAGCAGTAGGCAAAATGATTAGCGAAGCTACAATTAAATTACAAAATGCTCTTAATAATGTTAATGAGTGGACGAAAACAAGGCGAATAGTGCACAATGAACAAAAGTCAGTCCACGTGGACTTTACGTATACAAAAATAAATAGATTACCCGTCTTTCTTAATACCGCTCGTGTTCCATTTGCAAATGAGGCAAAGTATCTGGGAATGACTCTAGACGCGAAATTAAAATGGAAGCCGCACGTGAAAAAGAAATGCGAAGAACTAAAAAGTAAATTAAGAGATATGAACTGGTTACTCGGTTAATATCCAAAGCTTAGTATTGAAAATAAATTGATTTTATACCGACAGGTTCTTAAACCTGTTTGGACGTATGGTATAAAACTTTGGGGTTGTACCTGCGATACAAAATTAAATAACTTACAAACGTTTGAAAATAAATTGCTTAGGTCATTTGTAAATGCTCCATGGTGTATAAGAAACGAAGATCTTCATAGGGATCTCGGGATTCCTACGGTGCGGGAGGAAATAAAAAGTTTCGCGCGAAAACATAGAAATCGACTAATAGAACACGCTAATTCAACGATTATTGACATTCTTGACAAGTCGAATCTAGTACGCCGTCTGCAAAGAACAAAACCTTCCGACTTGGTGCGGTGAACAGAAAACGGCTTTAAAATCGCTGATTAAGCAGGAACTTTCACCGGAAAGTAACCTGCAACACGTTACTTAACTTCGTTAAAAATAAATTGCTAGATAAGTTTCAACTTAGTTGCAATCGGGAAGTGGAGGTGGTTTTAGTGTAGTAAGAATCTCACACTTCTATGAGCACGCGTTTTTCGGTCCTCATAGAGCCTGAATAGCAGGTTTTGCACCTACCCACAGGAAAATAACCACAAAAAAGAAAAAATATAACTTGAACGGCCTTAACAATTAATTTAGGAATTATCTCTAGGTCTCGAAAAATTAAAACATGAATACAATAAACGAAAATAAATTGAAATTTGTAAGGAAGTCATAATTTAGTCAAATAACACTCATCCTGATTTAAGTGTTATAAAACTATTGACAAATCAAACCATTTATTATTATTATTATTATTATTTATTATATTAAACATTAATGTACAATATAATACTTAAAGCTAATAGCTACCAGGGCTTCTAGCTGGTCAAACCATTTATTCTTGGTGTCAATTCTCAATAAATATATTTCATATTATTCGAAAACGCCCGTAACTTTGGCTTCAATCAAAGAAATTTAAATGCAGAAATAGTATTTAATACATACAGATTAAATTTTTGTAATAAAACCAATTTCAATAAAATTGCAGTAAGGCAAATCAGTCTTGCAATATAGTTTGTACAGATTTCCGTTATTTTTCGTTCAATCTCTGCTGTTCTTGATCTTTTTCGACCAGATTTGTCGACTTTTATAGGCAATGTGCTGGCATATTCTACCATTTTTTCTTTTAAATAAATTTTGTCCAATGGAAACTGAAACTCTTGCCAATTATTCTATCTTCCTCTGTAGAACGGTCAGTTCTTAATAACAAGTCTGAATATCTGCTATTTTAGCTGATTAAAGGTATTTTTCTTTTTCCTGCACAAAAATATATTAAAAATTAATGAACGTTTGACCTTTTCACCAAAAGCCTTGTTACAAATGTGCAAAACAAGAAATTTCACGATACAAATTTTCAAAAACGCTGATAATAAAAATTTCCATAAAAAGAAATGGAATCATCATAAAAAACTTTTTTCAATTGATTCCCTTTCTAATTTTTAAAACTTAAACCACCAATTTAGATTCAACCAAAATAGGTTGTTATAGGTTAATACTGATCGTAATAATTTGATCACCCACTGTTATTTTAGAGACATAAGAATGAGAACACAACACCATGTTCTTCTCCCCAAATTTTCTCTTATAAAAACCAAAAAAGCGATTTTGTTGTCACAAACTAATTTACATACCTAAACACAACTGGTCCTTAACTCACCAATCTGAGCTGAGGGTTAAATGGATTCAAATCGGTGGTGTAACTCTGATTGAAATATTTTATTTAAAATTTTTATCATTAGGTCTGTTCCTTTACTTTGAATTTCTGTGATTTTCTGTGCATTTCTGCGCATTTTATTCCAAAGTACTGTCGAAATTCATATAACAAAACAATTTTTGGACTAAAAATCACAGAAAATCAAAGTGAAGGAACATACATCATAGGTCTGTTCGTGTACTTCCCATAACTACGAAATGTATGCTAATTTTATTTTCTTATATGAGCTATGAAAGAACTTTGGGCTAAATTCGTAGAAATTCGTAGTTTTAGGAGGTACGCGAACAGACATATTATTGGGAAACATTGATATTCTAGCAAGTACATTTAAACAAAATAAAACAAAAATAAAAATTTGTATTTTCACCATACAACATCCCTGGTGAAAACAAACTTCACCTTATAGGTAGGTTCTGTTCATACTGTTTAATTTAAAAATTCGCCGCAGACAATCACACCAGATTAACTGCGCATGAATATACCTGCGCATTTGTGTTTTCATAACAAAACAAAAAAAAAAACAAAAATAAATTCATGTTCTAACTTCATCATGGAATATTGCATTATGGTCTTTGTTATTATTTATGAAATGATTGTCTATTATGAAGGCTTTTGACATACATCTTCAATCTTTTTAGTATTAAAAGATCTCAAAAATGTAACTTTGGTAAGTTAAATTGAAAAAGAACATTTTGGTATTCCTTATAACGGACTTTAAAGTAAGGTCGTGTGTCAATTACATTAAAATTTTGGTTAAATTTGGTCCCAGTTAAATTTTATCCATTTTTATAGAAGTGAATAAAATTTAAGGATTTTGCGTGTCAGTTGAATTTACTGGTATTTCTTAAAACATAGGTACAATTCCCCTTAGTTTTGTTGTTGCATCTATTCAGTAATGACAGCATTCTAAACAAACAATACCGTTGGCAAAGTGAATGATCATCTGAAAAAGTATTTTTAACAAATTTTTGTACATTTATCACTGGCGAACGGCAGTGAAACTTGAAATTTTAAAAGGAGATCAGTCAAAGCGCCGCAATCATTTGAAAAATGAAATTTATTGAATATTTTTTTATCTTTTGAGTTCAAATTTCATTGACTTATTTTATGGCTTTTGCCTTTTTTTTTACTTAATTTTTTTTAATCTTTTGCAATAGGGTTCATGACTTTATGACCCTCACTCCTTCATAAGCATAGAAATGTCGCAAATTAATCACTGGCTAAGATTTAACGAGTTTCTAGCAGGTTAAATAGTTACGTCCATATTCACCTCACTAATGTCAAAATGTAGCTAAGGGTTCAAATTTAACCATATACTTTAAACACAATTGACATACGGTCTAAGTGAATAAATTAAGTAAAGATAAGTTGACCTAAAGAGCTTTAGTTTTCAAATATTTACAATTTTGTATATTTATAAAAAAAAAGATTGGTATCAGTTTTAGATTATTAAAAGAGTGTGAGTGAGTGAGGATAAGAACAGCATTTGAATGTGCCGAAGTGTGGCCCCATTAGATTTTTCATCAATGACTTAAAAACTTCTTGCGAATATGTTCAAAGTTTAATTTGCTTTAAATTCCCTCTAAAGACAAGTGATTCCCAGGATTGTGTTAGTAAAATTAGGAGTTTTCCTTTGGTGGTGGAGAAGTACTTGCAAGTACTTTGCTAGCTTTTTTCAATGGAACGCATCAAACTGCTTTCCGATGTGAAATGTATCTACTCGTACTCGCACATGAGAGCATGTGCAGTTGGTAGTACTAAATAATGGTTTTCATCTACTCATAAGTACTTTACCAACTTTGCCACCTCCAAAGGAAAACGGCTGTTGTAATAATAGATGGACATGGCTAATACTACGTTTTCATTAGGCCAAATGAGGTAAATTCGCTAAAAATTTCTAATTTCGATACGAAATCATTGACATTTCTGTCAATTTGAATGGATAAATTAATCTCAAGAAACTTACTTTAAAATTCGAAGGATAGTAAAACTTTTTTCGTTTTAAAGATAAGATTGAGTTTTACAATTGTATATAAAAGTCAAAACTTGCATTTTATTTTCGTTGACATGGTCAACCTAAACAAAAATAAACAGTGCTGCGTTTTCCAGAAAAGCTTGTTTACAAAAGACCGAGACTTCAAGTTACATAAAAGAAAGAAGTCTGGGATGGTTAAATCAGGCGCTCTTGCTGGCCATGCTAAATAGTCAAAACGAGAGATTACGCGACCAGGAAACACTTCTTTCATAATATCTATGTAGGTTCGCATCGTATGTACTCTTGCGGAGTATAGCGTTCCCTTTGCTTGTCTGTTTGTACATTGCAAGCTGTATATGTATAGTTCATAAATGTTAAATATGATTGACGAACGACGTCATTTAAATTATTTTTCACCACCTTGTATTTATAAAGAACATCCATTTCAGTTAGCTTGTCGTAGTGAGATAGACCGGAACGATAAGCATCTATGCCAGTTTATATTTCTGAAACCTCGGAGGACTCCAAGCGCTGAGAAATATGTAAAAATAGGATTCCTCTAAAATATATTTAACTTTTCCCCTAAAAAACTGAGACTGAAATTTTTTGAATTATCTTGCTCAATTATTTATGTCGTAGTAAATTACATAAGAAGAAAAGGAAAAGAGGGTTGGTTTGAGTTCTATGTGAGGAATTCTGTTTATATTTTACTTTTTACCCACTTGCATCCTGTTCTTTCAAAGAACGAAGGAAAATTACTGAGCGCTCAAAAAATATGAACTGACTTAATACATATAAGGTATGTTTGTTAACGTGAAATTTCTTGCAATATTTTTAAAATTAACTGCCATAGAGAAATACGATACCTACGATTGCAGCTAATTTACTGCTTTGAAGTCTTTTAACAGCTTGAAGTTTTTTTACTACTGGATCTTTTTACTTTTATAAACTTTTTGAAGACTTAAGGCCTAACTTCACTTGTTCAGTTTATATTTTAGGAGTGCTAACTGGGGAATTCTCTGAGCGCTCAGAAATATAAACTGGACAATTCATTGCACTTTTGTACAGAAATGAAAAATACAAATATATGCTAGCGACACTTACGTGCGAAAAACATTAACGCGGTCAATTAACTGTTAAATATCAAAATGCCGAATTTATGTAACATGCCTGCTTTTTCCAAACTCAGACGTCACACCATAAACAGAAACTGTATATAAACTCACCACGAATAAAAGTCATCATAATACAGCTGACAGGCGCCATTACAGTATTTTTCAATTCGCCGCAAAACACATGTTCATTTTACGGTTATAGTCGTTTCTTTCATACACTCAATCATTCCAATTGGAATATTGTTTTCCTTCACACACATTGATTTATCGTCAATTCTCTTCTCGAGTTCATTTTCGTTAACTATATTTTCCCCTTTGATGCACTTTTTCATTCAAGTTTTCAATCAGTCGTACGGTGAATTTATAACGAATTGGTTAGAACTGCGGATAATTTCAACGAAAAGAAAAAAAACAAGTACTTTTTTATAACATTTTCTAGACAATTTTCGGTCATTCAACTATAAATAAACAAACAAACAAAAATAAACCATACACTCGTGAAGATAAACGTTATTAAACTCGCAAACGAAATGTCGCCGAGACATTTCTTCTGTCAACTTCCAGAATTAAACGGAAAGTTAAGTGGATGATGCTGTTGATGATGGTAGAACAATGGAATTTATGTTCACCTGTTTTTTTTTTTAGTTCTCGTGTAAGAGCGGTCTAAACCAGAATTTTTCATGAAATAAATGCGAGTGTGCACTTTGCAGTAAGAAAATCTGTTATTTTCGCCTTTCGGTCGATGATGCATACATAATGCATGTGGTTCGCGTTTGTCTGTCAAAAATGTTTTCTTTGTTTTTATGGATTACATAAAAATAAACAAAAATATCTGAGAAAAATAAGTAGGAGAAAGCGAGTTTAAAAAGGACAACAAAAAGAGAAGGAGAAATCAAAATCGAATCGTGCAAAAAACATCATTTTTGATGTTACAGTGGAAAGAAAAGTGACAGAATTATTTTCATACTTTTTTGTTGTTGCTATTTATTTAAAGAGGTAAATAAAAAAAAAAAAAATAAGTTAAAATCAGGAAAACCTGTTAAAAAGAAAACCTTAATAAAAGTAGAGCAAATCATCCGTTGGTTTGGTGTGAACCCCTCTTGATAAATCAATCTCCATCAAACGAATTAATAAAAAAGAGAAACGATAAATTATTAAATAATAGCACAACCTTCCTTTCACACAAATAAAAAAAGAAACAAAAATTGTACATGTTATTTTTCTCTTCTTTCACTTTCACCTCCCGCGTAGGCCGTAGTCCGTAGTGTGTGTCAAGTCAAAGCTTAAAAGTGAGATTTATTATTATTTTATAATTGATCCACAATTGGGTCTCTGAATTCGTTCATAATTCCATTTATGAATAAATTTTCGTTAATTTTTTCGCGAAGTGAAAAGTATATTTTTCTGTCGTCAAAAAATTGTCCAATATCCCCAAAGTGAATCCATTCAGCAAACAAAAAGGATAAAAACTTTAAAACTTAAATAAACTTTTTGGGTGAGCGAGTTGATTTTTTTTTATGAAATGAAATTTGTTATCATTTTATTTATTTACAAGCAATCGTTTCTACCTAGGTTGACATCACACCACATATGCTTTTAATATTTGCTTTCCATCAACTTCCTAGCTACCCATGGGGGCAGATTTGTTTTTTTTGTATGTTTTTTTTTTTTTTCTTTTGTCACCTCGTTCTATATACATCCACTTTCATCTCAACATCACCATAAATTATTCGAAATCGGAAGCCCTAATTAGCTCTCTTCGTCATACGATAACGATATAAATAAACATGGTAGGTAGGCAGAAGGTCTGTTCACGCCTGGGGGCTTTGAGATTCCTGCAGTTATTATTAGAGTTATCCTTTAATTTGCTAGGTATATTATGGTGGGATGGTTTTCACTTCAATCTCTATCTCTCTGTCTATTCTCTCTCTCTCCTTCTTGAACACAGCGATAGGGGATTGATGGGGGGATGCCCTTGTCGAAGAAGATTTCTGTTGAAAAAAATCCTTGAGACATCTTTTTGCGAAGGATGAAAGTGATGGGAATAGTGGATATAAAAACAAAGATGGGAACCTATCAGAAGAGGCGATTTAGCAAATGGAATGATTTATTCAAGGAATTTTCTTACTAATATTGAAGTTTTCTCTTACCTACTCAAAAATAAGAATTTGGAGAACGTTTGCCTGGTACTTTTGCTAAATAAAAATGAACGGATTACTTTTAGATATGCGTGTCTATAACAGGTGATTCATTTCGAACTTTTTTTTAAAATTAAAATTAAGAACATACAATGAAATTGGATAGTGGAATCTTTGTTATGACTGGGCAGGTATCACGTTGCCATAAAGTGCCCAATCTGGCCATTATGGCCCTCTGCTTTGAGTGTTTGCCCTCGGTCCAACCAGAAATGGCCCACTAATCTTAATTTTCTATTTTCAAAAAAAATATTTTTTACAGAACAATTATTGAGGCTGTGAGTGCAAAAGTGGTAACCCACTTTTTTTATAATATTTTTCATCTTTAACTGATCTTAAATACTATTTAATTTTTTAAGGACAATAACTCACATATTTGGAAGACAGAGATATTTAAAAATTTAAAATTTTGGCTTTTGATGCATAAATGTAAAAATACGAGATAAATATGCCAAAAATGAAAAAAAATGGGTTACACTCCTTTTTGAACTCATGGCCTTAATTACAGGAATGAAAAGGCAAAGACATTTGAAAGTATAACTGAATTAGAAAGTGAGTGCCTACCCAATTATGTATACCTTCTTATACCTGTTATGTAACCTATTTTTTTATAGTGACAACTCTCAATCACCCGAAACAACATTGTGTGTTTTCTCACATTTACTTTTTGAGAAAAATTTCATTTAAATGTTGACCGTGACTACGCGGCCGTCCCGTCGTCCACCATATATGGTCTACTCGGAAGGTCCAATTTTGAATAACTTCCGCATTGTCCAGTGATGAGGCCCATTTATTGCTCAATCTCAATATGTAGGTTTATCAATTAACACAACTGACTCGAATTACCATTGCATCCACAAAAATGCACTTTTGGGGGTGTTTTAACGTGTGTGTATCGGACTTTTTTGACCGCGGAGCTATGGCACACAGCGTGCAATAAAAAAGTTTCGGTTACCTGTCAACGACCATACACGGCGCAGTCGCGGCCGACATTTGAATGGAATAATCTTCAAAAAGTAAATGTAAGAAAACAGAAAATGTTCTTTTGGGTCATGGGTTCATAGTCAATAGCCATAGTAAAGATTCTATAAAAAAACTCTAAATAAAACCCCTTCCTATGTACATTTATTTACTCGATAACTTTCTATCTTAATCCAAAATTAAGATGCAACAAAATCTTAGTACATATCTTTGGTTAGAGCGTGTATAGGTTGTTGAAAATAAAAGAAAAAATTGTAAATATATTTTTTTTTTTAAATATTTAAAATAATAAAAATATTAAAAAACAATGGAAACACTTACAATTACATGGCCAAAGCTATTTTTTAATCCAGGAATCCATTCTTTCTTTTGTTTTTTTTTTTTGTTAGGACTGTTAATTATTACTTTTATAAATTTTGAATACACAAAGATGACATTAATTTACTTAAAAAACAAGAAATAACTTTAAGCAAGAGGAATAAATTTGTACAAGGCGATTGCAAACTGAAAGGTTCGTGCAGATTTGTACATACAAGGCCCATTCACAACTGAATATGTCACTTTTTTTGGTGGGAAATGTGTACGTTCAAGCATAAAATCTGAAAATTTAAATCCGTGCCTTCAAGGATCCAGAAATCTGAATTGGTCAGCTGTATTATTATAAAAAAACTAAAAATTCAGATGACTTTTCGTTACGTTTTCAGATAAAAATTTTCATCTGAAAATTCAGATGACAGCTAAAAAACAAGACAAAAAAAAAAAAAAAGAATTTGCACATAGAAGCTGAACTTAATAGTAGATGCAGCATTTTGTGTTCTGCTGTCGGTATGGTACGGCTTGTTGTTTTTTTTTTAAGATTTGTTTTCTTGTAAGTGAATAAAATTAAAATAAAGATTGAAAAGTAGTTTTTTCTATGGCATTTCGACTTAAGTTTTTCTTTAACAAAAAGTGAAAGTTTTCTCCATTTTATTTATAATAATTACATTTGGTGGAAAAACGCGATGAAGACGTGCATTTGGGAGTAATAACTTTTAAGATTTGTTGGTTGTGAGTAAAAAGTGTGGCTTCAATTATTTTCAAAAGTATTATATTCCAAATAAAAATAAGGAACAAAATTTTTCCAGTTGACTTACATATAACTTCATCCTCAGAGCCACTTATTTTTTATTTAAATTTAATCTTAATTTTTAATTTCCGACAAAAAAAGTTCTTCCTTATATTCACTGTAAGTAAAATCAGCAAGTAAGCAGAAGATTTTGGCAGAAAAAAAATGTATGACATTTGGCTGAAATTTCAGATTCTTTGTGCGTTCAACGTTACGATTCAGTACTGAATTTTCAGATTTCTTCCGATGAACGCACCCAATCTGAATTTAAAGGTGTGTTTAGTAATAGGTGTGTTTCTATAATGTTAAATTGTGACGGGTAGGGATGAAATCCACTCAAAGAAGAAAAGCTGGTAAAATGTCGGGAACGATTTGGGCAATAATTTGCACCACGCCAAAAGAAACTGACTAGAGTTGCCGTAGGGCAATCATAAGTCAATCAATATTTAAAAAAAAAAACACTTTACAAGAAATTGAATGTTAAGAAAAAGAAAAAAAAAATAACCAAAGCAATATTATCCAAATATAAAGTCATAAAACTTCAAATTGTTTTAAAAAAAGTTTTGGTAGTACCTTAATAACATCTCTCAATTGCCGGAAATTTAAAGCGAAGGTCAACAAGATTTTGCGAAACTACTTTTTTAACTTTAAAGGCTCTCTCAAACTAACGCGAATTCGGAGCGAATCATTACAATAGTACAAAATATGTCAAATACACAACGTTAAACAACAACAAAATATTCTCGTCGGCGAATGTTTCTCGTTGGTTTGGGAGAGCCTTTAAAGGCCGCTTGCCGCTCAGTACGTGTCCACGACAACACAATCCTATATGTTTTAATCTTTTGTTGCCGCTTAGAATGGTGTTATGCAGCTCTAACGCTTTGGTACTCTTTATATGGCTTCTGTGAACAATTACTTTAATCTTTTGAATATTCATAATTATTATTTTTATTGGATGATTTTATTGAGATGATGACTCATTGTCATTGTATGTTCTTATTTTGTGACTGGTTAATATACTTTGTTGTTTACCGCACCTCTGTTGAGTCGAATCAAATTTCATAAAAAACATTTCTGTGTTCTTATACCTATCATTTAATTTTTCGTTTTTGGCAATCAAACCCAATGTCGAAAATGTCATAAATCCAAATTTACAGGGGACAAGACAATATTTATGTCAACAAAGCTATGATTCGAAATCCCTACATTATGTGCATACATTAGGGTGGTCATTAGATCGCTTTTTTTTTTAGTTTTTATATTTGGATGGGCCTAATCAGCTCTAAATTTGTCAGATTTTTGTCTTCACAGCCTATAGTGGGGTAAATTAAATTAAATATATATTTCATTTTGCATACTAGGACGTTCGCGAAAAATCTGCCAACAAAGGTCGAGTTCGTAAATGTAAATGTTCGGTAACACGAAAAAATTCATGTTCCATTTCTTTTGGCAAAAAATATCCGATCTACAGTTTTTCCACTTTATATGAAGCGTGGGTGCTTGCTTTCAACAGTGAGAGCAAATTTTACAAAAAAAGTAGGTACATTAATATGTAGTACCATTTTTAACAATTGTTTTTGGCAGTGATGCAGTATGTTTACATTTACGAACTGGAAGAAACTCAGAGCATGTAGGTTGGAAGTAGACAAAAAAATTCTTGACGAAGGGGTGCAACATTTCTTAAATTTGAAAAACAAGTTCAATTTTTGTTTGGAAAATCTGAAAGTTTGAAACTAACTTCTGTTGAAATTGTTTAGTAAAGCTATAAACATGGACTTGCCGTTATTTTTAAACATTTTTTTCTATTTTATGCAATTTGTTTTTGTAAAATCTCCTCTCCCGTCTCAGCGGGATTTTCTTCTCTAAATTTTTTGGAAGATTTTATGTATGCAAACAAAAATGTAAATTTTAATCACACCTACAGTGACTAATAGGGGATGAAAATAAAAATTCATTCATAACCGCTTAAGGCTCATACACGATGACCTTTTTTTAACGACCACCCCAATGTACATACATGTCCTTAACGAGGAAGTGAGTTGTGTATTTTTTGTAGGTAGGTGATAAATTTGTAAGCAAAAATATGAAAGCCTTATAATAATAATGAATAAATAAACAACCTACACCAATGAAAATTATTTTCTCCCTTCTCCTTGGCACTTTATCAATCCTTCTAAGGGTTTCCCTTATCGATTTATTAGCAATTTTTGTTATTGTAAATTAGAGTTGTAGAAACGCAGTTATGTATGTACATAATGTTTGTGTGTATGTTTTGACAGTTTGGGGAGGAGATTCTTTAGATTCCTTAGTTGGGAAAATTATAAGGGTATCAAATTGTGTTTAAATGATTTATTAGGCATGCAAAGTGAATCTATACCTAATTGACAGTTAATCAATCAAGTTCAATCATAGAGCGATAGAATTATTATTTTCCCTTTAAAGGATATCAAAGCAACTCAAATTGTACCTATGTACATAATAGAGATATACCTACTTAGGTTAGTTAGTTTGTCAGCATAGTTATTCTGACATTTTAATGCCATCACCTGTCAAAATATCATGTTTTAGAAGTTGGTAGATGTTGTTAAGATCAGATTCATGTGAGTCGACTCATTTTGACGTCTCTCTTTTTAATCTCAATTTCATTTCTTACTTCCTTTTATGAACTCTGACAGAACTTTGCTCTTAAATTGGTAGACATTACTTCTGTTCGTTTTCCATTGCTATTTCTACCAATTTTAGTTCAAAGTTCTACAAAAAATTCATACATACAAATTTTATTGGATTTTAAATTGGTAGAAATTTACAGTTTTGGCAGTTTTTCGCATAAAGTTAAAGAAGGTGTGTTCCTTAAATTATTCGCACTATCTCGGAATAAATGTCAAATTGTGACAGGTGGGAATGAAATCCGTTCAGAAAGAAGAAAAACTGTCAAAGTGTCGGAAACGGTTTGGGCACTAATTTGCACTAATTTGCCCTAATTTGCACCACGTCAAAAGAAATATTTGACTAGAGCTGCCGTAGTGCAATCATAAGTCAATACATTTTTTTGTAAAATCACTGTACAAGAAATTGAATGTTAAGAAAAAAGAAACGTACATGTATTAAAATGATTAGAAGTTAAAAACAAAAATAATATAATATACAGTGTCTTGGCGCTGTAAGTTTAATTAGTTGTCGGTATCTATCGTTTGAAAATAATGCGTCTTAGAAGGGTTCAACAGCATCTAACTGATGAGCCCAACTGTTGTACCTGGGCGAAACGCATTTGGACTAAAGGTAGCAAAATCTTTATTATGAATAAAAATGAGTAAACTTAAACAAATGAATATTCTTTAAGTACATATTAAATCATGAAACATCAATTTGCTAAAAAGCTACAATAAACAAGAGTTACACAAATTTTCATTACTAAATTTTCTTCTTCGGAAAAAGATTTGCCTAAACGACACATGCATTTTTAGAAAATCATTTGATTGATAAAAAGATAAATAAACTAGTAAATTATACACATCTACCAAAAAAAAAAAAAGTAACACTTGGGTAACCCTAGCTATTTGTATTCTGTTTGGTTATTCAACTTCAAACTTAAATTTTTTTCAAATCTGACATACGAACACTTGGCATTTGACATCCAGTACAAAACAGCCACCAGAAATTTCTTGGACAAAATCTGGCAAGTAGGGGAAAATTTTTCCTCTCTCATGAGCGCCCTCTTTGGTCTGAAAAAGTACAAACTTTCACTTGTGGAACGACTTCGCAATAAAAATTACTAAATCTGGCGGTTTTAAACTGTTTGAAACTTGTTCTGGAACACACCTAGTGTCGCTCTTATTACAAAGTGTCTGCTGTCATCTGTCACTTTTAAACAAAATATTCTACAAATACGAAAAATTTATTTTCGATTACCCAATTTTTGAAGACATGCGTGGTTTAATTAACCTGAGGAAATTATAATTTTTTCTTTGAATGTTCTTAGGCACTAATTTACCCTTCATCTAAAAAATTATATTTGTTTTATTTGGCAAGAAATGAAACGGTGGGAATTTGTTGTGTGAATTCTCATTTACTTTGCGACATAATTATTACTAACATTCTATGGATATACTATGTATAAGTATGTTATTGGTTTAATTTAGTATGCTTGCGTGTGGAAAGAAAAAAGATGTTTTCCACACGAGTCGTTGCTATATTATATTCTTTATATATACATAGCTAAACCTATGTATGCTTACATATTATTTTAATTTGACTTACTCGTACAATTAAACAAAGACAGAAATGATAATTCATTAGAAAAATTAAGAACAAGAGAAACTAAGATAAAATTGACTGATTAAATATATTTTTTTCTGTGTTATGTAGAAGGTCTTTTTTTCTTACTTTTCTACTATGAATGGGACCAGCTTATTTTTGTAAATTAGGGTGGTCCTTAAATTGGATATTTTCTTGGATAGCCCTCATTCGATCAAAAACATAAAAAAACAATTTCCCTATTTTTTTCAGATTTTTATTTCACTCCCTTGGTCTCCCTCTTTTCACTTCATGGTAATTATTATGGAGTTAAGGTGATTCTTATAACAGCCGAAACAAATTTAAATGTATAGACTAGAGTCAGACAAAACAAAAATCGAATTGCAGGGGAGTCTATTTCCCCCCGTTCAGACAGGAGGAAAAAATGATTTTAAAGTTACTTATTTTTTAAGTTTGAAAATTAGTTTTTCAAAAAACTATTTTTAAAAGAAAAACTGTACCTAAGTGTTTCGACTTTTTTTTTAAATATTTTTTCCTGTTTTGTGTAAAATTTTAGAAAACTACCCCTCCTGTCTGAGGACATAATGATTTACAGATCTAATTTGGTTTTCTGATAATCTTTTATTTTGTGCTACAAGACTCTTTCAAAAATATTACCCAAATTTAATAACACATTTAATCCCGAATAAGTTTCGAATTTTTCCAGATCAAGTAGGTGTTATTAATACAGTTATTAATGATAGAGGAGCTAGAAATTGAGGAATGGTATAAACATTTTTTTAAATTATAAAATTAGAAATTCCATCTTAAGCTGTAGATTTTTTGTTTTTTGGGTTGGAAATTATTGAACTTATCAGTTCAGAAGACGCAAACTCATCTTCAGAACAAGAGGAAGCAGGATTGGTATCAGAAAATTGTGATATAACAGAGTGAGATTTCCAAGTTAAGAACGCATTATTTCGAGTTGATCTCTAAATAGTTTTCGGAATTGAATTGGAGAATAAAATATGAGTAAAAGTTCGTGTGAAATTTTTCAAATGCATTTAACATTCCTGGATTTATTGATGTAAAATGTTTACATAAAACACAGGGGCAGATGACTGATTGATCGCTCGTTTGCCGTCGGTGATTCTAAATATTTTTGGTGCTTAAGTCTATTTCTGAATTGTTTCTTCTACTGAATTCTAATCTGATCTTTATTATTTTCCTTAAAAAAGTGATGCGGAAAGAAAGAGAATTATTAACAGGATTAATTTTATTACCTTCTCTATGGGAATGGAACTTTTAAGCCATGCTTTCCATATCTTCCTGAGTTTAAGAAGCTTAACTCTTTCCTCGCTCTTATGGAAGATTTTTTTTTCGAGTGGAGCTAAATACAATCCTCGACGGAATTGGAAAATTGCTTGAAAAAGTATTCTATCTCGTCGTTAGAGAGGTTTCTGTTTAGAGAGATGTCAAGTGAAAAAAGTTTCTGTGAGAAATCGGCCTTAAATTGTATCCTTAAATGAAATGTTTGAAGGAGCATAAGTCACCAAAAGGGGAAATATTAGAGATTTCACGAGACAGAAAAGTTGTCTGAGAAGAGATGTGCTGTTAAGCAACTAAAATTTCGATCAGCATGTTGTGGGGCAAGAAAATTCGCTGAAACGATAGGTTCAGAAGAAGCTCCGGAGCGCACCTCACTTCCATAAGGAAAGTTGAACGAAACTTGACACAACACTCCATCACATATTATAGCCGCGTCATATGCTTTCCGTGTCCTTCGAGCATAATAGTTCTAGCTTTACCTATAGGTACATATAAGTTTTAAAGTACCTAAGGTGGGGTTGACATCACCCATTATTTATAAAATCGTCGAATTAATTTCACTATAATATTAGCTATATAGCTGATATAGCTTTGGACTTTAAGAGTAAATTTGTGCTATCCCGTGCCCGTCATGCATTATTATCTGTAATTGGTGGTGCAAAATCATTTCGTTGTCTTGTTGTTACAGACAACAGACAAATTTCGTTGCGCATCAGGAGATTACTAGACTTTAAGTAAACCCATAATTGTCGATGAGGCACTACTGTAAGTGATCAAAAGAAACCAAGCGTGCATTTTTGCATAGTTGACAGTTGATTTTTAAAATATGTAAATTATTTATAATTGAAAATGAATACATTAGGCGCGTCTCACCAAATAAAATCTCTGAGCGCTCAGAGATTTTTTAAGTGGGACAAAAAATCTCACCTGAGCACTGAGATTTTTTGAGGAGATTACTGAGACGAAAATTTTTTGGATTAATTTCTCAATGCTCTTTCTCTGCTAAAACAGCTGTTCATTTGACAGCCAAATTGCAATTTTTTGCTGTTGTATAAATTCTAAAATCGATAAAAAATACAAAAAAAAAGGTGGAATGTTGATAAAAAGGAAAATAAATTGTATTTGCTATAATTTTTCATTAATTTCATAAAGTTTTGTGCTTAAATATTTTAAGCAAAGTTGAAATTTCGTTTCCCGAATTTCAATTCGAGAATTATAACACGTGTTTATACAATTCAACGGAGAATCTTGTCCCAGCAAAGCATTCCGCCTCCGTCAATCTGACATTGAGCGCTCAGTGAGATTTTAGTTGGTGAGACGCGCCTATTAGAACAGAGCACAGTACACAAAACTAAGGTATTATACTGCGCAGGTTGTCAAAATTGAAACTCACGGAAATAAAAAATGGCTGTGAACGAGAGGATTTAAATACAAGTACAAACAACAACAAACTAAATTTGAAATTGTCAGAAATAAAAATGGTTGTGAACGTGAGGAAGAAAATACACCTAAGCACAACAACAAATACTGGTAATTGACACAAATTTTGAAATATGCGCAGAAAAACCAGTTTCAGTTTCAGCTCTTTAAATTCATACGATTTGTATGGGAGAAAACACCTGTTTGTATTTAAACTAACTACCTATATACATAGGTAGAAAATTGAACGCTCTCCAAAAAAGGTCTGAACATGTTTTATTGCAAATCCAGCCGTTTTCAAGTTAGAGCCAGATAAACTCATTCTATAAAACTATCATATCGATACCTTCCCGTAAGAATGTATTAAGCGACATTTTATTTTTTATAAAATTTTAAATAAGAATTTTTAAAGAATTTTAAATAAGAATTTTTAAAGGCCTCTTTTTTAATTATTTATTTGTGTATTTTTTAGTAATAAACAGATTTTTAAATGGATTTTGAGTTGAAAATTAATTTCCATTTTTTTTATTTCATTAGATGCTCACATAAGAAACTAATCCAGAGGTTTATTTCGATGCCTCTGATATTTTTGAAATGTCGCTTAATACATTCTTACGGGAAGGTATCGTATGTATGTTTCTTTATTTCAGTTGAAGAAGAAACCAACAATTTTGAGCAACAAATAAACTGCATAAACGAGCATAAATGTGAACCAACTGAAATTATCATTTTGCCAGTATTATTCCGGCATACTGATCCAATTTTCTCAATATTATTCTATTCTTATTTCAACATTTAATTATATTATTATTTATTAAATAAAATTATTGTAGTTTAGATTTAAGTGAAAATGAATACAAAATAAATTGAAATTGAAATATCGGGACATCAGGAACCAAAAATCGGGGACAAATAATAATACCAAAAATCTTAAGCTAATTATTCAAATAGACTGGTTCACTTTCGAACGAACCTGTGTTCTCTATGAATTTCCTCATGTTAGACTTGTGCCAGTTCTCCAACAAGTAACAAAGTAACGGAGGCTATTTATTTGGAGGTTTGGACATCGCAGAGCAAGTGTTTGAAGGTTTTTATTTCTTCTACATCCTAACAGCTCCTACAGAAATCGGATGCGAATACAACCAGACTCGAGTATGGAAAACTTCCTAATCCAAATTTCCCATCTTCGATAAGAATGGAACAATTCCAAAATCCAATCGAAAACAACATAAATATCTGCCGGTACTTAGTGTACAAAAAAGTCAGTAATTTCCAGAGATTTGCAGTTCTGGTAAAATGTTTTGGGCTAAGACTGCAGTTCTGTCTGTCGTAAAGACTTCAAAAATCAGTTTGATTTCTTAGTGTCATGGGCAATTATTCTAATTTAAGCTTCATGAGTTCTATTTTTTGCGACAGAAAATCGCAAATCCAAAAATTAAATTTCGCAGAGCAGCAGTTTAACTTTCAAGTACGAATATGTAAGACCGTATATAAATATTATTTCGTCTGCTTTTCTTTATTTGAAATTTTGGGTGACAGAATAAAAATGTCCCTAGGGTCGCAAGAACTCCAAGCTCAGCACTGATCATCATGTCAGGTTACTTGACAAGAAATTTGAAAAAAACGAAAAATACAAACGAAATAAACTAAGGCCCTCATTATTAATATGTAGCTAATCGAACGTTCGCTTAAAAGCAAATGATTCAGCGAGTTCCCTTAATCCCGGTATAATATCGATAGCGGGCTTGCACAATCGCTTCGAAAATCAATGTTGCTAAAAATATTGCGAAAATAACTCATAAGCATATTTTAAACGTCAAACAATGGCTAATTGGGAATTCGCAAAATCGTTTGCTTTTAAGCGGACGTTCGATTCGCTATTCATAATGAGGGTATAAATACTCTTTCCCACAAACGACTCACATATTTTTTTCCAAATTTGGGAAATCATTTTGATAAAAGAAATGTATTCCTTCTTTGACTTCAAAAAAGAGTCTATATGCGAAGAACACGCATGTTCCGCAATCACTTTAAGCCAAGAAACTAGTTTTTTTTTCTGACGTTTATTTCAGAACAATTGTTCACTAGAAAACATAATGTAATCACAGATTTAAGAAACTTTGAGTTTAGACAAAAAAAAACTGATTATAAAAACTAAGAAAAAATTAACCCGTTTCTAAGAAGTTTAAAGGAATTATATTGATAAGACTGAATAAATTAGCTTAATTAATTGACAGGTTTTCACTATTTTTTAAAATTTTAATTAAAAAACCTCCATAAGTGAGTCGAATTCTACGTTTCGTGAATAAATATTCAGACTTAAATCCCGCCGATGCGATTATAATATTTCCAACTTGTTTTTTTTTTTATCTTCACATGTCAGCCTCGAATCAATAGACTTTGAAATAAGATGTTTTCTTATAATTTTAACCGAGATTAACTTGTCCTACCTACCTACCAGCATCAAAATAATTTTCTCTCTAATTCCAACTTGAATTCGTCTTACACATTGACATACAAATTGTACAACAAAACCAGACCAGATCCAAACATCAATTATGTACTTGAGATAAAATCAACTTTTAAGCATAGTTTCACTCGCTGTTGTTATTAATATTCTCCCTGAGTTGAAACTGTAAAATGTTTTCTCTTTTTTCTGCAGCAATTGTCATAATAAATTTAACCTAATGATTCACAGTAACTGTATATATCAATCATATTAGTCTGTCAGTTAAAATAAAAAAAAGAGGAGGCAACGCAAAATCTAAATAATGCCAAGCTTTGTTGACCTTTAGCATACATTTTCTTCTGATGACGGATATTATATTTAATAACAAACTATTTTTAAATTTTAATTATATATTTGCTTTTTTAAATTTATTTATGGATGAATAATACCTAGGTTTCATTTCACTTAAGATGATTTGTGTCCCCACGAAGGGGAAAATTTAACCAAAAAATTATATTTTAGCCATAGAGTTGCCAGAGTTGTGTATTGATATTTTTGAATTCTGAATATTCATAGTCATTTAAAGGCATCAGTTATGGTTCTGGCATGTTTTTGTCAAAGTTAATCAAGGTTCTAGAAAGGTTTTTATGGGCAATACTAGACAAGAGAAAAACTTGCAAAACACTCGTAAGACCCTTACTAGAAAAACTAGTTAAGTAGGTAAGTCTTGCTTCCCCTTTAAAAATACTCCATACACATGTCCATACCACCTTGACAAATAATCTAGTTTTTAAGGAGGACCTAGGAAGCTACATTGATGCTAACAAGGGTCTAGCAAGAGTGACAACTAGGACCCCACCTGTTTTGTTACCATTTGTCTCTTCACAATTTTAAGAATGTAATGTGTGAAACGTCATTGATGGCAACCCTTTTTCTACTTCAACAAATAAAAAATATGATGGAGTGTTTCATGGTATTATAAACTATTAAATGACTCAAATAAAAGCTACTTAAAATTTTATTAAGTAGATACGTAGCCAAAAACTTTTTTTTTGCAACAAGAAACTGACAAAAAAAAATCCTCAAGTCACCTTGAAAGTTTGGCAAATTATGTTTAGTTAAATATTATTTTTGGGTATGGTAAACAATTTACAGAAATACAAAAAAAAAAAAGTTTATTCTCATCACAAGTGATGAAATAAAAATTCATTTGCATTTTTGATGATTAAATAATAATAATAAGAAAAAAAATATTAACAATCATTCTCCAGAGAGAATTTCAATAGAAATAAATTTTATTTGTTTGTCTACCAAAAAAAATATATAAAGTTTCCTTAAGTTTGTTTGTTTATCATGAGCGAGAGAGGTATGCTTTTAAAATTTCTTAGAAATAAAGATAGATAAATCAAACAAAAATTAAACAAAAGCTGGCAGGTTGGTTAGGAGGTTATTAAAATAATAAATGGGTTTCTTTTTTTCATTTCTTTGTCTTTAAAATTGGAGAGAGTTGAATTTGCGTTTTAAATTTGCTTCAAATTTAAATAGTTAATTTAAAATAAAGACTACCGACAGATCCAGCTAAAAAAAAAACAATCTAGTTTTAAACGAGGCCCTTGAAAGTTTAGCATTTAAGCTAACAAGGGCCTAGTGTGTAATTATCGAGATGCTCTAAGGGCTCACCTGTTATGTAAACTTTTGCATAGGGAGGAAACATAAAAATAAAAGAGTTTCGTTATTTGGGTCCAAGGACCTTCTGATTACCAATATTATATTATATGTACCTACTAAAATACTGTATTCAAAATAGAATGAGTGTAAAGTTTTGGTATAGGATAACTACCCACCTAGGAAAACAATCTAGTTTTTAACGGGGCACTAGAAAGTTTAACATTGACCCCAACATGGGCCTTGCAAGAGTAACATTCGATTTTGTATCGGGCCTCACCCGTTAAGTAACCTTTTACTTCGACAGACAATCAAAATAAATAAAAAGTTGTCTTGGTTGGGCTTTGATCCTACGATATTCTGGTTACCAGTCCAATACGCTAACTACTGAGCTATTTTGCAATACAGTTGTGTGATGTTAAAAATGAAAAAAAATTTTAATTTTTCTTACTATGTATGTATGATGGGTATAAAATGGGGTAAAAGGACTTATCCAACAAGTTTTTTCTAGCAAGGCCTTACTAGTATTTGACAAGTTTTCCTTGTCTAGATTGCCCCTACCAAAGCCTTTTCAGGGCCATGGTTGGTAGGTTTACCTAATAAATTCTTAGTTACTAACGATGACCTCAGGTGTATTCAAGAGCATTTCCCCTTCTGAAGCCTTTCCAGGGCCTTGATTAAACTTGACAAAATATTTACACTTTTTCCTTTGTATATGAGATCAAAATGCATTACTTTTAAGTCAGTAAAATATTACTGAGTTAAGCTTAATTTGTATTACTATTTAAACACTTCTACAAATTTATTTTGCTTATCATTTCTGCAAATAACCTACTAACATACAAACATCCTTGATAAAAAATGACCTTATGTCTGTGTCCCTATTATGTACCCACAATAAAACTATACAGTAGACTCTAAACAACTCTGTTTTTAGATAAAACGAAAAGGCTTCTCTCAAAATGCAAATAATATGATTAAAACACAAAGTTTAGCTTTCTACGTGTTTATAGAGAAGCAATAACCTTAGCCTATTAAAACCAATATAGAAGACAATTTCCCAAAAGTCAAACACAAATTAATCTGATTAAAATCTCAAAGTATATTCACCACAGAAAACCACACAGCACACCATTATATAAAACTATGAAATTATCTGCATCCATAAATTATAAATTTAATTGCTAGAACGCTTTTGGAAGACAATAAACTATAATCTATGTAGAATTTGTATGTGTGTAAAAGATAGGGTGGTCATTGCTACTTGTTGTTCTGGAATATTAATAAATCATTTATAGTCTGAGCGGTTTCTTTGTAAAATAAAAAATTGAAAGTCATTTTAATCATTTTGAATTGAAAATGGAAAAGTGGATAGCACATGTTTTAAATATTTACGGCAGATCCTCGTCTGGTAAATCCAGGGTTGTAAAAGAGTGCAATCTGTTATGACTTCAATTAAAAGATTCATTGAATTCACTTCGATATCAAATTTTGAAATCAGCAATAATTTCACGTGGAAATTATTGCAATTATTTTTCCTGCATTCATTTAATAGCATTCAATTGAATGCAATCTTTGGGAACTTGTGCACTCTTTGCATTCATTTGAATTCTTTTGTATATTTGTGGTAGTACCGATTTTTGTTTTTATTTTTAATTCATTTCTGAGTTTCCATAAATATGAAAAACTTGATTTTAACATTTTTAAAATTTTATCTACTAATGCCCAATTTCACGAAAGACCAAGCTATTTTGATAGTCATTAAGCCTTTAAATGATGGTTTTTGGTTTCACCAAATGACTTTTAAGACGGTCTCCATTTCGGTGTTGGTATGCGACTTTGCAGTCGCTGATTGTGTGATACAGCGTGTTTTTTAACCACTTCTGTCATCATTTCCATTTGCAGGTCACGATGTAGATCACTATTTCTTATATACCAAGGGGCGTTTATTATTTCACGAAGGACCTTACTCTGGAATTTTTGGATGGGTTTTGCATTTGTTTTCTTTGTACAGCCTTAGTTGAATGCCATATGTCTAAACGGGTTTCAATACTCAAGATACGATACATACGATTTTGTTTCGTTTAATATGATACGCTATTGCTTCGTCCAGTCACTGACTTTATCGACTTCATTTAGCAGTTCTTGTGAAGCCTTCGTAACGGATTTATCTGGCACTAATATTGCAGTATCATCAGCAAAGGTGGCCATGATAGCGTTGATGTCTACTGGAATATCCCTTGTATATAACATTTACAGGGTTGGTCCTAGGACACTTTCTTGTGGTACACCGGCTTCAATTTTCTGTAGCTCCGAGTAATTTTGGTCGTAATGTTCTTTAAAGAATCGGTTCGTAACATAGGATTTCAGTATTTCGCAGTACTGCCTGGGAAGAGCCCTATGCAGTTTGTATTCAAGTCCCAATGCCAAACCTTATCAAAGGCTAGAATATGGCCGAGCATACTTGTTTTTCTTCAAGTGCCTTTTCCACAACACCCGTAATCCGATAAACTTGGTCCATCGTGGAATGTTTAGTTCTAAATCCAAACTGATGGTTCAGGATTAGTCTTCTTTCTTTTATTATTTTGCTAAGTTTTTTCAGGAGCATTTTTTTCGAAAACTTTAGGCATGATCGGTATAAGCGATATAGGTCTGCAAGATGTCATTTCGGTTGGTGGCTTTTCTGTTTAGGTATAACAATGACTTCTGCAATTCTCCAATGATGTGAAACATATCTTAGTTTAAGGCATGCATTTATTATAAATTGGACTTTTTTGAAGGCTATTGAAGGTATTTCTATCAAAAAAACCTGAGCAGTTATTAGATCGTACCTTGCTTTTTTGTTAAACAACTTATGTTGACATATGCTTCTTACTTCTTTGAGCGTGACAAAAGCAATATCACATTCGTCTTTTATTTATCAACAAACTAAAGGATTTGAAGCTGTAATGGCTTAAAACATTCGCGAGATGTTCAGCGAAGAGATCAGCCTTTTGTTTCGGATTATCGATCCATTTAACATCTTTAGATTTTACTGGCGGGTTTTGTGTCTGTGGTCTAAGGATTATTCCGTAGAAGCATCCGCCGTCAGACTATTCAGCAATCTAATAAGTTAATCACTTTTAAACTCAGATTCTTTTCTTTAGTTCGTTGTTAAGACGCTCAAAAATTGTCTTATAAGCGGGAAATCTCGTAGCCATTGCCTTTTTCTTCGAGCTCTTCTTTTCTCTTATATCAGCTCTTTTATTTCGATAGGATTTAAAAATACATATTTTATTATTGGTGAAACTAAAAAATTTTAAATTACTGATTAAATTTAGAGGGAAATTAGATAGAAGCAATTTTGGTGTTTGTTTATGAAACTGGCCAAATCCTTAATTTAGGGCCAGTTGTACAATCGTGGTTCAATTTTGGATCAGTGGTTCAGTGATTTTAAATCACCGATTTTTATGGTTTTACTGAGGTTCAGCGATGGTGTAGAAATTTTTACTTTTTAACCTTAAACCACCATGGCTAAAGCTGAGTAAATCCACCGAAATCTGTAAGTTAAAATTGCTGAGCCGCAGATCAAAATGTGAACTTCTTTTGTGCTGCAACTGGCCCTTACTCATTTTTTAAATATTATTTCATTTTTAATAAAAAAAATAAATAAAAACAAAATAAGTATCACAAAATAGACTTCAACATTACCACCCAGACTATATTGAATATTGTTTAAATGCAACTTACAGAATCTAATAGAATAAAAACAAAAACAAACACTTTGATAGTGTTTACTAAAATTCACATCAGAACTATTAAAGATAGAAATTCAAAAAAGGAGATATCAACATTTTTCTTTGTGAAGACAACAATAAAAAAAAACAACTTTAACAAAGAACAATGCCTCGTGCGTTGTTGTCTTATCTCATAGATAAAAATTATTTTTTTTTTTTTGAGAATTAGCAACTGAGATACATTTATGAGAACACTTGATCAAATATTATTCTAGGTGATCAGGGAAATTTTATGTAAATACTTGTTTGCGTCTAATGGAGAAGAATTGTTTTGAATCGAATTTAAATTAGGCTTAAGTTGCTGATGGGTGACTCGAAGGTGAAAGATAATAAAATGCAACTTAGAAGTAGCTAAGGATTTTTTTTTTTGCTTTTTTATTGCAAATGATTTACTTACCAAGAATAGGAAAATAAACAAAAAAAGAATCGTCGAGATAATAAGTGTTGGTGCAGATTTTTCAATGCGAAGTTGTTGCTTTTTTAGAAACTCATTATTTCTGCCAGATGGCTAAATAAATTTTTATTGGAAGAAATAAATTGTGCTAATCAATGCAAGGCACGTATTTCACATCTTGGACGTGCGTAAATTTCGTGGAGCAAATGATGACTTTGACCATTTCCTTGTTGCGCCATAATTCAGAGCTAGACAGCCTAGCGAAAAAAAAAATGCGAATCGCCCCCAAGAAGAAATTCAACTTCGGATGCTTTAGCACATGTGGAACCTATCAAGAGCATTTGCAAAAAAGAATATATTGCCTGGAATGAAGAGGGTGTATACTACATGTAGCCTCCCAGCTCAAGAAGATCAAAGATTCTAGCGATCAAAACAACATCTAGGGGTTTTTCCTTACCCCAAGACCACACGGGCAAGTACTGGCAGCAAGTTGCAATACAAACACATTTGTTTACTAAAAGATACAAACCCAAGCAACTTGCTCATCAACTGGCTTGGAAATTTTGAAGCCAGTAGTGAAGTAAGTTGAGAAGCAAGTTGAGTAGCAAGTTAGGAGACAAACAAGTGGAATGCAAGTGGAACTCAAATTACGAATTTGACAGGCAGTGTATGTAGCCAACTTCTTGCTTGCCAATACTTGCCCGTGTGGTCTCGGGGTTAAAAAGCCAAGCAACTGGCTGCAAGTTTTAAATCCACACAGGATCGTGGATTTAAAGAAGAGTATAAGCTCTACTTTTTACTTATGTCCTAACAATCAGTACCAGGGCTAGCAGTATAAGGGTTTTAGTGAGCGTGCACTTCTTCTTTGATGTGAAGAGTTCTGAGCCCATCTATTGCGCTAAACCGAAGTAGACCCGCTCGACTTAGGCCATTCTTCTTCGGATCTTTATTAAGATGTCGGTCGTGGCATAAATGTTAATCCGAACTTCTTAACTACTTCGAAATTGTTGCAATCAACAGTGAGGTTTTGTGCTAGCCGGTTGATAGATTTTATTTGTCGATAGCAGGTATTTGGACTTGTCCTTGTTAACTTCATGATCAACAAGTTTTTTCTGTTATTAAATTGCCTTGAAAGCCTATAACAACCTGTTGTGAGTGGCCGATGATGTTGATGTCATCGGCATACCTTATAGAAGTTGGAAAGACCTGCTGAAAATAGTGTCATCAGTGTTAACATTTCCCTGCGCACTATTTGATCCAGCAAGAGATTGAAAAATCACATGATAGCGCATCTCCTTGCTGAAAATCAGTTCATGTTTGGTTTATTGTTCGTCAGAGCTTTTTCTTAGTTGCACTGGCTGGATGCTGGATCAGTTTTCTCGGGATCCCAAGTTCAGCCATAGGGTAGCCAGGTAGAGTTCCTGACGATGAATGCTATCATATGCGGATTTGAAGTCGATGATTAGATGGTTAGTCTTGATTTGAAACTCGTTGGTCTTATCCAGAGAGTTGAAATTTGGTCTATGGTCGATCTGCCTGACCAAAAGCCAGACTGTTGCCGATAATAGTGTTACAAAATGGCTTCTAATGCCGAAACAGTACATTGAAAAAAGATCTTGTATGCAAAGTTTATCAGGGACATGCTTCGATAGTTCTTGCAGGACATAGGATCGCCTTTTTGATAGATGGGACATATGGAGCTGATAAACCAGTCATTAGGTATGCTTCCTTTCAGATTCAGCGGGCTTTCTCTTCTCAAGCTTCTGCTGGGAGGTGGTACTGGGTCTTCATTGACTAAAGTTGCCTTAACTGGTTCCCCCTTTTCTCGCTCTACGGGGTTCCCATTAAGCTGCTGGTGTAATTGCTGCTTGAATACATCTTCTATCCTGTGATTAGGTGTTTAAGTTACCTTTAGCTGGTTTGAAGAGCCCGCGTTCTGGTTCTAGAGCCAGTAGCTAGGTACTTTCTTGCGTTTTAAAAAAGAAATTCTCGGGTGTTGTTTGTTTCGATCGCGAAACTCTTCGAACTGGGACATTGCGTATGCCCTCTTGTTTCTACGCAGGGTCTTCTTCTCCTCTCTCAAAACTGCGAAAACTTATATTTTATATCCCTACTTTTTTCCGATTTCCGGTTCATTCTCTTCGTTACGAAAAATCAATTGTTGTAAAAACACTAGGTACTCAAAAGGTATCTTTACCTCCCAGACTATATTAAACAAGTATCTTAAAAGTAAATTAAAACAAATTACAAAGTATAATAGCGGATGTGTCTACTTAAAGTTTCTTAAAACTATGAAAATCTATCTAAAACACATCAAATTTATAATAACGTAAGACCTTGATTAACACAGCCCAATGTCACCCAACACACAACCTAATTGGGATTTTAATTAGACCCATTAGAGTAGTAAAGTGGCATATATAGAGAGAACAGATGTGCATGTGCAATGCACAAGCCTTGTATATGTGTTCACCTTAGTTCGCCTAAAAAACATGAAAAGGTGCGTCACAAAGGCTCAAAGCATCATAAGATGTACTTCAATATTTTAAGTGTTCAAATGCCTGTGAGCTAACCTAAAACATAAAAAGAAGAAGAAAAAGGAAGTACAAATTTGACTCAGCTCCTTGGAAGCTCCTAGTTTTTTTTTTTCTTATAGAACACGGACCAACTCACAGTTAATTAACGTGTCGGGCTAATTTTTCCAGTAGTGGCCTTTTGTTAAGCCAGTCGAAAAGAATGCCCTCTCACAGATGTAGGTATAGCGAGGAAATAAGCACAATGCTGGCATAAACTAGATGTGGCGATATGGGTGCAAATGCAAAGCTTGATGTGTAAACTCTTCTATAAAGAAACTAAATTCCATAGAAGAGGAACAAGCAGCAGCACCCACACACTTCTGCCAAATACCCACAAAAGGAGGACAAACAAGACCACAAACTATGTTTACATGCAGGTTGAATGATATGTGCTATATATGCAGATACCGTTATACTTGCACATCATCAGCAGCTCACGAGTAGGTGGGGTACCTATGCAGATGCAGAGTCCCAGTTCACCATTCAGTCAGGTCCTGTCTTGTGTTTGTGCTATTTTTGATTTTTCAAGTTTGCCTTTTTCTCATTTCACGTGGAACCAACCATCACAGAGACACAAAATATGTATATATATCCGTCTCTCTCGCGGATGTGAAGACATTTTTCTGTTTTGTGTAGGCCGTTTGTTGTTCCTCAAGGATTTCTTCTTTTTGTCCCTTGCCTGATGAAAGCGAAGACCTAAGTGGGGTCGGAAGCAGTATACCTATACACAACCAACACACACAAGTGACACATTGGGAAATAAGCCATAAGCCAGACAACGACGAGCGACGCTTAATATAGAAAATGGATACAATATGATGACGTGTCTCTGTAACCGTTAAGCCCATTGCAGCAAGGATAACAAGTGCGATCAACTTTGCATTTGCACGCGCAAATACTCTTGTTGTTTCTTATCCACTTTTATTGCAGAGGGTGCAAATCATGGCATAGAAAGATTGTGGGAGGGGGGAGGGAGATCGAGGGAAGAGTGCAACTTTTTGTTTCAAGACTGGTTGCACAACTCAAGTACATTTTGAAGCTTAAGGTGTTCGCAAAGGATAGCGGGGGATCTAAAAAAAAAGCTATTCAGTGGTGAAGATTGGTATGATATATGCAATTCATCTGGAGGAGTGAAAATGACTCCCACTAGAATGCGTTTGCGAAATACAGGAAGTGCTGGAAGTTCAAGTGTTTGCTATAAGTGCATTCACATTTGATTAGAATCTTCTTCAATGTAGTTTGGGACAAAGGAATATTTCATTTCCCTTAACTTATTCATGCTAAAGAATTCTTCTGAGACTTATTTAGCAATGTGAAACATTTTTACTCACAAGAAAACTTTTAATCAGATTGATTTATAAGGAAGAAGGTAGAAATAAGAGCCCTAATCAGACTAGCTTAGAAATTTATCTTGTGGCACATTTTACTACCTAAACCAGATTGAATAAACTGTAGAAATTGCCACTGTACACGTCAAAAAAACTGTCTAATGCTTGAATTATTCTAGAAGGATTTTTAAAGAATGCATAGTCTTTACAAATCATTCATTGAACTCACGAATGCATTCATTGGCTCTTATTTGAAAATTCTGTTCCAAATTATGCAATCACCATTAACCCAGACATGAAAATTTGTGTAATAACTTTTTACCCGTCCATTTCAAGGTGCATTTCCATTTGAGAGTAGTTTGATTATAAAACTCTTGAGAGTGACTCTCGGAAAGCTGTCAACCCCTCAGTGAGCTTATTTTATGACTGTGTCCACTTGAGAGTTTTATTAGCGAGAGTTCCTCAAATGAATACTCACCTTTTAATTGAAGGCATTCTTTTCCATTCCCTTTTCTACTTATTCATTTGAGAGTAAAAAGACTAGAAGCACATCTCAAGTAGCTCTCGAGAATAAAATTCGTTAATGGACACTGTCATGAATTGATCTTAAAGAGGTGTAAACAGCGAGAGTTTTGTAGAAAAATTACTCTTAAATGGAAATGCACCTTTTGGTCCTCCTTATTCGTTTTATTTTTTCGTTTGCAACTAAGATGAAACTTTTCTAGCAATGTATTTTCAATAAAGTTTAGTTATAAGTTGCAGGTATCTTTCCCCTTTTTCCCCATCCATTTTAAGTTGCATTTCCATTTGAGAGTACTTTCACTACAAAATTCTCGAGAGTGACTCTCGGAAAGCTGTCTACCCCTCTGTGAGCTTATTTCATGACTGTGTCCATTTGCGAGTTTTATTGTCGAGAGCTGCTCAAATGAACACTCACCTTTAAAGCAATCAATTGAATGCATTCTTTTTCATTCATTTAGGCGCGTATCCTTTTGAGAGTAGAAAACTACTCTCAAAAAGCTCTAGAGAGTTAAACTCGTAAGTGGACACAGTCATGAAATTTGCTCAAAGAAGGGTAAACAGCGAGAGTTTGGTAGAAAAAGTGCTTTTAATTGGAAATGCACCTTTTGGTCCTTTTTACTCGGTTTTTTTCCGTGGGTAGGTATTTTAACCTTCAGAAGGCTCTATGAAGACAGACAAACGAGTGCTCATAGAAGTGTGAGTATTTACTGTACTAAAAGCACATCTACATTCCCGTTTCCAACTAAGTTGAACTTTTCTAACAATTTATTTTTAATTTTTAATCAAACGAAACGAGTTGCAAGTAACTTTCCGCCGGTGAAAGTTTTCGCTTATTCTGCGATTTTAAAGTGGTTTTCTCTTTACGGCACCAGTCGGTAGATTTCGTTGTTCGAAAGCAGCGTAATAAAATCGACTCGTCAATAGCTGATTTCTATGTTTTCATAGGAAACACTTTATTTCTATTAACCATGAATAGAGTTATCGACAATTGCGAGCATGGCTTCTGAAATTATACTCAACGAGCACCTGAAAAAAAATCATTCTAATGAAGCTGACCTATTTTTGTTACCGTCCGCTCGCCTTCTTTAAGGTGCCTATAATCAATTTAAAACTTGAGGGTGAATCTCAGATAGCTGACTACACCTATGTGAGTTAATTTTAAGACTGTAGCCATTTGCTAGTTTTACTCTCGAGAGCTGCTTGAGAGTTACTTGCAGCCTTTTTACTCTCAAATGAGGATTCGCATCTTAAGGTGTGTTCCTATTTGAGAGTAATTTCACTACAAAACTCTTAGTAGTGACTCTCTGAGATAGCTGTAATCTAATTTTATAACTGTTTCCACAAACAAGTTCTACTCTCGAGAGCAGCCTGAGAGCTGCTCGACGTCTTTTTACTCACAATTGGATACGCACCTTTAGAAAAGAAATGCAGGTTTACACTTTATTAAACCAAAGAACTTTAATTTTTTACGTTTTTTCTCATCATTTCGAATCGAAATACACCAACTATTCCTACTAATTGCTAACTGGACTATAAACGACAAACGTGTTTTGGTTATATCATTGTTGAAAGGCTTTTTAAATAATTAACGTTTAAAAATTCTAAACAAAGACACATTCTTTAATAAATACTTCACAAATTAACGCTTCAAAAATCATTGAAGTTAATGATTTTTCAACATTGTAATTGACATTTAATGTAAACATACATTATCCACAAAATTAAATTACATCAACACATTGGATGTGAAAATAAAATTGAAGCCCTTCATTTCATAACACAAAAACGTATCTTAATTAATTTTTTTAATGTAATTTTTTCAAACTGTCTACACCCAAAATCATTCAAAAAGAAATAATAATTGCTCACAAATGCATATAAACATTCATTAGAATAATGTCTATTATAAACATTAAAGTTCATTGAGGTAAAAACAAAACGCCCATTTATTGCAACACCTAATTGAAAGCCATTAAATTGAAAAATTTATTAATAATAAAAAGTTTTCATTTCAAAAGAAGAAAAAGAAAAGAAGAAGCAACCAAAACGATTCAATTATTCGTTGCACTAATTAAAATACAAAGCCGGAACCTAATTACAAAGTTTTATTTAAATTTTTGTTTTTTTTTATTTTTTTTTTCAAATGCATTTCCCCCCCAGAGCGTTTAACGTGAAAAATAAAACAAGTGCGCTTCGAGCATCGATAAACGCAATACCGAAAAAAAACCATAGAAAAAACATACTTTGCTTCTAAATCAGAAAGTAATGCACAAACAAATGACTTTAGCCCACAAATTTAAGCTTAAAAATTGTTTAACGTATTCATTTGAGGTGTTTTTATTGTTGTTTAATTTATATTTTTTTAGTTTGTTCAACAACATGGGTGCAAATACCTTACCTAGTCTTCTATAGCCCGGATAGTTTACATCGTTATTACTGAAGTTATTCGTGCAGCAAGAAATCTTTAAGGGGAAGTAATGCATTTCAAAAAAAAAAAAAAAAAATATTTCTATTTAAAAAAAAGAAAACCTAAACCTCATTAAAAGTGAGAAATAAATGAATGCAACTTTGCTTTGCTTAGGGTTTTTGAGGACATATTTTAAAAAAGTTTAAGCTTACGTTAGTTTAAAGAAGTGGACAAAAATTCTCATGAATGCAAAATACAATATTTTCTGAAAATATGTAAAAAAAACAGCTTTTTTTATTTTATGACCGGCCCACCACAGAATTTTCTAACCAAGACCGATTGGAGCATTCCATTGTCACGTGTGGGACATTTGTATGAGAAAACCCATGAGAGGCGGTTAGCTGGATTTAAAACTGTTTAAGTTACCTATCTTAAATATTTTTTAATGTTTACGCTTTAGAATAATATTTTTTTTTTTTAATATTTGCAAGTATCTTGGTGCAATCTCAATTTTGCTGAACATTACGTGTGGGACATCCAAACTATGATTGTTTCAAATTTCTGTTGTTAATGTACAAGTTCAGAAAACCTGAAGTTGAAAATAAATTATTACTTCAAGCCTTCTCTAAATTATGACAAATTAAAAAAAAGTTTAGAAACTACGAAGTAAATAATACATAAAAACCAATTAGGTACCCCGTTACGTACGGGACAAATTTGTTACGTGCGGGACACGTACGAAATTAATATTTAAAGACCTTTTGTTTAGAGTCGCAAATTTTTGAAAAATTGACAAAAAACGGAAAAAATTATTCAAATTCAACGAAAACACATACAATAATGAATTATAGTTTTTTTTAAAGCCAATGTCCCATTCTTTTATTTATTTTTCAAATGAATTTCTTTCCTTTCAAAGCATATGTTTTGATAAATTAAATTTTAAGTGAATATTTTTGCAAAAAATTGTGATTTTTTTTCTTCAAAATTTTGCGTAATCCACCACTGTTTATTTTAAATTTTAATGTTCTTATTAATTTGTAGTCAAATATTGAAAATTAAATGTAAGAATCTCTCCTAGTTTGTATGCAATTAAAGAATTATATGACCATTTTGCCCCATTTATCCCTACATTCTCTGATTCTCAGACTAAGTTCATTCTTTGTGTATTGAATTTACGAACATTTCGTGTCTATTACTGTCCTTTTAATTGTTTAAATTGATTTTTTTGAGTTGATATTTATGTACGTCAGAGACAAAAAAACGTGCAATCATAAAATATTCAACGTCAAGCTTTAAATATTTCTTGACTCAGGTACAACGTACAACTTTTTATAGCAAGTAGGTGGTAAAGTTCCCTGAGTTTTGACTTCAACTAATAAATACGATAAATTAATGTTATTTAAATTTTTAACTTTGAATCGAACAAATAAAAAAAAAGAGTTAAAGTAGGGGCTCCTGTGGTGGTTTTAAAATATTTCGTTTTAGAAAAAAAATTGTTGAGGTCCAAAACTTGAAAAAAGGGGTTTATTGGAATTTTACCATCTGATTGTACACTCACTAAAAAGTAATGTTCAAAAGTTAATTCTGAACATTTTTCGATAAAACAATTTTTCTCTCAATTCAACAACAATTAAAGCAAATCAATTTTAAAAGATGAAGAGAAAATAGAGAAAAATGCCATACCTAGTTTATGGCAAAAACACTACTCTTAAGTTTCAAAGAGTATCAATATGTTTACAATCCAAATTCCAACAAAAGTGTAGTTTGAGAACATTTTAACCGACCGGACGCTACGAACGCACTTCTGTATACCTACCACATTCAAAATAGAGACAAACTTGGAAGTGCAATAAATATGTAAGTTCGTACATGAATTTCCTAAATAAAATTTAAAACTACTTTTGAGCTCAAAATGTAGATTTTCAAAAATTTTCCATAAAGTTGTTTTGACGCTAATTTTAATTGATTCAGACTTAAAAACTTAACTAGATACATACATACATTGACTTGTTTTCAAAAAAAAATTTTGCGAAAAAAAAATCAAATTTTTTAAAACAATTTCCACCTATTCTGTGCACCAAATTGTATGATATTCAAGACAAAAATGTTTGCCTTGGCCCATTGAGTAACCGACCATCAGAAAAAAATTTATTCACGAACACTTTTTTCGCCGTTAAAACTATTGCCGGTGCATTGTTTTGCATGACATTTCATGACAGCAATGTTTTTTGCATGAAACTGTAAACCAATCATGTAAACAATTAATTTTGCATTTCACCTCAGTTACATATTTTTGACATGCGAGAATATTTGCATTGACTTTTTTTGCGGACGGGACTGCAAACTATGAAGTCTAGTAAGCCAGGTTCCATTGAAAAACCATTCAAAATAAGACTGAAGAATGTTTAAGAATTTTGGGCTTCAAATAAATCCACTAGCCATTGTCGAAATTTTAGCTTTCAAAAAAAGTTATTTTATTCTAATCTCCTTGTACTTTTATTTTTGAATTTATAGAATTTTCTGTACATAAATTTTAATATACAGGGTGTCCCCTAATTTTCGGGGCAACGATTCCTGGGATCATTCTAAGAACAAATTGTATAGGGCAAAATTTTGAGACAGTACAGTGGGACATTTGTGAAAAAGGAAAGGAACTCCGAAATGATATTCCTATCTGGAGAATGTCCAAAAACAGTTAGGTGTCAAGTTAAAAGAAAACTGACCACACTATTTAGGATTATATAATATACATTTTAGTTAACTCAAACGACACCGTTACACAAGCTAGGATTTCCATAAAGCTTTCAATAAAATTACTATTGCAACCCTTTTGCAGGTTGTTAGAACCCTTCAAAGTAATTGTTGCTTATTAAAAATTTATATTCAAAAGCCTTTTACTAAGAATTTAACTTTCAGTCATTTTATAGCAAGTAAACGCAACCCAGTTGAAGACCTTCTTTGTCTAGAGGCCTTCGGTGTGCAAATAGGTGAGGGTGGATGAAAGAAATTCGAAACCAGGTGGAAAAAAAATTATGTTCAATAGAGGGAAAATATTTAACAATGCCAAAGAAAAGAACCGTTGAAAAAGAAACGAGAACAAAAAGAAAGAAAAAAAACTACATAAATACTCGTATTTAAAAAAAAAAACTTTAGGAAAATGAAGAGGATTACATCTTCTTCTTTTTCTTTGGAGTGAACAAAATTTCCGCCCCAATTATTTTGGTGGGTGCGAGCTTGAAGTTTCCATTAATATGATGATGGAATTTTGTGTATAAGACGACAGTCATAGTCAGTTCAGTTGATTGAATGCTTGTGAAATTTTCTTTATTTTTTTTTTTTGGTTTTTATTATGACGAAAACAAAGGGTTACGTTTTATTTTTGTGAAAGCCTTAGATTTTGTATTGCTTTGAGAAATTATGAGATAAAAATGATGTAATTTAAAAGATTTACGAAAGAATTATGAATTGTGTAAGTTTTAATTGAACTTTGAGATAACATTGAAGCTATTGAATGCAAAGAAGTGTAAACTTTTAATAAAAATTGACAAAGCGTATAGAAGGTACCTTTGATTCAAAATCACCAAAATTTTGGAGGTCAAAAATGACTTCCTCAACCACCTTTAGGCCCTCATTATGAATAGCGAATCGAACGTTCGCTTAAAAGCGAATGATTTAGCGAGTTCCCTTAATCCCGGATAGTGAGTTCCACATTCGCTTCAAAAATCAATGCTGCTTAAAATATTACGAAAATAACTCATAAACACATTTTAAATGTCAAATAATGGCTATTGGGAATATGCAAAATCATTCGCTTTCAAGCGAACGTTCTATTCGCTATTCATAATGACGGCCTGAATCCGCAATTATAGTTGCAATTGGAAAATCCTTAAGGACAAGTTTTTCAGCGCAGAGTTAACTCTGAGTTAAATTAGAGTAGCTAGTCCTAAAAATAAATTAACTCTGAGTTAACTAAGAAGCAGTTTTTCTAATTGAGGACTAACTTTATGTATGTGTGACTCTATAGCTAGCACACCTTCACGGTTTTCACTATAGAAATCGAGATATCTCCCAAGCAAAAATTGCACTTTCCAAAGATATCAATAACCTTGACTATCGAAATTACCCTCAGCTAAGTCTCTGAAATAACTCACTTAATTAGTTGAGTTAATTCGGAGTCAACTAAGGATTTGTATTAACTGAAAAACACGTTTCTTAAGTAAACTAAAGTTTAACCTGGAGACTTGGATGATCTCGCACGGAGAAAGTGGCCCTTAGTGTGTTTGTTACACAAGTTTTTGAACACCGATTTTAGTTGATTATCACCATTTAATCATAACCTGTGAAAACTGGCCCATATCCAATATTCTATAGTAAGTCAGATCTGATTCGTCTCAACACGCGCGCCGTCTTCGATTCGTCTCTAATCCATATCGGATCCGTCTCTGATCTGTCTCAGATGCGTCTCCGAATCGTTTTAAATCCGTCTTCGATCAGTCTTGGATCTGTCTCCGATCCATCTTGGATTCATCTTTGATTCGTCTTCGATCCGTGTTGGATCTATTTTGGATACGATTTGGATCCGTATTCAATCCGAAACCGATCCGTTTTGGATCCATCTTAGATCCGTCTTATATTCGTCTCGGATCCATCTCCGATCAGTTTTGGGTTCATTCTCGATCAGTTTTGCAGCCAGCTCGGATCCGTCTTAGATCATTTTTTGGATCCGTCTTAGGTAAGTCTCCGATCAGTCTTGGAACCGTCTCTGATCCATTTTGGATCTGTCTCCAATCCGTCCTGGATTCATCTTCGATCCGTGTTGGATCTATCTTGGTTCCGTATTGGATCCGCCACCGATTCGTTTTGGATCCATCTTGGATCCGTAAAATATTCGCCTCGGATCCGTCTCCTATCAGTTTTGGTTCCGTTTTCGAAAAGTCTTGGATCCGTCCTCGATCAGTTTTAGAACTGCCTTGAATCCGTTTTAGATCAGTTTTGGATCCGTCTGAGATAAGTCTCCGATCCGCTTTAAATCCGTTTTGGATCCGTCTTGAGCAAAATCAGCCAACTGCATGAAGTTATGAGCTCATTGACAGATCTGCCATTGTTAAATTTGACAATCGTCTTTACTTGGCTTTAAAGTGGGAAAGTGGAAGCGTAAGGTATGAGAGTTTGACTTTGGAGATATCTCCACACATGTGGAGATATTTTCAGCTATATCTCTACATAAATACACAAATGCTTACTAAGAGTATGTTTCGTAAAAATCATTTAAGTAGCTAAGAAGTAAAGGCCGGCTAGACAGACATACAGGCGGACAGACAGAATATAAACTATAATCAGACATAAATCATAAACTCTATTTTAAATTATATTTTTTCTTATTTTCTTACAGATTGCATGCTTCATCGAAAAATAAAGAACTCAAACAGCTTATTACAGGTGAGTCTTCAATATTATAAATTTAATTTTGAAACCGATATCATTTTTGCACACAAAATTGGAATATTTAAAGGATTACCACTTTTCGATTTTGCTTGAAAAATTCTAAGAAATAGTTTCCTTGAATACCATCAACAATCAATCAATTCCAAAAGACCAGAACAAATGACGAAGCTTTACAATACCTTCGAACTTTTATTTATTTATTTTCATGAATCTTAGTCTTAAATTAAAAATGTCACCACATCAATTTTGTTTGCCAATTCCTAACAAATTTATATTCCTTAGAAAAAGAAGAAAACTGTATATTTTTAGTGCTATTTTAAAACTATACCTATTTTGTAGCTATAATTTATTAATGGCGTAACTTTAAACTACATTCATTGAAATGTCACAACTGTGTGCTTTGGGTGAATATCGGGGAATTGCTGATGCAAACCTGGAAGAAGGAAGAAAAACATAAAGAAAACCACAAATATATAAAGTTCAATCGAGCCCCTTTCCGTCGCTCTTAACCACAACGAATGATCTAATCAACACGTTTAGATTGAGTTGTTTTTTTTTTCTTCTTTTTATTTCTGGTAATAAATACAATCCGTGAGACCACGAACAAAGTAGCTATCTACAACTATCTTTAAAGAAGTACAAAATTAAACTATATAAATTCTACTACAGTTGATTACGAATTAAATTAAACAATACCCTATTAAGGAATAGAAAAATGTTCCAAAGAAATTTTTATAAAATATATTTTTTTTTATTCTCCATTGGTGACGAAAACTTTTCCAAATACTTTGAAGAAAATATGAATGCTTGCAGAAATGTTGATTTTTAAGCTTTGTTTAACAAAAAATTTGTGTTAACAGTTTGAGCTAATAACCGCGTTTTACTATCGCTCATAACCCATTACCTCATGAAAATTAAACGATGTGGGTTAATGAGAAAACAGTGCCATACACCCATCCCTTTTTTCCTTATGGTTCACCTGATGAGACATATAAGGCCAGTCTGTTTTCCTAACACTGATGACAACTGCTGACAAAATGCTGACATCATTCACAATGGTAAATAGCCGTCTGCCAGTCAAAGTGAAAACTTGTATCTGGGTTATTAAAATTAACCTCGATAGAAACCTGGATCTCATGTTGTTTTTCGAATACGTGTAAACAGATAACCTCGACCCAGACTCGGAGATTATAAAATGCAGCTAGTAGTATCTAAGCTAGTTCTTGTAATGGCTAGTGCATGAGACAAGCATATTGAAGGTCTGGGTTTGACTCGAGTTCAGTCTATTTTACCTATTTTTTTTTCTTGCACGGAAGCGACAAATCCTCCAAAAGTAACTTTTGTCATCATTAAGTGCCTGTAAGCTTAGCCATTCGGATGCCGCAGAATATTCTGGATCCATCTATTCCTGTCGGCTTAAAAAAACGCTTGGAGAGTGTAAGTCATTAGTCCCAAATCACCACAACTTATCGTGCCTGTAATTTAGTCTGAGTTACATCAAAAGGAAAAATTCTTGGGGTTTTGACTACCCTTAAGATGATGAGACTCAGTACGAGCGATCAGAAAAATAGGGAAGGATTCAAAAGGAGATACCGATGCACATTGGTTTTGAAGCTCTGAATATCCAAATGGTAGGGAAAAACAGAGCCTGGTAAAACATTCCACATTCGTGTCGTACAACTAAAGAAAGAATCTCTGTATTTGACAGAACGTCGCGACGTTGAATATGTTATCGTTCCACAGAAGGTGATCCTTGATGCACATACTGTTCAGTTTCCTCGATGCAAGTACCGCTCATGGATAGCGGCATTAAGGGTGGGTTCTGTTTCAGCGACAGCAGACAGCATTGGGTTTTTGAAGCATTAAATTCTAGGTTTTAATTCCCCACTGGACAATGCTGTCAAGATCAGAATTTAATGAGCTTATCATACCCTGCCGTTGAAGTTCCACATCCGAAGGGCAGGGATGTGAATCTGTAAACGAATATGAAAAGCTGAGGGTGCTGTCATCATCAAAACAATTTAATAGATTAGAAGTTTCAGACAAGAGGTCACTGATGAAAATGAGGAAGAAATTCGGAGACAAAACGGAGCCCTGGGGAACACCAGCATTTATTTTATGAATATCAGACTATAACCATCCAAGACGACTTGTATTGAACGGTCCAAAATGTAATTTCTAGTCCAACGAAGAAGAGATTCATCGATACCAAATGCACTCATTTTCGATAAGAGAGCTGGATGCCAAACTTTATCAAATGCTTTTGAAATATCAAGTGCAATAATCTTGCTTTCTCACATTTACTTTTAATCACATGCTACTTTGACACTGATAGTTGCTGTGAGCTCAAAAGACTGACAGAAACACGGTTATACGATTCCACGTACGATGAATCGATCTAAGCTTACAAATTTTTGAAAAATATTGAAAAGTTTCTTCCAAAGATTTTACCATGTTGTCGAAACAGTGCGAGTTTTAAACAAAGGTTTCTGTCGAAATAATGTATAAACTCTATCATTTTTTGAAAGTTTGTAAAAAAAGTGGTGCTAATTTCAAAGCAGCCTTTGCCACTATCGACAAACCGTCAAAATGGCAAATGAAAATAGAAAATATATTTCGTACAGGTCGACGACAAAGAACGTATTTGAAATGGAGACAAGAGTTCCTCAGCGATGTATTTTAGGTCCAATATTTTTTTTTATGAAAAATTGATATAGCTTGACTGTACTACTCTACATGGTCGATCTTGTCATGTTCATCAGCTCCAAATAAGCAAGTAACAGATGAGATCTGAAGATAAACGCCATATTGAAACAAAAGTTTTGGTATTTGAAGATTGGAAGAGTAAAAGTGTAAGAAAAAAACCTGGGGCCGAGCTACTGCATCAGTTTTCCAGAAAAATGTGTCTGAGTTAGACATAACTGTTTACATTTCAAGCAATCTATTATAACATCATTTGAAATGATTACTCGTTAATTCGAAAATACTTATGGGGGTGGTCACTAATGCTCAAATGGGTCAAATTTAAAACAATCGATTTTTAGGGTCAGCGCTTTTGTGGTCCACCATTTTTCAAAAATGGTAATCTTGAAAATAAAAAACAAAGATATTTCTCTGGGCCAAGTTAACACAGCTCGTGCATCGACATCGTCAATTTTAATCAATGGCTTCACTCCCCTTATTGCTTTCTATAAAATTCAAATGTTCATACATTTCCACCAGCCTTATTGTAAACATACCCAACATACCCTATACAAAAAATAATACACAAACAAAAAATACAAAATAAAAATGTCAAATCAAAGCCATAAGCAAATCCGGCTTGTGTCTCCACTCCGCCCTTTTTGTCTTTTGAAAATTGTTTCTGGTGTGGCCTTAAGCATTGTCTTGCATTTCGCCTCCACCATATATATAAGTATGTACCATTATCATAGCATAGTACCTTATAGCTCTAGAAACCTCTTTCATCAAAGTCTTTTTGTTTTTGTTGTATTACGTACTTTTGTATATACTCGTATTTTTCATGTTCTTCTACGAAGTGGCAATGTACTGCGCGAAGGCTAAGAGCTAAGTATTGGAATTCTTTACTTACATAGATTGCCAATCCATTGGTCGAGAAGAGACTTAAAGTGGCTCTTTGGGGCTTCTATGTTGGCTTGGTTTTGTTTTTTTTTCATTGTTTTTTTTTGTTCAATTCAAACAATGAGTCATTTTGTCGTCTTATAGCTCAGCATCAAATTGTGAGGTTTAGCAGGTGTCCGTTGTTAAAGTTGTATAACTTGTTTTTTTTTTGGTTTGGTTTAAGATTTTGTTGAAAATTTTTTCACTACATCGATGTTTATATAGAAAACAGAGTAACAAAGGATTAGATTGTAATACACTGTTGTATATTTGAATTACAGTAGAATAACCATTCTTCAAATTTTATAATATTTTTTCACTAAAAAGTGAGTAGTTAATATCAAATTTAGAGCTTTCTTTTGAGAATTGATAAAATCACTTGAATTTAAAACAAACAAAATGTTCTCGAACTGGAGAAAATAATGTTTCACTTTGAAATCTATTTCAAAGTCGAAAGTGCCACACTTACCCCGAACTTCTATTCTTCGAATTACTTCCGAAACAGTTGGCCTCACGAAAAAAAATTAAATTTTTTTTTTTTAAGAATATTTTCTAAGCTGCACGCCTATGCATGTATCTTATACATTTTAGCCAGAGATTGAAAGTAGAATTCAACCGTTTGTAAATGTCCTACATATTTCTCTTACCTACTCGGATTTTCCAAAGGGCTGACCTTAACCATTATTTTACCTTAAAAGCCTAGTTTACAGTTCCCAAGCGCAAAAAAAAAATCTAAGTAAACAATCTCGCATGTCAAACACAATTGAGGATGCAAAATTAATTGTTTGCATGATTAGTTTAAAGTTTCATGCAAAAAATTATTTTTTGTTTGTTTGCTCTTATATGGTTTTGGTCTTATTTGAAAAAATATTGCTTAAAGGGCTCTTCTACAAATATCCAACAGCTTTATTGAACGATCAAATTTTGGGTACCACTCTTCGTGGGTTCTCATATTTCGCTCCCTTTTTAAGGTCCTCTGTACTGCCCACGCAATTCCGTTGTTCCGCTCAGGTATGTTGTCGGTAGGTAGCTAAGCACCGTTGGAAAGAGTCAAACCTTAGTGAGACAATAGCGAGACTAAAGCAAGGCGACGACAAGACGTGCACAGTGACAAAAACCACGTGTAAATATCATGGCGAGACCAGAACGAGTTTTCGATCTCTGATTTTAGCTTTAAAACAGACCGTTAACATGGTTATCACAAAATCAAGGATTAAGAGGATCATGACAACAACAATTCTTCCCCAGATGTATTAATTGTCTTTTCTGTACTCCCTACCCCTGTATGTACATTCTTAGGCCTAGTACATACTTCCTCGTGAAGTGAATAATAACCAGTGGAGAAAGTGATTTTTTGACATCAACATCTCAATGGTACATACGTTTGACGTTTAAAACCACAATGCCTCAAGTAATCGAACTGTCAACTATTCACCAAGAGTTCCCGTACATTTTGCACGGGAATCGCTCGTGAACGAAAACTCTCTACACAGCCTCACGAGCACGTTCATGGGTGAATAAAAAAGCAAATGTTGTATGGATTCACGACAAGATTCATAAGTATGTACTAGGCTTTATGAAATTATCTCTCTGACTTAGGTAGGTAGGAATGGTGGCCACGAGCATTGCACTCGCTAGGTGACCCAATTAGCGCTGGAATGCGCCGTGTTGATACCGTAACTCGTTTGAGCTGTGGATGAAGGTGGTTTGTGGTTTTCATAGATTTGCAGTGCTTTATTAGAAATATAAATTTCTACAACTTTGTTTGTATAAATTTTCAGTGAAAAGTTAAAAATAAGTGAGATATTCAGAAAAAAGAAAACTCTTCTCTATTTTTTCAGAACCACAACCCGCAAATAAATAAAAAAAATTCTCATAAAAAATGACATTTTTGGGTTCTCAGAATCAATTTTCCAATTCAATTTAAATTTTCTATGAACTTGGAAAAACAAACTTCAACATCAACCTACCCATTAGAACCACGTGTGTGATATGCTCCTATTCTTCTTCCCCTCACTTGGTTTCAGGATTGACTGAATTTAATGATTTCACATTATTTTCCGGAAACAAACAAAAAAACCAAACAAAAAAAAGTTCACTGAACCTTTGTTATGATAAATTTCGTATTCAGTTGACAAGTCATGCAAACGGTAAAGGATTACTGGCTGGGCAACAGGCGAGTCAAGAGGGTTTAATGGAGCTAAATGGTTTCGGGTTGTGTCACTAAAGCCTCATAAGCTGATTACGGAATTAGGATTTTAATCAAAATAATGTTATTTGGTTTGGACTAATTGAATACATGACCTTTCCCTTGCTTACTTGTGTGTTGAGATTCTGAAAAGCCCCTTTCAGCCTAAATTACTGCTGCTAATGGAGTGATTCTGATAAAATAATATTTATTTTTAGATTTTTAGTTATAGACTTTGAATAAGTTTGATAAAGGAGACTTTAAAAGTAGTTGCGAATATTCAACAACTAACCAGAGAACAAAAAAAAAAACAACCCCAAGTGCTTTAGAACTTATCAAAATACATTATTCAATGTTTGTTTTCATTGTCTAAGTTTTCGTTTAAGTGGGCGACGATAATGATTTACTTTTTTTTTCTTTCAATTATTTCGAGCATAAGTGTGCAGAACTGTAAATAGAAAAATCATGACCAATCCATCATCAGCTCGAGAGCTAATTATAACTTCTACACACAACACAACGTTTGGTTTCGTTTATTTGAAATAAATTAGTACTTAATTTCTTGATTCTTTATCCTCAACCGGATGCTAATTGACGACAGAAAATAGAAAAAAGTACAACAATGCAACGAAAGAAAAGATCGGTTTGCAATAAACTGTCAATTAGAGATAATCTTTAGAATAATGTTTAAATGCTCTTTAAAAGCTATCTGAAAAGCTGACAAAAATTACTTAATTTTGTTCTTCCGCTGGTGATCCTTTTTTTCATTTTTATTTTTCAAAGTGTTGAATTTTATTTTACTCTTTTCAAATGAGGAAACGCAAATAGTTGGAGATTTGTTGGCGTTTTAATTTACCCTCCTAGTAAAAAAGCAAATATCCAAGTTAAGTCAAGGCCCTGGAAAGTTTTCAATCGAAAAAATCTAGTTTTGGAAAACTTGTCAAATAATTGTGAGGCCATTGCTTTAATTATTCATACCACATGATGGGTAAACAGTTTTTTTTTGTAAACATGGTATTTCCCGCCTAGAAAAATTACTGTTTTGTCAAGTTTAGTCAAGGCTCTCACAAGAAACAAGGAAAACTTGTCAAAAACTATTGAGGAACTCGCTAGGAAAAACTTGTTGGATCAGTCTTTTTATCCTATCACATATACTCCATAAATATAAAAAAAAATATTTTATATCTACCCATCATACAATAGTAAGACAAAGAAAGGTATACAGTTTTTCATTTCCAACATTACACAACTGTTTTGCGAAATAGCTCACCAGTTAGCGTATTGGACTGGTCTTCTAACTACCAGTCCATTACACTAACTACTGAGCTATTCGATCGCAGGATCAAATCCCCATTAAGACAACTTTTTCTTTGTCTCTCAAGGGAAAAGCTTACTTAACAGGTGAGGCCCGAGAAAAAATCCAGAGTCACCCTTGCTAGACCCTTGTTAAGGTCAATGTTAAACTTTCTAGTGCCATGTTAATAAGTAGATTGTTTTTTCAGGTGGGTTATGATGGGATAACAAAACTTATCCAACAAGTTCTTACTTTCTTTGAAGGTCCTCACGGGTATTTGACAAGCTTCCTTGAATTGATTCCCCCTATGTATAGAAAACTTTCCAAGACCTTAATTAAAAATTGTCAAAAACTTGCTATTTTTCTAGACATATTTAGTTTCACTTTATTGAAGTTGAATTAACACAAAATAAGGCTTAATTGAACATTAAATTATCTCATTGCAGAGAAGTCAACTGTAACTTCTGTTGGCAAATCAATTATAAAATAAAATAAAATTTAAATATTTCTATTTGAATAAGAAATTCAACACCAAAACTTATTTCTTTTTTTACTAAAAACACTCAAAAATTGTGAAGTCAAAAAATTGAAAATGCAAACTTAAAAGTTGACTCACAGAAAACTAACGATATAAATGAAAGCATACACACATCTTAGCAAGAAACAAGTCAATACTCGGCGTGCACCATACCCCATTGCTGTCATCGTGTCGTCTCAAAAACGAAATGTTTAAATTGAAATCCCAATGTAAACATTTAGACAGAAACGGTGTTGCCATGACTTTTTCATGAAATATTCAAAATGTATGTTTGTACATTTTATATAAAAAAAAAAATAATACCTGATACAAAAAAAGGAAACATAAAAGAAAATCAGTGTTTGTAATATTGACAGATGATGATTGTGTTCAGATGAACTGTGTCAGATTAGCAGTGAAAGGTAAATTTTCTCAATTTAATTTTTCAAGCAAAACCTTTATCCTATTCTTCTTGAAAAATTGCCTCTTCCTATAAATTTAAGTCCAAAGTTTTGTCAAAGTATATACTAAAATAAAATTGGACTAATATTGGTAGGAATTGGCATTTTGGGGCTAATTTACAGTTCCCATGCGCAAAAAAATTGCATGCAAATATGTTTGCGTGTCAAAAAATATTGAGGTTAGATACAAAATAGTTTTTGGCATGATTGGCTCACAGTTTCATGCAACACACTTCAAAAAAAAATTATTCACCTTAAGTTATTATTTGCAGCAAATGGTTTTAGCGTTCAAAAATAATAGTTTTTCAGTTTTAGGCCTATAGTTTATTCACTAAAAGTAAATTCATGACTAAATGCCCATAGGGCAAGGCAAACATTTTTCGCCTTGAATACTACGCAAAATGGTGCATAGCATAGGTGGAAAATTGATTTGGAAATTTTGTTCTTTTTTGCATGGAAACTGTAAACTATGCTTTTGGGAATCAAAGCAGAATTTTAAGTTCCCATGCGAAAACAATGAACTTTTTTAAAAACCATTTCAACTTTATTCTATGCACCGTTTTGTATAGCTTTCAGGGCGAAAAGTATTTTCCTTGGACTAAGGCACCGTGGCCTAAGGCACCTACCCTAAGCGAATAAAAAAATTTTTGATGCAAAACCCATTTGCATGGAAACTATGCCTTCAGGTGAATATATTTTTTTTTGGAAGTATAAACCGACCATCGAAAAAAAATTATTTTATTCACCACACTTCTTTTCGCATGCAAAACAATTGCCGGTCAATGTTTTGTATGACATTCCATGACAACAATAGTTTTTGACATGCGAAAATATTTGCAAAAATTTTTTTTTTTGCACATGGGAACTATACAACTAAGCTAAAACGAACAGACCCTAACACTTGAAATTGTATTTTGTCTCTAAAGCTCTGAAAGGAGATAATGAATGTCCAGAATCGTAAATTTCAACGCTCATGGTAACTCTGTACACAAAATGGTAGTAAAAAATAATCGAGCCTTGGCCATTTCAACGTAAATAAGTTTTACGAAAAATCAGCGAAATTTCCGAATGTTGCAAGTGTAAATGTAAATATAAGGATTTGACGCTTGAATGTTTGCTCTTTGCTGGAACTTTTATTGCTCTCTCAAAATAAATTGGATACTTTTATGTCAGTTTTGTAATAAAACAAAAATGATTTCTTTATTAATCTTGATGGTTACAGCCTGGGCGCCACCATTTAGTTTTATTATTACATAAAATGGTTTTGAATGCACTAAAGAATGTTTACACGCTGTCAATGTCTCATTGGAAGATTCAATTGTTTTTATTTTAATAAATGATGTGTCAAAGGACAGGGAACATACGAAAAGACTTAACAAATTGCATTTTTATTTTAACTAAGAATTTTAAAAGTTAAATAAAAAACAAGAAAAATAAAAACCCCACAAAACAGTGAAACGAAATTGCGAAAAATATTTTCTCAAATATTTATCAGATTTCAATTCAGGATGAAAAGAAAAACCAAAACTCTTTTCCTTCCATTTCCATTGGACCAGAAATATAAATCCTCCTGTAATCCAATTTCAAACAAAAACAACATATTTAGTAATACTTTTACCTTACATAAATATTTCATATGTAGGTATATTGCCTTATTACAGCAATAATAAAAAAAAATCCCATTTCTATAAATACAAAAAATAAATATTAGATTTCTTCAATTTTCTGCTGCACCCTTTCCCAGTATGTATTTATGAATATTTTAATACCTCAAGTAATAAAAATGCCATAAAATGTCAGCACTCCAATGAATGTTCGTTTGTACGTACGTATACTTGCTTCGCGTATGTAATAAGATCAAACGACAAGCACACTCTTTGCTTCTGGATTTTTATATTTTTTGTATATTTACAGGGTGTTTGAATATAAATATTGAGCTTTGCATAGATGATGATTGTGAATTTCGGTTAAGGGATTACCTACAGCAAACTGTATCTGAAAAAAGCTAAGAAAATCGAAATTGTTCAATATAAAGAGTTAAAGATACAAAATTTGAAGTTGGTTTTCTATGTGAATATGAACCATACAATTGCAGTACATGCTGCAAGTTATACATCAATTTTCATTTGAAGGACAAAATTCTCTTAAAGACATTTAATAATATTTGTGGAAATAATCATTTTCGAAACAAAACTCTTCTGAAATTCAAAAATGCTCCAATATTCTTCTTCCCTAGCATATTTTTCGCCCTGAATCTCTACAAACACTGGCTTGTCCTAACAAAAAAAAAAAAAAAAAAAAAATACAAACGCATGTAGAGTTTACCATCAGTGTGACAACGATGCACAAAAATACACATATTTCCATCTTACTCTTTTTACTTCTCAATGATTCTGCACAAATACTCTCTTGCTTTTAAAAATTAAAAAAAAGAATTACAAACGCTTGTAAACTTTACTATCACTATGGCATTAATTTACAAAAGTACACATGATTACCATTTTATTCTTTTAATTTCTCGCTGAATTTCTACCACTTGCTTTTATAAAAGTTACTATGAATGCTTGTAAAGTTTACAGTCAGTGTCGCACCCATCTGTAAAGACATTTACAAGAATTTCCATCTCACTTTGTTAATTATCTCTGCTTATTCCTTTTACCTATTTCCAATAATTTTGTTTATTTTTTCAGAAGAATTATCTACCAAAAATTTTGTTGAGTCACCTGAAGCCCCTGTTGGTATTACAAAATATTAACAAGTTCGAAAAAACGGTATTCATCTAAAATGTCTGTGTCTCATGACCTCTTACAGATAGACCCTTCACTTTTTTAAATAGTCTCAAGAACTATGTTTTTACATTAATTTTAAGCTATGCAACTTCTGAGAAGCCAGGAAATATCAAGAGAACAGGTATTCATTTAAGGGAAGGCCCCTATATATTTTCGTGCCAATGGAAAATAGATTCTAAAAGTAAAAAATCTGCTCTCTCGAAATACTTTCACAAATTTGGAAGCACAAAAACTTAAAAAATAAATGATATTCAGCTAGGACTGTTTCTTAGGATCCCATACAGATATTACTTCACTCGCAACAATCTCAAAAACCAAGCTGAAACGCAAACCTTAAAGCTACGAAACTATTGAGAAGCCAGGAAAACTCAAGAAAAAAGCACTTATCTAAAGGTCTTTTAGGTATATCTTGGTGCTTACCTTGAAACAGAGTCCAGAATCAAACAATTATAAATAATTGAATTGTGGTTGGATTAAAACTATCGTGAAATCAGGAAACCTTTAAAAAAGGAAGTCTCTTCCTGCATGTCAATAAAAAAGTAAGAACTATTCGGCTCGAAAAAATTCTATGGGTGTCCCAAGTATTTTTATTGGCGCACAGTGGTGCGTTTGTTTAATTTCGGCGACAACAAATATTTCCCACGCCAATTCTTAGTACAAAAATAATTAAATTTGTTACACGTAATGATTTGGGAATGCTGAATTCAGTGGTATTGTCTATTTTTCTCTAATTCAAACAGGGGCTTAACAATTAAGGTCAGAACATGGTTCCAAATTTAAAAATTTTAAATAAAGTTTTGTTGAAGTCAGGAACTGAGTCAAGATTATGCTTAAAATGTCCTAAAATATGTGCCTGAATGTGTATGAAAATTACTCCAATACTGATTTGAAAAAGATGGTCCAAAATGTTCAGAAATGCCTCCCAGTGATTAGAACTAATTTTAGAGCTAGTTTTAAAATTTGGCCGTTTTCGAAAACGCCATCTGCGTGCGTCAAAAATGCAATTGCAGAATGTTCTTAAACGCAAACTGCAAAAGTTTTCCGTTCGAAAACGCTAATACAAATTTTTTCTATAATGCAGCTTGCTGAGGTCTCATGTTCGAAAACATCATCTGCAATACAGCTGTGCAGCAAAAAAATCGGGTTGATGAACACAAAATTGAAAAGTCAGAGAGCGTGTTCGTAAACGTCAAATGCGATTGCAAGAAATTAATTGACGTTGATCACACCGATTTTTTGCTAGCAGGATGATAAAATTTTTGACGATGGCAGTATATGCGTCAAAAAATGACGACCATTTGACGATATAATTGACTTTGATTTGACGTTTTTAAAAAGAGTCTTTCTTTGTATTGGAAAAAGTTTTTAGAACTTATCTGATCAAATCTGAAAGAAATTTGTTAAATTTTGCTGCTTGAAGATGCGAATCAAATTTTAGGTAAAAATATTCTAAAATAATAATTTGAATAATATTGATATTTTTTCTGGTTACATTATTTAAATCTGACATCAGGCTAAGAATTCTGGTAATTGACAGTTGGAAAAACCGTTAAACTTTCAAACTTCCATTATTAATAAATTAATTTTAAAATGCTTATATTTAAAAATAATGGTACCTATTTAAACGGTTTTTCCAACCGCTAACTATCAGAATTCTTAGCCTGATGTCAGATTAAAAGAAAACAACCAGAAAAAATATTACATTATTAAAACTTTTACTTTAGATTATTTTTTTGATTTTTCGAGTTTTTGAGTAGTTGACCAAAAATTAGTTTGACAACTTCCAACTGTCAAAATTGTCAAACTTCTTTCAGATTCGATCGATATTTTAGAACATTTTAAACATAACCTTCAGCCAGTTCCTGACTTCGACAGTACTTTATTTTAAATTTCAAAATTTGTCCTGACCTTAATTCTAAAGCCTTTGTTTGAAGTAGACAAAAATTCAAAATTTTCAAATCATAACGTGTACCAAATTTCATCGATTTGTACTAAGAAATGGCTTGAGAAACGACTTGTGTCGACAAAAATCACCAAACGGACCACTGTGCGGTATCGGAGATCTCCTAGGTCTTTGTCGCGTTTGAAGAAAAAAGATTTTTATCAAATCTTTTTAGATTTTGGCACACAAGGAAGTAGACAATATCCGCTTAGGGTTTTTTTTTCTAGGAGCAGGTTTAAGCACAATCCATCAAAAAAATCCACTTTAAAGTGCATAACACCCTGTCAGAATGATAATTTAAACCTTTGCACATAAGACTCATGCAATGTGGGAAATAAAATAAAACTTTCCCATATATGCATATAAAAATACATACAATTGAATAAAGGTAAAAATCCTTCATCCTCCTTCCAGGTTCCCAAATTGGTTGTAAAAAAAAGAATATATCTATGCATATGGCAAACTCGTTTATTACAAACAAATATGTGTCTGAAAAAAGAAAAATCGAGTGAAAATTCATAACAGGATGTGTAAGGACTACACAAACTACTCATGTCGCCACATGCAAATAACCTTGATTATATGGTAGATGCATTCTATAATAAATAATAATTTTGAAATTAAATGTTTGCTTCCACCATGAGTCATTGCCATTATGACGAGAAGTCAACTCCTCACTGGCGATGATGATGATGATGATAAATTCATCCGCAAAACAAACCTTAAGTAGGTATTAATTTATAAAATTTTGAATTTAGAGAAGGCCCTTCAAATTTATGTGTCTGATAAATAATTCAAATTCAATATGCTTGAACTTGCAAGACCAGTCTTTCCAAGGAAACGTATGGAAGTTGAGGTGTCAAAAGAAGAATACGTCTTAAATAGTTAAGTGATTTTCGAAGGACTCTCTCTCTAGAGGATTTATTAAAGGTAAACATAAACACCATTCAAGGGTACCCCTAAAACTAAAGGATTTGTGTGCCCCGTTCAAGGGCATTTTGATTCTTTGCTATATAATACCGATGCACAAGTCTGCAACTAGCTCCATACTAAAGTGTACAAAAGCACACTACATTCATCTCGATTCTATAATAAAATGTGTTGGATTTCGGATATGCCTTCAGGACGAATTTTTTTATTGGATTTTTTTTTGAACATTTGTGTGAGCTTGCTTTTATACTGACGGGTATACGTACTCGAATTGCAGTCTTTTGCAAGGATACACCGAAATCTATACATCGTTTAGGGGCTAAGGACTATTGTCAAGGTGGAGTATTTTCAAGCTTTTTTTTTGTTTCTACCATGAGCTAAAATTGAGCTAAAGATAGGTATACATAGATGGGGGTAGGTATATGTGTGAATAAGTGTTGGCAAGGATATTTCAACGAGAAGTTTCTAATTTCATTTGGAAAATTGTCTGTAGATTAATCAATGGAGTTTGGATCGTTTTTTTTTTTTTGAAAAATAAAAGAATTCTCCCAAGGCCAATATCAATTTAAAGCAATATTGAAAGCAAATACAATTGAGAGAAAATTGATTAGAAAATGTGCATACATGTATGTAGGTACATCTCTTCAACAGGGAAAAGTTTCATTTGATTTAAAAGATACATATTATTGTGATTGAATTTACAAATTGAAGAAATTGAAGGTCGCGTGTAAATATTGAGGAAGGAGTTTTAGCTTATTTAAAAATATATAGCTATATGATGATTATTGAGCAGCTCGTTAGAGAAAATGCTCCATTGATAAATAAAAATGACAATTTGCTTTTTGTCTAAAATTAGTGGTTTTGCACATCTTTGGAGGAAAATGAAAAAAAAAGTAGTTAAGGCTCCTAGCTTTTTGATGTGATTTTACCAAATTTTCCCTAAAATAAAACGCAGTGTTAAGAAATGAAATTTTTTTAAAAAAAATAGGTCTCGTCACAAAGCACCATTTTGATCTATAAAATCTGTAAAAACTTCTTAAATCTAATTAGTTCTAATTTTTCAATTTGTTTGTGCAAAATTGTCTGTGTTTTGGGTGTTTTGCTTACTTTATATTAAGTTATCAAAAAACTGGTGGAAACTACTTATTCAGAATGGTGTATGGTTCAATAATATGTAGCTAGTTGTCTTTAATTAGCTGTGATAGTGTCAATCAAATTTTTCGTGGAATGTTTTCTATGTTTTTGGTTTCTCTGATAACTTTTTATCAAGCTTTTTAACGCTTTTCAGGTTATGTCACATTTTAGGCAAAGCACCAAATAATACGTAACAAACGAAAAATTTGAAATGGTCACAACTAGTTAGCTGCAAACTATCCACCTACCCATTTTTTCAATAGTTAGTCGCTTTTTTTACTTGAAACATCAGAAAATAAATCATCTAAAAAAAAAGAAAAACAGAAAAATCGAAGAAGACATAATAAGAAATAATTTTTCACAACCTATTGAAAGCAAATTGTTAGGCATTAATATATTTAAACAAATTTTTAGCACTTTTCAAAAAAAAAAAAAATAGAACGACAAATTCAATCACGATGAAAAGTAGCCATATTCATTTTTTGATCCGTAAGAGAGGTTTTGCTTACCTGATACTCATAATTTAAAAAGATGCCATGTTTAAAAAAAAAGTTTTTGTAGATTAGAAAACAAAAAATTGGGGATTGTATCTTTTGCCTTTACCCGAAACTAATCCACGGGTCACATGAAAACACACAAAATATTTAAAATGATAGCAAAGATTTTTTTGAGTCTGCGATCAGCCCCTTTGAATTTTGTTTAACTTTGTTAATTTAAAAAAAAAAACTTTTAATACAATCTTTTAACTAAGAAATATTTGGGATTGCACTGCTTTTTTTAAATTCCTCTTAGGCAAGCCAATCTGAGTTGGGAACAACGTATGTACCAATTATATGTTCAAACAAAAATATGGAATATTTTTCAAAAATCCAAAAAATAAAAATAAAATAAACAAAAAAATTCAAAATTAAAAAAAAAAAATTTGAAAATTTTCTAATGCAATATTATTTAATCTCATCTGAAATTTGTACATAAAAAATTTATCTAAATCCGTTCAGCCGATAATGAGAAAATTTAAAATAAAAACACAAGTTCTATGACAGGTACTATTAACAGTTGCTAAGTGCAAAATTTTACAATTTTTTTGTGGTAGATCATATTAATTTTAGTATATAAAAAAAATTTAATCAAAGTCATAGGAGTCGTTTTTGAGAAAAAAATATTTTCCTTTCCGGTTTTTTAACTTTTGTATGGAAGGGACCGTTATTTCTTCATATATGTAAATTTGTTTCCTAAAAATAGTTTAAAGTACTAAAAAACTCTTAAATATCGAGTTTCAGAAAATAGACCATACCGTTTTCGAAATATTTGATTTAAAAAAAAGATTGAAACATTTTTAAAAATCCAAAAAAATATAGTTTTTTTAAAATTTAAGTACACAAAAATATTTATAGTTATTGGAAGCCTCTGTATAAAAAAATTTGTGAAATCAGTCATACCATTTTGAAGAAAATCGAAAATAAAAAAAATGGTTATTTGTGGGGTACCATTAATAACCATGTTTTGGAAAATATTTTTCCACCCAAAGGAAGCCTTTACTAAAAATGATTTATAACATTTTTTCCAAGAAAAGTTGTCGAGCCGTTTTTGAGAAAAATACGATTATGTAAATTTGGTAACAAAAATTGTATGGCAGGTACCGTTGTTTTTGGTTCTTAAAAAATGAAAAAAATATGGGCATAATCACCAAAAATCACTATGCACCAAGTTTGAAGAAAATCTATCGGGCCGTTAAGTATAAGTGGTACTATTTTTAAGAAAAATGAAAATCAAAAAATGGTTCCCTGGGAGGAACTACTAATAACCATTTTTTGAAAAATTGTTTTCTATCTAAAGTAGCCATTAGTAAGTTATTTATTGATTTTAAGAAAATTTGTGGAGAGAAAAGATTTTCTTTATTGATGTGTTCATGAAAGGAAAATATTTTTTTTTAAATACCTATTCTAAGGAGTGCTAAGAAATTGTTAGGTACCCAAACCCAAATAAAACGACTACAATCGTTTTTGAAATGTAAATTTTTCCAACAAAAAAATTTTTAAATCAAAAACTTTTTTTTGAAAATACAATACTATATTTTTACATTGCTTATACATTGTCGTTTCATTTTCAATTCCATTGATTTTTTGATTCCACTGATTTTTTTTTTAAAGTGTGAAGCCGTTTTTGGATTTTTTTTTTAATGTTTCTAAACTATTGGAAGGTAACGTTATTTTTGGTAGATACTTATACCTACAAAACAGGCAGACAGAATTGCGAAACCCAACATATCATAAAAGGTCTGTTTGTAAACGTGACAAATTTGCAAAAAATTTCACAAGATGTCACAAATTCCTGTTTGTTAACTTAAAAGAGTTGCAACGAGAGGGCGCAGAGTAAATAAAAATCATGGAAAACTTGCGAATTCCTGCAACACAAATTTCTGTGAACACAAAGTGTTACAAGTACTGTCAAAAACTGCACTGTCAGTTGATGTCACATTTTTACTTCGTCTCAGAAGAAAAATGATAGTTTTAGAGGCATTTATGTTCAAATGAATCAGAAAATACCAGAATTAAAAATTCTATTCCAAAAATTTAGTACCTCGTGGCATAATGGTTAGTGCATTGGTCTGTCTGTCATGCCGAGGGTCTGGGTTCGATTCTCAGCCTCTGCCATCTAAAAACGGTAATGTTTTTCCCGAGTTACTGCCCCTTGCGAGGAACTGACAAATCCTCCAAGAGTATACTTGTCATAAAAAAGTGCTTCTCATCTAGCCGTTCGGATTCGGCAAAAAATTGAAGATGACCTCCAATTCTGCCAACAACACCCACACAAGAATGGTTGAAAGTTGTTAGCCACTAGGCCCTGGTTCTCCATGAGGTGTTGCGCCACCAAATTTTTAAGTATTGTTTGCAAAAAAGTTCAGTTCCTGGTTTACTGCGTTTGTTAACTTTTTTAAAATTTCCCCAGTTCTGAGAGAACTTCACCTCTTTTCAAAATTTGAAAGCTTTCACATATTTTTTTTTTCGAAAAACATACCAACTAAGCCTACATAGTGACAATGTTTGATCAAAATCTCAAGTTTGATATTTTTCGAATGCATAACTTGCCATGTTAGGTTTCTTCCTTTATACGTGCATACATATGTATCACAAGATGTCTCAAGGTAACTTTGTCAGGATCTATTTAGCTTTGTGCAAGCTTTAATCATTTAACAGAATTATGTATTATTTTAAACGTAATACCCATTACTGCTACAAGGACAAAGGAATTCTATAGGTGGACCTTCCAAGCTTTTCCTTAAAAACCCAAACACACAGATGATACCTACAGACAAATATCACAGCTACCAAAATATTCACAGAATATATAGACTTTTAGAAAGAGAAATGGAATTTCCTTCTACAGACAGACAGACACAAACGGTTGCAATAAAGTTGATTAAATATTTGCTTGTCTGAAAGATTTCCTTCACTCTTTCTCTCTCTCTCTCTCTCTCTCAATCTCTATGTTTTGGTGTGTAGGTGTACACTTGTATTATTATGTCGTAGACTAATGGAACAGAATTTATATTCGAAACATGACAGAAATTGTTTTTATGTGACAAATGTTTGACATTTTTATAGACCAATGAATCTATTCTATTTTCCTTTTAATTTTTTTTTTGAGAATTCATTTGTTTATGGCAAATAAACATCAGATTTAACGAAGCTGGTTTTGGTGTAAAGATTTTATTTTATGAGGGATTGGGGATGAGACACTAGAAGTATGTATAATGATGATATTTCCCATACTTTTGGCATCAAATTTGAAAAACAAAACTGAAAGTGCATTTTTCTTAAAAAAAAAAACAGATGTTTGCAAAAATTACTAGCTGTGCCTGCATTGTTGAGTTGCGTTACGGATGTGACTTAAGATACCCCAGGCATCTAAATATTCATGTGCATGTAGACTAGTCCCCATGGTTTTCCAAATATTTACCTAAAAGTTGATCTTTAAAACACACCAGAAAAGAAATGAGATAAAAAGAAAAACTTAAAAAAAAAAAATTTGATTGAAATTGTTACTGTCAAACTTTCACAATAACACACAACATAGCTATACACTGTCACGAGCACTTAGACTTAGAGGAAGGCCCCTCTATTAAGTGTTGTTCGAGTCTCTTCGAGGTGAGTGGCTTAACGTCTAAGTGATTGACCAGACGGTGTATGACGCTATGGCAAAATCACTTATCTTTGTTTAATGTAAACAATTTGTTTAATTTAAACAAATAATTTGATACAATTTAATGACGATACAAATATATTTAAGCGCAAAGGGAATAAAGCTTCGCTAGATGTGGAAATTGTTGAAATACATTATTTATTTTTGAACACATTACTATTCAATTCAATTCAGCTTATAGAAATTGAAAAAAAAAATGTATAACTTCGAAATAAGAAGCTAAGCACAGAATTTATAAAAATATTGATCTCGATTGACCTAAGCCAATTAAGTTGCAAATTGAGTTAAAATTTCATGTACATCTTGATAATAAGGTTCATTAATCCCATAATAATTAGAGACGCAGACAAAAATACGGTTGTCAAAGTGGTCCATGTTCCATATAATAATTTTGGACTGTCAGGCAAATTAGTATCTTTCGCACATTTTAGGAATTCATTAGTTTTTTTTTTTCTAGCTTTACGGCAACGGCTTTGGGAGTTTTTTTTTGCCTCTTAAGCTACACGTTACAAAATTAACTTTTTTCGTAAAAGTATAGTTTGTCTTCCATCTTTCAAGCTCTCAACTGTCGGATTAATTTGACAGATGGCTACGATGCCGATGGATTGAAAAAACTAAAAATATACTTTGTCCTTCGACTGTCAAGCTATTAGCTGTGAAATTCGACGTCGTCGGTTTTAAAATCCTCGAAAAATTCCGAAATTTTTAAAGTTTTTTTACTTCTTCGGAAAAAAGTGATTTTAGGGCAATTGGTAGACATTTTTATCAATATACCTTTTTCCGTCAAATAGATCTTTCTCTATCTGTGAAGCTATCAATTACCAAAATCGGAAATGTTCAGAGTTTTCTAATGCTCCAGACATCCACTTGATTCCAAACTCGGTTTAACATGGTTTGAAAATTTGGCTGGTAGAAATTATTTTCCGAATCTGTATGTGGCCCTTCTGTACCCTTTCCTATTAGCTACGCCACTGATTGATTTAAAACAACTGTTTATATTTTATGCTCAATTCTGATGTCATCATTTTTTGTACGCATTTTATATTTTATTTCAGTCGTGCGTCCTCAAAACTTATTAAATAATGGAAAGTATGAAGGGAGAAGACTCAAGTTTATAAAAAGCGAAATAAACATAAAACGTCACAATTTGTCCGGAAAAATAATGCTTTGAGCATTCTTTTTCCACGCAAAATGTAGTAGAGCCTTACTTTTGCCTTTTCATTTACAGCGGCTACGAATATCAAATTTTGCGCTGGAGCTGCGATGGAAAAAAATCCGAGATAAAATTTGTCATGCAAAAAATTTTATATGAGAGACAAATTTTGTGTCGATCTGCCTACTAGGCCTTAATTTTTACGAGACAAGGCACAACAAATTGGTTAAACAAAGCAAATATTTTCACAAGTTTGCTTTGAAAACGGGTCGTTATTCTATATTTCATAATTCAGTTTGACCAAAAATTCTGTAAATAGATACAAAATTCTGTATGAACTTAACTTCTGTAGATCCAGAATTCTGTATTTCAAAATTCTGTAAATCCAAAACTCTGTAAGTGACTAAATTTAGTTTCCAAAATTCTGTATTTCAAAATTTTGTAAATCTAAAATTCTAATATTTCTTCAATGACATCCCTCCCCAGATATATTTGGATGTTAGTATTCTGATTTCCTAGTTTTAGTTGTACAAACATGTTCAAATTTTGATCCGTGGTTCAGCAATTTTTACTGACTGATTTCGGAGTAATAACTTAGCTTCAACGACGGTTAAAGTATGTATAAGCATCCAATTTACTGCCTGAACCATCCTTCGTTGAACTTCAGTTGATTCTCCAAAATCGTTGAGTTGAAATTACTGAAATACTGATTTAATATTTGTAAACTAGCCCTTGGTAAGGTAATTGTGGGTAAATCAACTTAATCGCAAAAATATGCTGGAAATTCATAGAACTATCCACTAGTTTAAAAATGTGTTGTTACTGGCTCACTTCTTTATTTGTCAATACCTTAATAAAAGTGAATTAACAAATGTTTGAAACACTAGTAATCGAAAAAATTATTTTATTCAGATGAATGGTTAGCTTTTTAGAGCGAGTCAAAGCTGATAAATTTGTATGGTGAAAGAGAAATTATTCTTTTAAAATTTTTTGTTTAAGCATCGTGTGTAAAAACTAAGAAAAGATCACACTTTTTTCAATATCAAAACAATTTTGAAATCCAGAATTTTCGAAATACTACGAAATAAAGAATTTTAGAATTACAGAAATTTGGGAACTGAATTTTGGCACTTCCACACTTTTTTTTTATATCAAAACAATTTTTTCCTTTTATCATTTACAGAATTTTGGAATAAGGAATTTTGAAATCCAGAATTTTGGAACACAGAAATATGAAATACAGAATTTTAGAATTACCTAGTTTTGGAAACTGAATTTTTGCACAAACCGAATTTTCGATTTACAGAATTTTGTAATCCGAATTTTGGCACATAACAAATTAAGACTTCAACCTGTTTTCTTGCTTTATGAATCGATGTGCTTTCAGCCTTATTCTGAATTTACACGACAAGACTGCTAAATTTGTCAGAATTTCTACCACAAAACAGGCCACATCCGTTCTAAATGACGATCACGAAGTCATATAATTGCGCTCTGAATATATTGACAACGTGCCGGAATAGAATAAGCAGGTTGATTTTATCAGTCTCGTATTTTTTAAAAATTTTCGAAATGGTGTCACAACAGTATTTACACGGTTAGTTGTAAAAAATAAAACATAAGGGAATAAACGCATATGATACCAAGAAATCATACTGGGTTGCGATCTATTTTTTTTTAGTCGCAACGACAGAAAATCGCAAATTGGTCGCTGGCCTTTTGGATCAAATCATAGATCAATTGCGATTTGCAGTTTTGTGACAAAAATTCAGACTAAAAACCACTTACTCAATTAAGTAAATAGGCACTAGGGGTATGAAAAATGGAAGAATTTATGAAAACATTTCACTCTCAGTCATGTCATTCGGACATTAGTAAATAATATGGTGATATGTACCTCTAGAAGGGAGAGTCAGTAACCAGGCCAATAGGATGCCAATATAATAAGCAACTACGTATCAGGCACAGTAACTGATGTTCACAATGGAAAAAAAATATTCTCACTTCTGAACACGTGTAGAAGTGACAATTTTTTTTGGATTTTTAGGACTATTAAAATAAATTTTGTTTTGTTAGATTTTCCGATAAAGCCTCCTTAATTTCTTAGATCGCGCATGAGTTTTTCAAATCTAAGAAAATATAAAAATATGGACATAATTTATTTAAAAATTTACGTAAATATCTACGTTAGCTAAAACATTTTTTTTTATCTAGAAAAAGTGTTGACTTTGACAATAGGAATAAAAAGAATTGCTAAATGTCTGCAAGATGCATTTAGCAAAAACATATTTTTTTAATTAAGAGCCGAATACTTCTGTTTAAAAATATTTTTCTCTCTCTGCCATCATTATTATCAGAGGGCATGTATAAAACAGCACTTTAATGTGATTTTAGACCTTCAAAATAAATACACCCTGTCCAGTAATTCTTCCACTCAAAAGTTGTAGTTCATTTTATATAAATTATCCATTTTACCTTGAAAGTCAAAGTTGCACCTTGAAACCAAAAACTAAACAAATCGATTTCACTTCCAACAAAAGAAAAAAAAAAAAAGAAAATAAAAGCTAACCACACAAAATTATTTTACATTACCTAAATTTTTGTTTTGTAAATGTCAAACCATTAAAAATTGTTGGGTAAATAAATCCTCTAGAATTGCTATCTTATTTGCATAAGGTTCATATTTTCTACTTGTCCTTTTTCCTCCCTTTCTCTATCCCTGCCTAAAACACAAACAAACAAAAATAACAACCAACACAAAAATTGACCACAAACATTCTCTTTTCTGGCTTGGATGACAAAAATACCATTACAACTGCTCGTGTGCTAGAGGGCGCCACTTAAATAAATCAAACAACAAAAAAAAAAACAGAAAACAAAACAAAACATATTCTAGGTCAAAGTAGCGAGGTATTTCGTGGAGCAAAAAAAATAAAAACCTACCAAGCAAAAAACCTCTAAAATACCTGCATAATAGCTTTCACAAGCCTCCCACCTTAAATCCTAACATTATAACTGGCCCTCTTTTGTGGAAAAAAAAATTAGAAACACCAACCGACGACGACTGACGCGACGGTGGCGGCTCTAATGTGAAACTGATGACTTGCCCAAAGCAGCTGTATATGATGCATAAAGTGCCAAAATAACTTGACTCACGCCATGCCCCTGTTATACTTTGTCTCTATGATGTGGCACGTGCGGTTCCGTTTCTGGTCCATCTATGACATCAAACAAAACATATAATTAGGTACCATCGTTTCTATATAGGCTTCGGGCCAATTTACGGATGGAGCCCGCTGCTTCTCTTTCACCTGGAGGCACAGCACAAGTTTATTAGCTAAAGCTTTTATTTTAATGGCTACATGGTTGCTTGTGCCAAATTTTGGGCATTCCCACATAGCCGAAACTTTTTGTTTTTCGGTTAGGAATTTCGTTAGAGCCGCTTTCATCTTCATGCCCTAATGCCTTTGAAATACCGCAGTAGCAGCAGCAGCAGCGCGAGGGAAGTTCTTCTGTTCATTTGGTTAAATTATTCTAAATGCCATTCTGCCTCTGCCACACACATGACCTCTCAAGTTCAAGTCGGAATGCCCACACAGTTCTTTCATCCTCATCCCAGACACCGTCCTCGTCGGTTGATGGTCGTCCTCCATCTTTGTGTCTTTATCTTCTCTGATCTTTGTATGTGTGTGTGTCGTTGATTTTTGGTGCAATGAAACTGCAATGCAATTGCAATTTGCTGTCAATTGGCGAACTGACGCGACGGCGACGTTCAACTCGCTTTAGCTGTCATCTGTTCCCTGTCATTTGCCGGGTCTCCAATGGTGGTGGTTGCTTGTGCTGTCTGTTGCAACATGGACTATTTCATTGAAGACTATTTGCATAATTAAAATAAAAGACGATGGGAATTTGAAAACATGAAAAAGAAAAATACAAAATAGAGACTCTCGCAGAGATGAGGGTTCACTATGATTTCTCATACAGCTGTTTCCCATGAGTTGAAGATTCAAAATCTGAATTAATCATCAGACGTTTTGTTTTTTTTTTTTGTTTGGTTTGTTTGTCAAGATGAACAAAGTATCAGTTCACAGAGGGAATTCAAGGGAAGGACAGTTTTGAAAGTGTTTTGAAGATTAATTATATTTTTTTTGTTTGAGCAGACAGTTCTATATGTCTGTATTAATGTATAAATTTGGAATTTGAATCTATACTAAGCTTTCGTGTACTGGTTACATTTCAACGTATTAATAAAACCCGGTGACAAGTGTACTCAGTACTTACATGCACTTTGGAATAAGAATAAATACAGACGATATGTAATTAAAACATACATAATATCCTCTGTATTCACTCATAGTCCAAAACTAAGCTTTGACTTTTTATCAAATAAAATATATCTTTTACTTTGTATAGAATACATAAGAATATATAGACAACTCACAAATATGTAATGAGAACAAGATATTTAAGATATGTACATACCTAGATACGAGTGGCAAATATTTAAAAGCTACAAGCAGAGAACAAGAAGCTGTGACTATAATCCATCAAAAATCATTTGTAATGATTACAGTCTATAAATATGTGCAAAATGTACTCACTACATATAAGTGAGTTTTCATTCTCTTTTTTACAAATTTTGTTTGACTTAACAAAATTTACTTGATGAGTAAATGATAAATTTTATACTGTCACAGGTAATTAACGACTCATTAGCAGTAAATTAACGACTCGTTAACAGTAGATTATCTTCTCTATCTATATTTTGTTATCGGCGAATATAGCTTTGGCATTTTTCATTCAAATTATGTACAGTGTACATCTAGGTTCTTAATTGTTTTAATCTTCAAAAAAAAACATGGCAAATTGAAATAAAACTATCCCTTTCCAAAAGTCCTCATATCGATAATTGTTTTATTGTACCAATTAAATAGCAAACAATTTGTCACTCTGCCTAAACAATAGTACTTTAACTTCATTGTATTCATTCACAACAAAAATAAAGAAAACTACCGACTACTTATTTAAAAGCGTTACACACGATGCGTCTTTTTATGAATCATTTTACATTCAAAACCTAAACAACACAACAAATAACATAAAGCATCTCATTCTTCATTCATTCATCTCTTATAACAATGAGGCGTCATAAAGTTGACAGTCTTTTTCTGTCGTCCAGGAAAATAGATAATTTTATTTAAATTATTATCATAACAAAGAAGATGAGATTAATCACAAAAGAGTGTTGCCATTTTGTTGTGTTTAAAGTAATAAATAAAAAATAGAGCAGAAAAAAATTTGGTAAAAAGTTTTGAACTATTTATTTTTTTCTATTTTTTCATGATTTATAAACGCAACGAAAATTCATTACAAAAGTTGAAAAAATATAAATAAAAAGTTTATTTAGGTCACACAAAGCCTTAAGCTTAAGGACGAGTTTGTTCACAGCTAATCAATTATCCTTAATCAATGTAAAGTCTCAATGAATTCATAAATTGAGGTGTAACTTATCGAAAGAGCTAATCAGCCAATATTGGCTCGTTGGCTCAATTTAACCAGAGTTTGTGAAAAAGTAATTCAACCCAATATGAACAAACTAGTCTTAAGGACCAGTTTATCAGTTCGAGATCATCATAGTTTCGAGGTTAAACCTGAATTGACTCCAGAAGCGTGTTTTTTAGGCAATTGAAATCCTAAGGGCTAGTTTTTCAGTGCGTGATTGAAAGTTAAACCTGAATTAACTCCAGAAATGAGTTTTTCAATTTTTCATTGAAATCCTAGGTTAACTCGGAGTTAACTCACCTATTTTGGTGAGTTAATTCTGGGGCCAAATCGAGTTTCTTTTCAATTGCGGCGCCATCTGCCATCTTGACTTCGAGAGCAAAAATTATTGTCAGTGCAATGAATGAATTTTGTTGGAAAAACTGATTTTGGTATTTTTTTCGATTTAAATGGATTTTCATGATTTTTTTAACCTACATGTTAGCAACTAAGTTCATGAAGCTTGTATTACAACTACAAGTAACGTGTGATATATCAAAATAATTGTCGTTCATTCTAATTTCAAATTAATGAAAAATCTGAATTATGAACGCTGGTTTGGATATTAAAATCTGTCATTTCGCTAAAAAGAGTGGTTAGTCTAGTAAAAATACAGTAAGTTGGGCGTCTACTTTAAGAGATGTTTGCAGGATTTTTCCAATTTAAAATAGCGTGAGACTAATATTTAAATTATTATTGCCTGAAGATTATCATAAACAAAAATTATAAAAAAATTGCAACTCATAAAAACTCACTCGATACTCTCATCATTTCTTTTAACAAAATATTTACGTGGGATCGAAACTTGCAAACTGGATAAAGCTTTCCCTTGAAAAAAAAATTCAGAAAATGTCAAATAAAACTGTTACATCTCTTACCATTTTTTTTTTTCCTTTAAAAAACCTATGGCAACACTGGTCAAAACAGCTTTAAGATACTTGTACTGAGCTAGCAGCTATTGTGTCCAAAGTTACACTCTAAAAACGTCACCTTTGCATGATGATGAGTGCCAGTTGCCAGTGCCACATGAAAATGCAACATAAAGTGGATGATGCTATTTTCTTTCAAGCTTTAAAAGTGCTACACACACGCCATCTAAAGTCGCGGCGGGGGCTCATTGAATGAAAATACACGCTTTAACTGTTGCCAATAGCTTGTTGGAAGTAAAATTTGCATATTTTTTTGTTCCTTCTTTAGATACTTACTATTTTTATATCCACCGTGTTTGGTCAATTAAAAAAATGTTTTATGTAGGAACGTACGTATACACTTTGTACCGCTATACATGCACAAGACTCTTAACCATATAACTTCTACATCATAACTGTGATTTGATATTTATAAACTTAAAAGTCAATAGGTTCATGTGTAGGCGTGTGGACTTTAAATTATGTAAATTATACAAACTTTGCAACTGGCTGCTAGATGGTAAAGTCGTTATCTCAAGTAAGAATCCAACGACTTGGAGAGACTTCTTAAAATAAGAGAAAAATTGAGATGTCAAATGATTATAATGATTGATTGCTTTTGTTATAGGAATTGGATTTACATACAAAGACAAAAATAATCATCTCGATCAAAAGGTCAGAAAACTTTGAGCTCTGAAGATTTATAAAAAAGAAATCATACAATTAAAGAAAAATCAATTTGCTCTCGATTTCTGCGTGCGGATAACTGTTGTCTGCTTATGCGATGAACGACAAAAGTAACTTACATTATTCCAGCTCAGACACAAATACACATACACACATACAAAAGCTTGTAATATCGATTTGGACTTATTGCACCGGAAGAGATCCACTTAAAAGGCCATAGCCATATACATTCATAGATGCTGTTTATTCCTGGTGCAAAATAACTCAATGGAGAATATGAAGGAGCGATTTCATGCTAACAAGACTTGTATGTGTGTATGAAGGTATGCGGTATGGGTTTACTGCAAGTACGAGTATGTATGTTTGAAAGTAGAAAGTCGAAAGTGCTCTTAGAGGAAAAATCCTTCTGGATGCTCTTGTATGTTTGGAATAAGGGAATATCCTGTCAACGTCTTTTAAAGTAGATGTCCCAGTTATTATACTTACTGCATTTTTATTAGACGAAATACACTTAGCGAAAAGACGAGTTCTTATATCAAAATCGGGATTTATATTCCAGGTTTTATTTTAGTTTGTAGCTAGGATGAACGACAATTATTTTGATGTATCACACGTTACCCTTAGTTGCTAAATAAGCATCATAAACTAAGTTGCAATCATGTGGGCAAAATATCGAGAAAATATATCAAAATCAAAGAAAAATACTTTGTTGAATTTTGCTAACAAAAACTAGGTAAAATTTGGATTTGTGTGTGCTGAATCCAATGGCACTAGCTAAATTCTGTATTTTGCTTTGTTTTTAGTGCATTTTTATCTCTGATTGAACAAAATGTTTATGTAAACACAATACAAATTCTTGTTGATTTCACTTCGAATTTTTTTCAAGAGGAGATAGAAATGCAAAACACATTTTTTTTAATTGTTTTTAAGACCTTAAATTCTAAGGACAAATACAAACATTTTATGGTATGGGCTTCCTTAGAGAAAAAAAAGTAAATGGGAATTTTTGAAAATCTCTGGGTTAAAAGCATAAGCACCCCAGGTGTTTTTCAAAGAGGGAGGAGGGGGTAAATAGTGGTGGAAGTAGGTATTTGTTAAAAAATCATACAGACAAAATTAAAAGTATGTTGGTCCCTGCCATTTTTCTAGAGATTGGGGGTAGATGCCCCCCTACGGGTACCTGCTTCAAAACACGACGACGGACAGTGGTTTCAAACTGCCTTATGAATTGGTCACATAAAATAGTGTTTTTCTATTAATAAATGTTATAAAAAAGGCGGTAGAAGAACCTTTATAAATATATTACAAAAACGCTATCTTAATTTTCAAAAAATGATTTCAAACTTGCAAAGAAAAGTAGACATGGTTCCAGTTAAAAACATAAAACTTGAGTTTTAAAGGTCACATCTTTAAGTTTAAGGTCTTAAAATATTGGTTAAATTACAAGCTAATTATAAGTGCAACAAAAACATTAAAAATAGTTATATTGGTTCGTGTTTATTTAATATTCGCATAAAAAAGACAATCTCACTCAATTTTTTTCATCAGTGTATGATTTTTTTATTAACTCTATTTTTATATGGTTAGCAACAGAGCATGGAAAGGATTTCCCTCGTTTGATATGATTATTTGTCTGCACGTGTGTGTGTGTTAAAAATTTTATCTCAGATTTACTTGTTATTTTTTTTGCTTAAAAAAAATAAAATTACATATTTATTAAATTGAATTTATAGAATTCTGTTGCAATTTGCAATCAGGATAGATTCTTAGTTTTTTAATTTCAAATAATCAAGATACCACAAATGTATGAAGATTACTGATAAGTGTTTGTTTTTTTGTTGTGATATACCACAAAGGTTTCTAGGAAAATATAACCAACACATAAATCTAAGTAACTAGAGGCTTCTCTATCGAAATTCCAAGGACTTTTTGCTATTTATAGCAAGCAAAATTCTTGGAGAAAGATATTCTAGGAAATTAATTCTAGGAAATCATTCTGGTTGAACGAATTTACAACGAAATTATACGGAACCAAAACCACTCTTAAACTCAACTCTTAAGCAGAACACTGAACTGTCATAAAATTGACGAAATGATTGTACAAATCTAATATACAGCAGATCAATCGGAGTATACAGTTCCATTTGGGTTAAACTACTTAGTGAACACCTGATATGGGCTTCTAAGACATATTAGTAGTTCAGTCCTATAAGCTTTGATTTCCGATCCTTGGAGTTAAACCGTCGGGGTAACTTCCCTATCATTGAAATACTAACCGGTTATTCCGAAACAATCACATGCCTCGGATATGGATAATTTTAATAGTGGAGACCCCTGCAAACAAAACCAGGACAATGAATTTCGGATATGCACGTGTAATGTCCAGACCTTAAACAAGCCAAATGCAGCCAAAAAAACTGAAGGAGAGCTTCGAAAGGCTCAAAGCTGACATTACAGCCATCGAGGAAGGGATCAAGAGGTCATACGAAGAATGAAATCGTGTGACATCTACTTCGGCGAGTGTTGCAAAGAGCAGGGTCAGTGGCTTTTTGGTTGTGATTTTGTGGTTAGGGGACTTAGCTAATAAGTCCTAGGCTTCAGAAATGTAAGTTAGTACAATCCGCATCAAAGCAAAATTCAAAAACATTACGTTGATCAAGATGACTCAATCAAGTAAGAATTCTACGATCTCTTCGAGAAGACGTATAGGTGCCCCAAGTCCCCAAGTTTTGGCGACTTCGAGATCGAGAAGGAGGGCACCTTTTTTTGATAGTAGGAGAAAACAGCCTGCATGACAAATACTTCTGTTAAACGATTTGTCTGATTGACTTCGATTCCTACTCCTCAATATACACTAAGGGACCTGGCAGTCTCCGGATCAACGAACCGTCAACCAGAGTGATAGTGTTGCGGTAGACGCCATACATGCTTCCAGTATGCCGGTAGCTTAAGAACGAATGTCGATACCCATGACGCCACAACAACGAGTGGATGCTTTGAAAAAATTTAACGTCGTAAAGTTAAAATCGCATGAGATCGCCGCGACTTTTGCAGACCATGTCTCCCTAAATCTCTTAGTAAGTTCGCCACCAGCATTATCTGTAGATGATCAATGGAAATGCTGTGTAAAACGCCATCAGGAGTGCGGCCTCTGATGTGCTGGGTTTCATTTGGTCACCATAAGAAAACACCTGGTTCGATGAAGAATGCAGGCAGGTGCATGCAGCAAAGAATGAGGCCTACCAATCAATGCTGCAAACTAGAACCAGAGCTGCTGAGAAAGCATCCTGGAAGCTCTACGGGTAACGAAAAAGGGAGAAATGCCGAATGCTAAGGAGGAAAAAGAAAGAGAGCGTACGAAGCGGCAGGGGTGATTTTCGAAAGTTCTACCCAAGGGTGGGGCAATTTATCCAGGGTTACAAGGCAATCTCAGAAGCCTGCCAAGATGAGAGTGAGAATATGGTGGTCGACGCACAGTCCGTGCTAAGGATCTGTTAACAACCCTTCTATAGACTGCTAAACGGCGAATATGGCAAAAATTCCGCTGTTAGACAGAACTGCTAACTACAGAGGTATAAGTCTCCTCAGCGTCATCTTTGCTGTGTGATTGCTTAAAATCGTTTGTCAACGATCGGCGCCTATCAGTGTAATTTTAGGCCCGGCAAATCAACTGTTCATCAAATGTTCACACTCTGACAAAAATAAAACCCAGGAGTTTCAAATCGATACACACTACCTTTTCATCGATTTCAAAGTCGCATATGACAGCGTAGATAGGGAAGAACTATACAGAGCCATGTCCCATCTCGGCATATCTGCGGGATGGCAATGGAAAAATCTCGCTGGTAAGAACAACACCGAACCGTTTAATGTCGAGAATGGCTTGAGACAAGGAGACGCAATTTCACGCAACTCGCAAGTCAACAACCGTGGGTCAAATTTTGGAAAGTCTCTTCAACTTCTTGCTTATGCGGATGATGGACATCATTGAGAAAACGAAGCGAGTTGTCATTTGCAAGTATTGAATCGGAGGCGACAAAAATGGGTTTGGATCCCAATGGAGACAAGAGAATGTATAGATATGCTATCACCGAGGAAGGATACTCAACATCGTTGGTTCGGAAAAAACGTCACGATAGATAGGTACAACACCGAAGTTGTCAAGGACTTTGTCTACCGGGGCTTCACTATTACATCGAAAAATGACAATAGTGCAGAGATCAAACGAAGAATTACTCTTGCCAACCTCTGTTTTTTCGGGCTGAGAAGGTATTTGAGTTGTAAAGCCCTCTCTCAAAGAACCAAGGAGACTTGCATATATAAGAACCTAATTATCCAGATCCTACTGTACGGGGCAGAGCCATAAACGCTTGGAAACCATGAAACGAACATTTTTCGGGTGATCATCGGCTTAGTCTGTAGCGATGGAGTTTGAAGGAGACGATTTGACAACAAGCTCTACGGGCTTTTCAGTGACGTCGATCTGGTCAAAAAGTTGAGAATAAGCGGCTGAGTTGGCTGGAGCACGTGGAGAGCATGCCCGGGGAGTCTTTGAATCTACCTCTGATGGTCTGCTCAGTAGAGGAAGGCTCAAAGAAGAATTGAAGAACGAACTCAACCAACTGGAATAGCTGGAGGGCGCTAGCTTGGGACCGAGCTGACTGGAGGGGCTTGTTGGTTGAGGCTGATGTCCACTCTGGACTGTGAGCGCCATCTAAAGTAAGTAAGTAAGCTCTTCCGCTGCCATTGTGATAGTCATAACTTATAAGTTTTCCTTTAGAGGTAAATCTTGTTTTTATTTAAATTTAACGTCATGACAAATTAAATCTTAAAAAACAAAATTCAATGAACGAACTTCAAAGTGATAAAATAAACCCCTATCAACAAATAATATTTGTTTGTTTGTAAAATATCGCAAATTTTTTGAGACCAAATGCAAATTCCATTCAAGAAAACTAGAAAATTCCAAAGAATTTATTAAAATGTATGTAAACTTTTCAAACGTCCATTTTGAAAATCACTTATTTCTCTCTGCTAGCAATTATTCCAAACACCTTTACTTGCCAAAAACTTGCTTCCACTTCATGTGTCATCAAAGCAATTTCAATTAAAATTCAGTAAACGTGTCGTTTGTCTTTCTGGAACAGTTTGCTCCCTTGCTTGTCCCTTCTTCCAAATCCAAAACGGCAGCCTATTTAAATAACTCATTCCATTCATTCATCCATCCCATCGTATATCCATCTATTCCCATAGTGCTCGAATTAGCACTCTTGGCTGTCCAAAATGCAACCTGATTGTGTCAACTTCATTCTCAACTTCACTATTCACTCTGCTCTGCTTGTATGCCATGCTGAATTATTAACATCTTCCCAAACAACCTAGTTTCCTTCCTTCCTTATGAAATAAAAAGCAAGCCCTACAAAACTCTACAAAAAAAAACAAGACCTACAAAAAGTGCCAGACCTCCCGCCTCCCCATGCTCAAACCCTTTTTGATGATGTAAAGTGCTAGTTGATCCAACTATATGAAAATAGGGAACGAGAAAAACAACTTCAGGGATAAAAATGAAACACTAAAAAATCGTATCCCTTATCGAAGTGACCTATATCTGGAGAACCACCCAGCGCCGACTCCGATGTGTCGTCATAGCCTCGTACACCGAGTGCCTAGTGCCCCTTTTGGTGTGCACTTTGCGTCCCGAAAATAGTGTACTTCAATAGCATTAGCGCCTCTATATGTAGGTGTGTATGTACATTTAAAGTCTCATGTTCCCTAAATCATGTAGACCTATTCCCGTATAACTATTTGTATGCATAGTTCGTTAACCTAACCAAACCAAACCAAAACCTGCTTTGGAGCCCTATGCCGATTGAATTTGTGTAGTTTTAAACTTTTTTTTTTTGCTAGCCCAGGGTCTCACTTAGTAAATCCGTTTTTATGTAAAAAAAAGAAGAAAAGGGAATTTGTCCCAACGACACGTCTGTACCTCCCCATTTTCTGTTTGAAATATTGGTCGCTGGCCAAGGAAATTCTAGACCTGGAGCTAAACTGACTGTGAATGAGGGACATATAGGTACCATTGTTGTATATGGTCATTCCAATTGCAGACCTATACTGCAGTTGTTAAAAAAAAAATGACATGGCGGGTGGTGTGTGAGAGGGGTAGGGATATATCTGTCCGGGTTGAACATGAACAATGGACAAGACCATAAACGAATTTACCAGTTTTAGAACAAAAGAAGAGCCTTACAGCTTTCGAAAGCATAAAATGATAAAATACTGGAGACTTACTCGTATTTTGTGTTAGAGAAGAGAGAAAACCTATAGGTATACAAGCTCCCCACTGATAGTTATGCAATCAAGTGGGGAGTCTGGGTGACTGGCTGAGGATAAGGGGTTGCTTTCCAAATTACTTTGCGAAAAAGGGATAACTTTTGAGAGGAACTGGATAGTGCCCGGGAATATGGGTTACGAAGAAGATAATATGTGTGGGCTAGCCAGGATTTCTATACGTGATTCTTGTGCCTTCTCGGTATTCTGGTATTAATTTCTTCATAGTTGAGAGTGTTTTTTTGAATTTAGGATTGAAAATTTAATCTGAAATGAGTTTTTTGTTGTAAAATGTACAATGGTTTGGAAAGTATTAAAAGAAAATTTGATGTTAGAATAGTTTATTGGCGACAAAGAAAGGTTTATTACTGGCAAAAGGAGTTGAAAACCTTTAAAGAAATGCAGAAGGGAAGCGCTCTTAGTGCGAATTACAGCTACTATCAAATTGATAGTTGGTAAATATTGGAGTTTTTGAAAAATGTCAATTTTTCTGTAATTCACAACAATTTCCATCATTCTCAATTATGGTCAAATAGAGTTGTCAACTATCAAATTTAAATATTTATCAACTATCAATTGATAGTTATTTCTCAAAATAAGGATGAAGTTCTGGGAAATTTCAGTCAACTATGGATTTTATTACCACTTGGTGGGAAAATTGTTCTATTCCTAAAAGAAGATATTCTAAATGAGCCAAAAAATTGAAGTTCTACTTTCAAAACGGGAAGTTCTAAGGATTAGTTGTTTTTTTGAAAATTAATATCAATATCAATAGCCATTTGAGAAGATTGAGTATACAAAGATCGCTTCGTATATTTTAAAAATATGCCAAATTTTTCAAAATGTGAAATTGAAATTATCCGACTCCTGATCAATGGAGTGTCTCCGCCTGAGATACTGTGGTCTTCCATCGGTTGCGGTCCCTCGCACGCTCCCTCCAGTCATCGAGACCAGCGTTCTTGCGTCGGGAACCGCCTGGTCCCTGTAGCGGAGGTTCGGTCTTACTGGTCGTCTCGAACCTGGGTGTTGGGATTCGAAAGTTTTTTTTTGCTGGAGCGTTGTTGTCCATTCGCTCGATGTGGCCGAGCCAGTGTAGTCGACGTGTTTTGGCTCTTTGGACTACATCCAAATCTTGGTACAGCTCGAAAAATACATGATTGAACCTTCTCCTCCATTCGCCCTCCTCGCATATTGGACCATGAATGAATGAATGAATGAAGGATTTAGGGTATAAGTGCACTGCGACCATGAAGATCTATTGTGCCCACATCTAAAACTGGATGAGGTTTCTCATACTACAGCACGTTCTCCAAATTTGTTTCCTTGAGGAACTTGAGTATTTGGAGTGTTTTTAGGGAGGGTAGTTCACTCTCCTCTATCTGGTGATGTCCCAGATACCTGTGTCTTGGATGCACGAGTGCATCACATCTTCCTAGTATATGGTCCGGTGTCTCCTCATTAGCATTACAAAATCTGCACGTGGCGCTGTTCTCTAAGCCAAGAATGTGGAGGTGTCTCCTAAGCTTTCAGTGGCCTGTGAGGAAAACCGTTATTATTCTAAGTTTGTTCCTGTTTAAGCTTATACAGGACTGGAATCGTTCTTGATTGTCAGGCCCAAGCAGAAGTTTGGCCTGTCTTAGCTTAGGGAGTTTGTTCCAGATTTGTGATCTTTTAACCTGCTCTTCCGTTTTGATTTTATGTTTTATCACGTTTTCTCCTATTCCGAAATAAGGCTCTGGTCCCGTTAGGGGTGTCATTGCCCCTATTTTTGCTAAGGAGTCTGCCTCTTCATTGCTTTGTATGCCAACGTGACCAGGGACCCAATATTGGACCAAATATCCGCCGAAGAATTTTTCCCTCGAAAGTGCCCAGTATCAATTCCCCTTTTTTACTTATCGCCCAGCACTTGACGCCGTAGAGTAGAACTGGTAAAATTTGCGTTTTGTATAGCGTGCACTTTCCTTTCAAGGAAAGAGTTTTGAACCAATTTGCTTGGCCAAACCGAAGTAGTAGCGGTTTGCTAGGGAAATTCTTCGTCGGATCTCCACTAAGGTGTCATTGGTGGGATTGATGTTTGTTCCAAGGTAGGTGAACTCCTTGACTACCTCGAAATTACTGCTACCAACAGTGACGTTTTGTCCTTGGCGATGGACAGATGAAGCTTTGTTTGTTGATAGCATATACTTTGTTTTGTCCTCATTCACTTCAAGACCAACGCATTTCGCCTGTTAATCAATAGCTGTGAATAGTGTGAATAGAGCGGCCGATGATGTCGATGTCGTCCGCATAGCCAAGCAGTTGCGAAGACCTGTTGAAGATAGTGCCTTCCAGGTTAACACCACTCTTGCGAACTATCTGCTCTAGGACTAGGTTGAAGAAGTCACATGATAGCGCATCTCCTTGTCTGAACCCTGTACATGACTGGAATAGCTCGGATGAGCTGTTACCCATTTGCACGTTGCACCACGTAACGTCATCCGGCACAGCTGGATCAGTTTTTCGGGATCCCCAATAGAAGCTCTTGGCGACTTATGCTATCATATGCGGCTTTGAAATCGATGAAAAGATGGTGGGTATCGACTTGAAATTCGTTGGTCTTTTCCAAGATTTGCCTTAATGTAAGGATTTGGTCTATCGTTGATCTGCCTGGCCTGAAGCCACACTGGAACGTTCCGATCATAGTGTTGCAGAAAGGTTTAAGACGCTCACATAGTCCGTTGGATAGGATCTTGTATGCAACATTAAGCAGGGATATACCTCTGTAGTTTTTGCAGGGCATACGATCGCCTTTTTTTGACGATTGAGCATATGGAGCTAATTGACCAGTCGTCGGGCATACTTTCCTCCTCCCACACTTGGTTGATGAGCTGGTGCATGCACCCTACCAGAACATCTCCTCCATACTTTATGAGTTCCGCAGGTAGGCCATCCGAGCTGATGGAATTGTTATTCTTAAGCTTGTGGATGGCTTTCTTAATCTCTTCAGTACTGGGCGCTGGCGCTGGATCTTCATTGACGACTGGTCTCATGCTTCTTTGTTCTCCTGTCGCTTCCTCCACAGAATGTCAATTGAGCAGCTGCTGGAAATGCTGCTTAAACACATCTACAATTCCCTGTGCTTCGGTGACTAGGTTCCCTTAGCTGTTTCGAAGAGCTTGCGTGTCGGTTTTATATCCACATGCCAGTTGCTTGGCTGTTTTGTAGAACCGGAGGGTGTTGGTGGCGGTGCTAGACTCCTCGAGATACCTGAGCTGAGAGACTACGCAGGGTTTTCTCTCTTTTCTTCTCTTTTCATTGTACTCCTCTATTGCTGCTCTTGCTTTTCAAAATGTAGGCATACAAAAATTCAATTTGAACGAATTTTTGATTTTTACAGCTTAAATGTATGCCTCAAGAAATTTCTTCAGAACTATCTAATGTGTTTACAATACACAATCTAATGCGTCTTCACTTTTAACATTATGAATTATTTTTCCAACTACGAGTAAAGCAATTTTTCATGAAAACTAAACATTCTTTGCTGGAATAATATGCGTAATTATTCCAGCAGTAATGTTTTCCATCTATAAATACATACTCCCATTCCACTGGATAAATAGAATAGTCATTCAGGTTCATTGATTCCATTGAAGAACGAAACCATAACAAACTGTCAATCGTTATGGATGAAGAAGTTGCTGGGGCAATGATTGTCGATGCCAATGGATGCAAAGCAAACTTTTGCGCTTATTGAAGGAACAAAAATGGGGATTCAACAATTGGATGATTTTCTTAAAATAGACGCAAAACTTAAAAGTTTAATGGAATTTATTGTTTTTTTTTTTTTTTAAATTGAACTCAAACACAATTAAAAATATTCTTGGTTTATCAAATAGTTTTATGTGAAATTGAATTCTACACTTTTATATTTTTTTTTTATATTTTTGCGGTTTTAACTGAGGCCAAGGGAAATAAAATCAGATTAAATTAATGTTTTTTTCTTTAGTTTAATAAATTCGTTCTTTTTTGTTGTTGTTGTGGAAACAACAAAAAAAGTTTGTTGGAATTTGTAGGACAACGACTTAATCAAGTGCAAACTCAACCTTTTGACATTCCTTGATAATAAAATTAAATTGATTTGATAAGAAAATATAATAAATAAAATTTAATAAATATTTTAATGAAAAAAACAGTTTACCAACACAATGTTGTTGTTTGCATAATAGCAATTGAAAGCAGTCTTATGTTTTCAAGTTTATTCTTTGTTTATTTTTTTCACTTTAGTCAAAGTCAGTGTTAATTGTATTTCTGCTACAAATAATTAAAGAAATTTTACATTTTTGATGGTGCTGGAAAGGGGGAACTGAGCCCCCTTTTTACATAGGAATCAAAAGTGTACCAATAGTTGCCGAACTGTGTACCTCCTCGCGTTGAGACCTGGACAACGCATCTGTGAAATTGGGACTAGATGTTAATTGATATCAATGAGGTTATTACCCAGATCATGATGAACTTTTTTCAATTGACTGATTTTAACTATCCGCCTGAGATATCCAACTGACGACTGATCCTAACGTAGTGGCTGCGACGAAATACAGTAGGTTGATGTAGGTAAGATTAAGCGAACTGTTATCATCAATCCTGGTAGATGTTTTAAAAATCATACCAAGGGTTATCGTTCCTGCTTCACTGTGGGTTCAAAAGAACGAAGCGGAGACTAACCAAAAAACTGAAATCGTTGCTCGTAGTGAACAAGATTGCGCATCATGGTGAGTTATTGGAAATGAAAACATCCATAATTCTAGCGATTGTTGACCTTTGCAAAGCAGAACTAAAAATAGTAAATTAAAAGTATTACGGGATCACAAGTTGACCCTGCTAATTCCAATTGGCTGCTTTGGGAAGGAGTGCCGTAATGGCTGTGGTTGTACTAAATTCGCGTTGAATCATTAGTGCATTGTTATACTATTGATATGATAAAAAGAACCTCCCCAAGGTGAGTTTGTCTCTACAGGGAAAAAACAATTGGAAGTTGACATAACACACGCTTCCAATTGTAGTGCATGGACGGAAATGGAGGTTCTCTCAGTAGAACATGGAAGGGAGAACCTTCGTATATAATGATTTCTCGACTCTTGGAGGCTTGTTACCAACGACGATAGCCAATCCGAGGGATAAGAGCTTAATTGCTAGATGCCCTCGTAAAACCTATTCTCATACATCATTGGAAAATGATAGAAGTCATTATTAAACCGAAGCAAGGTAAACCACCAACAGAAGACGCATCTTTCAGACTAATATCGCTTATACCAATCATTACTGAAATTTTCGGAAAACGGTCTTATGAAAAGACTTAACAAAATAGTAGAGAAAAAAAGACTAATCCTGACCCATTAGTTTAGATTTAGAAATAAAAATTCCACAACAGTCCAAGTGCAATGAATTTTATTATGTGAAAAGTCACTTGAAGAAAAACAAGAACGTTCGACTGTTTACTGAAATGAGAAAATATCAGTTATCAAGAACCCAATCTTTCGTACGTTTCACCCTCTTAAACCCATTTGTTTACATTGTTGTATTTGTAATTTCACTTCGTGTCGATGAATAGATGTGAATTGCAACAACAACAAGACATGTGCTTAGTTGATTCTATGTGTGCGTTTTTCACTGTTTTTCACTAATACTTCGAAAAAACTAATACATCAAGTGTTCGCTTCCAGCTGGTAGGCAAATCAAATTGACAGCTGAGGGTCTTTATTTGTTTTATCTATGATTGAAATCCTTTGTATTTATTGTATTTGCTCGGGACTTAATAAAATTGAATCCGGTGTACCACAAGGAAGTGTCCTAGGACCAACCTTGTATTAGTTATATACGGATATAGGGATATTCCCGATTGCATCCACTTTATCATAACCATTTTTGCTGATGATACTGCAATTCAGGTGCCAGATGAAACTATTAGTATACACTCTCGATTAGACGCATCAATGGCGGGTGTATCAAACTAAACTAAACAAAATTTAAACTTTACAAGCAAAAAGTTAACAATATTCCAATTTAAATAAACAGTAAAGTAGCTACCGCAAAATATTGCCAAATACATTTTAATGACATCAACTTTATAATAGAAAGAACAAAAACTCATATCAAAAGGAAAAGAGTTGAATTACCATTGCAGTAAAGAAAAAATACCGGTTACTGGAAAAGTACTCTGACATCTATTTAAAACAAAATAGTGTTGTACAAGCAAGTACCAAGTTGGAAGTATACGTGCAATGAAAACAAATGCTGAGCCCATCCAATAATTCCTAAACAAAGCCCTTTTTGAACAAAAGAAATAAAATTAAAATTTAAATATGATAATACGCCCTAAAATTAAATATTTCTAATTAAAGCCTAGCAGTCAGTTTTAGTGAAATTCAAATTTCTCTACAAAAGTGCCAGTCAATTTGCAGCAGAGTTGGGAAGTAATGATACAAAAAAGATCAATTTCAATTCCTTGTTTTTGAAATCTAATAACCTCTTTTCGTTTATTTTTATATGTAATTGAAGAAATTCAATTACCAATTACATATAATTGAAAAGTGTTAATTATTAAAAATTAAATTATTGTAATTGAAAACAAAAGTAATCATCAAAAAATCTGTAATGATTACTTTTTTCAGTAATCATTTCACAAAATTAATTGTTTTTGCCAATGACATTTTCTGTGAAATAGCACAAAACCTTAACGCAAATTAAACCTGAATTATCTTTAGTCAATGAGTCAAGTGTCAAATCTTATCAATAAATTAAAATTCAAGTTAAAAATACTTCCGTCATTTTTGCCAAAAACTAGAGATAAAAGAAAACAGACGCTAGTGAAACACATGCTTCTTACAACTTCAAATAAGAGGTGTATGTGCAAAAGTTGACATTTTGTGAGAAAGTATATGTGCAGATCAAAAACAGTCTTTGGTAACATGAGAGTTCTTGTTGATTGTAGTAGATTTTCGTTAAGATTTTGAACTTATAACGTGGATTAGCAATTTATATTTTTATTGTTAAGAAATTTTAATTCGTGAACTAACTCCTGATGGACATTTCAGTTAATTTGTGAATTAAAAGATATCGAAGCAATTTTTATTGATAGAGCTGTAAATCTTTAATTTGCCATGCGATCGAGTCTCGCATTTTTTCATTCTATTCAAATTATTTAACCAAACGTTGGTACTGCTTAAAACCACCAACCAAATTTGGTTTTAGTGTGAAATAATTAAATTAAATAAGAATAGATAATAATATGAGCAACAAAGGATTTAACAAAACTTCCATTCGTTTTAAACATAATAACTTTCAATTCAGTCGTGCATTTCATTTAATTGTTATTTCTTAACTTTTGTTTGCGTCATACATATAATTGCTTTTCTGTTGAAAGAAATAAATACTAATTTATTTAAATTTTTCTTTCTTTGCAGGTGTACTTAAGAAAAAAAAAAAAACGTTTCAGTTTTATTAAGTTGCAAAAGAAAACAAAAGGTAAGTCGAAAAATTAAAACATAAAGTTCGAAAATTTCTAGAAAAAGAAATCAAATTTGACAGTTTTACTCTCAATTTTAAGCTTTGAATTTCTGAATCAAAAATAGATTGACCAATGAAAAACGTCATGTCAACTTTACATCGATTTACAACCTAAACGGGTTGACCAATTTTATATTTTGATTTTGAATATTAGGCTCTAGCTCAAGCTGTAAAGTTGATGTAAAGAAGGAAAATATATTATTATGTCTCTACCAACACCACAAAAATATATCTCCAAATTTACAGATCCCTAATCGTGCACGTGTCGAGTCGATTACTTTGCTTTCAAATGAGAAACATCAAAAAACAAGTCCCTCTGTCAATGTAACAGAAACTATGTTAGCAACATTTAACGAAAATTTTATTGTAAAAATAACAAGCTCGTGAAAAAATAGTTGTAAAAAGTAGTAGCTCGTGGCATGATGGTTAGTGCGATGGACTGTCATGCCGAAGGTCAGGGTTCGATTCCCAGCCGCTGCCACCTAAAAACAGAAATGCATTTCCGAGGTATTGCCTCTTGCGACAAACTGACAAATTCTTCAAGAGCATACTTGTCATGAATAAATTAATCGGCAAAAAATTGTAGGTCTTTCCTGCGAACAACACGCACACAGTTTAGAGTCGTACGTGACTAGGCCCTGGTTCTCCACGAGCTGTTGTGCCACCAAGTTTTTTTTATTTATTTTTTTAAAAATAACTACAGTTTATCCCATTGGGCTAAATCTGTAATAAGTTTTTCACAGACTCTGGTTTAATGGTGCTAATCAGCCTGATTAGCAATTTCTATAATTACAAACTCAAACAAAGTATGACTAAAATTCTGGCTAACATACACATTCTCGGATTTACCAGCTACCAGAGTTGGGCAGAAATAATTACATTTTGTAATTGATTACAGGGTCGATTACAATTACATGTAAGCAGTAATTGACTTTTTCCAATTACAATCACATGTAATTTGTAATTGGAAATTTTCAACCACAATTACAAGTAATTTGTAATTGAAAATTTTCAAATAATCACTACAAGTAGGTAATTGTAAAAAAAAAAATAGTTGAAAAACAAAAAGTAATTGAAAAAACCTGAAATGATTATTTTTCTTGTAATCATTACACACAATATTAATTACATATAACAACATCAATGCAATCGATATATTTTTGTAATCAATTATACATCTATGTGTGATGATTACAAAAAAAAGTATAAATTATTTCAGGTCCTTTCAATTACTTTTTCAAGTAACATTTAATTAAATCAAATAATTGTTTTTTTAATTGCATATAATTTTTAATTGAAATTACACTTACAAGTAATCAGTAATTGAAATTTTTGAATTACAAATTACATGTAATCGTAATTGACTTATTTTGTAATGATTACTTCCGAACTCTGCCAGTTACTATAAATTATAATTGGCTTAAGATGATTAACTGTTAACAAACTGGTTAAAATAGGACGAACTAAGTTAAAATCACAATTGCAGTCATGTTAAGATCTTTTTTATTTTTGTTTACAGAAATGTTATGTTAATTCAACTAAGATTACAATATTTTCGAAATTTTCAAAATTTCTTAGTTTCATGCAACTTACTCTTGTTTTTATGAAAATTATTGTCACAGTGCGTCATGAGTTTCTTATAAGTAAAAATGAGTTAATTAAATATATATTCCAAGAGGAAATTTCGTCAGGCCAATTCTGTTTTGTTACTCACGTTACATTTGGGAGAGATTTACGTGTTTTTTTTTTCAATAAAATTTTAATACTTATTTAAATATGAATCAAACAAAACACAAACTCTATACATGGTAATGATTTCATTTTATTTTCAGTTATGTATATGTTTATTTCTTGTAGAATATTTTGCAATTTTAGTTTTAAAAGTAGCGGAAAACAGACAGGGGTCAAGATAAATTTCGGCTTTTCTATCTTCATGTCCACTTTTTCATGGAATTACCCTTTAAGAAAATTTTGCAAATGACCTCCTGCACCAGTTAATTTATTCATCTATAAAGGAAAAAGCTTTTTAAAGTAAGAACTCCAGCACGGTGTCGTCTATTAACCATCTTATAGCAAAAAAAAAAAATATTAAGTTAATTTTAATAATTCACCTATCATAAACGAACAATATCGTTTATCCTCTTATAGTCGTCCTTTGACTTTCAGTTTTCAATTTTCTTTCATTTAGATCTTTCATAATGAGTATATTATTAAATTTAATATTTTCCTTTATTATAACAACACACCTTAGGGCAAATATATTGATATCCATATGACATTAACATGAAATGAAATCTTACCCAAAAACAAATTAACATGAAAAAGGATAATTAATAAAATGTCTGCAAGGCGGTGTTATAAATTCACATCTAAGAGATGCCTGTGTCGTGTTCTTGTGTGTTTTTATCGATTATGATTTTCATATTTTTAGTCCTGTCCCTGTCAGTCGGTGTAGTCTCGTCATGGATATAAGAAAACTTTTCGTCCTTGAATCTCTGTAGGATTTATTGCTCTTTAACCTTCATTGGAAATAGATTTTCTTCTCTCTAATACACACATACACATCTACTTTGTTTGGTTTACCTATATTTTCATGATTTTAATATTAAGGACGAAATCCCATTCGCATATATATAAATATATAGAAATGATTCGTTCAAAAAGAATTTCTTTATGAGCAGATTCATTCGAGAAACTTGGCCACATTTGATTTTGGATTTATTAGACAAAAAATAAGGATGGTTTAGTCATATATTTATTTCTCATGTGGCTATGCATGGAAAATATTTTATACGACGACAAAAATGAACGTGGGTGGAATTGATTTCGTGTTCAGCCAAACAGAATATCATATTTTTATTATTTTTTTTCTACTGATTCGGTCAGATGAATTAAAATAAATCAATTTAATAAGAAACACACGTTGTGTTTGAAAATTTCGACCACAGTAAAAACATTTCAATTGTGACCTTTGTGAAAGTTAAATAAAGTAATATAATAAGGTACTTGTTGATTTTATTTACACACGTGTTGACCTTTTTTTACATTAAGGTCGACTTGCACGAGCATTTGTTGATAACAGTAGAAGTTATCACTAAATAATTAATTTTCTAGTACAACAAATCATTAATCAGTGAATACTGCTGTCAAAAATAATGCTGTCCTAAGAGAGTTAAGATGAATTTCAGGCTATTGAATAGGAAATTGAAGCGAATAATGGAACAATTACGTTCAAGGGTTTTTATACGTCTGTGAAGTTAGCAGGGCAACTTTCACCCACGCAAATGGGACCTTGACAGGAATTTGCAGTTTTTTTTTTGGGATTTGTTTTGCATTTCTATTCCCGATTTTGCAGTTCGCCAAATAAGGGTAAAATCGAGTGTCAGTATGAAATTATTTTCAAAAAAAGAACCTCAAAATTTTTAAGTCAGTATGATTTTTTTTTTTTTGAGAAAAAGGACTTCAAAAATTTGAACTTTTTTGAATTGCAAATTTGGAGCCTTACACAAGTTCCCAGCATGCTTGGTTCCGGATATACACTATGTGACCTGCTAAAGGCCGATTTACACGATTATAGAAGTCATATGATTTCTCAAATGAGCTGTCAAAAAAATCATACCAAACCGTCTAAACACACTCATAGTTATCATATGACTTCTCAAAAGCAAAAAGCATATGACTTTTTTGACACTAGAACTGCAGCTAATTCCATTTGAGAAGTCAGACAGGAATTGTTGTTTTCATGGAAAATAGTGAATTCAGAGTATTGAAAATAAAAATATGAATGAAAACAACAATGGATAATTCCAAAAAATTAATTTTGCTTTACAAAAATGTGAGTTTTTTTTGTTTTATTTTGGTTTTAACAGATAACCATAGAGAAAATCAAATGCGAAACAAAGACGTGTAAACATAAAAAAAATGATAAACCATATGACTTGACTTCAAATGACAGCTCATATGATAAATCATACAGAAAAAATAATGACAGGTCATATGACTTCTACTATGGTGTAAAGTTGCCTTAACTTCACTGTGAAGTTATCAGGTCACTCGATTACACCCTTATTTGTGGAACTGCAAAATCGGGAATAGAAATGCCAAAAAAAAAATGCAAAAAAAACTGCAAATGCTTGTCAATGTCCCATTTGCGTGGGTGAAAGTTGCCCTGCTAACTTCACAGAGGTGGTTTTTATTATTGAACATGTTTGTTTGGAGCATGAGCTTAAAACCGAAAATGCTACTAAACTCACACTGGCCAGTATTTTACTCAGCTTTATTGTAAATTTCACGTGAACAATATTCTAGCTGAAAAATCAACATTTCACTTTTCGCCTTTTGTGAGTTTCACCCAAAAAAAAAATCCCTTTTTTGTGAGTACTCATTTTGGAACTAAGAGCCTTAACTTGCACTTATTTTTGACGGCGACATATTTGGAGACATATTAAAGTGGAAAAAGTTAACAAAATATTCCTAACCGAAAAATCAAAGATTTTACTAAACTGCATAACTTTGCTCAAGACAAGCTCACACTAAATAATGAAGAAACTCAAGACTTGAGAAAATAAAATGTTCAAAAAGCCACTTTGAATTCGAGACTGACAGAGATATAGATTTTTTCAAGTTTTTCTCCCGAAAAACTTTTTTTTGGCCCAGAATTTCAGTCTTTTAGTCTGAAAGTATTAAAAAAAAAGGCTAAACAAAATTGAGGGTTAACTTATTTGATCAAAATTTTGAGTTCGAATATTTTAACGAATGTAAAATTTGCCACGTCGTCATACCGACACAGAAGCTATTGGGCCAAAACAGTGAAAAAAATGTTAAGAAAAGTTCAAGATTGAATGGGCATATCTCTCGTCAGTTTTTTAATAAAAATATCTTTTTGAACATACCATATTAAAGCCTTGAACCTGTTCTTTATTTTGTCTACGAAATTCTGGATCCTATCTTTGCTTTAAGCCTAGTTAACAGTTCCCGCGCACAAACAAAAATCTATGCAAATATTCGCGCATGTCAAAAATAATTGAGGTGAAATGAAAAATTAATTTTTTGCGTGATTGGTTCACAGTTCCAAGCAAAATAAAACCATTGCTGTCATGAAAGGTCATACAAAACAATGGACTGGCAACTTTTTGCATGCAAAAAAAGTTAAGTTTCAGTTACACAAAAAAAAAAATATTTCACATCAAGTCATTACTTGCATACAAATGGTTTTTGTATCCAAAAATAATTATTTTCAATTTTCAGGCCTAGACTTTATTAATTTAAGGTAAATTTATGACTCAATGGGTGGTTAAGGACAAGGCAACCATTTTTCGCCTTGGAGTCAAATTGTTTTGAAAATGATCCTTGTGGGACACCGTGGCTCAACGAGAGTAATTCAGAGGTCTGATTTCCTGAAACTACGGCTGGACAGAAAAAGAAGAAGATCAACTCTGGAGCAGCACTGGAAGCAATGTGTGACAACACAAAACACGTGCTTGCAATGCGTGTCAGGGAAACCCGAAAGTCGGCAGTGCAGCCGGGAGTCAACCGCCAACGTCGAAACCACTCCTTGCTTCAAGTTCGGGATGTAAGTTTGTTTGCCTTTTTTGACAATTTGTGGTTCAAAGCTCCCCTCCCTATCTTTTGGTGTAAATAGCTCAAATGAACCAGCACCACCTGTCACCTGTCACGATTAGGTGTGTTTTTTAGCAAGCCCAGAGGAATTGGACCAAAAGAACGACATCGGAGCTTAGCGACGCCATCAGAGAAAAAAAATGACGTGTGCTATTCGATTTGCATCTATGTCAAATGTTACTTCGATCTGAGGAACTCCACGAGAAGCAGGTGACATCTTCCAGAGAGGTAGGAAAAAATAAGTTTCACTGCCTCGAAAGAAAAGTTGAACCAACACGAAAGTTTTCGGCAAATAATATGATGATTGATGGTTTTGATGGCCTTAGAATAATCAAGCAGAATCAAGAATGTTACTTTGTCATCATTTAAGGCCTTTCTTATCCGCTGAATGACTTCGAGGAGTATAGTGGTACTACTGTGGTGCGGTCGAAAACCGGACTGTTTCGGAGATAAAAGATGGTTAGTGTAAAAAAAAGTGGGAAATTTGCTTTTGCAACCAACCACCAACCACTTTAGATAAAAAGGGCAGAATAGATATGGACCGGGAGTCTTTTCTGCTACGGTTTTTGGGAACAGGTATAACTTTTGAAACTTTCCATTGGAAAGGAAAAACACTCATCCGCAGAATTGTGTTGATTATGTACGTAACAAATGAAAGAATAAGTGGGAGGGTAGTAAATGAAGGGTGCAAACCATCTAAGCCTGTAGCATTGAATTTGATTGAAATAAAGCTTTCCACCACATCTTCTTCAGTAACACTGACAAAGTTAAAAGAATCTTGCGGCAAGAGGAACGAATCGAGCTGTAGTGACTGCGACGCTCCCAAAAGTGTTGGTCGAGGAACTGAAGATATAAAAGCTTTATTAAGATCTTCACAGTCGATATCAGCGTCAAAATGCCTCTCTTTACCAATACCAATGTTTCGCAGTTTTTTCCCGAGTTGGCGTCCATTTTGCGTGAGATTAAGTTGTTTCATATTCCATCTGGTTTTTTCAGCTGTTATAAGGCTCACACATCTGCTACGCAACTACCGGTATTGTTGGCGATCCTCGGCTATTCTAAATTGTTTCCATCTAAGGTAGATGGATGGTTAATGGCTTGCCGAATTTCATTTGTGAACCAAGGATTATCTTTATGCACAATAGTTCTAGTTTTAAGGGGAACATGAACATCAAAAAGTGAGTTTAATTTACACTGGAGGAAATCTACTTGTTCATCAGGAGATATTAATGAGTAAATACCTTGCAATCGGACAGCTCAAATATCAGACTCAAATACATCAATGTTCAAGTTTTTAAAATATCGATACTGGTAACTTTTCGTTTTTTTTTGGGTAATTTTTCCTTTAGTACCTCGTGGCATGATGGTTAGTGCGTTGGACTGTCATGTCGAAGGTCTGGGTTCGATTTCCAACCACTACGCTGCCACCTAAAAATAGAAATGTTTTTCCTGAGGTACTGCCTCTTACGAAGTACTGACAAATCCTCCTTGTCATGAATAAGTGCTTCTCATCTAGCCATTCGGACTCGGCAAAAATTTGTAGGCCCCCTCCATTCCTGCCAACAATACGCACACAAGAATGGTTAAGAGTTTTAAGTCACTCCCGGTTCTCCACGAGCTGTTGCACCATCAAAATTATTTATCTAACTTTTTCTGAATTTTGTTTTTTTTATAAATTTTTTTGTATCTACATATTTTGATATGAAATTTTTTTAAAAGGAACATTTTCAAATTTGGCTTAGTTTCCGAGTTATACGAGAATTGTTCCTTTATCCCCTTATTTTCCGGGTTATTCAGTTCAAGTGAGTTGAAATAAATAATTGAAAATAAAAAAAAAAAATATCAGGAAATTTTAAAATTCAAAATTTTGGAAGTCAAATTTGGACACTTACAAAATATTGTATCAGAAAGAGGGGGCTGCCCTAAGAATAAACTTTTCCTAAAGCTTACCCATTCAAAAATGGGTCATCATAGAAAACAGTCATTTGGACTTCCCTATTACCGTGGTGTATAGTTCGATTGAACAAATGGATTTTATTTGGAAACAAACCAATAGTTCCCATTTGATAAAGACAAAATATATTCCACATACGCCCTAGTGGCCATTTTGTTTAGAAATCTCAAAATGAGAAATATGGACTTGGTCCATTTGCAAATACATCAACATTCATTAAATAAAATTAAACCATAAATAATATTTCAAATATAAATTAAATTAAAACCCACACCTAGTCATTAATGTCCTACAATTCAATTAATTTTGTAATATGCCAATACGTTTGAATTTATAGATCATTTTCTCAAACAGATAAAACATTCAAAATTACATAAAGTACTCATTGGCCACGAATAAACAAAAAAAAATACACTTTTTCAAATTATCTCTTATAAATTATTAAAGGTGGTGCTTTTGTTTATTAATAATAATTATTTGGCTTGCAGCCAAATTTGAAAAGAATGTAATGTCGTAATATGTAAGTTTCTGAAGAAATTATTTTCAATTTTAAAAAATAATTAATGAATATTACATTCTTGTAAATTGCTTAAATTGTAGGCAAAACATTTCCGACAAACCAACCTAAAATTTTCAGAAAATTAATTTTCTATTTATACATAATTGCAAAACAGGTTTAAAATTATTTCGAAAAATTTCAAAAATGCATCAATCATTAGAATATTGCAAAGCTATTTTTAGTACCTCCCTTAACATGTGTTGTTGGGAATGATTGACATTCACCAACTGGTTTCCGGAAACTGAACAACAAAGTGAATACTACTCGTATGTACTTTGCTACAACTGACATCCATGGTTTCAATTGAATTTGATTGACATTTATTTTGGACAAAATTTAATACGAATACATAGGTACACATGAATTATATCGAAATTTAAAAGCGGGGGTCGAGGAGTACAGTAGGTATAGAAATAAATATCAAGGTAGTCTTGATGATGACATTTGACATATGAGAGGTTCATTTGTCTTCCCAGCTTAGGTTTTCGTTTTGGTAAATGCTTTCATTCATAACTGTCAACGCGAGAAACTAGGTCGATTGCTGTTTTTGATGGGATGAATGTATGTATGAAATTTTTTGGGGAACGAAAAAATAACCTAATGTGGATGCTGCAGAATATCAAGTTGTTTTTTTTTTTTTTTGTTATTGATTTTCTGTTTTGAACCTACTGGCAATTAATTTCCTTGAAATAGATTTTAATACAAATTACATTGTTTATTTTTATTTATTGCATTTGTTTTCATGATTTTGTGATTTTGAAGTAGTTCTGATAGAAGTGCAAATTAAATCAGTGAGAAATATTATTTTTTGGGAGTATTTTCAATTTGAATAGAAGCATAATGTTTTTTTTTTTTTTTTGTAAATTTAAGAAAACATCTTTTGTTGGTTACCCAAAACTAAAAAGTCCTGTGAAGTAAGCAAAACAATTATTTAAAATTGAATACAAAATGAGACTTCCCGGTTCCAAACACAGAGTTCTAGAGTTTCTCATACTTTTTTTTTCAATAGTTCTGGCGAATAAAGTGTTAAAATAAAAAAAAGGTTTTTTTGACAACTTCATGCAGCAAGGACTTTTTTCAGAAAAACAGTTCTGAGCATATTTTTCAACTTTAAATCAAGAGTTCTAGAGCTCCTGATGGGTTTAAAAAAGACTTCTGCAAAATTGAAAAAGTTAGGGCTAATTAAGGCTCCCATTGACTTAGAACCAACAATTTTAAAAAGTTATTAAGATAATGTTCAGAACTTTTTGTTTGCTATCAGGAACTTTAATCAGACTCCTTTTTTTGATTTTTTTTTGGATTTTTGGACTAAAATGTAAAAATTGAGAAAAGTATTAATGTTTCATAAAATAGCTTTTAATGGCCTTAGTCTTACAAATTGGCATTTCGTCCGGCAAACTCACTTGGTGACATAGTGAGGACCTTTATCATCCGTAATTTGTGTTAATTTCAGTTTAACTTACGCCGATTTTTTTGATAAAAAACCACTGTAAACCATATCCAAAAAGATAAGAATTCCAAATCATTAAGCTGGAAATTGTATTGCTTGTATATTTATGTTTTATTTAAATTATAATGTTTTGCAAATAACTCAGAAAAACTAGATAAGCAAATGGCAAGAAAGCTGAATTTTGGTAAAAAGTATCCCAAATTTGGGTCGGGCCCAAAATTTTTAGGAGGGGATAAAATTTAGTTTTTTTGCTTTTTTTCAAGAGAACTATCCCTGCTCTTTTTACTTGAGATGCATGTAGGTACTATAGGGCAAATTTTGCATTCGTGGAAAAAAAATTCGAGATAACAATTAAACATGACATTACGGTGATAGAGAACACCAAAAGAGAGGGTGGCATAATTCTGGTTGTCTGTCTGTTTGTGTCTGGATCTACAGGCTAAAACAAAGATGCGATCTGTTTCAAATTTTGAACTTTTTGGTGATTTTCCAGAGGGGAAATAGAATTAACAGAACTTGCCATACAACCGTTCAGAAAGATATTTGTTATCTCACAAACGCCTAAAACGATATTCACAAAAGTTTGCAGTGTGCTATTGTACGTATGGGGTACTTTTTGGTAAACAAATATTACCAAAAACCGTTATTTATAGGGCTGGCCACGATACCAAACCAAACGACACTTATCGTTAAAATTGAAAAATTTCAGTATCGTCTTGACATCGGTATCGGTCTCGTAATACTCAGTCTCGTTTAGTCTTGTATGGCAAAGCCTTGTTTCGGTATCGATATCGGTCTCGCCTGGTTTCGGTCTCGTCTTAGTCACAAACAAAAATAAAATGCACGTCTTCGTTACATGTTCTTGATCTTGTAGTTGAACCAATTACAAGAATTGTTTATTTGTATAAACTAGTACGTCCAGCCCTCGAAACTCAAGAGCTTATAACATTTTTGTCAATAAAAGCTGTCCTTAGCGTATAGAGAAAAACTGAAACCTTGTTTACATGGAGAATTGAATCTGAGTTTAATCAGGATTTAGGTCCATTTAGACCTGGATCGGGTTGAATCTGGATTACTCAATGAAATCCAGCTCGTTGTCATAAACCTGGGTTGAAATTTCGATCCGGATTGAATCCGATCCTTCGATCCGCTCATGTAAAAGTGCTATGAGCTACTTATTATTATTTTCTGCAGCACTGAACGCTGCCACCAGACTTTTCAGTTATCTTTCCAGTCAGTGCTGGAAAATTGGTTGGTTTGTGGGTGGAAAAAAAGCGAAACGTCACATTCAGGTTACGACAGATAAAAACATATAATTGTTCGCTCTCGCTCCGCTCCTGCTCGCACTTGTTACATAATATTATTTTATTGTTTTTTAGTTTTTGTGGTGTAGTTATTAAATAAATTCTTACATTCTGCACTTCTATGCAAAAAAACCGTTCCAACGATGTATCATTTATATGCCTTCGGCTTTTGTACATCGCGTAATTTGTACCACAAAATTCGTGTTTGCCGTTTTATTATATGATTAATTATATTATTCAAAAATCTATTTTTTTTTGCCAATAGCAAACGATACTACCGAAAGTATCGCTAAATTTTGGTCCCAAAAGTACGGTTTCTTATAACTCGGTCTCGCATAACTCAGTCCCGTTTGGTCTTGTATCTATAACAAATTCTCGGTTTTGTATCGTCTTGGTATCGTTTCGAATGCCTTGGAGTTGGTATCGTCCCGGTATCGGTTGGGTTTCCGATACCGCTACCAAACGATACTTTTCTTGTATCGTGGCCAGCCTTAGTTATTAACATTTTTGCCCTATACCTAACGGTTTTTTTTAGATTTTCTCATAAACGACTCAACCGATTGCAATCAAAGTTTATATGTTAAAGCTCCTTTCAAATGTCAATAAAATTGCATAAAAACATTTTGGAAACAAAATTTTTGGATTTATAAGAAAATATATTTTTTTTTGAAAATTTAATATTTCGGAAACAGGTTGATGATTTTTTTTAAACTATGTATTATATAAACATTAATAGATACTCAAATGCGTAGACTCTCTGTTAACGGACATTTCTCAAAGCCGGACACCTGCTATAACTGTAGCTAAGGATAGTTTTTTCACACCAAAATGCACTGAATACAGTTTTGATTAGCGATTACCTTTTTTCACTAGGTGATTTGAAATAAGTTCTTATAGTAACTATAGTTCATGAAAATACCTCTCCAACGATAGATGTTTTATTTATTGGTCTTACAGATTGAAGTATTCAATTCTCCTTTGTATGGAAAAAGATTTGGCCTAAGAGGCACCGATTTATCACCTTAGACCAATTTTTTTTTGGTCAAGAAATTCATTTTAGGGCATATAATTTTTATTTTATGGGTGTCCGTTATTAAAAATTGAGTTTTGAAAAATAACAGCAACAGATATGATTTTATTTGAAAAAATTGAAATTGCCATCTTTCGCTTATTATTTTTTAACTCTTACATTTATCGTCCCATTTTGACAAACTTTAACCCAAAAGTTTTCTAAAAATAATTATTTTTCACTTTAGTTCTTAAATTTATTTTAAATAATTTTTTTTTCTAGTCAAATAAAGCAACTAAAAACTAGACATTTTCAAAAAAAACTCGTTTTTCAAACTTTGAGTGTCTCTAACTTATTTAACTTCAATCCGACCTACACCAGCAGTATATTTTCGAAAGGAGACAGATCAGACGATTTAGAAAATATACATTTTTACATTAAATTAACATTTAAGTAAGCTAAACCGTTAGCGAGATTTATGCCAGTGACTAAAAAAAAATTGCTGAGAAAATGATTTTTGCGCACTTCTCGAAAAGGCTTCTTTGGAAATTTCTTTTTTCATTTTTGTGTTCAACTACCCAAAATTATTCCTAAAAATATATTTTCTTAAGGACCTTACTATGGCCCAAAATGTTGTAAGCAAGTGTAATAGGCTATTGATTATGTCCTTAAAACAGGGCAGTAAGGAACTAAGACAAGCAATCATTGAAGGTGGGAAAGCCTCCGAGTGCTATTAAATTAAAGAGTGCATGAAAGAAAAGACGGATGCGAGACACCCTTTTCTGTTTTTTGCATATAACTCGAAAACGAAGCAAAGTTTCGAGATGATTTTGAAAATCTTTTTTTGTAGACAGTAAAATTTACCATCGAAATGGTAAAAAATAAAAAAAATTTAGTTACCTAAATAAAAATAAAAAATACCTACAGAGAGATAGGTAAAAACAATGTTCCATGTAAAAGAAAGATGATTAACTTTCTTTAAAATAACACACTCAGAAAAAGTTTTGGATAAAAATCGAACGAGAAACGGTTCGCTCAAACTAAGCTGATTTTATGATGTAAAAGTAAGATGGCATTTATGGCTATTTTGAGAAACTTGTTAGATGCTACGCTCAAATTGGGTGTATGATTCATTCTTGACCATTAAAGTCAAAAATAATAGAGAAATTTCAATTTTATTTTTCGCAGTTGGAGGGTTGCCATCTAATTTTTTTCCAAATTTAAAATAATTGCCAAAGTCAAAAAATTTGCTTTTACAGATCCGGTTTTTGAACATATGTTAACAAAATATACTTTCTTGGGCATAACAAAAATAGTGCCAGACGAGTTTTTCAGACGAAAGTGCTTGCCATTCGAACTCAAAGTTTTTAAAATAGGTAGGTACATATTTTAAGAACTTTCAGTTTCGACAACAAAACTCTTCTTGCACTACTTTTTCATGTCCAGGAAGAAATAATTGGTTATAATGTTTACTGATTTTGGTAATTATTTTGAATTAAAAAAAAACAGATGGCAACCCTTAAATTGAAATTTCTCTACTATCATTTTTTCTTTTATATAGAGCAATGCCTATATTTATCTCTGCAGTTAAAAAAATTAGTTATAGACAAATAAGTAAAAAAAACAACAAAAAATGTGATTTTTTTTAAATTTAAGTAACTAAAAAATTTTTGTTTTGTTTTAATTATCAATTTAGATGGTAAATTTTATTGTTTACAAAAAAGATTGTTAACATTATCTCGAAATATTGCTTCATTTTCGAGTTAAGTATAAGCAAAAAACCGAAAAGGGTTGAACAAGTCCAATCCAATCCAATCCTTAATGCTGTCTTATACTTGCCTAATTTATTTCAAAAGTATATAGAATTTGTATTATAAAAACCTTCTTATAAAAAGAAAGTATATTTAATAGTTTTTGTGTAGAATATTTTTTTTTTCAAGAAAACTGACAGTTTTGAAGAAATAAGCAAAATAAAAAACTATATTTTTACCATAAAAAATGGTTAAGACGTTAAAACAAAGGTTTCCACAAAAATTCACCTTTGTCAGAATTTTTTGAAATTTTTTCAACACAAATCTAAATGATTCAATTTTGATTTTACTGATTTTTAATTACATTTTTTGGTCTCACATGTTATGTTACATAATAAATTGTCATATTTAAGAATTAAAATCAAAAACATGTACATATGAACAATATCATTCATAAGTATACAAAATTTCCTGATTATATAAAAAAAAAAAATATCAATTTCTAGTTTACAAAATAAAAATTGAAACCCTTCATGCGAAAATCCTACAGCAAAATCGCATCAATAGCCATGTCATTCATGAAATTGATGTCGTGACTAAATTCATTAAACAAAACAGAATAAGTAGGTACATATTTAAGTATTATAAAAAAGGGTTGAAGATTAACCCAGAAAGAGTTTTTTTTTTGTGATTAAAGTACTTTAAGTGAAATGTCGTGTTTTCGTAAAAAAAATTCAAATTAAAGTTATTCATCAGAAAAAATTAACAAAAAAAAACTTGGGTATGGCATTGTCACTAGTTTAAATAGAAAGATACGAATATTTAATTATTTACCAAAAAAAAAAGTTTTCGAAATGAACGTTTTAATATGAAATTTTGAACCAATTCTCTTCGCGGATATTAACTTTTTAACTTTTATAAAAAATTTTTAACCTATCGCTCACTTGTAGAAAGACTCAACATTCCCCTTGGAGTTGTGAAGGGCACTTTTCTGTCAATATTTCTGAGTGAATCCAATCATAGGTGGAATAGCATAACTAACTGCTAAATATCCTGAAAGATCTGGCTCGTCTATAATAAATCCCGAGTCTACATAACAGTAGACCCAGGCGAGACATAGCTAAGGTCGTTGCAACCTGTTCTAGACACTGGCCAGTAGGGGAACATGCGGCGAGGCTGCCGTAGCTGCGACAATCAGCAAGAGAAGGAAAAAGTCTCACTTTCTCTAAAAAATGTCCTGCTCTGGATATAATGAGAGCACAATCATTTGGAGTGGCATTTTTTGACAACCTCAACGAACTTTCTGAAATGAAAATCAAAAACTTGATTTCCTTTCTTAACGCGACGAAATGGTGGATCTAAGACAAAATCGATTGATTCTGTATCATGTTCCCACCAGACCCCAAAGACCGTGAGCAATCGTAATACAGGCCTCGCTGGGTTTCATGATGCTAAATGATCGTTGGATCGTTCGCTATCTACCGAACTTAGGATCGTAGCTGGCGTGAGTGTCTTATGTCCCTCCTCTTGATGCTGGTGATAGCCCACAATATACAAAAACCCCAAATTCCTAATTCAAACCAAAGAACTCTGGTCTCATGGTGGAGGCTGATCTTAACAAGAAACCTAACGTAATTGAGCACCGAGCGAGTGTTACGCCCGTGACACCATTTCAACCTACCTAACTACACATCGCTTTAAAACCTAGAAATCTACAATTATTTCTTCTTCCCGATTGAAGTAACTAAGAAATTTCACTCTTTGCAGTCGTACAGTCGTGCAGTCCAAAAAATATTAAAAACTTACAATGATTATTAAAAAAAAAAATTTTCAAAACGAAATATGTTTTACGAAAAACTCGATAATATTTCGAAAACTCCATTAACAATTTTAAATTCGAATTTCGAATTCGAAGTTAAATTGATTTCGAAAATTTTAGTATAGAACGCCAGAATTTATTTAAAACATGATTTTGAATTTTTTTGAATTTTGCAAAACTAGGATCATTTTCCTTTGAGTGTTATTTCGAATTCGAAATTTAATTTACCTCGAAAATATACATAGGTATATTTGAATTTATGTACATCTTAGGTTTTATTTTAATTGAATTAAAAACATTGTGTCAAATTTTCGTTATATTTGTTCTCAATATTTTGCTTAACTAGTCCGATTCTCCTAGGAATGTTGAAATTCGAAATTAAATTGACTTCGAAAACATATAAACTAAGGCTTTTTCGAATTAAAAGTACTTCAAAAATCAACTATAAATAATCTTCATTTTTATTTTATTTACTATAAATGTCCATGGGACAGATAATAATATATTTTTTTTTTATATTTCAACTAAAGATTTTAGAAAACGAAAAATCCAGAGCTAATTAAGAGCAAAAACGTACGTCCCAATTGGGATTTATATTTTGCTTGTTTTCCCTTCATCAGAACTTTTACTAAAACTCTGTGTTTACTATTTGTGGTTTTTAATTAAAAACAACTAAATTTACTGTTACAGCTAGGTACACACATTGGAGCGGGTGAACAAAAAAAAAATCCAGAACATAAAGTAATTTGCTCATTACAGGTGACACGCAAAAATGTGTTCGCTTTAAATGACAATACGAGTTTTCAAAAAAAAAAAAATATATATATGGAGGTACATAAGTAGATTTTATAAACAAAAGTCCCACATGTTTACCAACAGAGTGGTGCGACACGTTATTGTAAAAATTTAAAAAAAAAACTACAAAAAAGGATCGAAATTAAAACGAACACTGCAGCTTGCATCTCTAGTACAATTAGTTACCGCAAAGAGCCAATTAATGTCAATTGAAATCTCAAAATGGCTTTTTTCTCTATTTTGTTCATTGTTTTACCGTTGTTGGTGTCCATCGTGTGCCACTACAGCTACTACCCTCCCCTGCTAGAGTCATGGTATACACGAATTTGTGTCACCAAATATCGCGCAAATGCGGAAATGTGAATTGCATTTGAATTGTAAGAAAAAACACTACCTATGTCTTTTACAATGGGGCAGATTAGACTGAAAATTGGCATAAAACTGGGAAATGTATTGCTGAAAATAATAATTTTTAAATGTTTTTTTTCACACTTAAATTATTCATTGCTATGAAAAACGCCAATTTAATGCATAAAATTAATGAAAATAACGGAGTGAAATTGAATAAAGTGAAATGATTCGAGTGGATGAAATGAATTAAATAAGTGATAAAAATGAATAAATTGAACGAAGTGAAAAATGAATGAAATTAGTAAAATAATTGAAAGAGTAAAATGAAGGAAATGAATGAAATGAATTAAGTAAATGAAACGAAATAAAAAACTTGAGTCAATGAAATAAATAAAATAAAAGAAATACAAATTGAGTATAATTGATTATTGAATATATAAAAAGATTTTTTTTAATAATTTGCCTTATTGTGAGTTTCACGTGAATAAAATTCCATTCGGAAAAATTGACATTTCACTTTTCGCCTATTATGATCTATCACTATCACCCGACAAACGAAAATTCCACATATTCGTGTAGCTAAGAACTGAAATTGTCACTTCTTTTTGCCGGCGAACGAAAGAAAAACAGTGAGTACACTGACTGATGCCTTTGCACAAGTTTTTTGTTTATTTTAGGCTAGGAGAAATTCGATGAAACTCATGATAGCTTTTAAAATTTCGGGGGAACAAACATTTTTCGGGCGAAATATTTTCCATGTGAAACTCTTAATAAGGCAGAATGTGTGGAATTTTTCCAAGTAGGTAGTGAAAACTATTTTTAAACTAATTTTAATTTAAAGCATCAAAAAATACCTTGTATAATTTTTTAAAGAAACCTTTCCGAAGAAGAATCAAACAATAAAGAGAGATAGAGAAAAAAAAACGTCTAAAAGTTTAAATCGAAATTGAAATGGAAAAGTGGGAACATAGTTTTAAATTTCAAATCTACGAATTTCGTCTGACTTTCTTCACACAACTTCCCTACTGTACAGGTATGGTGACGAAGGCTTGATAGAATCACATTATCACATTTTGTTACCTTTTTTTTCTTCTTGTAACAGGCCAACTATGTGGTCGTCTACAGACGGTCTTTACGAGTTGATATGACCTGAATTCTTTCTTCCATTTTCTGGGTTATTTCCATTTAAGTAGTATTACAAGTGGAGGCGAGAAATGTTAATTTTTTTACTGAACGTACCTATACGGAAAAAATTAAATTAAGTTGGAAAAATATTTCCTTTTCAAGTAGAGTCTCGAGGAGTTTTTTTCTAATTCTTTTTTGGCGTAAGCCCAAATTCAGATACCATAAGTCTGTTAGTTGCGAAAAATCATACAATCAAGAAAAACAATGTTTTTGAAATAGGTAAAGGGTGTTTTTTCTAGACGTGTGGTTTTCAATCTGGTAACACTTTTTTCGGAGTTAATCTTTTTGACAGCTGTCACTTGATTTATGCTCAGTTTGGTTTGCATTTTATAGTAAATAGAGTTACTCCTGAACAACGTTTGCTAATCGTGCAAATTTATTACCAAAATACTTTGGTTCGAGTGATACGCATCGCGAAACAATCAATTTATTGAAGGAAACTTTTAGTGATCGCACTATCTCGCGGGGTTATTTTGTGTGGGGTTATGTGCAGTCACTTGTCTACGCAGATAAGCCCAAGACGTTTGACGCCTTGAAAGATAATATTCGGTGCCCCACTAAAAGTTTCCTTCAATAAATTGATGGTTCACGATGCGTCGCTCGAACTAAATCATTATTTTGGTAGGTAATAAATTTACACAATTTGCAAACGTGGTTCACGAGTTAGTCTATTCATTATGAAATGGCAAACCAAACTGAGCATAAATCAAGTGACAGCTGTCAAAAAGACCTACTCCGAAAAAAGTATTGCCAGATTGAAAACCACACATCTAAAAAAAAAACACCCTTTATAAACAGTTCTGACCAGGAAGGCTCGTAACATACCTTTTGCCTACTTAAATGAATAACAAATTATAATTTGACGTTTTTAGTGCAATCAAAATGCCATAATTTAAGAGTATATACGAGCACAGATTAAATGGGGAGATTTCAACACAAATCATAGGTTACTTTTGGTTAGCTGGTGGAAATAATTGTTATCATTATCAAAGAGTTTATAAAAGGTTAAGTGAAATTTTCACTTTTGAGACATATACTCCATTAACAAGCTTATTTAAGTGAAAACTTTTTGGTCTCTAAATACACATTAAAAAACTTTTTCCTTAGGGTTTAAAAAGGTTAATAAGTAGGTACCTTGTTCTACATATATCAAAAGTTTTAAAATCAATTCTTATCTAACTCTATCAACAAACTCACATAGAAATGTTGCCGTTGTGTAATTCTGATAATTATGAATGAATGAAAAAGCAAATGCGTAAAACATTTGGGTGTCATGACCTAAACACGCTCAACTAAAACATTCAATCCAATTAAATAGCACTCAAGGCTTTGTGCTCATATCTTTTTTTTACTGAAACATACAATGAAAACTTCCAAGTTATCGGTTTGAAGGATGTCTCTTGTGTATTTGCTGTGGTTGTGCGTTAATAATATTTTGAATAAATGGAAATGAGATTTACAAGCCCTCATTAATTGTTTAGATATTTAGAACAGAAGTGCGATTATGTTTTATCAGTTCTTTTTTTATTTGCAAGAATTTTGCTGGTTGAATTAGAGTAAATGTTTTAAACAAAGAAGTTGGTGAAGTAGTGCATTGAGTGGAGGAGTAGTTAAAGCTTGAAAAACGAAATCTCGCAAATTAATAATCTTGCTTTTCCTTATCTCGCAATTACAAAATCTCACTTTAAACAATCTCGCATTTACATATCACATCAAAAAATCTCGCAAAAATCAACAAAAAATCGCAAGTTGAAAACTAATGTTTGAACTCAGTTTCGCACTGAAAAAAAATCTTGTGACCCAAAAAAAAAAGGTTCGACAACCAAAAACTTTTACTTGGGTTTTATTGTGTATTCGAAAACTTACACAATTCTCGCGTGAATTTTCAATTTAGGCAATTTAAATTAAAACAATTTATCTGCAATTAAATTTTGCGAGATTTTACTTTGCGAGTTTGAAGTTTGTGGAATTTTGTAACTTTGAGATTTTTAAAAATGTAATTTTGTAATTGCGAGAATTCGAATGCAAGATTTGAGAGACTTCGTACCAAACCAATTGCGGAGAGATCAAAATCAGATATGATATCCAAAACATTCGTCACGATACCATACATTCTTGACTAAAAAGAGTCTTAATGGTCTGGAAAAAAAACTTAAAAAATAAATGAAGAACTTTCCGATTCAAACTTTTTCTAAACTAACTTTAAAGTCCTTCAAACTTAAACAATAAACAACAAAATATTTGTCCCCAAGGTTTCTTACTTGACAAAAGTTATCTAAATAATAAAATAGAAGTTTCATTAGGAAAATTAAAAGTCATCCCTTTTCCTGCTTATTGACTTTTCCTCCAAAGAAATTCACTTAATCCTTTTCTAGAATTAAACATTATCTCTTGCTCTTGTCTCCTATTGAGTTACACAAAAATGTCAAAATGTAAAATAACTTAATGATTTTCCCTCTACCACAGTCCCATTTGAATTTTTTTTCGGTTCAATTTCAAATGTCGGATGTATCCTTTCCTATTATTTTATTTGACAACAACAGCAGTAATAACAAAAACAGAGAGAGAGAGCTGCTCTTCAACTCTGATATATTATTTTATTTCAAATAAAAAAAAAAAAAGAAACCGCATTGACATTTTTTGAATTTCGAGCTTCACAGAACAAAAATAAAATCATATTCATTTGACTTAACCGGAAAAGTATCTCAATTTCCTTTGGAAATAAAATTGAGGCAATCTACTCCGACAAAAAATCTTTCCCTGTGACAAAAAAATAAAATGAACTTAATCAGAGGAGGGAGTCTTATTTCTGGGACAATAGGCGTTTATATTTCTGACAATATTTTTTATCTGAACCAAGGAAAATGTACATGAACAAAAAAAATAAATTGCACAACTGCATCGCTCGTACTTGCTCTTATGTTCAAGTTGCTTGGAATTCAAGAACTTTTAAAAAAAGTCACGAAAATGAATCCTAATCCTTCATTTAATTGCACAAAAAAAAAACATTCAAAAACAAGTATGCCATTTGATTACTTGAAAAAAATATGCAAATAAAAATTTAAGTCGTTGGAGCGGTTTTTTTTTTATATTGTGTAAGATTTTAGTAACATTTTAAAACAAACATTTTTGTATGCCAATTTTGAGTACTTATTAATATAAATTTATAAACCTAGTTTCAAATTCTCCATTAACACCTTTTTGAAATATTGAATTTTCAAAAAAAAAAATTTAGATCCTTTTTAAAAACTCAAAATTTACTTCTTTCAAAAATTTGATATGCTACATTATTTTAAAGAAGCTTAAAGCGTTTTTATTGAAATATGCTTAGCTGTTAAAGAGAAAATGGAATATATAAAAACGTTATATGGCTGGTAATTTTAATAACGTTTTTTGGTAATTTTTTTTATCAAAAACTAAACCATATCTACAAAAATATCCTGATTTTTTTCGTCAAAATCGTTGGAACCGCTTTTCAGATGAAAAAGCTTTTCCTTAACGGTTTTTATTTTTGGAACTAAAAAAATCTCAACTCAAAAAATTTTCTGAGTTACAAAAAAACTTTTACTTCAAAATTTGAAGAAAATTGCTTTAGTGATTTAAGCTGTAGGTTGAAGCACAGACAGACAGAATTGTGCCACCAACTTTTTTTCGTGTCTCTACCGTCGTAATGTCATGTTTGATTGTTGTCTCAATTTTTTTTGCACGAATCCAAAACTTGCCCTATTGAATCCTCGATGTTTAAGATCCATATGCGAAGCATGTTGTTTCCTTAAATGTTGTTGAGAACAAAATTTCTTTTGATTGAATTTAATTAGATAAGCTTGTTTTTCCATCACTGCTGAATGAAGATGATTCAAATTAACGAGAGCGGTACGAAATTCCGAAAACCAAAATCTCGAATTACGAAATCTCAGTTTTAAACGAAATTCAATTGCATACATTGGATTATAATGATATGGATGTGATCGATATGTAGATTTTTTCCAACAGCCGAGCTCGTGCGTTTTGACACTTAAGAACATATTTTCCTTAAACTTCAGGTATATGCCAATAAGCCTCAAATAAGACCGGTGCCTTTAAAGTCAAAAAAACCCGTGGTATCACTCAATTTTAGTCTCATCAAGATGCCACCAAAGTCTTCGGATGCACACCACAACAATATGAACAGTTTGATATTTTACACATAATTGTGTTTTTTTGGGAAAGTACACTCCAAGTCATGAGGTTAGAAGCACACATTTTTCAGAAATTTCTCCGGTTATGTTGGAAAGAGAACAAAAATTTGTAAGCCATAAGAGAGATTGATTAACGTGCTATAGAAAAACCTTAATTAACCCCTTATGAAAAAAAGTTTACCGGATCTACGAGAATAAATGTTAACTGAGTTATTTTTTTGAGTAGTTTTATCGGGTCATGAGATAAGCACTAACTAAAAAATGAAGAAAAAGGATGGTTTTGTTTGTTTTTAAGATTTTATTGGTTTCATTTCCTTTTTCTTTATAATGTGTGCAGCCATCACCTTTCAAAATAATTTCAAACACTCGATCTTTAACAGAACTACCTATACAGTGATGCCAAGCAGTTCAGTGAAATCTCACTCCAGGTCAATTTAATGGCGTTAATAAGCTCTTCCTTGTCATCGTATTGTTTCCCTCCTTGGTAAACTTTCCGTATGATCCATCCCCACACATTTTCTATTCTCTTAAGGTCCGGTGACTATGGTGGCCAAGGCAGCAAGTGAACGTTTTGATTTTCAATAAAAGATTCAACGATTCGAGCTGTATGGATAGGCGCTTTTACTTGCTGAAAAATCCATGAGGTTGGTCCAAAAAGATTGGTGATTATTGGAAAAACTGAATTTAGCAAGGATTTCCAGTTATCTTTGTACTTTGAACTACCAAGTCTATCGTACCAAAATAGGCCCAAACCAAACTATAACCCCTCCTTCTCTGCTGTGATGACGGTTCAGAAATCGCTCCTCTTTCCTCAGATCATGAAAATAGTAATTGTAGCCATCTGGTTCATCCAAGTTGAATTTCTTTTCGTCAGAAGAAATTACTTTTCGACAATCTTCTGAGCTAGCTCTATGTTGAACATTCCAGGTCATGTAATCTTTCGCAAAACACAAGCGTTTCTTCTTCCTGGCATCATTTAGTGGTGTTTGTTTTTTAAGCTTTAGTCGCTCTAGGTGTTTAGCAATTCGAATTACTCGGTTAACAGTAGATAAACTTGCCGTAACATTAGCCTGATGCATGATTTTAGCCGCTGATGAGAAGGCTGAGTTAGATGCATTTTTTTTTTATTTTTCAGGTTTCGCGAGGAGTTATAGCGGAAGAAATGTTTCCTTTGTATAGTGTCCCGTAAGATGTTGGGTTCTTTAAAAAATGGCTGACTGCATGATCACTTCGGTTGATTTTTCGAACAATAGCGCGGTTTGAAAGTCTACAGCAAAGTGTTCAAAATAAATATATTTTACCTTTTATATAGAAAAAAGACTTACCACTTTACAAAAGCCGTTGATATTTTGGCAGCTTCTAATCTTATGACTCAATTTATCAGCTTATATTTTGAACATAACTTGCAAATAATATTGAACGTCATTGTTAACTTGCACTCTTAAAATTTAAAAATTCTGAATTAAGTTGTAAATAAACTAGTTTTTCTTCCAACAAATTTTATTTTGGTGAATCAACCATGCGACGGAAATAAAATCAATTTAACTTTTCAAAAACGTTTGCGTGTTTCTTTGTTTAAATTTTTTTTCTATTTAAAATACAAAAAAAAATCCGCTAAGTAAGAAAAGAAAACTAATTCGCTTAAGAACTTTGCAAGTATAAAACTAGAATCATAACATAGGGCCACATTTGCGATTTCAGTATAGATTTAAAATATTGGAATCGCAACAAATTCTTGCCGTGCACTCACATGGTTATATGACACCCGATTTTTTAATCGCAGAAAATACTCCAAAATTTAACGATTAATAATAAATATCCTTTTGTTGTCTTCGAACGACCTTGTGATTTTCTGTCATCCCTATTAAGAAATCTGGACCTTTGGCACCTTATATATGGGAAATTTGAAATAAGAAAATGCCTTCTATTTGGTCAGAAAAGGTCAATTAGTCCTAGAAATTGGTAAGCCCTAGAAAACTTGTAATCAAGTCTTAAAGTTTCTCAAGGTCACTCAAGGTCACGCGCGATTTTAGTAACCTCATTTATGGGAAATTTACAAAAAAAAGTATACCATCCTAAAGATCTCCAAATCGTGATAAAAGGTCAACTATTTTCAGTAATTTGGTCAGCCATAGTTTTTTGCTATGAATTTTCAAAATTCTTTTCAAGGTCAACAAAAAAAACTTTTGGCACCTCATTTGGGTCATTTAAAAAAAAACGGTATGTCGTTTGAAAGGCCACCTCACGGTCATAAAAGGTCAGCTACTTTTCAGTATTTTTAACCGTACATAGTTTTGTTTATGATTTTTTAATGAATTAAAAAAAATCAAGGTCAAAGCGATTTTTGGCAACTCATTTTTGGGAAAATTTGTTTACCATCTGAAGGATCTCTTGATCTATATAAAAGGTCAGCCTGTTTTAGTAATTGATCAGCGATAGATTTTTTTAAAATTAATTTTAAAATTTTTGTTCATGGTCAAATGAGGTGCCAAAGTTTTTCTTTGATTTTCTGTTACTCGATTGTTCAGTCGCAAAAAAAGAACACATCAGTTTATCAAACAAGTAGGTACAACTTGTCGCAAGTGGGTGTAGGCTCATTTAATTTAATTGATATATTTTAATTTTAAGACAGAAAAGTGCAATAAAACTGGTACGTTTGCTGCGATTTTTAATTCGCATTATGTTTGTATTCACATTTGAAACCATGGCTAAATTATCATTCGTTGGAAAATCACAAGCGATGTGTGCATAAATATTTCAAGTTGCGACTACGATTTCTTAGTCGCACTTCTTTTTTAAATCGCAAGTGTGAGTTCAAGCTTTCAAGTGCATTTCATTCATTTTAACTTTCGACAATGGCATCGTCAGAATAACGAAAATTTTGTTGGATTATTAACCTTTGCCATATATTGACAGCATGTGCGTTTATTCTCGTTTAAACTCATGTGTTCTTTTTCTTGAAACTGAACAGTCGCGCGACTGAAATTGCAAGAGCAGTCCTACAGCCATAGGCTTTGCATACAAATAATTCCTTGAGGTGAATATATTTTATTTTTTTGGAAGTGTAAGCCGACCATGCAGAAAAAAAAACAATTTACTCACCACACTTTTTTCGCATGCAAAACAATTGACGGTTCATTGTTTTGCATTGACAGCAATTGTTTTTTTTTTTTTTTGATGAAACTGTAAATTTTGCATTTCACCTCAATTATTTTTGACATGCGAGGATATTTGCATAGATTTGTTTGTTGCGCACGCGAGCAATACAAATTTCTGTGAACACGAAGTATTACAACTACTGTCAAAAATGTTGGTGGTCAGTTTCTGTCACAGCGTTGCCACTTATCGGAAAACTTTCCGAAGAAAGTAAAAAAATGCAGTATATTCAAATTTCTTACAGAAAATCTACATATTCCAATTTTTATTTTTAAAAGAAGAATACAAAAAAAATTGCATAATATATGTAGGTAGTTAGTGCTGTCACGATTGTTATCAAAGGAAGCCAATATCCGGAAGCCGTATGAATAGAATTGAAAAATAAGTGGAATGAATTTTGATTAATGATAATTTTCTTTTTCAAAAAAATAATAAAAATGCAGTAGACTCGATTTTAAACCAGTAAATTTGTTTATGAAAAAAGTGCATTATAGATCTACTGAAATCTTGGCAAAGTGGCAACGCCGTTTATACACAAAAATGACGTTTCTAACAAAAAGTGGTGCAGTTCATGGTCCAATGCGTTTAAATTTTTTTCAAATTTCCCCAACTCTGATCGAATTTTTCACTCTTTTCAATATTTTGGAAAGAGATACTAAACAAACCTATATTTACATACCTACAGTAAGTATCAATGGCGTTTTTTCTGTGCATTTTTGCACTAATCGTAGAATGGGGTACAATAAAACGTACCTAATGCCATTGATGCCCTTTCAAATAAAACAAACAATTTGCTGATAGTAAATTTAAACATCTTCTCGTCCCTATTGGAAATCCCTTATTACTATGTGCTTAAATGTTATTTAAAAAGTCCTTCCTTTTTCACATATGTATTTGACGGTGATTAAATTGGCTTCACTTGAGGCAAATTTCATTTTGATATCTTTCATCTCTTTCTTAGCTGGCCAAGTGAGTTACAAGTTTTTAAATTTTTTGAAAATTCCTGACTCACCTGCCATCTCTTTTTTTTTGCCAAAAGTAGAAAAAAAGTGAGGCAAATGTAAACACCGTCTTTAAAAAATAAGAATACAATACAAATGTCAAATAAGATCTAAAAAAGTCAATTGACTGTGTTCATAGGTGTGTTCCACAACGAGTTTCAAATCCGTTCCACAAGTGAAACTTTGTATTGGTCCGCACTAAATCTGGCGGTCTAAAACTGTTTGAAACAGTTTGAAAAAATTAAAGGAACAGGGTTCATATTGGAATAAAAAACTCTTTTTTTCTGACCTTTCAGTATTCACATCTCGCTCCCACTCATTTAGTGAAGTGATGTTAAATACTAAAACGTTAAAAAAGAAAACAGTTTGTCTGTCCAATGTGAACACCGTCATAAGAATTTTTAGTTTCTTACGAATCTGTCAACGTCTAAAGTGCCAGCTATTATTTTGTAGGAACTGCCAGATGCAAAATTGCAAAATATAACTCAGTCTGCTATTTTAAATACTTACGAAAATATATGACATTTTTTCTAAAACAATTTGAAATACTTTAATTCACCAATGAGAATTATTTTCTTCAACATGACAGATCCCGCAAAGTAATGCATTTTTCAGCTTTGAATGAACTAGAGAGTGATAAATGGTGATTTTGTCAAAGGAAACGAACTCTTGCCTTTACAGATTGACAGCTCAAGCTCAAAAAAAAATATTCCGTCTAGTAATAAATGACAACAAAAATATCAAATCTAGGTCCATGTCAACAAAAAGGTGAAGGATATCTATCATGGGATGAATTTTTCCCTTTTTATTCACAATTCACATCCATACTCATATATGTATGTATGTATTCATCTATGCTCGTATATAGCTATTAATAAATAACTTGTTATACGAGAAGTCTTAATTTAAATTGCCCTAGTTTTTTTTTTTAGGTCTTGTATAGGTATTTCCCTTGCATGGTGTCATAGTGGGTGGGTGTCCTTTTTTTTTTCTTTCTTTGAATCCTCTTCATGGACGACCCCCCATTGACCTTAATGATTTGACTCATTATAAAGGAAAAAAGGGTTGGAAGCTGTGAGGGATTTGATATTAAACCCCCAAAACAACAACAACCAACAAACTAATGACGATAATGATGATTAATAATAATTATTATCTCCTGAACTGATGGCTGCGTTATGCGTTTCCTGGGAAGGACGATTAACCGACACACGCATTTAAGCTCCCGAACTGCATAGTCCAGAGCAGATTCATATACCTATGTACGTAGAGCTTATGTCAACCTCATAAACCTCTTGTTTTGATGTTGGGTCTCTGCAAATATTTACTTTGACAGAATTGGTTTTGTTCTAGGATCAGAGCTTTGGGTGGTCCATTTGTGTCCTTCTGACTATGTGAAAAGTCTATATCGATTTTTATTTTTCGTTTTCATTTCTCTCTCTCTCTCTTGGGTCCCGGAACACAAGGCACAAAGTCAAACTACGGAACCGCAAAATTGTTTGGCGTTTTATGTAAGTGCGTTAAGTTGGTTATGCGACAGAAGAGGTAGGGGATGAGGAATTTGATTGGATGTGTGTAATCAAAAACAAAACAGGCTTTTTTCTTTTTCACTTTTCGCATTTTTTTTTCCCTTCTGCATGCTACTGGGTTAAAAAAGAGCAAAGGATGTGAACTGAACTGTGATGTGTGTGTGGGAAAGCACAAGCCCAGTGAGGCGCACTTTAAATAAAAAAAAAGTTAAAATTGTGCGTAGGATGTTGCATTAAAGTGGAATCTAAAACGGTTTTATATAATTTGTGGCCTTTTGAGTTTAATAAGTTTAGACTTTGTTGAAAAGTGTGCTTCAGAATTTAATCAAGTTTCATTTTGATTTGATTTTTTCTTAAAAGGCATCTACTCAAGCTCGAGGGAAATTGAATTGTGGGTTTTAATGTTATTTATAAGAATATTTTTCACCTGTGAGTACTTATATTATACACTTTTGAAAAGACCTTTAAGAAGAAATAAAGGTTTTTATTATTGAATTTGTTTGGTTGGTCCATAAGCATACTTAAAACCGAAAATGCTACTACATTCACTCATGAGTTTTTGAGAGAATGGTCACACTGGCCAATTTTAGTATAACTCGGAAATAAAGCCGTATTTTCCAATTTTACACTTAAAACTTTTTGTGCAAAATCAAATTTTCTATCGAAGTGGACAGTTTAAAAAAATGTTTTTTTAAATTTAAGCCGGAAAAGTTAACAAAAACCAACATAGAAAAAATCGAAAAATCAAAGATTTTCATTTTTTTTTTCTAAATTACGCATAACTTTTCTGGGAGCAAAGAAGAGTCTTAAGGCCTTAAATGTTAAAAAAGTCAAAAGAATTTAATTTATTAACTGAAAACTGTCAGTGTTATATACTCGTATCTACATTCAAACTACCGACTTTTTTTTGTAAATTCTTCTCGGTAAAAATGAAATCGACCTTGATTTTAGTATTAAAATTGTTCTTAGGCCGAAAGGTATTAGCATTAAGTTATTATAGCTTAACTTAGAGCGGGTAGTTTTTATGAATTTTTGTCTAGCTTTAAGATAGTTTTAAGAAAATTGAAAAATAAAAATGAATTTATAAAAAAAAAAATTCAAACATTACAATTTCTTATCATTTTTAGCAGTTTTGGCCCAAAGCATGAGTCTTATATTAATCGGACCAGCCGTTCGGTCTGGAAGCATTTAAAAAGACCCGGAAAACAAAATTGCAAAATTACCAAGTTTTTTTAAAAATTCTTTGTAATCGTTGTCATATTTGATACAAATCTAGAGTTTGAATATTTTTACGAATGTGTAATTTGTAGAACCTCGTGGCATGATGGTTAGTACGTTGCACTGTTATGCCGAAGGTCTGAGTTCGATTCCCAGCCGCTGCCTCCAATAAACATAAATGTTTTTTTCCGAGGTACTGCCTCGGTACGTTTTTCTGAGAGTATACTTGTCATGAATAAAACCTTCTCATCTAGGCGTTCGGACTCGGCAAAAAAAATGTAGGTCCCCTCCATTCCTGCCAAAAATAAGCACACGGGAATGGTTGAGAGTTGTTAGTCACTAGGCCCTGGTTCTCCATGAGCCGTTGTGCCACCAAACTTAATTTAATTTAATGCGAATATAAACAGTTAATATTAAACCGAAAAAGAGGGTTTCGGGTCCCAAATTGTGAAAAATTATAAAAATTGTAAAGTAATTGTAATTGTAATTGTAAATTTGAAATCTTTGATTTTTCATTTTTTTAAGGTTGGTTTTTGTTAACTTTTTCTGTTAACTTTTTCTGTTAACTTTTTCTGCTTGAATTTTTTCTTATACAATTTTTAAATCGTCCACTTCGACAAATAACTTAATCTTGAAGAAAAAGTTATGAGTGTAAATTTATCAGATTCGGCTTAGATCCCGAGTTATATCAAAAAATATTGAAAATAAACCTGTGTGACCATTCTCTCACAAACGCATGGGTGAATTTAGTAGCATTTTCGGTTGTATGCATGTTTATAAGCCGAACAAACCTTATCAATAATAAAAACCCTTGCACGTAATTGTTCTTTTGAGGTTGATGGATTGTTGTGAACATTTCCTTAACCAGAAGTAATGTTTTTAGCCGAACCTGCAGTACGTTGTGGTCCATGCTTGGGGCTATCACCTTCAGACCCTCTTGCTTCGAAATCATTCACTACACGATAAATAGTGCGTTTTGTTGGCACGTTGTTTCTTCCGAAAATTTCACGTAACTTTCTTCTCATCGTCACAGTAATCGATTATTGATTTTGAAAAAATTATTGAATTATCGAATATTTTTCCATAATAAATTTGCCACGAGTGTACTTCACGACTGCCAAATATTAACTGTCAAGACTAATGTTTACCAAAATAGCGGCAAAACAAAGTAGTATAAAATCCCGGCGGACACCCTGTACAAAAGAAAAAGCCAGTTTTACACTCTGGTTTGCTCAATGAGGTACATTTTATATTATCCACCAACCAAAAAAAAGACTGTATTTTCGAAAACTTACGACTTACGACTTTACCCAAAACCTTGGGCCTCGCATAGAAAAAAATGCCATGTCATGATATTTTCTGTTTCTCTTTACATTTGACCTTGGTAGCAAACTTATTCATACCTCATTGCAAGAATGAAACTTTTGTCACAAAAACATACTCGTAAATACATAAACATTCCGATACATACCTGTTAGCCAGGGCCTCACGAGTATTTGACAAGTTTTTCTCGTCTAGATCACCCCTACGAAAGCCTTTTCAGAGCCTTGATTAAACTTGAGAAAAATTTGCCATTTTTCCAGGTGGACCTCTAACCCAATGGAAGGGGGTTGAAACTTTAGTTTATAGACTTGAAACAAAAATCTGGTTTTAGTCCTTCCATATCTTCAAGTAGCACAAACTCGAAAAAAAATATAACCTCGTCCGTATTATTATTATGACAACTCATCAATCTCATGGAATATAATTTTTGGGAAAATTCCCATATTGATGGCCCTTTGTCAATCAAAATGTGTCCTTGTGTCTAGTATCTATATACAAAAAACCTGCAGGTCATGACCACATTTTATATGCGACGCACGTCCTATCGTATTGGTGGTCGCTCTAATCCTCAAATCCTTTCTAAATGATTAATAAATCTTCTTTTTTTTTTTGACTCACCCATAAACAACATTCAACGAAAAAACTCCCTTTCCCATCATTGTTAAACCGTGTGGTTTTTCGCGGTGTCGTTAAAAATATCAAAATCGTAAAAATGTATGTAGGTATGTGTGTTTTTTGTGTTGACATCATTAAATCCAAATTGCTAAACAATACGTCATATTCGTGTTAAGCAGAGGTATTTTTCAGTGTCAACTGTCATAGTGTTTTCTTTTGCTGTGTTGTAAGACAATATGTCTCTGTCAATTTAAACAAATCAAATCCTTAAATAAACAACGAGCTTATATTTGATCCTTTTCCAGCTGTAGGTTTGCATAAACACAAAAGCAAAAACAATTTAGATAGATAAGTCTTTTTCATTATCATTTTCTTTTTTTTTTTCTTTTTCAAAGACACCGAAGGTCTTGGTTCCCATCATTGCTACACACACAGACACAGGCATTTATATAGAATATACGTATCCATTACTTAATCGATTTTACTTTTCTATACTCGTCGCGCGCCGTTGTTCTCTTCGTTTTCCTTAATCGAAAAATTTCTTTCCTTAATTGGATATGTTTATATATGCTTAATGCCTGATACAAGGATATAAGAATCCACGAATTAAAATAATGTTCGTCCTTATCTTATCTTTTCAGACTTATAAACACACAAATTAATTATCATATGTAATAAAACAAAAAAACAAAACACAAAGCAGGGACTAAATAAAAATATTTAAAAATTAAAAAAATCCATATCCCCATACAAATGCTGTTATACTTTTCGAAATAAGGTGTATCCTTCAAAATCAGGATAATACAAAAAAAAATCAAAGAAAAGTTAATAACTTTGAACAAAAACAACCTAGAACTTGAATGAAGGATTCATTATGACAGCAACAACTGGTACACATCAACAACAACAACAACAAACGCAGCAACAACAACAACAACCGTCACAGGATCAGGATAACATACATAACCATACACATCAAAATATAGATACCGGTGGAGGAGGAACAAGCACTAGTTCCACCAGTGGACATCGCAAAGGTCACAGGTGAGTTAAGAGGAGTAAAGAAAACTATTTCTGCATGCATGGTCAATGGTTGCCAGCTTTGTTTGTTTTTTTAGGACTTGCCAGCTTTAAATTTTTTTATTTTATCACAGTTTTATATATGGAATAAAGATGTTTAAATAAAATACTAATCCTATGATGAATATTGATTTTAGTTTCGTATGCACAAACAGATCTTTGATAATGTCAGCCATGTTGATTAGAATTCACTATAAAACATCTCTGAACAGGCGAATAATTACGCAATTAATAAGCCTTTATTTGGCCTCTATTCAACGTTGCATAAATTCTTATTCATAAAGCATTTTTCTATCCACTTAAGTTGCAATGCCCTTGACACAATGGTACAAGAAAGAGAAATATACTGCGTTTATATGTCATACCACTATTCAACCTCTAAACGCGTTTCGCTTAAAATGGCACTATTCAACTTTACATAACATCATAAGAGGCATTCTAACTTTAAGCAGCCTCTCTAAAATGCTACAAACGCACCTACACTATGTACAGTCTTATGAATAAATTGTGTCTAACCTTAGACAGCCTTCCAACTGTTATAAACAAAAATATTCTTGACTGTTGCTTAAGAGTTGTCTAACTTTGGATTTATTTTTCAATAGTTAGTTGGTAAAAATCAGAATTACCTAATCATTAGAAAATGAAAATATTTTCGACTGTTGTCTAAGAGTTGTCTACCTTAAGGCTAATTTTTCAGTAGTCAATTGTTAAAAATCGGAATTACCTTATTATTTGACTTCTAACTGAACGTTTAATTGATGATTGAAAAATCAGATTTTAGACAGCATTATTGGTTGTTTAAATCTTGACTAAAGTAAAATTGTATTTGATTGAATATAACATATTTCTAACTTTATCGAACTTTTAGACACTGTCTTACTTGTCATTCATCTTTGGGTCAGTTTTTTAGTACAGAGTTTTCTCTGAATTTCTCGAGTTAACTAAGGTTTAACCCCGAGACTAGGATGATCTAGCACTGAAAAACTGGCCCTTAGAATAACAAATAAATTGGGCCATTTAAAAATAAATTGCATAACTGGGTAACACCTATGAGTACCTACTTGATAATTGAAGTTTGTTCATAAATTAAAAAAAAAATCTTGATCTAAGATCATTCAAATTAAGTTTTTAACCTAAAACCCAATACCATGAATTGGCAACTATTGTGCACATATCCTCGTCGCAACTTTGGTGGCAGTAGCTTTCGATGGTAGGGCTGTGTGGTGTCATGAAGTGAAACCAATTCGATTTTACTATTTTATTAGAGTTCTCCAGCTGTTCGAGGGTGATGGTGAGCAACTCCATGAACATACCTCCAAACAAAAAAGCATACATATGCCGGCTGCCTTTAAATTTATATTGTTCCTTTCTGTTAAGCAAAAAAAAAACAACAACAAAAATAAGAACTCAAATGGATTTGTTGAAATAAATTATTTATGATGCAACCATTGATCCGGGGGTAATTTTTTGAAGTTTCAAAATTGCAGTGAACGGCGTCGGCTAACACGAAATTCGGCGGTGGCAGCGGGTGAAAGTTGGTATATATATACGAAAATTGTACTTATGGTTGGATGGTAAGGGCACTACTGTTCAACTGAAAGGACATACTGCGCCCAGTCGTGTTATTTGATTATTTTTTATTTATTTAATTTTACCTTTCTTGTTTAAAAAAGAACAAAAAAAAAAAAAAAAAACACTCAAGTACCCTCTAGCTCCCTCTAACTGTTTAAAAAATATATGTACGTACAGTACATATACATGTACAGTACTTACAGTTGTGGAACCGTTTAAACGACGACATTTTGACCGTGAAATCGAAAGTGAAGGCCCTTTTTCCAATTGTTCTCAGGTACCTATGTTTTTAGTCTTTTAGTTCCTATGTGGGGGTGATGGTCGAGGTTGAATTGAAGTGTAGCTTTTTGTTAGTCATACATTAGTGTAACGCTTGCCAACTTTCTGTGCCATAAGTGAATCTCAGAATTTAATTTGTGTTGTTTTTTTTTTTTGTCGTTTTTTTTACATAAATTGTGTCTATAAGTAAGTGGTTTGGAAACTTTGAAATTAATATCGATTTAATAATCTAGTATTTACTATTTAATTAAGTTTAAAAAAAAACTAAAGATATGTACCCATTACATTTCCCATGTAAATAACCGACAAAAATTATTTTTTTTTTTTTCAAAAATCCTATTTCCACGAGAAAACTAATTATGCGCAACATTCATCAAGAGAAAAAACTAAAATTTCATTTTGTTTTGTTATGTTTTTGCTTATAATTACACTCTTGATAAGATGCATTGAAAACTTTACATTTTTTGGGGTCTAACCTATAATTATTTAAAATATATGTCAATAAATATTTAAGTGTCGGTTGACTTTTTCATCCTCGGGGTGTTCTGTCCCGGTTGTGCAGTGGTAATTTTGGTGTGGTTTGCCATTTAGCCGTGGTAGAAGACTGACCCTGTGACGGTATGAAAGGAAACTGCTTTTTCGTTGTTAATGTCAACCTTACATAAAACTGACAATTACTTTTTTTCACGGAGATCGTATCGACTTGATTAAGATGTCATGTGATTCAGCATTTAAAACTACTTTAAAAACAGGTGTCATATGCTTAGTTTTAACCAGGGATGGTTTTTCTGTTTAACACACCCAACTTCCCCCATTTTCCCCTAAAACAAGGCTTTTTTTTGCTTTGAAGGAATTTCTGTATTTTTGTTTACCTGTACTAGATTAAAAGATTGAAAAGCTACATTTTGGTACGATTTTGATACTATTTTGGTATTAAGCTGTGGAAATATTTATTTATTATTAATAAACTAACTAATAATTCTCACTTCTTTAGTTAAAAGTAAGTTTTATTGTAAGGAAAATAAACATTGAAGTAATGTCGATAAAAAACGTGATAAAAACCAAAAAATTGGCGTACCTTGAGCGACTGTACCTCGACTGATTTTTAACAAATTTTGTTTTGAATAACTCATTCATTTTAAAAAAATTAATTATTTTTCTTTTATTTGAAGCAAAAAAAAAATATGCAAAAAAAAAAACAAAAATGTGATTTTTCATATTTTATGCATAGTCTCGAAATTTTCTTCATTTTTGATTTATTTGCAAAAAAAAAACCCTCTCAAAATTGCACTTTCCAATTTAGTAGCACTGCGCAGTTTTCTCATCTTTAATGATTTTTACAAAAAAAAAAACTTTGAATGTCTTAGTTCCTTTCTATGTACCATAACAAAAATAAAACAATTCTTAGGTCTGATTCAAAATTTCATACTGACCTGCTAAGTTCACAGTGAAGTTAGCAGGTCAGTATGATTTTTTTTTTTTTTTCAAGAAAAGGACTTCAAAATTTTGAAGTAGCCGATTCTTGAAATGCCAACAAAAAATGCAAATTTGGAGCCTTACTGCAAGTTCCTAGCATGCTTGGTTTTTGAGATACACGACCTATGTGACCTGCTAACTTCACTGCGAAGCACCCTTATTTGGCGAACTGCAAAATCGGGAATAGGAATGCAAACCAAAATACAAAAAACTGCAAATTCCTATCAAGGAATCATTTGCGTGGCTCTAAGTTGCCCTGATAACATAACAGGCGTCATTTTAGGTCAGTTGGTCCCACCAGTGCAGTGCGATTTTTACTTTTGGTTTTAGCAATGAGAGGTCATTATATTCACTAATTAAAAATCTAAATAATAAAAATGATGTATTTAGGCTTAATAGAGAAATAATTCTGCAGTCAATCGAGATTATCGGTCCGATTCTCTTAAAACTGATCAACAAATCTTTGGAATCTGGTATTTTTCCTGAAATATGGAAAGAATCAGTAGTTATTCCAGTTGAAGAGGTGAACAATACCAATAAATGTGAGGAATTTAGACCAGTGAATATGTTGCCTACTTGTGAGAAAATTTTAGAAAAGTTCGTTGCTGAACAGCTTCAAAACTACTTAGAAGACAATAATTTATTGATTGAGGAACAGTCTGGATTTAGAAAAGGTCATTCTTTTGAAACTGCAATAAAATGTGTTGTGTGGAAGTGAAAAATACAAATGGAAATTTTGTTAAAGCTGTTTTCTTGGATTTGAAGCGTGCTTTTGAAACTATTGATAGAAATATCTTGCTAAAAAAGTTGTGCGTGGTCGTGAATTGGAATGGCTTACTTCCTATTTGACAAATAGAAGTCAAAGAAATAAAGTGAATGATGAAATTTCAAGTGCCATAAATAATGATCTAGGGGTTCCACAGGGTTCTGTTCTGGGTGTATTTCTCTTTCTTTTATATATAACTGACTTCAAAAAATGCCTAAAATATTGTAGTGTAAAGCTTTTTGCAGATGATAGTCTGATCTACATTTGTGGGGATAATTGTAAAGCAATGTGCCAAAGATTGAATGAGGACTTGAGGCGTGTTGATAATTGGTTGAAAATGAATAAACTAAAAGTGAATGTATGAAGTTTAGAGTGAATGATGATATCAATGTGTGTATGGATGGTGTGTCAATAAACTGTGTTGAAAGTATCAAATACTTAGGTGTAATTGTAGACGAAAAGCTCAATTTCAAGGAGCATGCAGTTCATGTTTGCGGTAAAATTCCGAAAAAGATTTATTTTTGAGTAGAATACGAAAGCAATTAACATTTGAATCTGCTGTTTTCTGTATACTGCACTAGTGATGCCGCATTTTAATTATTGTTCAACGTTGCTCTTCGGCTTCAATGCAGATGTCAAACTGAGGCTTCAAAGACTTCAGAACAGGGGAATGAGGATTATCTTGAAGCTGAGTATTTACACTCCTACTCGAAACACGCTCGAATGTTTAAATTGGATGAATGTCAAACAGAGCCTGATCTGTGATGGAATGATTTTTATTTTTAAGATGCGTAGTGTTATGTTCCCCAAATATTTATCTGATGGAATATTAAAAGTATCTGAGGTTCAACCATTTAATCTGCGAAACTGTTCCAATCTACGACCAGAAAGGTGTCGACTTAGCAGTACCCAACGTACAATATTACATGATGGTATTATTTGTTTTAACAACCTACCGAGAGATGAAAAGACTGAAACAAGGATAAATCGATTCAAGGAAAAACTTAGTGCTTTCATTAAAAAAAGTGCGGTTTAGTTAAAATATAATAATAAAAATATAAAATATGTGATAATAATTGCCGTCTATCTAAAAGTTTTAATAACTAATTACAATGTTTCTTAAATTATTCTTTAGCTAGGGATACTATTATAGAGCCCAATCTTGACGTTAAGAGGGGTACTCTTGGCCTTAGCCGAGATGGTATGCAGAAACTCTCTATATAACCAACTAATTTTTGATGGAAACTAAATTTTTGAAAGAAAAACAAACGTGTGATGCCAAGTTTCGCAAATGCCAACAAAAATACTTACGACCATATTATCTGCTCATTCTCAGCGGTATTTATAAACCCATTCGAAGCATATCTATCTTTAGACACTTGTCCAACTCTAAAAAAAAATGTAATTTATAAACATTTTGCAAGTGCAACTAATATGAGTGATGAAAGTTTTGGTTTTTAAACATTCTAAGAAATATTTTGTTATTATATTTTATTTAACTACATCAAAGTGCCATATGAAAATCTTTGAGTGCCACAGTGCCATTTTAATTAAAAAAGATGCCATAAGTGCACGATCGTGCCACATCGGCAACGCTGAGTCATGGTATCACAAACCCAGTAGCGTAGCTAGATGGGCCCTTTAATAACATTTGCATTCTTTTTTGATGTAAAAAGTAACATGTAATGTTATAGGAAAAAAATTACCGACAGAAACAAACACCAATAAAACCCAAATGTCACCTTTCTAAACATAATCTATTAATAATATAGATAAAATCTATTCTATCCGAAAAAAGATTTGTTTACATAGAGTTTTTCGAGCTTTAAAAGCGACATCATGAAATTCTCTCATTTAAATATTTTAAATAGCTTTGAGCATTAGGTATTTGCATCAAAAAGCAATACCTCTAAAGTTCATTCACAAGTCAACTGGCGTGCCACCCCAGTTTGCCCCAAAGTAGCTACGCCACTGCACAAACCTTCGGATAACCACAGTTTAAATTCTGGGTGAGAAAATATGTTGGTTGACAAGTGTAATTATTCCTAAAGGAGAAAACCCCCTTTTTCAAAAATAAAGCCTAAGTTTATAGCTTAACAGTCGAATTTATAAACTTTTTCTAACTTAAGACAGGCATCCTACTCCAAAAAGTTATCAATAAACTTTGTTTACAGCCGTTCTTAAGTTTTAAGTCTCGCTTGGACAACAGCATCGGCTCATCTAAGATTACTGTCTAACTTGACATTTTATTTCAATAAATAAATCATATTTCCAACTATTAACGACTTTTAAAAAACTTTCTAACTCGTAAAACGCCTTTAAAATCTAATAAATAATGCTGTAAAAGTTTAATTTAAGGTGATGCAAATTATTCCAATAATTCGTTTATCGTTAACCCTTAGCATTGCTCAACCTCTAATTTATTTTATTTAAAGAATTCTTTATTTGTATGAATTTACATAGTTAGAAATCTAGAACCATTAATTTGTATTTTTTAAAACTTCAAACTTGCTTCTTCTCTAATTATTCCTCATTTTCTTTTTTTTTAATTATAGAAGACAAGAATCAATGTATCAAATGACCGGACTTTATTCGGAAACAAATAGCGGCGATGACAGCAGCATCGATGTACCTGCCGATTCAGGCAGTCCAGAGCCAATTATGCCACAAAGCAGCAGTAGCTGCAGTGGCAATAATAATGCCACCACATCCGGTGGTGGCGCCTCTACCTCAACAAATCCACACCGCACCAATCACCATCACCACCATGCGCATCACAATAGCGTCACAGATACAGTGATCAAATGCCATAGTCGCCAAGCGTCCAGTTCGTTAGTGGATAGTCGAAGCAGTGGCCATCATCATCATCCGCCGCTGCCGCACCAGCAACCGTCACACGATGATCCAGCTGATGATCCAGATTTACAAAGCCGCGATTGTGGCATCCTCAATTGTCGTCCATTTGTTATACAAAAATTTGCTAGAATTAAAATCTTCGTCCTTCTGCTATCGATGCTAGTCACTCTGCAACAGGCTCTAAGTTCCGGCTATATTAATTCGGTGATAACAACAATCGAAAAACGTTTCGATATTCCATCGAGTTATTCTGGATTGATAGCTTCGAGTTATGAAATTGGCAATGTGATTACGGTGATATTTGTCAGTTATCTGGGCAGTAGGAGGCATATACCAGTCTGGATTGGAATTGGTAAGGAGTTTTCAATATATCCATGTCTTGAATTTTATGATTGAGATTTTTTCTTTTTTGTATCGCCTAGGTGCTGTGATCATGGGAATTGGATCGTTGGTCTTCATGGTGCCACATTTTACTGGCGAAGCAAATCCTGGCATAACACTTGCCAATCAAACAAGTGATAATATCTGTCGAGGAGTGTCAATCAGAGAAAATGACATGGGTCTGGGAAGGCTTTCCAGTGGTTTGTCAAATCAGCCACTTGCTCCACACACGCTGAGAGAGGATAATTGTCTGAAAGTGAAGTCTTCAACATTTGGGCCAGTTTTGTTGTTTGTTATTGCCCAATTGCTGTTAGGATGTGGTGGCAGCCCATTGTTCACTCTCGGCACTACCTATGTGGATGATCATGTCAAGACAGAAAGCTCATCAATGTATATTGGTAAGCATGATGTGCAATTTCTTTCATTGAACAAAAATTAATTTTTTAAGAATTTATTTATAGGGTGCATGTACAGTATGGCAGCATTTGGACCAGTCTTGGGATTCCTTTTGGGAGCATATTTGTTGTCCTTCCATATGGATTCTTTATCATCAGCTATAATTTCGATTGGTAAGTGAGGACATCTATGTCAAAGTTCGACTTATTTATAAAAAAATTTCAATTTCTGAGGCTTCTTAGGCCAAGACCATATAAAAAGTGTCTTAAAAGTCAGTTTTCTTTTGACTATCTTATTTGGAAAAGCCTGTGCCCATTTCCATGGATCAAGTTGTAATATAGATCAACGTCTTCAGATGCTTTGCTTTCCATTTTAAACTCCACAGTTCTTCCATCCCATGACCAATTTAAAATATTTCTTATTAATTTTGCAGATCCTGGTGATCGTCGATGGGTTGGTATGTGGTGGGGTGGATTCCTTTTATGTGGAATTCTGTTACTAGTTGTAGCAATTCCATTTTTCTCCTTCCCAAAGGTAAGATTTTTTATATTTTTTGTTGTCAAATCGTCTTTAACTAAAGAAATTTCTCTTCCCATAGGTCCTCACACATGAAAAGAAAAAAATCCGCAAAACCTCTGAGAAGCTACTGCCACCAGTCCTGCCAAATAATTCAAATAGTCTACCACGCAAACTTGATGATAAATTAAAGAAAGATCTTGGAGATAAGGCACCAGAAGTTAAACCAAAAGTTGATACTGGCTATGGAAAGGATATCAAAGGTTTGACATCTTTTTTTAAAGACTTGTCTTGTTTTTAATTTATTTTCTTTTTTTTACAGACATCCCTCAATCCATGTTACGCTTGGTTACTAATCCCGTTTACATCACAACTTGCCTCGGAGCCTGCATGGAACTAATGATTGTTTCTGGATTCGTTGTTTTTCTACCGAAATATCTAGAAACTCAATTCAGTCTTGGCAAGAGTCAAGCCAGTGTATTCACTGGATCAATTGCCGTTCCTGGAGCTTGTATTGGTATTTTTGTTGGTGGATGTATCCTTAAACGTTTCCAATTGAAGCCAAAAGGTGCTGTTCAATTTGTCCTCCTATCGAATGTGGCTTGTCTGAGTTGTTATGCCTTGTTGTTCTTTTTGGGTTGTGAGAATCTCAAAATGGCTGGCACAACAATTCCTTACTATAACTCTTCGACGCACAGCTCACTGGAACCATTCACTGTGAATCTAACGGCTGCTTGCAATTTTGGTTGTGAGTGTTTGACCACAGATGTAGAGCCAGTCTGTGGCAATAATGGCCTGACATACTTTAGTCCCTGCCATGCAGGGTGTACAGCGTTCTCATCAAGTTCCAATTATACTAATTGTGCATGTAAGAATAATGTAAATATCTCCAAAACGAATTTAATATAAAATCCCTCATATTTAGGTGTTCATTCCAATATTACCAGCATTTTCAATGGACCCGGCGGAAGTCAGGCTCAAGCCTTGAATGCTTATGAAAACTTTGCTGAGGTGACTGTTGTCCCAGTGGCTACAGCTGGCCCTTGCACAACTCCATGTCGGACCATCTACCCATTTTTGATATTGCTATTCTTTATGACCTTCATGGTGGCTTCAACGCAAATGCCTCTGCTAATGATTGTCCTGCGTTCGGTGTCCGAAGAGGAACGATCTTTTGCCCTAGGAATGCAATTTGTTATATTCCGTTTGTTTGGATATATTCCAGCTCCAATAGTCTTTGGAAATTTGATAGATTCGACGTGTTTACTGTGGAAATCGACTTGCGGCGAAAAGGGCGGAAGATGTCTCATCTATGACATTGAGAAATTCCGATGGAAGTGAGTTTTATTTTCTTCGGATCTTGAACAAGCTTTGGGATTTATTGAATTGTTTTTTTTTTTTTTCAAGATACGTTGGACTGTGTGCATTTGTTAAGATCGTTGCTCTTGCAATATTCATGGTTGATTGGTGGTTGGTGCGAAGGCGTAAGCAATTGGACAAGCTAAAGCCGCTAAATACTAACGAATTGGTTGTTGGATCGATTATCAGTTTGGACAAACGTAAGTGCACATCAAATTAAATAATTCTTCTTAAGAATTCACCTGTTTGTCCATTCAAGTATCAAGACTTTGGGTGCAGAATCAATGTTTTTAATAAATACAAATTCTTTGCATTTCAGTGTTCGAAGAAAAAATAGCCGACAATAATCAAACCGTGGTGCCTTATGGTGGAGGTAATGAACTGATTATACCTTCAGACATCCTTAGGCATTCTCGCAACAATTCTCGCTCAATTCAGCTTGAATCTGGGTATGACTTCAATGATCAATACAAAAACAAACATTTTTTAACTCTTTGATTTTTAGCTATGACAAATGCCACAATTCCCTCCATCTATCAGCAGCCATTCTTCCACAAACCAAATCGAAAAAACACTTCCGAAGTGCATCGTGCGATGTGAAAATGATCCGAGGCTATACAAAGGACATCAACGACGAATACAACATCAATAACACAAATAGCAAATTCCGAAATCTAAAGAAACTCCAAACACATTCCCGCAACAATTCCAATGACCTTAATTCCACTGATATGCGACAAAAGCTCACCCATTCCAGAAATAATTCCCGTGACGAACCGAATTTGAATATCAAATTCATACAAAATCAACTACACAAGGACGATGATTATGACGATGATGATAATCTTACTCCAGGTTGTGGAACATTTGTGAAGAAACACTCGAGGAATCATTCGTACGATCAGATTTATATGCCAAATAATATTCGATTCGATATTGATCTATTCCGTGGCAGGAAGAGTGTGAATGTCGTCAAGAATGTTGAGAACAAAGTGAAGAATTCAAATGAGGGTGCTGCTGGAGGAGGAAGTGGACATTCACGAAATAATTCCAAAGATTTGAATATCAATGATAAGCAATTGATGGCAGTTGAAGCGGCCTCGTGTATACTTAGACATCGTCGAACGAATTCAAAAGATTTAAATGTTATTGTTGGGGTTGGAGGTGGTAATGGTGTTGTTGAACAGAAAGAAGAGAATACACCTGCTGGTATTGTTGCTCCTCCATCATCATCAACATCATCACACGGACGATCATCATCTCATCATAAGATTCAAATCGATCATGAAGAAAAAATAACTCCTCCTGAATCTGAGGATGCAGATCGTTCGTAGGAACGAACAACAAGATATCTCCTTCCAAGAAAAAGAAATCTGTTTCCTTAATTTAAATTTAAAACAAAATAGAACATATTTTCAAGGACCCCCTATGTAGGACTGTTTTTTGAGTGTGAATCATTGTATGCAAAGTATGTGATTGAATGATGTGCACTAGAAAAATTGTAAGAAGATAATTTTATTTAAACTAGAGACAGGTATGTAATGTACTTATATGATGCATAGGTATATTATTTACTTAAAGCGATATATGTGAACATGAATCAATTATTATAATGTTAATTCTTTTAAAACAAAAAGTGTGTGCTGGTTATTTCCAAATATTATGGACTTCTAAGCTAAATTTATTATAGTCCTAAATTTTTAGACAAAAATATTTTATTCAATTATTTTTTTTTTGTATGAAATGAATTGTTTTTTTTTTTGTAATATTTTCAATCTTGGTTATACTAGCTGGGCTTACCAAAAATGTCTTCTATCTTACATTAAATGAATCTCATAAGTTTTATAACTTTTTATATTTGTATAATGAGTCCCTTAGTTCAATTTCGATTCTTCTTGAAGTTAGCTCATTGAGAGATTTTTGCTCACAAAAACAATACCTTCCAAACCTGAGATATGGTAAAAAAAAATTTCTGGAAGTAAATACCCAAAGCTATTAAATAGTTGAGTCTTAAGTAAAACGTTTAAGAAGATTTAAAAAAAAACATATATTTCAGTTAAAAAAAACTTGAAAAGTCCATTGTTGTAGTTATAATAGCGTATAGGAATCGACAAGACAATTGTGGTGAATTAAAGTAAACAAACGATATTTTATGTATGGCACAGCAGAGTGAACTATTCCAATGGTAAATATCAATTCTAATGTGAATAAAATACATGCAATGCCTTAAAATTCTTGCGGTTACCAATGGTTCAATGAATGTTGAAATAAAACTTCTAACTCACAGGTGTGGACTTGAGGGCCAATCTAGGCAAAATTATTGTCTCTGTATCCACAGCTTCAACTGGATGCAACCCGTCAGATTGAATGAGTTGATTAATACCTTATAGTCTAAGAGCCAACGGCATAAGAAGTCATTGGCATACGTTTGTAATTCATATCAATATAAATAGGCTTTAAGGGGGTGAACCAATAACCGTTTGTCTGCCTACCTTAACGCGTGTCGAACAGGTGTAAAATGTGACGTACATTTTTTGCATTGATTCATTTCAATACCAATTGGTCAGAGGGAACAAGGTTGCCCTACAACAAATATTTAGCTTCCAATTTAAAACAATTGTTGTCGTAGGTCAAAATTTCTGTAGTTAGTCACTAAGAAGATGGAGAGCAATGATGTTTCCAAAAACCAATCAGGATTATGTGTTTACCTAAAGGGTTTTTGGAAACTTCATTGCTCTCTTTTTTCTTAGGGACTAACTATAGAGAGTTTGACCAATGACAACAATTGTTCATAACTGCAAGCTAAATATTTGTTGCATGCAACCTTTTTCCCTAATCTTTTTTGCCATTTGACCAATGGTTTTTTAAACATCTGAATAACATGCCCAGCTAATAAATTACTTAGACAAAATTTTAAATCTAGAAAACATTCTATTAGATAAAATCTATGTAAACTAAACATATTAAATAGTTCGCAAATGAAAATTATACTATTGCATTATTTTGTATCCTAAAAAAAATATTTTTTCTTTTAAATTTTTAGGCAAGGAAAATGAATACAACAAAACAACAAGAAAGAAACCGCCACACTGAAATAATATTATCTTAAACAAAATAACAAACATTTTAAAAATGATATAGTTTTAGAAATATAAGTTAAACAAATAAAAAAAATATTTTGTAAGGCACCTTTAGAAAAAAAAAAAACAAAACATACAAAAATTAAGCGCAACTAAAATTTAATTTAGTTGAATATAAGTGTGATATGTAAAGAAAAAAAAAATAATAATAGTATAAAATTATAAGAAAAAAACAAAACAAAATTTATCTTAAAAAAAACACAAAATAATTTTCATCTAGAAAATAGAAATAAATGCAAAAAGAAAATTTAAATTAATAATAATTAAAATTTCATACAAAATTATTACATACATTACAATATACTAACTAAAATAACAAATTAAATTGATTGAACAAAATTAAATAAGTAAACAAAACAATGTCAATGAAATTTTGTGCTGTGACAAGATATCCGAGAATAACTTAATGCAGAGGGGTAGTAAAAAAAAGAAAATAACTTCAAAAATTAAAAACAAAAATAGAATTATACAAAAATTAACTAAGAAAGAAAATTGGAAATTCATGTTTATGATTTACATATGTCTAAAATTATTTACGCAAAAAAAAAACTAAAAAAGTCTAAATAAATTAGGTTATGTCAAAATGTAATTGAAGCAAATTTGGAATTTTAAGTATGTATTTATAAAATTCTACTTTTAATTTTCAATATTTAAAATTAATATAATTTTTCTAATAGGAGCTCTTGAAGTTTGCCAAAATCTTTTTTGTTAAGGACATTCGATAAATGAAAACTCTTTGAGTCCTCTTTTTTTTTGGATGGTTATATTTAATTTGTAAAGTACTGTCATATGTGGAATTAAGGAGTTTTTTTTATTTGAAAATAGATAGTGAGACTTACGGAGCTGTAATAGAACTGATAGCCCAGTCAAAATAGACTATTTTTGACCCATCATTGGCCCACATAATGCTGAAATTTTCCCTTCATCATAACCAATCCAACATATTGGGACCTCCGCACCTGAATACAAAAAGTGATTTAAGGTCAAGTGTGGAAAATATCGGTTTCCTCAGATTACTTTTAAATATAAGATTTATGGATTGATGTGGCGGGGTTATAAGATGACGTAGGAAAAGTGCTTACCAAGTTTCATGGTTCTGAGAATTTTTTATATATGTATATGTTAAATATCTATTTTGGCTGGTCTAAAGAGTTGAGCAAAATAAAACTCAAGAGATAAAAGTTTGTTGCCTGCAACTTATATGTCACTGAACTGAATTTTAGTCTCTTCTTTTTTTTCTATTTTCTTTTTTAAGTTTAAAAAGAATCCTGCTGGTGTAATTATATTTTACAGGTTGTATGTAAATAAAAGACGTAATACGAACGTGCTGCGAACGTTTTGAAAAGACGCACTCTCAAAGTTAAAATACATACAACTTTGTAAAATTGAATACAGTGACAGCGATATTAAGGTGGATGTTCCGTCGCCACACTCCTATTTATAAAAACACATTTTTCTGAACTCCAATTTAAGGCAGTCCTCTACCGTTTACTATTTTATTTTTCGTAAGAAATAAACGACCAAATTTGTTTCACAGTTCAAATGTTTTACTGGTATTTACCTAAACAATAAGAAAACTCCTTGCTAAAACTGAGAATTTAGGTCAAAAAATTGATGATTTTCATCATATTTTGTGTTTTTTTTAACCTTCTTTATTCTTTAAAAAGGCAAAAAATAGAAAAATTCGTACATTCAAGAATGTATTTAGAGTATATTATGTTTCTATACAATAAATTAAACAAAACAATAAAAATAATAAAAAAAAAAATAAATATCATATCAATTAATAAAATTAAAAATTTAAATAAAATAGGATTAAATAAGAAAATTTAATAAAACAAAAACAAAATAAGTAAATAAATACCTAGGTTTCTTTTTCTGATTTTAAAATAAAAATTATACACACGGAAACAATAGAAAAGTTAAAAAATAAATTTAAAAAAAAACTTATAATATATATATATCTTATGTATTGATTTTCCGGCTTACTGCGTTCCTAAAAACAATGTTAGTATTAATGTTAAAAATAAAATAGATAATAGAACTGCTATTTCCCTCACACATTAAATAAAAAAAATATGAATCTTAAATTTAACACTGAAAATAAAGCTTATTTTTTAGTTAAAAGAAATGTAATGTCTAAGTAAATTAAATAATCAACCAGTAGATTAACATAAAATATTTCTTAAAACAAAAACCAAACAAACAAATTATTGAAATTTATCACTGAAATAATTTAGAATATACCTAATGAAAATGGAAAAGAAAACAAAAACTATTTTTAAGAAGAGACGTGTTAATTATTGAAGAAAAAAATTGCCTTAAATAAAAAGAAATTTATTATATTGGAGAGAGAAAACAAAAAAAAAACAAGTAAAAAAAGAAATTCAACAAAATGAAAATTAAAATTAATAGAAAAAAAACTTAAACAAATGAAAGCATGAAATAAAAGATTAAACAGGTTATATATATGAAAAATATATAGATATATATTTAAAAGACAAATTTTAACGTGTTTTTACTTAAAAATAGGCTGTTAGTAGGATCAAAGATTTGAATTGGTATCTTTCTTGGTGAACAGAATGATCAATCATATTGGGAAAGTTTCAAACAACGAGTGCAAATTCATAAACGTCAATTCCGCATCACTGCTTTTTTCATTAGGAATTCAAAATATATTATATTTTAGAATAATTTGTTTACTTTAAGCTTAGTTTTAGGAAATATTTGTGTACATGGCATTAGGCCAAGTGGACAGACATAAAACTAATCCATCTGCCATCAAGAAAATTAACATTGAATTTACTGTATTTTGGAATATGTTTTATCTTTTTTGCAGTTAGTATTTGGTTGGAAATTACTTCGGCCATTCTATTTCCAATTTTATTAATCAGCGCTGCACATTGGGATGGGGTTATTTTTCTTACTCTTGTTAGGTTTATTCCAAAGAGAAGCCGTATGCATTGATTTTTTTTAGTCGACACTTCCCAATTTGTTTTGCTCCAAAAATTCTTTATGAGGCTCAAATTGGGGCTTTGATCAAGCCACTCAAGAACTTGGATTAAGTTCGATTCAAACCAGGATTTGATGATCAGAGAACAATTCTCTAGGTCGATATCTGGTTAAAAGGACCTGGGTAACTGCAAATTATTGGCATAATCCTTATTCAAATTATTTTAAAAAAGATCTTTGTGCATTTCAACTCTTATTTTCCCATTGATCTAAATAATAGGACCAACTGCACTGCAGACGAGGTATCACCAAACCTTAACTTATGAACCACCATGCCTTAATAGGTTTTTGTGTACTTGGGGCCGATTTATTTCAATGGAGGACACCTGAAAGATGATCTGCCATAATTTCTAAGAACAATTAACTTCAATTCATCGGCATTGGTTGATGACCAAATTCCAAAAATTCTCGCTAGTATGGAGATGTTCTCTACCGAACTATTGCCTTCGTGCTAATTTTTTTTCAACCTATTTGCCCTACGCTTCATAATTCGTCCACCAATTTTTTTTTTTTTTCATAAAGTCATCTTCCATGTGGTTTTGTCAATATTTTAAATAGTAATCCATGTCATTTTGGGCTCTTAATTGCACGGATATTTGAAATGAGCCCGACTTGCTAGGTCTGATGATTTCCCATCTCATATTTTTGTTTTGTTTTGTATAAAACTGAACTCCCAAAAAAACATAATTTTTGTGACTTTCAAAATAATTATGTGGTTTTGGAAGCATTTCTAGACAATTTTTCTATCAGATGGAGTTAAGCTCCTATTTTATCAATTTAAAGATTTAAGTGACCTTCAGTCCAAATATGCGGTTCGCCCAGGTACAACAATTGGGCTCATCAGTTAGATGTTGTTGTACCCTTCTCTACTTTTTACATTTCAGTTAGGATAAAAACTTTTTCAATTAAAATGGACTTTAAATAAGTGAACAAATTTTTTTAAAATATTTTAGTAAAAATTATTGAGGGATGTAATTAAATAACATGTATTTAAGGAAGTGGCTAAATTATGTGACCACTTGCACTACTTATGATAGTGTTATCATAAATAACAGCGTGCAGTTTGAAAACCAACAAATTTTCTTTTTCGATTGACACATGTTAATTTCATGCAGAGATAACCAGTGCAATACCAATACAGGCCTACAAAAAAATGGGGCCGCCATAAGTGATACAAATTTTGTTGTCCACTGTCACTTAATGTGAACAACGGTATTTTAAAGTCAAAGCTACGTACAGTTTTTTTTACCACTCGCTTACATTTATTTTACAAACGTGGTCGACTTTTCTTCTTATTGAGATCATTTTGTTTATTTTAAACGGTTTGCATTAAAGTTTTTGATATGGCCAAATTCATTCTGCTATATTTGTGGTGAATTAACAGTGGACAAAATCTAGTAGGCCAATATCTGAGTTTATAAAAAAAGCGTATTTTGCTTACTTTAGCGTACAGATTAAATACATTGTTAAGCCTTGGATACCAAACAGTGAATGTAAATTGTGTTACGAACATTTAAGACATTGGGTGAATGGGACACAAAACCATTTAAAGTTCAGTGCTCTTATGATATGAAGTGAACCAAAAAATCACATTGACGACTGCTATTTTTGTTGTGTTAAATTACGTGGTGTTAATCGAAAGAAAATGACCTACCCTGATCTAGCATCCGCTAAAAGACCTTTGCCCCACTCAACAGATATACCATTTCCTATTAACAAAGATCCGCCGGATTTGTCAGACGATGGAGCAAGTATAAGTACTACATATGAACAAGATACTGAATGGATAGCATGATCATCGGAGCCTCAACTTTTCACTCAAGATGCCTTAAGTGATCTCATCAGAGACCTGAACCTATCTTAAGAGAGATCAGAGCTATTGGCATCCAGGCTTAAGGAGAGGAACTTACTTTCCAAAGGAACGAATGTTACACTTTATCTTTGCCGAGAAAAAAAATTTCTGAAGTTTTTCAGTTTTGAAAGCGATATTGTTTTTTGTTGGTGGTCTTCTGATCGAAATGGGTATGTTAAGTTACCAGCCTAATGACTGGAGACTATTTATCGACAGTTCAAAACGAAGTTTAAAATGTGTCTTATTACATAATGGAAATAAGTATGTTACTGTTCCACTAGCTCATTCCACGAAGCTAAAGGAGGAGTACCAAACTGTCTCCCGGGTTTAAGAAAAGCTTAAATACCGTGATCATCAGTGGGTTATCTGCATAGATTTAAAAATGGTAAACTTCTTACTGGGACAGCAAAGTGTATTCACAAAATTTCCATGCTTTATTTGTTTGTGGGACAGCAGAGCAAGAAGTGAACACTGGATTAAGAAAGACTGGCTTGTCAGGGAAACATCAACTGTTGGAAAACACAACGTTTTGAACCCACCGCTAGTTTCGAGAGAAAAAATAATACCACCATTACACATAAAATTAGGATTAATGAAACAATACATAAAAGCGCTGATAAAACTGAATTGCTTTATTTATATATCAAGAAAATTTCCTGGTTTAAGTTCGGAGAAGCTAAAGGCTGGCATATTTGATGGACCACAGATAAGGGTCTTGATGAAAATTTCTTGGATTCAATGAATGACTTAGAATTGGCTTTCTGGTTATCTTTTGTCAACATAGTAAATAACTTTTTTGGAAACCACAAGTCGGAAAACTATCAATACTTTGTGCTGAACTTGCTGGAAATTTTTAAAAGGGTCGGGTGTAATATGAGCATTAAAGTGCATTATCTCCACAGTCATTTGGACAGATTTCCTGAAAATTTCGGTTAATTTAGCGAGGAACAGGGTGAACGATTCCACCAGGACTTGAAAGTCATGGAAGATCGATATCAAGGTCGATGGAATCAGCACACGATGGCTGATTACTGCTGGTGCCTTACAAGAGATTGTCTTGCGGACACTCATGCAAGAAAATCCCTTAAGAGAGGCTTTCTTCATGTTGAAAAATGAAATAAACTGTTTAAAAATTGAAAATTTATTTTTTTTTTCCATATGCTGTATCTCAAAAACTACACGTAGGATCAAAAAAGTAAGTATACAGTTAGAACCTGGGAGGCTTGTACTCATAGAAATAGTTTTCATTTTGGTGGCACCAAAACCACTGCAGGCCTGTGTAATTAGTGCGCACTAAAGAGGTGTTGACTACACTTGAAATGATTTTACACACAGCGTTTGAAAAATAGGGAAGGATTTAAAAGGGGATGCACATTGGTTTTGTAGTTCTAAATATCAAAATGTTGGGGAAATAAAGAGAAGGTTAAGCATTCCACATTCGGAAAGTGCGACCAAGAAAAGAATCTCTATGCTTGACAATAGGTAATTCCGAAATTGGTTTCAGGGTAAACTGATGTGCATTCGTCCAAGCACTAAAGTGAGTTCTAGTTGACTTACGAAATTGACGTTTCGGGAAGCTTCTTTTCGTTAGGTTTTGTCAAAAGCTTCGAAAAGCTTCCAGCTATTCTAGTTACTTTAATAATGAAGAAGCTATTCCACTTGCAGCTTTACGGCTTTGTGATTTCAAAGCCATTTTTAACTGGATACATCTTTAGAATTCACCACCATAAAAAAGCGGAAACATGCCCCTTTAGGCATAAAACCGTTTCAGAAAAAAAATCGGTAGAAAAATAGTTGTTTATGCCATAAATACGATATAAGCAAATCGACTTTACTAGTAGTTCGTCGCCAAACCATTCATTGTGGGAAAGGAACAAACTTAAAACAGTACTAGACTAAAATAATAAGTGTTCGATTTCTGCAATATGAAATCTAGATGGCAATGACTTCGATAAGGGCTCAAAAGTTTTCATTTTTTTAAAGGTTGATTTAATTTAAGAGAATAAGTTTCATTTTGTTTTAGTTGTATTGTCTTCCAAGCTATAGTCCAATACAAAATATTTTAATTTAAAAACATTTTTGGTTAATTCTCTTTCTTGTTTGTCTTGTCAGCTTGAGACTTGCAAAGAAAACTTAAACACAACCTAGAACTGAAAAATGACAACACGTTTTTTTGAACTTTCAAGGATCTAGCTCCTCGGAAAAAAGACCATCATAAGGTGTTTCAAAAAAAGGTTTTATTTTTAACCATAAAAAAGGATATTTTTTTTAATTATAAGGTGATTTTGGCTCTGGATTTATTCCCTTTTTCTAACTATTTACCAATTTTACTGATAAAATGGTAAAATTAAAATTTTCATAGTTTAGGCATTTAGCATCATTTGTCACCTTCAAGATATGTTCGCTTAATGATCGGAAAAGAACAAAAGTTCTTTTCTGCTGTTTGATTATGAAACGCAATTTGACAGCAGACTAACTGCCATATTCACTCTGGATTTCAATTGGATTATAGTGAATTTTAAATCCAGATTTAATTAATCAAAAAAATTAAATCCATATTATTCACTCTAAACATGCCTTAAATCCAAAGGATTTAAAATGCCCTTATTCAAGATGTAAAATGTTTTTAAATCCATACGTTTAATTTAAATGTCAAATTTTCGAAATGTCAAGTTTTCCGGTGATAGTTGAAAGTATGTATTTTCCACGAGTGTATAAAATATTTTAAATATATACTTATTAAAAAGATTTTTGATTTATCAAAAAACCAAATTGAATACAAATTTAAATCGAGTTGCAAGTTTAAACGATGTTGGCGAGACTGCAGCGATATTAAGTCGAGACGATGACAAAACTTGCAGAATGACAAAAACAACGTGTAGATGTCATGGCGTGCCCAAAGTGAGACTAAACCAAGAAAACCATGACTCAGAAAGCCGTGTAAATGGGCACGGTGGAGACGAACTCAAGGACCACGACACGGAAAACCTTTTTGAAAATTTTAATTAAAAAAAAAAAAATTGCGGAGATTATAGCGAGACCAAAGCGAGACAATGACAAAACATGCGCAATGCCAAAAACCAAGTGTAAATGTTACGGCGAGACCATAGCGATAAAACCATGACACAGATTCCCGTGTAAATGGGCATGGCGAGACCACAGCGAGATGAGCTTAGTGACCATATGGTACTGAAAAGTACGTTTGTTTTAGTATCAAACCGAGTAAGCCAACTCGATTTGGAAAACCACCAGAAACGTTTAGCAAATTTTTGCTTCACCTATTTTCGGTTTAAAATATCAAGAAAAAGTGAATAATATAAAATTCAGTTTTAAACCTTCAACTCTTCAACTTTTTAACTTTCAGAACCTAAACTGACCTCCGGATGGCAGTTTAAATCCAATTGGATTAATCGGAATTGGGTTTAAAAAATTGGATTAAACAAATGAATAATACTTTTATTTAACTTTTGGATTTAAATTACTTTTCATCTGGATTTAAGTTTTAGTCTGGATTAAACGAGGGAATAATATGGGTGTAACAGTATTAGTTTTTACTTGCTTATGAAACAGGTCCCTGAGAGAATAATACGTGTCATACAGCTAATGGGACAAAGGACATTGTGCAAGAAAAACCTGAGAGTAGGGTTAGCTCTCGAGGAGGTGACGTAAATTGGCCACAAAGATTACCTGATTTTACCCCGTTAGACTTTTTTTAAAGTCGAAGATGTAAGCCAATAACTCGCAATAGACGACCGGTGCACTCAAAGTCAACATAACCTAGGCGATCGCTCAAAATCGGCCGGATTAATCCGGCACTGCGGCACACTGGGGCCGGTTGTATGGAGATTGTGCTCAAGATGTAAAATTAAGATCAAAGGTTTATTCCAAAAAAACTTATTGTTTTGCAAAGATGGCATAATTGTCTATATAAGCCTGTAAGATTTCTAAGGTGGGAGAGGAAGAAGTCTGATTGAAAATAAGCGCAGTTACGTTTTCGCCAAAAATAAAGATTTGTTTGCCATAGTTGCCGGTGGTTAAAATACCCTTTAAAGCGGATTTAATCTTTATCAAAACAAACATCATATTCTTCATTAGCACAAAATACACAACTCAACTTAAAGGAGCGACTCTCTAAATCAAGTTTGCAAGACTTTATCATCATAGTCGTTGTCCTTTTCTAAGCAAACAAAGTATAAATACTCTTTGAAAACAAACAAAAGTCCCTAGCAGTTAAGTTACGCAATAGAACAAAAAGTTCCCTTGTTCAATTATTGTATTGGTCCAACTATATAAACCACACAAACAAACAAACACACAAGAAAATAGCCAAAAGTCTTTTTTGTTTAGGAAAAGAGAACTCCTTTTTGTCTAAAAACTTAAACTTAAGACTGTCAATTCAACCTTCACTATCTGGATGTTTATTTACAACAGGAGTTTTAACCTCATCTCCTTATACAAAAACACCACAATATCCTTCGCTTATACTTTTGACGACACAGAATTCCTCGTACCATTCATTCTTGGTTGTTTTTTGTGTGTCTTGTCAAACTAAAGTTACTTAAGTAACAGACAGACCAACGTCCTACATTATATCTCCTATAGGAATATAAAAGAAAAGAACATTTTCAAGGACTCCCTCACAAGAATGTGTAGGAAAGTTGCAAAAACGATGTTTAATCTGATAGGAATCCCTTTGGAAATAGTACTTTCATTTGCACCTGATTTTTTTGCTGTCGTATCTTACTCCCTCAACTACTGTCCTTTATTGTCCGTCCCGTTCGTGTTTCCTTTTAAAAATTGAATAAAATTTCACTCCTTCAACAGACATGAGAAAACTATGCATGCGTTTGACTGCAAAAAAAAAAAAATATTGCATACTTATAGAAAATGTCCTTATGACACAAGAAATATGGAATTTTTCATTCAGGATATAATAGAGTCCGAATTACTCTCTGACAGGACATTCTGCAAATTGCCAACCCAATTTGTAGAAAAAAAAAACGAGTCTCACAAGGAATAGAGAGTGCATATATTTTACGAACCTACTCTCATGAATAATTGAAAAGGTCCTATACTCTTGAAATACAGACAAAAAAAATTAAATCCTTAAATGAGGTCGGTCTCCTGGGAAGGACAACAGCTCCCAGTACAAGGTTAATTTAAGCTCTTAGGTACACACGACTTTATAGAGCTCCACTTATACCCGAAGGAGGATTCTTTGTATATTTTGTTCCAATTCTGTTTTGAAGTGCGAAATTACCTTTCCGTATATATATGCTGACAAGGACGAAACATAAAGAAAAATTTCCTTTTTTGTTGGTTGTTACTTGAATTCTGGTCCATTTTTTTTTATTATTTGAAATTCTGTTCATTTACATGAAAAATTTGTCGATTGTATTGCCTTGGTACTTTGGGAGGATGATGGTATCCATGGGCCCAGCGTTTTATCTGGTGTTGGTACTGCTGCTGTTGATTCACCATCATCAACGGAGTAGTCCTTGGGGTGATTTTTCGTCTTTTTAAACGTCTATAGAAGAATCTGGGAATGTCAACACAAAGAAAGTAAAGAATTTCCACGGCGCTAATTAGCGAACATCCAAGAAAGAGGCCAGCAATTCCTCCAAAGGACACTGTTAAAAGGGATAGAAAAAAAATAATACCTATTTTGAAAAGTTTCATCCTGCTTCCTTCTCACCAACTAAATCCACCCAACCGAAGACTAAACTCGTTCGATACAGGATAATTGAATCGAAGCGATAATATATATCGAGATCCACGTAGGACAAATTGTTAAGGATATTAGCTGGTAGGTAGGTGGGACGCACTTCGTTGATGTAATTCAATGAGATGCAATTGCGGAAGCACTTGCATGTCATGCCAGGGTGCCGGTTGAAGACGTATTCGTCTTCGCCTTTGCGTTTCGTGTACCGGAAGAAATCTGTTTGTGGAAAGCAAGATATTTTAAAGGAGTAGGGAGGGTCGAGTGGATGTCCTTGGCGACGACGACGATGTCGACCCACAGTCAGCTTAAGCTTAAGAACAGCTTTAAAAGCAGCAAAACTTACCTTTATTCTTGTAGATACATTGAAAGTGGGACGCTTGACATGGTGGATAGTCACCTGTGAAGTAATAGAAAAGACAAACATACACACGTAGGTACATTGAAGAGAAACAGGGAAAATCAATATGATTTATTCGAGTGGCTATAAGACAAAGGCCATGGGAAAGAGGAATAAGGACACTTTATCCGGGTATATACCTTGAGGAAAAAGGAGATCCATGGTGCAATTACAGTAGCGTATCAGGTGCTCTTGATGGCATTGAGAAAAGCAATTCTCGATCATGTAAACGTGACCCGGTAGGGACTTGAAGTCTTCGCTATTACGTTCATCCTGTAAGAATAAAAGATAGCCAAGACATAGAGAGATAGGCCATCATCATTATTTGCATGAAACAAAAGCTAGCATCAGAGGACATATAATATAACAACAAAACAGCCAATTGAGACTAAATCCGGAAATAATTGGGGATTGACAAGATGTGCATATAGTAAAGAGGAAGCTTGTTTAAGATGATTTAATGGACGAACACAAATAAAAATTATAGGTAATAGAATTTTTGCTTGAGCAAATAAAAAAAAATGATTATAGAATGATGGTGACTATGGCAATTGTAGCAAAAGTTTCAATACTAAAAAAGGTGCATGTGAATTTAAGTGTAAATGGGACCAGTAATGTTAAGAGGGTCAGAAGGACAGCCGCAGGGTTAATAGAGGTTTGCAAATGTCAACAGAGAAAATCTGGAGATTTTCCATTGAAAATCTCGCACAATCTTGCGCCCATCCTAGAAACCGTCTCAACGTGAACACCCCACTCTAAGGCGAAATATTAAAACAGGTGAAGAGGATACCTACCTTTCTTATGAACATACGAAAAGTATACAAAATAATCCGAGGACTAAGGAAATGAAGAAGAAAAAGAGTCCTTGTTTTTATAAAAGTGACAGAAGCTAATTCCATGAAGTCAGCGATACGTTAGACAATCACGTTGACTTCAAAAGTTTCATAAAAATAATATATCTCTCTGTCACCTCTATCTATCTTTTTCTAATTTGTAATATTAAGTTATTAGAGGTCTTACTAAGTCTGTCACTGTTTGCGCAACAGGAGACAATACTCCTTCATCTTCCTCAGTGAGTTTCATTCTTAAAAAAAATAAATATTTCTGGAGTCCCACAGGGAAGTCACCTAGGTTCTCTACTTTTTTTCACAATTAATGACTATTTCATATTATTGTACTTATTTGGACAACCAAATGTATACGGAAACGAAGTAGCAGCTAAAATGGCTAAATATATTTCTATTCAAGCCAAGCTGAGTCCTCAGGTACTTATGGTGCTAGAGAGTAGTTTCCAATGCATCAGAATTTCACACAGATACATTAACCTATTTCTGTCTGGTACACGATAGTGAATTACAGAACAACGAACGACTGGAAGATGGATCCTGGGCTTCACATCGGATTTGACCTAATGAACAGAAAAAGATTTCTTTCCAAAGTGCAAGAATTCAGATCTCATGGAAGGTATTCCAACCAAAAGAGATTGAGCACCAACGAGATCGGCAATACCATCCATCAGCTTAAAGCGGTTGTCATTAATCAATGACTGATAGAAAATTCCATGAACCCGCAGAAACACACATATACCTATGCGGACTTTCCCCAGCGTATACAAGCAATAAATCCTCTCCAGTTAAATCTCCGCAAGAAACTCCAAAAGGTTTACCACATGACCTTTAATAGGGAAAGCGACGAGTACCAAAGAATTTATTTTTAGGTTCAATACAATCTTCCGCAAGGAAGTCAAGCAGCACCAGGACAAATATTTCATAATTAGACTAAAAGACATCAGAATTGACTATGATACCTTCAAGAAGACCAACCCGAAAGGTTGGAAGATGAAACAACATTCCAAAGACCATCCATCAAGGACAAAAACTCGACAACACCAACTTAGAAAAATAAACTGTTCTTCAAACACTTTGAGAAGGGGAAATTATAAGCCCGATATAAGGAAATATCAGCTTCAACTGATACTATCAATTTATTAAGCGCAGAAAAGGTTCAACGGAACCAGTAAGTAGTAACTCTTGTCAGATATCATATTCATCATCACTCTTGAACTCTATAAATAAGCAGGAAGCACCAAGATTTCTAGCTTCGTAATTGAAAAGTTACCAAATATTGCTGACCTCCTGCTGATATTAATTTTTAACAAATGCCTACACAACTTCTATTTTCATGCAGCAGGAAAACGTTAGAAAGTTGTTCTCGTCCCAGGAATGAAAAACCACGCAAATGTTGGAGGATATCAGACAATTTCGCTGCTATGGTGCGTCAGCAAGATATGCTGAAAGCGTTGCGTAAGACGGCATTCTGCCGTACATTCACTGCTGGGCCCTCGCAGTGACGTTACACTCGGACTCAACAAAAAGATGTGACCATTTCGTGCTTGTAGGACATGTAACAAATTTCGACACCTTTTTGATAAAAGGCAGTCTGAGGCAGTCGGAACTTGGGGTACCATTATTTTCTTAAATCATATGTTTAGGTAAATTTCAATTAGGACGCGCGCCGCGTTGGAGTGCCCTAAGAATCAACAATCGGACCTTTGCTGTTGAACATTTACACCTCGAATTGCTGCTAGGAGAGTTCCAGAGCACACTTAACACTTCTGAAAACTCTTTGCACTGAACTAGACCAGAACCCACTGATCAAAAACTTGCACGAAGAGGCCAAATAGATACCTTTAGACCAGTAAACAGTGCACGTTTCCAAAGGAATCATTAGGAGCTTCTAAGACCATCCTAACTTTGAAGTTCAATTACCTATTAGATCAGATAAACAATTTTGATGTATTATCTACAATGATGACGCGACACAATGGCATTGATGGGTTTATTGGTGACGTCACAGAATACGACAGAAAAGATCCTATAGGTGCTTTTAAGACTGATGTATCTGTAGTTGGTGCAGTCAGAAGTTGCGAGCAAACAGTGCCGGGATTCCAGTCCTCGAGCATGCTTTCCTGTAACTATTTTGGGCAGATGAGCTGGTGAATATTACTGACCAGTTGAACGCTCGCTGCTTCTAACAGCTAGTTCTGTAGCTTCATCAGTTTTATAAAAACTGAGTTTAGTTTAAACTAAATTTGGCTTAATTTCATATGGGCTTACAAGACTTGTCGCAAGGCGTTAAATAAAATGTCAGTGCCTTTTTGAAAATTTTTAGTAAACGTGTATTAAAAGTGAGATACATTTTTAAAAAGCGGTAAAAATGTGAACTAAGCACAAACAAAAAAAATATTTGAAAAACTTACTTGAAAAACACACTTTCTCAATCCCGATGGCACAGCTCTAGTATCATCATCATTAAAGTAAATCACAGGATCAATTTCAATCGAAGTCTGTGTATTCAATGGAATGAAAAATGGATTTGTATGCCAAACCGGTGGTTCATGGATCGTTACCTACTCATACACAAAATAATTAATATTCAAAAAAAAAAAAAAAAAATCCTCTCGAAACACTAAACCACTCACTAAAACTCCCTTTTCCAAATCACTATCGGGCACATGGTCTTCCGGTCGTATCATAAGCCGCACCTGCAACCCGCTGTGTGGCTCATAGTTAGAATTATGAAATGGATAATATCTATCCGTTTTCTGTCTTTTCTTGGAGAAGTCACTTTCAAGTCCATTGAAAGCAAAACACATGCCAAGTTCACTCTTTTGCAATTCAAACTCATCACAACACTCAAAATTATTAAACCGCCATTTGCAATCGGCCAGAAATTCCTCACAAGTCCAAGCCATGAAAGTAACAACATTGGTGAAATTTATTCCATTCAAAGTGTGAAGAGGTTCATCAGCGACATTTTCAATGACATTGAATTTTCCAAAAGCCATTCCATCAAAGATGGCAATAAATCTAGTGAAAAGTTCAATCTTACGCTGATCCGTTTCGCCGGGAAGAAAGCGTTCTTTAGCAGCTTCAAGACGTTTCCAATTTAAACGGTTATTATTGCAAATTGTGATGGTTGGAAATGCTAATTTATAAACTGGATAACTTGTATTAGCGACAACAGTTTGAAATGTTCCCTCGGTGTAACGTTGTGATAGAATCAAACTCACGTAAACCAAACCTATTACGGTAATCGTCCAAACGATGAACCATATCGACCTGAGAAGGTAAAGATTCCAAAAATAGAGTTAGAACTGCTTGAGAGTCTTCGACGGTAAAAAACACTCTATTTACCTTTCATAGATGCAAGTTGATTCCCGAAGGAAATTATTTATAGCATGAATACTATTTCGGGTGTAAAATGTCCTTATCAGCATTTTCAAGTCATTCTCGTTGTCCTTTTTTAAGGACCTTCCAGTTGAAAGTTGACCATTTAGAGCACTCAATACCCGCATTTGTGGTGGATAAACCATGACTGAGGGACAGTATTTGAAATACTATTGAGCACAAGCTGTAAACTTTCAATTTCAGCTGCGAGTTTCATTTTAGGTTTGAGTATAAATAGATAAATGATTAGGTTTTTTTGAATTCTCCATAGAATTACCACCTGTTAATTAGACTGCCAATTATATTGTACTATCCAAACTGAGCTGTCAATTTATTATTTGGATTTCATTTATCTTATACATGCTCCTTCAACGGGATACGTGTAGATATTGAAGTTAAAGTAGAAAACATGCAGATTCAAGTCAAAGATACCCTTGGGAAATATTGACAGAGGAATTACCGGAAGGTAGAGTGAAGTTAATTGATTTGTAAGATTAAACATTGTTTGGTTTATATCCGAAGATAGATTTGAGGGGCTTTGAATGGAATCCTGAGGGATTTATGCATACGTAGAAGTGTTATTTATGAGTAAAGGCATGCTTTTGAGTCCCTTATTTGACCTTGTTTTATGTAAGAATGAATGTATCTCTGCCAATTTGTTTTTTAATATTAATTTTTGTATGATATAACGAGGCTTGAAATCACTACGGTGTTCAAAAAGCCGACGGATTTGCTAGTAGAACATAAGGTGTTCGTCAAATAGAGTTAGGTTACCTATGCTTTCAAGGATATCCCCTGAGGAAGAAGGGTTAAGCTTTGGAGTCATCTTCCCTTGTTCATAGGATAAAATATTCACCATATCTATGGAAAGAATCATGGATATTATGAAGTCTCACATTGGGCGCCATTGTTGCGAGCATATACTACGTACGACATTTGTATAACTTTGGTGCTGGAAAAAGGCATTTTGGTACACTTTCTCATATTCAAAATAAATAAATTACAGCTTGTGGAGAACCAGGGCCTAGTGGCTTACAACTCTCAACCATTCCTGTGTCCGTATTGTTGGCAGGAATGGAGGGGACCTACAATTATTTGCAGAGTCCAAACAGCTGGAAAAGAACAACTTTTTCATGGCAAGATTTGTCAGTTCCTCGCAAGAGGCAATACCTCGGAACAAAAATTTCTGGTGTGGAATCGGCTTGGCGATTTGTGATAGTCACACCCAATAAACTTTCTATTGTAATGGGACTGTCAAACGTCACAAATCATCTAATCTGATTTCATCCCTGTTTTTAGGTGGCAGCGGCTGGGAATCGAACCCAGATCTTTGGAATGACAGTCAAATATACAGACTATTATGCCACAAGGTATCACTACTTTCTCATATTTGATCAACCGGAAAAGTATGGATATTTTAGGCTCCACATTGGGCGCCAAGTTAAAGTTCTATTTCATAGAAGGCATATTGTCACAGAAGAGCTATTTTCATCAATTTCACTATTTTACATATTTTCTTAAGGTGATGCTTAAGTCCAGTATGGAAAAGGGTTTCACCTATCAAGCTAATTCTATCCAGCTATCGGTTACTAGCTTTTTCAATCAATAAACATATCCTGAAAACCAGTATTATGCATTAAATACGAACCGACATTAGTACAAGCAAATAATAGTTAAGAAAACCTTGACAAGCACGTTTTGGGTTTTGTTAATTTTCTCCATTTTTCAAGGATAAACGAATCTCCATTCGATGATGACGACAACGACAATGCACGGTGCACCATCAGCGACGACACTGTCTGCAATTCAATTGAATATTTTCATAAAAGAAAAATCCAACATTCTTTTTGTATTTGTTTTTGATAGTTTTACTTGTACAGCTCGTACCGCATCACAGGTTAGATGAACAGGAAAGGTAAAATGTACGGTCTTTGGCGGTTAGGACGACGGTGAACACACATACATGGTGATGGTTCATGATTTTTGTGGTAAGATTATATCCTTCCATTTGAATTACTTCCTCCCGAATGGAATCAAAGTTGGAAGATATTTACACAAAAAGTAACCCATGGCGACAGACGCGAAGCAAGGACCAAATCTAAGAATGTATTCTATGCCTCGTCATCATGTCTGCTGATTCAGCACATATTTTGCTATGCTGGAGGCTTGCGTGCGAGCTCCAGACGACAATGAGGATACGTGATGACACATAACGCATGCATTTGGTTCCTTGAATAGATAAAAGCTGGTTCTTCTTCAATTTTTTTTTTCTGCAATGAAAGACATATCAGTGTTAGGACTTGTTTTCTTCTATTTTCAACTTAAAGTCCTGTGAGACATATTTCGCTACCTTTGAGTTCTCTGTACAAGAATAACTGTAAGTGAGTTTTATTGAGAGTTTCTTCTTTCGACTGTTAAAAAGAATTCTTTTGGCATTGTGTATAGTACCTTTTGCAAGTTCCTACCTTGATTTAATTTATTTTTTTTTCTTTCATGAAACATAAGTTTTGGTGGATGTATCTCGCTAATGGATGATTGCCAAAATATCATGTGCTTATTTTTTCTTCTTTTTTTTGTTAAATTTGTGGTGAAATCGAAATCAATTTGTTTTGAACTTCAAAGGAATTTTGTGATAGAAATGTTAAAAATCTGCAAATTGTAGAGATAGAAGTTTTTGCCACTTGCTTCTGTTTGGATTTCAATTATTGGAATAGCAATTGAGTTTGTATTGGAACTTGTAGAAAGAAAAGCTTGTCACACTGAAACACTCTTAATAGGATTATATATTATATTGCGTCGTCTTCCTTTATTCACAGGTTACAACATTGGCCACCTACATGAACAGAATCTCTTATTAAATTTCACATTGGGTGACATTGTTGTGAGTTTGAGTTTTTCTTACTTCGGTGCTGGAAAAAAAATTAAAATACAGTTGTTCAAATTTAAACAACCAGTAGAGCATGAATTGCTTCACGTTGGGCGCCATTGCTAGGAGCAAAATCCAAATGTGATGTCATAGTTGTGGGTCAGAGGAGCAGCAACTTTCTATGGCCAGAATTGAATAAGCTGTATTCATGGATCAAATCTGAAAGACCATAGCGTGTCATTTTCTCACGTTGGGCGCCACTTTAAAAATGATATTTTGGTATGAGAGAATACATGCACAGAAACTCTTATTAAATTTCACATTGGGCGTCATTGTTGTGAGTTTTAGTTGGGTTTCTCTAACTTCAGATTAAAAAAAAAACTAAAATTAAAGTGCAGTTGTTCAAATTTTAAAAAAATCAGTACAGCATGAATTGTTTCGCGTTGGGCGCCATTACTATGAGCAAAACCCAAATGTGGTGTCATGGTTGTGGTTCAGAGGAGCAGCAAGTTTCTATAATTGAATCAGCTGTATTCATGGATCAAATCTGAAAGACCACAGCGTGTCATTTTCTCACGTTGGGCGCCACTTTAAGAATGATATTTGGTTATGAGAGAATTAAAAGACTATAAGACTATTATAAGATATTATTACGCTGATGGTCCATGAATATGATTGTTTACTTGGACTTGCATGAACACTTGATCCCCAACAGTTTTGTGCACAAAATAATTTAGGTTTATATGTTTATGGATCTTGCCCTCTCCTAACGTACTTCGGAATAGAAACTTCTCCAAACAGTTTCAACATTAATCATCCTTTCTAAAATTTTTTTGTTTTGAAAATGATGAATTGCTCATGGAGACTACATACTACATAGGTTCCATTTTTTTCCTTACATTTGCATATTGTTTTTATTTTTTTCTTATTTAAACATTGATGAATTATTTTATTTCATAAATGAGTTCATTATTCATTAATTAGGCCTGAGGGCATTACAATAAATAACATATGTAAAAGGATGAGAAACTTAGCTTGCAGTATTTTCTGTTTGAGACTGCCGTAGCTTGCAGGGTTTACAAATGAAGTCTGATTCAATAAATTTCTCACACAATCCTCCCATACCTCGTCTTAATTTTTTTTTTATAAAAAACCCTTTCATATAATTTAATAAAGCAATTCAAATTGCAGCTAAGTTCATTTTTCTCATTCTCAAAAGCCATCCAGATAATCATGCAGGAATATTAAAAAAAAAAAATTAAAACCTTTCTAGTTTCCATCGGATTAGGTATTTAGGTACTTACTCTTACTCTCCAACATAAAAACATCACGGAAAGTCCAGTCGTTAACAAAGGTGCAAAAAAAATCACAAATCCCTCATCTAAAAGTCCGTCTTATCCGTTCTTATTTTCCAGACATAAATAAAAAAAATAAAAAAAGGAGTACCCAACATTAATCCTTTGCCACTAGCAACTTTCCGTGTCCTTTCAGGATTCTATGTTTCATGTATGTATTTAGATATATGTTTGTGTGTTTGAATGTGTGTTGTTGTGTCATTTACACTGATATTTTCGCAAATAATAAACGACTAGCTACAGAGAAAACCAAGTCATTCCTCATATCCTTAAGCTCTTCCAGGTTAAGAGGTAAAAATTGCACCTTATCACGCTTAAAGCTGGGGGCTCGCTAATTCATTTATCACACAAATACACACACACCTCCACACACAATATAGCTTAGAAGAGTAGTTTACAATTTAACTGTCACGCCAACTGGCATAATGTCAGATATTTGCTTCCTCCTACCTACTGCGCTGCGTGCAGGTCACCCTCAAACTTTTCGGGAGGGGTGGTGGCTATTATTACCATATCTTGACGGGTGATTATTTCATAATAACTCGCGTATTATCCCTCTGCATAAATATACTGCTGTGCATATTCTTTGTTGGTTATAATAATTTTTTTCTCCGTTAAACATATCCACCTACACTTCCCGCTCCGTATGCTTTAGTCATAATCCGCATCCGCCTTAAAACTCCTTTTTGTTCAAAGATGGGGGGAAAGGGGGAATCGTTTTACTTCGTGGTGGATATAATATTTTGAATGTAACCACTTTTTTTTTGGTTGCGTTTTTGTTTGTTGCCTGTTTGGTCCTTGATATGCTTTTACATGCGAACCGTGAAAAGGGAATTTATTATTATCAAGCTCACTCGGTTGGAATATAATGGCAACAACAAGGAAAATAAAGCACGCAGGATGTGTTCTTCGTTTTTTATATTATTATTTTTTTCGAGGATTCATGAAATTTTAATGGTTCGATAAAAAAGCTCCGCCACCCTGAGTGGAACAGGAAGATAGTGTACTTTATGGTCTTTAAGTGGCTCCTCTAGTTTGCCAGTTTAAAACAAATATGCTTTTAAAATTAAAATTTCCTAGAAATCAATTAAGATGGACCCTTTGCAGATGAAGAAGATCTTTTATGAATGATGGATATTTAAATGTCAAGTCAACGCTGTCATCAACTGCCCGGAAGAAAATGGGGCTTGGCTAGGTCCCCAAAATGTGGGTTAAGGTCAACGGTATTAAAGAGGTCGCAACTTTTTATACGATTAAGTGATTCGTGTGTTAACTTGCGAAAGCTTGCGTGGACTTGTTAGGCTTGCTTAAACTTGAGTAAACTTTCGTCAACTAGGATAGATTTATTTGGACCTACCCAGACTTGCGTAGGCTTACGAAGCTTGTGTAGGATTGCGTAGATTCGTAACTTTGTGTTGATTTGCGTAACCTTGCGTAGATTTGCGTAGATTTTTTGTTACAAAGACTACCTAGCATTGACTTACGAAAGCTTGCATTGAGTTGCGTAGAATTGCGAACACTATCGTGGGCTAAATTAATATTGAGACTTGGGAAAGCTTGTGTAGATTTGAGTTAATTTGCGAAGGCTTGCGAGGGCTAGCGTATCTTCATGTAGATTTGCGTAGACTTGCGTCAACTTGTGAAGGCTTGTGTAGATTGGAGTAGACTTGCGTAGAGATATATACACTTGCAAGGCTTGCGTTTATTTGTGGGGACTTACATAAGGGCTTTGGTAAACTTTGTAGGTTTGCTTAGACTTGCGTAGGCTTGCGTACAATTCCGTAGACTAGCGTAAACTTGCATAGACTCGCGTAGAACTTGTTTTTGCGTTAACTTGCGTAGATTAGCGTGGACTTTCAAATGCTTGCGAACATTTGCAGAGACTTTCATAGGCTTGCTTAGACTAACGTAGGTTTGCGTGGATTTAAGAAGACTTGCGCTGGCTTGTGAAGCTTAGCTTAGACTTGCAAAAGCCTGCGTATATTTGCGTAGACTAGCATAGGCTTGCGTAGACAAACGGAGGCTTGCATAGACTTGCGTAGATTTGCGTGGACTTGCGCAGATTTGTTATTTGCGTAAACTTGCTTTTACTTGCGTGGACTAGAGTAAACTTGAGTAGCTTAGCGTAGAATTGCAAAAGCTTGCATAGACTTGCAAAAGCTTGCGTAGGCTTGCGCAGATTTACATAGACTTGAGAAAACATGCCATCACTTGCGTAGGCTTGCTTAAAATTGCAAAAACTTTATTTTGACGGAAAAAGACGATTGCGGTTTTTTGACAGACTTCAGAAGACTCCACATCACATTAAAAAGCCAAATTAGGTTAAATCGCACGATCTTGGTGACCATTTCAAAATGTCTTTTTTTCTGGAAAAAGCTGTGTTACTTTCGAGTGGGAACTACTGGCTGTTCAATTTGGGCCAAAATGAGTTGTTTATCATCGATTGGTGGTGTTCTTCGTTGATTGCATTTGTCGGCATTGACTGCTTCGGTGTCTTCTGTACAGGCTCACGATTTTCTTTTCGCTGACGTACGTCACTGAACCATGTCCGTGTCACGACCGGTCAACTTGAATCTTACTATATCATTTAACATGTCATCGTGATTGAGAATGAATAAGAACAAAATAAATTTCACAGACGCTGCCAAAACAAAATGGCTGACATAGACTGTCAAGACCGATCCGTTCCTATAGGAAAACCTCTTATAAGAAATGTGCGTGGGGGAATGTGCAGGTTTTACAGAAATCAATGCCATCAAAACATACGCAAAATCTAGTTTTGACCAAAGTTCAGGAAATAATTTTTTTGATCCTAATTTGAAATGAGCGAGTTATTTTATAAAAATTCATTCTATGAACATTTTAAAATGGCGCTCAACGTAAATAAACTTAACCTCCATAATGCAAAATCTATGCTGCGTATGCTAAGATTTATCCCAACAATTGCGCATGACAAAAAACTTCTTTTTACTCTTTGTTATTTGGTCTATACATACATCCTAGAACTAGGACCTTTTAACTTACAATTTTAAAATACCCTTTTATCTTATTATCAATATAGCTCTTTCCAACATTAAAACATTATTATTTTTACCATAAAGCCAACAATAAAATTACCCAGCTAATGTAGTTAATATGATAAACGTATTTTCCCATGCATTTGCGTTACCCACTTTATATACAACTAAAAGTGCAATTAAAAATGTTAATTCGCTTCCTCCAATGAAACAAACCACAATAAAGAGATTTATTTTATTATACCCTCATATACTCACATACGGAGACGGAGAGTCTTTCAACACAAAGCGGAAACGGCAGCCAGGAAGTCCTCCATATTGTCCAAACTAATAACCCGGTAAATTACAACAATAACAAATGGCACGGCGAGCTTTCATATGCTCCTTCTATGCTGATGCAAAATATTTACCCGCCACCATGGGCGGCACATACAAACTCTTACATAAGTCGCTCCACTTAATATGCAATCCAGAATTCGAAAAAGCTAATTCTATTCAAAGTTCACTCGCTTCGCTATATTGTTGGTCATGATGAGGATGACGATGGACTATGTGGAAATGGTATTCAGGGCTCCATTCCAAAAAGGTAGTGTTCCTATCCCTTGCTATTTGCCTGAAGTCAAATGCCCTGAAAATTCAAAACAGCAACGAAATGAATTGCGGTAAATTAGCCAGGCATCCGCCGCAACAGGATGTTTGCTCGCAAATGTAACTGTGGTCGTAGAATCCAGGCAGACCTCTAAATAGGTAAGGGCAGGGCACAACCATCGAACCGAATAGACGAAGCAAAGTTGCCAATTCTAGCTGGGGGATTTTTCGTTTAATGTAGAACGTCAGAGCTTCCGATGCCCGTGGGCGCACTTTTTGGCCTTTCGCAACTGTTTATATCGGTTTGTTTGGATTTTCTTTTCCCATTGTTCCCCTCCCCATTTTTGGGGCTAGAGGAAAAAAGGGAGAATTTAAATTAAAAAAAAGCCGTATAGCTTTTTAGGTTCACGACTAAGGGGTGTCGAAAATCTATAATTTTCAATTATTACGGTCCAGTGAAGCCGAAAACGAGAACACGAGACTTCTAAAGGACATAAAATCTTGTAACAAAGATTACTCGTTCTCGGCCTTATGCATATGCAACAGACCCTCACTCTCTATGTGTACATCTACCTTTCAAAGGCAGATGCAAGGAGTTATGATTTATCGTGGCCACAACTTCTGGGGATGAAGTAACCACCAAACATATGTTCAGGGCAAAAGTCCAGTATCGGCTTACAATCGACTTCCGGCTGAATGAATTTATGTCTTGCCGCCAGGGGGCCAATAGTGATGACATAGAGACAGCTTTTGTTATGGAGGCAAGCTACATCAGGATGAAATGGTTTTTTTGTATACTTCCAACAATTCAATTGGCATTTGTACGGGTGTACCTAGCTACCATATATATGTTCCATCATCACCGCCACCGTTTTGATTCCTGGATTTCTGATTCCTGGTGGTGGCGGTGGGCTATATGTTCCCTTTGTAGTTAACCGTAGTTACTTGGCTGTATCACTCCCGCACTCTCCAACTCATCCTTCCGGGAAACACGTTTTTTTTATATTAGATTTCTGTTTTTGTATGTTTTGTGGCTTAAGGCGGATTTGAGATTCTCAGTTGCTATATACCTTTCTTTGATGTCTCATTTTTTTTTGTATAGGTATAAGAGAGGATACTTAGTTTTTTTTTATGTTAGTCTTATATTTTTTCTTTCTTTTCTTTTCAACGAAAATGCAATAATGGAGAAAAATTGCGGGAATCTCACTGGGGACATACTCTAGAGTCGCTGTTTTTTGTATTTTTTTTGTCTTCATTCTTCGTTTTGATTGAGGAAGATGAAGCTTTATAATATCCGGAACTCGACTTTGTTTGACTCCTTGAGAAGTTGTTCTTATATAGAAACTTAGAAAGCTATACATAGACTTTGCTTTGACAATTTTCAATGAAAGTAGGGGGAGACATTTAGGTTTTGTTCCTTTTTCAGTTGAGTATTTTAGAGGTATGTAGTTAGTTTATAGAAACCTCAGGGGTAATATTGGTAATATGGATGATATTTAAGATGAAGAATGTACCTTATTATAATGAAGTTGAGACACTGAAATAAATAACTGACTTTTGAGAAGAAAATCTAAACAATGATAAGGACCTGGAAATAGAAGCAGTGATACAAATTATGAATCTCTCCAAGATTGATATTTATAAAAATACTGTTACTAACACTGGCTTGCCAGTTGGCTGGGTTTTTTAATAAGAGCGCTACACACATTTTTTTAAATAAAACCACGCTTGCAGAAGTCCAGACGCTGAATTCAATTTTCGACCGTTTTCAAGCATAAATCTGCCGATACTGCTGCAATTTCACGTTCGATATTCGTAATAAGTTCATCAATCGTCGCTGGCTTGTTGGCATAGACCATAGACTTGACGTAGCCCCACAGGAAATATTCTAACGGCGTCAAATCACACGACCGAGGCGACCAAGCGACTGAACTATTTCGTGAGATAACACGTTCTCCAAAAATAGTTTCCAATTGATTGTGACATTCGTTGTGTGGCTTTTTGCGCCGTCCTGTTGGAACCACATTTCCTCCAAGTCCATATCATCTAATTGGGGCCAAAAATATTCGCTTATCATTGAACGGTAGTGATCCCCATTCACAGTAACGTGCCGGTCTTGATCATCACGGAAGAAGTACGGCCCAATGACGCCGCCGGCCCATAAACCACACCAAACCGTAATTTTTTTGGGATGCAATGATGACTCATGGAGTACGTGTGGATTGCTGCCTGACCAATACCGCATATTTTGTTTATTGACGAAGCCATTCAGCCAGAAATGAGCCTCATCGCTGAAGATGATTTTTCGATGAAAATTCGAATCATTTTCAAGTTGTTGCTCAGCCTAATTCATGAACATACGACGCTTCTGGTGGTCAAGTGGCTTCAGTTCTTGCGTCAATTTAATCTTGTAAGGATGTAGGCCAAGATCTTTTCGCAAAATTCGCCACAACGACGTCACAGAGATGCCCAACGCTTGAGAACGACGTGTGAGAGACACGTTTGGGCTTTCTGCAACTGAAGCCTCAGCGGCAGCAATATTCTCGACACTACGGGCACTTCTTTGTCTCACTGGCAGGGGAACATTTTGTACTATGTCTGTGGATTCAAATTTTTCCACTAGACACTCAATTTTTGATCTGCTAGGACGATTATGACGACCATAAATTAGGCGTAGCGCTCTTAACGTTGAGGCCACTGACTCCGAATTTCGGTAGTAAATTTTAATAATTTCAACTCGTTGTTGGCTCGTATATCTTTTCATCATGAAATGGCGAACCTTACTGAAGAAAAATGTCAAAAGAACTGCAAGAAATATGGCGTCGTTTGCTGTCCCTGTCGCTCTACTTTTGTAGCGTCCCGTTTGAAAAACCCTTTAGTTGGAAGAATAAAGGTTCGGTAATAAAAATCAAGAAAATGTTTTTAAAAAACTGTTTATAATTGTCAATTCTTTTCAAAAAGAACGTTATATTCTCTATTTTTAGGAAAGATGAATGATCCAGGGAACTTTAGATCAATTTTATTCCTAAATTCGAGTGTGTGAAGTTAGCCCCCCTTTTTTGGAATTTGTCATTTTTGAAAGTTGTTCCAGATTGTTCCCGGTTTGTTCCGGATTGTTCCAAATTTTTTTTGAAAAATATTCAAAAATGGGGGTTTTAGACCCAAAAAACTGTTTTTGACCTAGCCCCCCTTTTTTCAAAAATCGAAATTTTGAAAATTGTTCCAGATTGTTCTAGTTGTTCTGAACATTGATCCAAATTTTTGGACATCTATGTTAAAAATTTCAAAAGTTATGGGCAAAATTCGAAAAAATTGTAGCCCCCCTTTTTTTGAAATTCTTACTTTTAAATTTTTTTTTTGGTTTAAAAAAGTGTTCTAAACATTGTTCCAAGAAATTAAAGTTGTAGAATTAATATTTCAAACTTTTTTTTCGAAAATGTAAACTACGGCTCACCAAATTTTTTTTTTTTTTTTTTAAGTTTTTATTTTCAATACTTAATAACAAATATATATTTTGAGGAAATATTGTGTCCTTACATAAGCAAAAACTGCCTAAAACAGAGCTTTAAAAAAACATCTTTAAGTTTTTGAATTTTTAAAAGCCACTATTGGCTCCCCTTTTACAAAATTCAAAAATCCAAAATATGTTCCAAGTGCAGAATCGCCTAAATCCAATTGTTCCAAGGATTCATTCAAAAATATTCAAAATTGTAGATTTTAAGCTGAAAAAACACTTTAAATGAAAAAATACTAATTATCCTTGCTCTGGCCCCCCTTTTAGGAAATTCAAAATTCAAAAACTTGTTCCAGGTTGTTCTAGGGCTCTTCTAAATTGTTCCGAGCTTTCGTTTCTTAAAATTGATTTTTAGTATTAAAACTTTCAAAAAAAATGCTCCCCCGGCCCCCCTTTTCCAAAATCGAAAATCCAAAACTTGTTCCAAGTGCAGAATCGCCTAAATCCAATTGTTCCAAGGATTCATTCAAAAATATTCAAAATTGTAGATTTTAAGCTGAAAAAACACTTTAAATGAAAAAATACTAATTATCCTTGCTCTGGCCCCCCTTTTAGGAAATTCAAAATTCAAAAACTTGTTCCGGTTGTTCTAGGGCTCTTCTAAATTGTTCCGAGCTTTCGTTTCTTAAAATTGATTTTTAGTATTAAAACTTTCAAAAAAATGCTCCCCCGGCCCCCCTTTTCCAAAATCAAAAATCCAAAACTTGTTCCAAGTGCAGAATCGCCTAAATCCAATTGTTCCAAGGATTCATTCAAAAATATTCAAAATTGTAGATTTTAAGCTGAAAAAACACTTTAAATGAAAAAATACTAATTATCCTTGCTCTGGCCCCCCTTTTAGGAAATTCAAAATTCAAAAACTTGTTCCAGGTTGTTCTAGGGCTCTTCTAAATTGTTCCGAGCTTTCGTTTCTGAAAATTGATTTTTAGTATTAAAACTTTCAAAAAAATGCTCCCCCGGCCCCCCTTTTCCAAAATTAAATTTTAAATGGTACCAAATCTAATGAATTCTGAAAAGATCGATACTACGAACAATTGTGAAAGCAAAGAAGCAACTAAGAAATGTAAGTTTAATAGAAAACACAAAACATTCTATTTTATTAATATACCATTTTCTTATTTTTGTTTATATCTTAATGAACACACGATGGTCGATGGTGAAAGAAGCAACCTTGGATATAGCCTTAAACCAGACCTAGACCTAGGGTATGACGATAGAGGGGGCACCAAAAAAAAGCAAATGCAATAAAATAATTGAAAACAATTAACAGAGCCAAACAGGAAGCAATTGAAAAACGCTTCCTCTTTGGTTGACTAGTTGACAGTGTTACAATTTTGATCGTCAGTACAACATGGGGGCACCCCAAAGACAAAGTGTATGTTTCAGAAGTGAGGAAACCCAAGAGGAGGAAATTGAAATTTGTAATTTTATTAAAAAAACAAAACATTCAAATCTACTTATAATAATATTTTTCATTCTTTCTATTTACTTTTTTTCAACAACAATGGAACGCACGATGGTCGATTGTAAAAAAAAAGAGGAGTGAGTCTTCAAATCCAAAATTTTGAATATTTTTGAATGAATCCTTGGAACAATTGGATTTAGGCGATTCTGCACTTGGAACAAGTTTTGGATTTTCGATTTTGGAAAAGGGGGGCCGGGGGAGCATTTTTTTGAAAGTTTTAATACTAAAAATCAATTTTAAGAAACGAAAGCTCGGAACAATTTAGAAGAGCCCTAGAACAACCTGGAACAAGTTTTTGAATTTCCTAAAAGGGGGGCCAGAGCAAGGATAATTAGTATTTTTTCATTTAAAGTGTTTTTTCAGCTTAAAATCTACAATTTTGAATATTTTTGAATGAATCCTTGGAACAATTGGATTTAGGCGATTCTGCACTTGGAACATGTTTTGGATTTTTGAATTTTGTAAAAGGGGAGCCAATAGTGGCTTTTAAAAATTCAAAAACTTAAAGATGTTTTTTTAAAGCTCTGTTTTAGGCAGTTTTTGCTTATGTAAGGACACAATATTTCCTCAAAATATATATTTGTTATTAAGTATTGAAAATAAAAACTTAAAAAAAAAAAAAAAATTTGGTGAAAAAATTTCGAAAAAAAAGTTTGAAAGACTATATCTTTTTAAATATTAATTCTACAACTTTAATTTCTTGGAACAATGTTTAGAACACTTTTTTAAACCAAAAAAAAAATTTAAAAGTAAGAATTTCAAAAAAAGGGGGGCTACAATTTTTTCGAATTTTGCCCATAACTTTTGAAATTTTTAACATAGAGGTCCAAAAATTTGGATCAATGTTCAGAACAACTAGAACAATCTGGAACAATTTTCAAAATTTCGATTTTTGAAAAAAGGGGGGCTAGGTCAAAAACAGTTTTTTGGGTCTAAAACCCCCATTTTTGAATATTTTTCAAAAAAAATTTGGAACAATCCGGAACAAACCGGGAACAATCTGGAACAACTTTCAAAAATGACAAATTCCAAAAAAGGGGGGCTAACTTCACACACTCCCTAAATTCACTTTTGAAGCTTCTCACTAGCATACTTTATGTAGATCGTCTTACTAGTTGGATTAAATCAAACGAGCTGTCAAGAAAATACCAGGCTGGATTCAAGGCAAACTTATCAACGATGGACAGCATATTTGTACTAGCAAATATCGGTAGAATATACCTTACCAGCGGCCTTTTTTGTTGATTTTCGAGCTGCTATTGACCCGGTATATAAGAGCACTTTTGCTTAAGCTCAGCAACTTAGGAACATCTTCGAAAATACTTTACTTTTTAAAGAGTTTGTATGAAAATAATCAAACTACGTTATGGGATGGAATGGCAATATCGAACTGGTTCAGTACATCTACAGGCTTTAAACAGGGTTGCTAGTTTAGTCCACTTCTCTTCAGTCTTTTTTTAGACGATCTTCTGCTTTACCTTCTGCGAGGAATAATATTTAACAATGTCCCTATAAAAGCCTTCATGTTTGCTGACAATATTATTTTGCTAGCAGAAACTCCAAACATGCTATAGCTCATTATAAATAGGCTAGAAGATTATTGCAATCAATAGAATCTGCATATCAACCCGGCGAAATCAAATTTAGGCCGGTATATAAGGGAGTTATTTGCTATAGATATCAGGTTTTGGGGCTTTGAAGAACACGAAGAAGTGAAAAAATTGCAACTTCACTTTATAAAGCACCTCTTCTTCCTACAACCACTCCCACTTATATGTATGTATGTGACCCCCATCAATCTCCCAGCGACAGAAAGGAAGTACGTCTACGACAAAAAGCCGGAAATGGGAACGGAAGCGGCCTCCGAAGAGGCTAACCAGCTCACGAGACAGAAGTGGCAAGACCGTTGGAGCTCCGAAAACAGAGGAAGATGGACAGTGAGGTGAGGCTGATCAAGAACGTGGCTGTGTGCTAGAAAAACGGTGAAGTTAACTACTACGTCACCCAGTTACTCACTGGACATGGATATTTCAACACTTTCCTCCACAAAATCGGAAAAACAAGCATTCCAGCCTGTCAGTATGGATACCCGCTAGGAGATGAAGCAAACCAAGACCTGCAGACAAGTATTGGCGCCATTACACCGGAGAATATTGTAGAGAAGATGCTACAGAGTTACGAGAACTGACAAAAGTCTTTTTCGACGAATTTGATCGATGCAATAGTTACAGAACATGGGTCCTGGTGTCCACAGTGTGGAAGCCCTGGTCCACAGAAGATTATAGTACCACTGTAAAAAAAAGTCGAACTTAAGTGGAAGAGCTTGCATTGAAATCCTGGTCGACAGCGAACTGTAACGTTACTTAAAGAAAGAAAAAAAAAGGAAAACCTCTGGAACCACAGGTCTTCCAGAATAGACATCAGGTGTCAAACGCAAGATGAACATCTAGGGTTAAAGTCCTTGTTCACAGTGGACTGTAACCCAATTTTAGGGAGAAAGCAAAGAAGCAAGGTAGGGTTTTTAGAATAAACCTCAGGTGTCCAATTCAAGTGAAACGAAAACCTAGAGTTCAAGCCCTGGTTCATAGCAGACTGCAACGCCATTTGATAAAAGTAAAAATAAGTAGGACAGTGGAACCTCTTGGAAATAGGAACGAAAATCTTCTCAGGTGTCAAACTCGATCGAGAGAACCACTTTAAGAAAGTAGAACAGAAAGCACCACCTCGGGAACGTTGGAACGCAGGTTTCCCACAGTACACCTCAGGTGTCAAACGCAAGTGAAAGACCTAAAGCTGAAGCCATGGTCCACAGAAGACTGACCATCATTTTGAAAAGAAAGTAAAAAGAAAGCAGCATATTGGACATGGAAATATAGGTCTTTCAGAATAGAGACACAGGTCTCTTATTCCACTTTAAGAAAGCAACACTCGGGAACTTATGTAAAACCACAGGTCTCGCAGAATAGAGGAACCCAGTGGTCAGCTTATTCATTTAATTCTAAACTAATAAAATATCACCTCTACAGAAAAAAAACAAAGTTAACAAAAATATAATTAAGTTTCACACAACTTTGTACGACAAGACATTGGGAAACTTGTTGCCTGTAAGCCTCCGTTATTTTACACAACTTCTTATCATAAAATTTCATCTGGATTATTTTGCATCATGGAAAGTTCTGTTTCCTTCTTCCGACAGTTAAAAGGTTATATAAATCGAAGGTCTATATGTACCACAATAACTTAAAAGCAAAAAGGTCAAGTTCTAAAGCAACAATTTGTTGCTATCTAGTAGCAATCACCATAAATCAACTATGTGCAAAACTCTCTATCCTTTCAACAATGAGTTGTTCTTCATTTCCATTACTTAACAATGACACTTTTCTCATTCAATGACCTAGAACCACCTAGTCTCTTATTCTTGGAAGAGAATTTCCGAAGAATGTCCTCACAAAACGAACAAACACACGAATGAACGACTGAACGACTGGACATGGACACTGATGGCTACTGGTCAGTAAACGATGTTCTTAGTCCTGACGCATCATAAAAAACCTTTTACCAGAAATGTATTTTCGTTCGGTCGTTCCTGTTTTTTTCTACACCACATCTATCAAATGTTCCTTCCGTACCCCCAAATCAAATTGTTGGACATTATAAAGAATAGCACACCACACTCACATATGCACAGTAACACAAAACTGCTGCACTCTGTCAACATCCTAAAAGCTTTCACTAACGTCCACTGCCGCTGCTGATGGCCGGTCGTCCCTTGCGACTCTTCACTCAAATCACTGCCATATCTTTTTGATGTGGTTTCATTTGATGATAAACCATGACAACTAAATTATATTGACTGTTGACTTCTGTTTGCAACCAACCGAGGAGGAAAAGAGTCCGGAGAAGGACTCTATGGTCCCTACCTACATCCTCATTCACCGTCTAGACAAAAATGATCTATGTGTGTAAGAAATGATGGAAAATTAATAACCAGGTGCCACTCCCCCTGAATTGTACCCATCGGGTGTATCTTCTATTTCCATTTTAGAGAACAAATAAAAGACGAGAGTGTCCTTGCGGAAGGATTCGTCGTTGGCTCTCGCTCTGTGTGGAGTTTAAGAAGATTTATTTCCTCTCCATTAATATTTACATTCATTTTTATATGAGCACAATGTGTGATTTGAGATTTCCATGACATTCATAACGACTGACATCGTCGTCGTTTTCATCTTGAGAGTCCTTGTTAATGCATTTTCCTTCGTTATCTTCTCAAAATTAGTCCTTCTTCATTCATTCACCTATAATTTTTTGTATGTGGATATCCTTCAACTAAATTTATCTAGCAAACTATACGAAGAACCTTTTGGTCTCCAAGCTACTGAAGCAGTTGAAAGGGTAACATTTGCATTTTATTGCTGAGATTTAGCATGAAAGATGAATGAAAAAGGATTTTTCAATTGGAGAAACGAGAAAAGGAAATAATATTCTTTCTTTACATAATCTCCCATTGCAATGCTATATTTTAGATGGCTATACTACGTAGCTTTTGATCCTTCTTCTATTTTTTTTTTGTTTGGTTGACTTTATTTTTATTTTTATTTTTTTAAGAAAGATTTACTGTGTGTCCTTGTGTATAAGGATTGCGCATTTCAGTTATTTTTGAATGTGCTTTTGCTTATTTGATTTATGGGATGCATTTAGATTTTAGTTTTTTTTTTCTCTCGAAGGATTGTAATGGAGCTTTGAAATTGGGAAACGTTATTCATTTTTCATTCAGCGGACAGCCGACGACGACCATCTTGTGGTTTTGTGTATGAGGTAAGAAAAATGTTTGCCAGGATATTTCTTTCATATTTCATTTGTGATTTTCATATCAACTTGAATGCAGCGAATGAAATAACATGCCTGACGGTATCGCACGAATTTGCTGTTGTGTTCTTAAATTTATAAATGTAACGAAACATTGATGTTACTTTTAATGTAGCTAATGATATTTTTAGTGGACAAATTCAAATAGAACCAAAAGTCAAAAGTTGATTAAAGTTACATATATGTATTGCTAAAAAACTTAGAAGCTTTATATAGAAAACACATAAACATGCTCTCTAGCAAGATGTTTATACATCTGGGAACACAAATGAGCAAACAAAAGGCCGACCGACCGACGAAAATAATTGTTTGTTGAATCTCTCCATCTTCTTCAAATTCGAGTTTTTTTTGTCAAATTTAAGACTTGATTTTTCTTGACATCAATACTTGATCTTAAAAGTGAGAAAAAATTTAAAAAAAAAAAAAAAATCGAAACAGAAACAAATAATGTCAACATTTGTATGCAGTCATTTTTAAAAGATGATAAACGAGGAAATATCATTTTAATTCTAAAAATGTTTATAGTTCATTTTATCAAATATAAGCCTTTGTATGTATGGCTAACAGAACGATGATCAAATGGTCAACTTCACCACATACATACTTGCTATTTTTAAAATTTTACTTTGATAAATTAGCATCATTACGAATTTGAAGGAAATGTTCCAAAATGTCAAGGATTCCTCAAAGAACATTTGTTGAGTAACTCTGACCGATTGTAATTCTGCAGGAATAACAACGAAACTCTTCATAAAAATTATTAAAATCATTAAATTTGTTAAGACTTTCTAGGCAACCATAAATTATTTAAAAACTTTTAAAATCTTTTCTTAAAACTCTAATCGAGTTTCAGTGCAATTCTGAACAAATTTAAACTTCATTAAAATTCGATTTTATTCTTAGAAAATACCAGACAGCTGCGAAGCTCTTAAGGAGTTTTAGGAAAATTTTCGTTTAGCGAAACTCTGAACGAGTTTTACAATCAATTTGAAAAACCATTTTCTAATGTCAAACGAGTTTCAACGTAATTCTGAATGAAAGTCATCATGAAATTTATAATTTTATATTCTTTAAACACTCTAAACAACCGCGAATCTCTTACCAAAATTTACGATTCCATACAAAGTCCCTTTTTTCAAACTCTGAAAAGCAATCCTAAACGAATTTAAACAAAACTGTCATGAAATTCGTGAAAATATATTCATTAAACTTTTAACCGCGAAGCCCTTAACGAGTCTCAAAGAGTTTTTCATCCAATTCTGAACGAATTTCATTAAAATTATTTTATATTCCTTCAAAATACCATACAACCACGAAACTGCTGACAAGTTTCAATATCATTTACGCAAAACTCTGAACGGGTTTATCGGTATGATTCCAAAAAAAAACCAGTTTTACCGTTCCATACTAAAATCCTTTTTCCAAACACCGAACGAGTTCTTAAGCAATTCTGAACGAATTTACACGAAATTCTCCACAAATTGTATTTAAGTTCCCTTATACTCCGCCGAAATAACAAGTTTTATCAAAAAACTTTAATAGAACTCTGAACGAGTTCATCGATACGATTTCACAAAAAAAAAATTTTTTCCAATTTCAACGAGTCTCCAACCCCAAATAACGAGTTTATGATTCCGAAATTTAATTTCCAAACTCTGAAAGAGATTGTATGCATTTCTGAACGCAGGTTAGAATTAAGACGGAAAGAATTGAACTTTTTTTGAAAACAAAACCAAAGCAAAGAATTGAGCCGAGCTTACATCAGTAATCAGAAGACAGCTAAAATAAGTTGAAGGCCTTCGCTCAGATTCATATTCGGAGGGTCACACGCTGATCACGACTTAAGGGCCAACAAGGACGGTATCAACGTAAGTTTTTTCAGCCAAATTTCGTCAAGTCAATAAACTCTTGGGATTGGCTTTAGGTCATCAGAAAAGTGGCATGCTTACTTTTACGCTTTCCAAGAGAGCGCTGCGACGAAATGCCTAAACCGTCATTACGGCTCCAAGCCAAACTCTTCGCATTTCTTCAGCCTTCCTCCAATACCGAAGTAAGCTTCTTGGCTCATAAGTTTGTTTTAAGTCATGATTTTAGTTAATTTTTGGAAGGATAATTAAATGCAGACAAATCTTAACGCGTTGAAGGGTTTCGCCGGCAATTCGCCTCTGTTATCAAACTCTGAACGAGTTCTAACGTATAACTGCAATACTGGATAAACGCGACGCTTACCGTGAGCAAAAATCTTATGCAATTTTGAACGAATTTTAACAAATGCTCCTCAAATTGTAATTTCAATTTTCTAATATTTTCCGACATACCAGATAACCGCGAAGCTATACGAAAAAAAAACCTATTCTCTTATGTCGAACTTAAAAAAGAGTTTCAATGGAATTCTGCACAAATTATAACGAAACTCCCTACAAAATTAATAAAAAATTGATATACCTTAAATATTCTAGATATCAGCGAATTTCGAACGAGTTTAAAAATCTGAATAATATTCCTCCGAAATACCAACCAACAACCCTGAAACTCTCAACGAGCTTCAATGACTTCCTTTATAAAATAAAATATAAATCTGTTAACAAGTTTTAAGTTGCCACACGAAGACTTTTTTTCAAACTCTTAACGAGCTTTCATGCAAGAATGAACGAATTTAAATTCTTCCAAACTACCAAACAACCGTGAAATTATCAACCAGTTTTAATAATATCCTTTGAGTAAAACTCTAAGTTGAACGAATTAAACTTTAAAAAGACTTTCAATGCAATTGTTAGTGAATTATAACGAAACTTTTCATGAAATTCAAAATCTGAAAGAGTTTCAATTCTGAATGAATTATAACGAAAGTCTCCACGAAATTTATCAAAACTCGAGAAATCCTAGGCAACGGCCAACTTCTATTTTTTCCGAAATACAGGACAACCTTAAACGAGCTTCCATAATGTTCTTAAGAAAAACTGAACAAAAAGAACGCTACGATTCAACGAACACACCTGATTTTATATAAAACTTTGAAAGAATTTCAATACAGTTCAGAACGAATTCTAACGAATTCACAAAAATTCGCTTTATTTCTCACGACTAAGCAACCCCTAATCTCTTAACAGAGGTTGACAATACCGAGCTCTCAACGAAATTCATAAAATTCTTTAAATTCCTTAAACTTTCAACCACGAATCTCTTAACGAGCTTGACGATTCCATACAAAATCTTATTTTCAAAGTTTCAATGAGTTTTTCATGCAATTCTGAACGAATTTCATTAAAATTATTTTACATTCCGGCGAAATACCACGCACCGCGAAATTGCCAACGAGTTTAATATTATTTACGCGAAACTCTGAACGAGTTCTTCGGTATAGTTCCAAAAAACGACTTTTACCGTTCCATACCAAATCATGTTTTCAAACTCTGAACGAGTTCTTTTGCTGTTCTGAACTAATTTAAACGAAATTCTCCACACATTGTATTTAAGTTCTCTTATACTCCTCCGAAATAACAAGTTTTATCAACAAACTTTAATAGAACTCTGAACGAGTTCATCGATACATTTCCACAAAAAAACTTTTTTCCAATTTCAACGAAATACCCCGAATACCTTAACGAGTTTACGACTCCGAAATTTATTTCTCAAGTTCTAAAATAGTTTGTATGCACTTCTGAACGAAGTTTAGAACTGACACGGAAAGAATTGAGCTTTAAAAAAAAAAAAGACCAAAGCAAACAATTGAGCCGAGCTTATGTCAGTAATCAGAAGACAGCTCAAATAAGTTGAAGGCCTTCGCTCAGATTCATATTCGGAGGGTCACACGCTGATCACGACTTAAGGGCCAGCAAGGACGGTATCAACGTAAGTTTTTTCAGCCAAATTTCGTCAAGTCAATAAACTCTTGGGATAGGGTTTAGGTCATCAGAAAAGTTGCATGCTTACTTTTACGCTTTCCAAGAGAGCGCTGCGACGAAATGCCCAAACCATCATTACGGCTCCAAGCCAAACTCTTCGCATTTCTTCAGCCTTCCTCCAATACCGAAGTAAGCTTCTTGGCTCATAGGTTTGCTTTAAGTCATGTTTTTAGTTAATTTTTGGAAGGATTATTAAATGTAGGCAAATCTAAACGAGTTAAAGTGTTTCACCGGCAGTGTTCCTTTGTTATCAAACTCTTAACGAGCTTAAACGTAAACTGCAACACTCGATAAACGCGACGCTTACTGTTAACAAAAATCTCAACGAACCCAAAGACCTGCTCTTATGTCAATTTTTGAAAGAGTTTCAATGATTCTTGGCAACCGCGAATCTCTCAACGAGCTTAACGATTTCATACGAATTATGTTTATCAAACTCTAAACGAGTTTCTTATGCAATTTTAAACGAATTTTAACAAATGCTCCTCAAATTGTAATTTCAATGTTCTTATATTTTCTGACATACCAGATAACCGCGAAACTATACCGATCTTGAATGATTTAAACGAGACGATTTAAGAAAAAAAAACTTATTCTCTTATGTCGAACTTAAAAAAGAGTTTCAATGGAATTCTGCACAAATTATAAAGAAACTCCCTACAAAATTAATAAAAAATTTATATTCCTTAAATATTCTAGACATCAGCGAATTTCTTAACGAGTTTAAAAATCTGAATAATATTCCTCCGAAATACCAACCAACAACCCTGACTCTCAACGAGCTTTAATGACTTCCTTTATAAAATAAAATATAAATCTGTTAACAAGTTTTAAGTTGCCACACGAAGACTTTTTTCAAACTCTGAACAAGCTTTTATGCAAGAATGAACGAATTTAAATTCTTCCAAACTACCAAACAACCGTGAAATTATCAACCAGTTTTAATAATATCCTTTGAGTAAAACTCTAAGTTGAACGAATCAAACTTTAAAAAGACTTTCAATGCAATTGTTAGTGAATTATAACGAAACTTTTTATGAAATTCAACATCTGAAAGAGTTTCAATTCTGAATGAATTATAACGAAAGTCTCCACGAAATTTATCAAAACTCAAGAAATCCTAGGCAACGGCGAACTTCTATATTCTTCCGAAATACACGACAACCTTAAACGAGCTTCCATAATGTTCTTAAGAAAAACTGAACAAAAAGAACGCTACGATTCAACGAACACACCTGATTTTATATAAAACTTTGAAAGAATTTCAATACAGTTCAGAACAAAAATTCGCTTTATTTCTCACGACTTTTTAAGCAACCCCAAATCTCTTAACAGAGGTTAACAATACCGAGCTCTCAACGAAATTCATAAAATTCTTTAAATTCCTTAAACTTTCAACCGCGAATCTCTTAACGAGCTTGACGATTCCATACAAAATCTTATTTCCAAAGTTTCAATGAGTTTTTCATGCAATTCTGAACGAATTTCATTAAAATTATTTTACATTCCTTCGAATTACCACGCAACCGCGAAACTGCCAAAGAGTTTAATGCTATTTACGCGAAACTCTGAACGAGTTTTTTGGTATAGTTCCAAAAAAAAACGAGTTTTACCGTTCCATACGAAATCCTTTTTTTCAAACTCTGAACGAGTTCTTTTGCAGTTCTGAGCGAATTTACACGAAATTCTTCACAAATTGTATTTAAGTTCCCTTATACTCCGCCGAAATAACAAGTTTTATCAAAAAACTTTAATAGAACTCTGAACGAGTTCATCGATACGATTCCATACAAAAACACTTTTTTCCAATTTCAAAGAGTCTCCAACCCCGAATAACGAGTTTATGATTCCTTAATTTATTTTCCAAACTCTGAAAGAGATTGTATGCATTTCTGAACGCAGGTTAGAATTAAGACGGAAAGAATTGAACTTTTTTTGAAAACAAAACCAAAGCAAACAATTGAGCCGAGCTTACATCAGTAATCAGAAGACAGCTAAAATAAGTTGAAGGCCTTCGCTCAGATTCATATTCGGAGGGTCACACGCTGATCACGACTTAAGGGCCAGCAAGGACGGTATCAACGTAAGTTTTTTCAGCCAAATTTCGTCAAGTCAATAAACTCTTGGGATAGGCTTTAGGTCATCAGAAAAGTGGCATGCTTACTTTTACGCTTTCCAAGAGAGCGCTGCGACGAAATGCCCAAACGTCATTACGGCTCCAAGCCAAACTCTTCGCATTTCTTCAGCCCTCCTCCAATACCAAAGTAAGCTTCTTGGCTCATAGGTTTGCTTTAAGTTATGATTTTATTTAATTTTTGGAAGGATTATTAAATGTAGACAAATCTTAACGCGTTTAAGGGTTTCGCCGGCAATTTTTCTCTATTATCAAACTCTGAACGAGTACTGGATAAACGTGACGCTTACTGTTAACAAAAATCTTAACGAACCCAAAGACCTGCCCCTATGTCAATTTTTGAAAGAGTTTCAATGATTCTTGGCAATCGCGAATCTCTAAACGAGTTTAACGATTTCATATGAAATATATTTTTCAAACTCTGAACGAGTTTCTTATGCACTTTTGAACGAATTTTTAACAAATGGTCCTCAAATTGTAATTTCAATTTTCTTATATATTATCTGACATACCAGATAACCGCGAAACTATTAGCGAGCTTGAATGATTTTAACGAGACGGTTTAACAAAAACCTATTCTTATGTCGAACTTAAATTAGCCGTGAATCTCTAAACGAGTTTTACGATTCCATACAAAGACCTGTTTTTAATTCTGAACGAGATTTTAAGCAATTCTAGACGATTTTAAAAGAAATTCTCTACGAACTTCAATAAAATTTTCTTTCTTCTTCTGAAATACCAAACAATCGCGAAACTGTTAACGAATTCTTATGATGTTCTTGTAGCAAAACTCTGAACAAATGAAGTGATAAGATTCCGCGAAAATACTTTACTATGTCAATCTTTGAGAGAGGGTTGTAAAGCAATTCTGAACGAATTATAACGAAACTCTCCACAAGAATAATAAGAAATATTTATATTTATTAAAAACTCTAGGCAACCATGATTCTCTTAACAAATTTTATAATTCCATACGAAATCTATCTTTCTAACTAAATTCTCCACAAATTTCATTAAAAATCGCTTATATTCTTCTGAAATACACGACAACTTTAAACGAGCTTCAATATTGTTCCTAAGCAAAACTGAAGGAATTAACCTGATTTCATATAAATTTTTGAAAGAGTTTCAATATAGTTTCAAACGAATTCCAACGAAACTGTCCAACGAATTCATAAAAACTCTCTTTAATTTTTACGACTTTCTAAGCAACCGCAAATGTTTTAACCGGGGCTAACGATACAATATGAACTCTGAACTCTCCATCAAAATTCTTTATACTCCTTAAACTTTCAACCGCATATCTCTTACCGAGTTTCAATGAGTTTTTACCATACAATTCTTAACGAATTTCATTAAAACTATTTTATATCCCCTCAAATACCGTACAACTGCAAAAGTGCCAACGAGTTTTCATAAAATCACTTACGCGAAACTCTGAACGAGTTTTTCGATTTAATTAAAAAAACACGAGATTAATCATTTTATATGAAATTCTTTTTTCAAACTCTGAACGAAATCATTTGTGAACGAATTTAAACGAAATTCTCCACAAAGTGTATTTAAGTTCTCTTATACTCCTCCGAAATAACATGTTTTATCAACAAACTTTAATAGAACTCTGAACGAGCTCATCGATACGATTTCACAAAAAAAAACTTTTTTTCCAATTTAAACGAGTCTCCAATCCCGAATATCTTAACGAGTTCTACGATTCCGAAATTTATTTTTCAAACTTTGAAATAGTTTGTATGCGCTTTTGAACGAAGTTTAGAACAAACACGGGAATAATTGACGTTTTTTTTCAAACCAAGACCAAAGCAAACAACTGAGCCGAGCTTACGTCAGTAAGCTAAAATAAGCATAAAATTCTTTAAACTCTGAACGAGTTCTTTTGAAGTTCTGAACGAATTTACATGAAATTCTCCACAGTTTTTTTCAAGTTCTCTTATACTCTTCCGAAATAACAAGTTTTATCAACAAACTTTAATAGAACTCTGAACGAGTTCATCGATACAATTCCACAAAAAAACTTTTTTCCAATTTCAACGAGTCTCCAACTCCGAATATCTTTACGAATTTTACGATTCCGAAATTTGTTTTCCAAACTCTGAAAAAGTTTGTATGCGCTACTGAACAAAGTTTAGAACTAACACGGAAAGAATTGAGCTTTTTTTCTAAACAAGACCAAAGCAAACAATTGAGCCGAGCTAACGTCAGTAATCAGAAGACAGTTAAAATAAGTTGAAGGCCTTCGCTCAGATTCATATTCGGAGGGTCACACGCTGATCACGACTTAAGGGCCAGCAAGGACGGTATCAACGTAAGTTTTTTCAGCCAAATTTCGTCAAGTCAATAAACTCTTGGGATAGGCTTTAGGTCATCAGAAAAGTGGCATGCTTACTTTTACGCTTTCCAAGAGAGCGCTGCGACGAAATACCCAAACCGTCATTACGGCTCCAAGCCAAACTCTTCTCATTTCTTCAGCCCTCCTCCAATGCCGAAGTAAGCCTCTTGGCTGCTCTGTTCGCTTAAAGTTATGTTTCTACTCAATTTCTAATGATTATTAAATTTAGGAAAATCTTAACGAAGTCAAGGGGTTTGAAATTATTTCTCCTCTGCTATCGAACTCTGAACGATTTCTAATGTAACTTTCCACAAATTTTACAAAAAAAACTGATAAATTTAACGCGCAACGAGCCCTTTTATATATTCCATTAGCGAAACTCTGAACGAGTTTAACGATAACATCCACAAATTCGGTTTAATGTGAAACTTTGAAAGAGTTCCGTTGCAATTCTGAACGAATTATTACGAACGTTTTCACGAAATTCATAAAAAATCTTAAATTACTTTCAACAAACATTCTTGACAACCGCGAATCTCAAACAGACAGCCGGAAAACTCTCAACGAGTTTTACCTTAGAACGAGTTAAACGAAACGATGCCACAAAAAAGCCCATGTAAGACTTTGAAAAAAAGAGTTTTTATTCTATTTTGGACGAATTAATAACAAAAATTTGCACTTAATTGCACTTAATTTATAAAAATTATTTGAAACTAATTAACCAGTACAGTTCCACGAAAAAATAAACTAATCTTTTGACAGTTTTTGAAAGGGTTCCAATGCAATTCTGAACGAATTCTCCATAAAATTCATAAAAATTCTTTGTATTCCTACAGAACAATCACGAATCTCTCTTCCTTTCGAAAACTTTCAATCTAACTCTTTATTAATTTTTTAAGATTCTTTTCATTTTTTCGAAATACATAACGATGAAACTCTCAGCGAGTTTAAATAATATCCATTTTAGGGAAACCCGGAACGATTTAACAGTTGCGATGTCACAAAAAACCTACTTTTATGTCAAAATTTAAAAAGCAACAATGTAATTTAAAACGAAATATGCATAACGAAACTCTTCACGAAGTTCAAAAATATTCATTATGACACCAAGAACAACGCATGTCTGAGGGAGTTTTAACATTCCATTCAATTTCCTTCTTTTTCAAACTCTGAACGAGTTTTTATGCAATTCTGAACGAATTTAAACGAAGTTGCTATATCAGAAAACCGTGAAACGAGCTTAAGAAATATTTTTTAGACACTACTGAACAAATTTTGATCGGATTAAAACGAAACTCTCCACTTAACTAAAAAATTCTATATATTTCCCAAAAAATGAAAATGAGTTTAACGATTTCACACAAGATCTTTTGTTCATACTCTTTACGAGCTTCTTACAAATATCCACGAATTTTATTAAAATGATCTTTTATTTCTCCGACAAAAATCTCTTCTAATGTCAAACTTTAAAAATATTTCAATTTACCTAATTCTAAACGAATTACCTTCCCATTACAAAACTCTTCATCATATTTTTTAAGACATTTCTGACTAATGCGAAACTCTTAACGAGTTTTTCAAACTTTGAACCAGTTCTTTTGCAATTTTGAACAAATTTCATTAAAATTCTCTTATATTCCTCCGAACTATCTTACAACCGCAAAACTCTTAATGAGCTTTAATGATGTTCTTTAAACGAAACTTGGACTGAGTTTAAACGATGCCACAAAAAAATTCTATTTCTGAGTCAAACTTTTTGAAGAGATTTATTGAAATTTTGAACGAATTTTAACGAAGATCTTCACGAAATTCATACAAACAATTTTAACATATTTGCTCTACATTTTTAGACAATCACAATTTAGTTTTAAGATTTCATCTAAAATGAGTTTTTTTCAAACTCAACAAGTTCTTATGCAATTCTAAAAGAATTTTAACGAAATTCTCCACAAGACATCATGAAAAATTTTCTTGAATTCTCCCAAAATATATCATCGGGCAACCACAAAACTCTTAACAAGCTTTAATCATGTTCATTAAGAAAAACTCTGAACGAATTGAGCAACCCTAATCTTATGTCAAATTTTGACAGAGTTTCAATGCATTTCTGAATGAATTACAACGAAACTCTCCACAAAATTCATGTAAATTCCTTACATTTGGCCACAATCTTCTAAACAAGTTTAATTATTCCATACGAAATAATCTAACTAGCAAAACTAGGAACGAGTGAAAGGGTACGATTCCACAAAGAAATTTCTTATGTCAGAGTCTTAATGCAATTTCGAACGATTTGAAAGACATTCACGAAATTCATAAAAAATTCTTTACGATTAATTTTGAGATGTCATCATCTGTGTTTTTTTTAACTCTGAACGAGTTCATATGCAATTCTGCATGAATTTAAATTAAATTCTCAATGAAAAATGGAGTACAAAAGAAGCACTCTGAATATCCTATCGAAAGCGGCTTACAAATGAAACAAAATAAAAAAATTTTAATATCGACTGTGACAAAGTTGAATAAACCTTATTTTAAGATCTTGTAGTTAAGCCCCATCTTTTGGAAAACTATTGAATTAGCTCAAATTTTAACTTTCACGTGTTTATGATAAATTTATGTTAAAAATTTTACTTATTCTAAATTTGTATAGTCTTGAGGTTTTAAAATTATTTATATCTTGTGGTAGCTATTTCAATTTTTTTGTATTGAAAAAATATATATAAACACCACTTACCATATGCGGGAAACATAAATTTTAAAAAATCCTTTAGCCAAACTGCAAATGGCCTACTTTTAATCCCTCGATGGTACTGGAATTTAAGCACATTTAATTGAACACACATTTTTTTAGTAATCACTTTTTCATCAAATTTTATTTCTAAAAGTACTTTTGAGTTTTTTTATTCAATCATTTTGTTTTTAATAAACAGCTGAGTGAAATTTCCCGATCCGAAAACCACATTGTTTATTATAATCTTGTTTCAGAACCACTTTAATTTACAAACGGCAAATTTTTTCGCAAAAACCAACAACTGTCATGGCGACAGAAAAAATAACTTTAATTTCTTTCATAAAATAAATTCTTTTTTAATCAATTGAACCGCTTTAACTTTAAGAAAAACTAATTATTAGAACTTGAAAAAGAATTGTTCAATATTTTTTTAATCACTAAACACTATTTTTTATTTATTTACGAAAGATCGCGGATCAAATTAAAAAACCGAACTGCACTTGTTGAACTCAAACTACATAGAATTGATCGAATTCGATTCGGCTCTGTTATGTCTCTTTAAATTCTGTTAATCTTCTTTCTCTCCTATCTGAGGCAAAGCACAACACACAAACACAAAGCCGGTGACTGATTGAACGATCGTGTGGGTTGTGTGAAGAAGTTGGGAGACTGTGTGGGGTGACTGTGTGAGCGCTTTCTTGAGATGAATAGTTGGAGCAGGTGCAAGTGTGGCTTTTGATTTTATGACGTAAAATCTCAGTGTTGAGAAAAGATGTCTTCTGCCTTCTGTTCTTTTGTGTTGCTGTTTTTGCTGTTGACAAGAGAGAAATTATTATTGGTTTATTGAGTAGTGGCGAGAGAATTTTGTTTGAGAATTTAGGTTTACTACGAAAGAGAAAGACATTAGCAAGTACGAGTACATAGGAGATACGAGAATTAATTTTACAACTTTGTGCGAAAAAATTAGAGAAATTAACGGGTAAATATCCTTTGGCAGAAGATTTTCGTGGTAAATGGTAGGTATTTTTGTTTTGAGACATACTCGTACTCATATTAAATAAACTACAGCGTGAGAAAAATGTGAATAAAAAAGAGTTTGGTATAGAAAATTAATTTTTTGAATAATGTTGTTCAATGGACATGTTTAATACAAAAAAATAAAAAAGAATAATTTAGAATGCCGAGCCGGGTGATATTTAATTAAAATAATGTAATTCAAAATAAAGTTTTTTACATTTCAGAAAATTAAATATAATAAAACGTGTTTCGACAATATGCCATAAGGAAAAAAACGTGTTTTTTCATTAACGCAAACATAACGGATTTCTTTTATCCTCTCTCTCATTTTGCAGTTGCAGTTGTATGTGTGTTATTTGTTATCAAATAAAAGCTTTGTTCTGTGTTGCGTATAAAACTGTTGAGTGGACCTTTGCATATTTTACGATTTCTTAGTTTCTAGCTTATTCGTGGTAAAGTGACTTTCCGTCTAAATCTTTAAATAAAATATAAAATACAATTTCATTGATAAAGTTATCAGGAAGTTTTAATTAATAATTTAATAACGAAATATTAATTTTCTATGCCTACTTTGCTTTCAAAAATAAATGTGATTCTTTTGCAAAATCGTTCGGTAATCCTTCATCAATGGCGGTGTTGCATGGGTCGGTCGTTAGTTTCTCGGGTATTTTCAGAGATGTTATTCAAACGAGTCTCATCGGTGCGGTGGAGTAGTTATAATGTCGTGATTTTAAGAGTGATAACCTTAATGTGTGGTTCTCGTTTCATGAGCAGAGCAGTGCGTCGTGGCTCAGCAGTGTCTCGTCGGTTTTTCGTCGTGATTTAGTTGTTTTCCATGATACTTAAACCTTAAAGTGCGGTTTTCGCCTAGAAGACAGTGCATCGCATCTCGAAAGACGTTTTTTCATTTCTTATCGTTTTAAGTGGCGTGATAAATTTAAATGTGTTGATATCGTTTCGTTAACAGAGTAGTGCGTCGTGGCTCAGCTATTGTTACTGGCCTTTGGGTAATTGGCCCTAAACTTATTAATTTTAACAATTGAAAGAGGTATGTTCTGATTTTTTAAATTTATTTTTACGGAATATTTAGTCTATATAAAGAAATAATTACGTGTAAGAGTTTTTTTTGTTATTGAATCCCATGAATGAGCTGCGGAGGGAGTCAGACTCAATTTTCACATTTCGCTTATAAGCATGCGTAAAGCCGAAAATGCTATCAAATTCATATCCATGTTGTTTTTTTTAAGAGAGTGGTCACACTGGCCATTTTTCAATGAATTTGGTACCTATTCCTCGGAAAGTAAGCTGAATTCGACAATTCAACATTTGAAACTTTATGTTCAAAATTGAATTTCCTATTGAAATGAATCGTTTTAAAAATTATATACAAAATTTAACATGAAAAATTACCAAAAACCAACCAAAATAAAATAGTAATTATATTTTACAGTTTTATTTTGGTTGGTTTTTGGTAATTTTTTAAATTCTTTTAATAATTATTATTAATTTTAATGCGAAATAACTTTTTTTGCAGTAAGAACAGGATCAAAACATACTCAAACAAAATAAAGAAGAGGCTCAAGGCCTTATTATTATTGGCATGTTAAAAAAAGTCATTTGTATTCAAAATTGACCGATAAACACCCATTCAAACTTCACCCTTTCTTATAATTTTTCGATATTATGCAAAAAATGATAAGAAATGCCAAAGTTTGAATGACTTTTCTGTCAATTTAAAATAAAATAGACTTTTTGATAGACTATTTATACCTATTAAAGATTTTAGCCTCGAATATTTTTTGTTAAAGGATGCTTTGAGCGTATCTTTGCTCAGTAAAAAGTTATTCGCAGTTAAGAAAACAATTTAAAATGTTTGATTTTTCGACTTTTTATGTTGGTTTTTATTAACTTTTCCTGCTTAATTCTTTTTATTAAATTTTTACTACCATCTATTTCTATAGACAATTTATTTTTTTTAACAGAAAGTGTAAGTCTAAAATTGTTAACTTCTGCCAAATTTTCGAGTTGCCTATACCAAAAACATTGAAAAGTACCCAGTGTGGCCATTCTAATACCACGCATACTTTTCTTATTTCTTGATCCTTTTGAAACGACTAGTAATTTTTATAAAATGTTTAGAGATTATCGGAAAAACTTTGGAAATTCATTTTTTGAATCTATCTGGCTACTAGACATTATGCCGTCATACTTTTCTTATTTCTTGAATCTTGAATCGCGAAAACGTCCCTATAAAATGCTATACAAATTTTCAGAGTTTTTTTCACATGAGCAAGAACAAAATTTAAGTACAATTCACATACTGCCAAGCCCATTTTTCTTATTTCCTTATTTCTCAAATGATTTGGATGAAATTTAATAACCAGCAATATTTTCATACAAAATTTGTCCAATATAAATTAGCTACGTAAAGTCAGAACCCTGACCTCAAAATGTTTGGGTTTTGTTATTGGATTCGTTTGCCCATTGCTAGTCCACGTTTGTCATACCATTACTCGTTTGCCCACCCCCAGGATAAAAGATATTCGAATTTTCTTTTTTTTTTCAAAAGAAAACCTCGAAAAACAAAAAAATCGCCTTGCATCCCCAAATTAAATCAAAGTAGGTTGGGGCTGATTGGGTTTGTTTGTCCACCAGCTCAACATGAAAATCCATTAAAAAAAAAATTTGGAAAAAAAATATTAAATATTGTTTTTTGCACTGAGGAACAAAAAAGTGCTCCAACGCCCCAAAAGAAGTCTTATACTTATATTATATTATATTATATTATATTATATTATATTATATTATATTATATTATATTATATTATATTATATTATATTATATTATATTATATTATATTATATTATATTATATTATATTATATTATATTATATTATATTATATTATATTATATTATATTATATTATATTATATTATATTATATTATATTATATTATATTATATTATATTATATTATATTATATTATATTTTTAGTGGATTTTCTTACCGAACCGGTACACAAACTAACCCCCTATGATTTCATTTGGGGATGCTAGAGGAATTTTTTCGAGGTTTGCTATTAAAAAAAGAAAAGTCGAATATCTTTTATCCAGAAGTTTTGTATGTTCGTACGTTTCAAAACCTAGTTAAAAACACCCATGTACATTGAACAAAAAAATATTTGTTCTTATCAGTTAATTCCCACCAACACTCGTTGATTTCGAATTTCAATCACGTAAATGTACCTAGTCGCACTACATCCACCAAGAATTATCAATATTTTAGATTAACAGTTTCAAATTCTACCTATAACTGTCACATAGTTTTGATTTTGACAGCTTTATGGCTAATCGAATGCACGCACAAAACTATCAATTTAATTAAAAACACTAACATTATTCCACACACACATTCGTATAAAGTGGAGGTATCTTTATCTAGAGACATACACACATACACGAACACATCAAAGCTAACTATTATTATTCGCTGAAAATCCTTTTGAAATTCCATCAGGACCTAAGCAATCTAAATAATTACTCCATAATTATTCAGAGGGATCATGTTAAGCTGCTTTATAGCACCAGCTCTGCAAATAAATTGGCAACGCCCTATGCATTCGTCGCTTCCTGTTCCTCTGATGTGCATTATCTATGAATCGAGGATTTACCTTGGATGGAGTTATTGTCAACCTCTCGTTATCGTGATCCATGTCGGCATTTCCATGAGACACATTTACACTCGCCCGTGTCGTCGTCATTTACTTTTTGGATGAGTGTCATTGCAATCATCGTCATCATTATTTTTTTTTTGTCTCCCAATTAAATAAAAATCTATAGAAGCAGGTCCTTACACATCAGACTAACACAGATCCTATATGTTGCCTGGCAACACCAATAAAAAGCTCAGGATATATGAATTTACTACATTCTATGCGAAAAGCATGTCAGGTAAGGTAGCAGGTTTCCTGCAAAATAAAACTGTTTCCTTCAACATCCTTGTAACATTATTTTGGTGTAAAGGAAGCAAAAGTTCCTCTCTTGGTTTTCTTCACCACCTGTGTTGTTGATGGTTGATGCAAGCAGGTAGTAACCTTGGGGATGTGTGGCTGCTGTGGGGATGTGGTTTTGTCTCGCCTTTAGCTACTTCATTTTCATCTCATTGTCCTTAAGTGTAATTTCATTTAATTAGCAACAAGAAAAAGTTGATGTAAGGAATACAGGCGGTGAGATGCACACATACTCGTACATGTTAGAAGTCGTAGAAAGGGATGCGAAACTATACTTCACTTTGTCTGTCTGTCTTCACGACAAGAATCGCGATTTAATTACATTAAAGCGATGATATCAGTTTCAAAATTAATTCCTGTCAACACAACCATAGAAAGAAAATGGGATCAAGGATCAGGCATTTTGTTCTTACTTCCATCGTGCGGATGCGGATATCCTTCGAAAACTTTTGCAATTTCTATAACAATTTGTTTTGTAAGAGGATTTTTTTATTTTCAACATCAATAGGATACGATTAAGGATGTCCTTTCTGTTTTTGTTTATTTTGTTTTGATAATAAACAAAAATAGTATATCATTTTTGGTTTTCCTGTACCGCGCCGCCATTGAATTTAATTAAACTTTCCAAGAATATTCACGAAATCACGTTTCTGTAAGGACTCCTGCCTGCCTTGGCCTTCATTTTATAATTTAAAAAAATTTTAAATAGAAAAAATAGGGAATAGAAATGAACATAACCTCTCCCTCTAAATAGTATCCTTCTATATATAAGAGGAGTCCTTTTTGCTTTTAATTTGAATTAATGGCGTGATTAACAAACAAAAAGAAAACACTCAAAGAATGAAGAGCAAAAAAAATGTTAAATAAATTGTTTTGACGGCCGGACGTCCTAAATTATGCTATGAAGAATTTTTTCTGGCAAACTTTTTTCAACAATCCTTGTTTTGAAGAAAGAGGGAAAATTTTGAATTATGAAAAGGATTCAAGTGTGAAATGGGTTCTTATTTTTTTTGGAGGGTGGGGTTGTTTTGTAAAAAGACGATGAAGAAGAAGATGAAGAAAATTAGATTTTAATTTATCGTGTCACAGATTAGGTCCTCGCTCTTCCATATACAAAGAAAAAGGTTTAATTGAAAAAGTACGTTTATAGACGAAAAGAAGAGGCCATGTCCTTTTTATTATTAAAATTTATATAAAAAGATTATAAAACGAAGGCAATTACAAAAGTGTTGAGCCATTTAGGATGTTCATAAAAGTTTTTCTTCGAACATAAGTGCCTTTATTCGTTTCGTGTATTTTTTTTTTTTGTATTCATTTTAGATTCATTGTTGAAAATTTAGTCTTGTTTATGGTTCATAAATATTGAGTTTATTATATCAGGAATCAGAAGAAGAGGTTTTTTAAGTTTTGCAAGAATTTCTTTTTGATTTTTTGGAAAAAATTCAAGGAAAACGAGAAGTCTCCACTCCTTTTTCTCATGCAGAACTTGCCTTCTTGTTTGTTTTGTTCATTACAGTATTGATTTCTGTAATTTATCTGCGATTGCTTTTGGATTTGTTGAAAATCTCCATTTATAGTTTTCTTCCCTGTTTTCAGAAGCTTTTTGACATCTTTTTGGAGACCAGCAGCGTACTGTGCTCTATTCTTGAAAAATCATAATTGAATCAAGGATCTCAGTTTTTGTTGCCAGTAACATTTATTTTAATTTTAGACACACAAAAAAAGTCTCCAAAAATTGTAGAGATTTGTTATTTCTATCACTGTTCACTTAAAAAGAGGTGTGTAGAAAGATGAGAGCCTCACAAATGTTCACATAATATTAAATTTTTAAAATTTTAATAAGGAAGAGGCCTAAATAGATGCTTAAGTAATTGCTTAAAAAAAATAGAAAAGTTTCTATTTTTCAACAGAATTGATTTTTTTATAATTAATATTTTTAAACCCCAAGTTTGAATATGCCTTTTTAAACTTTCTTCAACACAAATTCAACCAAAAATTCAATAGGCACATACATATTACATTATTTGTTCAGAGTTCTTCAGACCTTTAAGCATCTAAAAATTCCATTTTATTAATTTTTAAAGTGGGTTCTTGTGACTCCTACCTCCTAGTCGATTTTTTAATTTGAACTTACGAGATTTTTACAAAAAACCGACGATATGTGTGTGGAGGTTCCTAAATTGAAGTTTTATTGCTATATTTGCACTTGGTTTTATAATCCTTTTTTAACTCTTTTAGTGGATCATCAAATTCAAATTGAAAGCTTTAATTTACTGACAATATTTTATATATTATCCTTTTTTTCTCCCTTCACTTAGTTCCATTCGATTTCATTCACTTAAAAGCACAATGACATAAATTCTTTTCGCGAAAATCGGGATATCTACAACATACAATGTGTAATTTAATAAATACAAGAACGCTTCAATCCTTACGAAAAAAAAAAATTATCCTTTCCTGAGTAGTTCAAGATGTAATGTTTCCATTTTAAGCACGCGGAGATTTCATTGCATACCAAGCAGGGGTGAAGCTACCGTAGTATCAGCCGTATCAATGCTACAGGGCCAATTATAAGAATACAAAACTGATTATGAGAATACAAAACTGGTTTTAAATTGAATTGAAATAAGGTTGAAACAAGTTTGAAACTGTATTGAAACCCGTTTTGAAAATGATGTGGAATTGATTTGAAACTGATTTGAAACCAGTTTGAGACTAGGTTGAATTAAGTTTCGAAACTGGCTTAAAATTAATAGGCAACCAGTTTGAAACAGATTTGGAATCTGTTTGAAACTTGTTTGAAACCGAATTGAATCCATTTGAATCCAGATTTACACTAGTTTGAAACCAGACTACATAAAACTGGTTTGAAGCTGATTTGAAATCGGTTTAAAATTGGTTGGAAATCGGATTAAAAGTGAATCAACATAAAGTTAGTAAACTGTGTCTTAACTGCATGGTCAATACAACACGTTTTTTGTTGACAGCCTTAATGTTAACATTAAGATAAGTTCACATTCAGCCAAATAGTTACCGGAGCTTAAATATGAAGTTAACTTGTTGTTGTTAGAATTTACATTTGTAAATTTTTAACGTCCAAAAAGACACCTATAATTGTTTTGACTGCTAATTGTTTAGTCTGTAGTTTAAATATCCAGGAAATTGTTGTTAAAGTAAATAAATAAATAAATTTGGTGGCGCAATAGCTCGTGGAGAACCAAGGCCTAGTGACTCTTAACTATTCCTGTTTGCGTGTTGATGGAAGGAATGGAGGGGACCTACAATTTTTTGCCGAGTCCAAATGGATAGATGAACACTTATTCTTGACAAGTATACTATTGGAGGATTTGTCAGTTCCTCGCAAGAGGCAGTACTTCGGGAAAAACATTCCTGTTTTTTTTTTTAGGTGGCAGTAGCTGGGAATCGAACCCAGACTTTTGGTATGACAGTCCAACGCACTAATCATGATGCCACGAGGTACTACAAAAGTTGTTTAAGTAATCTCAGACTTAAGAAAAGACAAAACCAAAAACCTTCTATCAATAAAGGAGCACCAGTGGCTTGAACAAAACCTCACTTTTGAAACATCTTTCAAGTAGCTAAGGAGTTCACTGAACATCAACTATACGAATGACACCTTAATGGAGATCTGAAGAAGAATAACCTTAGGAAACCACTATTTCCTTCGTGTGACGCAAAAAATAGGTCCACTCCTCCAGTGCACCTAAGACTTTGGACGAGCTCTACAAAATCATCAAACTGCCAATCCTGCTTTAAAGCGATACCAAATGTTGGATGTTAAGCAAAAAGGAGTGCTCTTTCGGAAGAAAAATTATTGATTGTTACTCGATCCCATAGTGGAAATGGGGGAAGTGCGAACTTTATGAGCTGATGTACCAAGAAGCCACATTGAAATGGTTAAGCAAACAATTATTCTAGTTCATAACATGTTTAAAGTTTCCAACCTCTATTGCACGACCTTCAACAAATGCAACTTAACCTCTCAGACTTTAAGCCACTGTAATAGGTACATTGTAAACTCAGTCAAGATGTGGAGAGACTCACTCCCTCCCATTCGTTTTCTGTCGGTGAATAACAGTTTATTTTATTCAAATTACTGTAAAACTCGGTTTTTGGGGGATCATTCGTCTTCAACTGAAAACTGAATTTCAAATGAAGTTGGAAAAGTAAATTTATGCAACTTTTGAATAAAATTTAAGGAGTAGTCGTCGTCGCAATAAAGAACCAGAAACTGTGTCGAATTCCTGAGTTTATTCGGATTTATTGCTTAATTTTGATAAGATATCCTTTTTTGTTGTTGTTGTTTTGTTGGTATTGTTGTTATATTCGCCTTAGACATATTTGTATGTAAGTGCTTGTGTGATGATCCCACCCACATCAGTGGCTTTATGGAAGGGGCAATTTAAATTCAATTCGTGATCGTTCCCGAAAAAAATAAATGGTTCCTCCAGTGAAGAGTCCTTATTTTTATTTTGAACAGACGAGTCGAATTTTAGGGAGTCGATAAAGTAGGTATATAAAATAACACAATTGTTTATGGGTCATTTAGCTAAGTTGCAGTTATGTTACGAGGTTACAGCTCTAAAAGGACGATGTAAAATGCCAAACCCTCGTCTTATGTCCTCCAGCCCTATGGATGTATGTTTAATGAAATTCACAATGTTGACGGCGCTGTAAGTGCTTTTGGTGGAAGAAGTGTCGTGTGTTGTGTTGTGATGTTGCCAATTAGTTGAAGTGGTTTCATTTTAGCGGAAAATAAACTGGCAACTTCAGGAGAATGAGTAAGGGTGTGGTAGCGCAATATGTAAGGACGAGGATGAAAAGAAGACAAAAAGGACACGTTGAATACATAAAATATAAAACTTCCGCTTGATAGCTATTGAATTCAATTTGACAACAATTATTTTCTTTTGTGTGTGTTTTTTTCTATTTCTTTGGTTCATTTGTTTTATTTCATTTTATTCTTCTTTTGGTTTTGTCTTTATTCTTCTTTTTGTTATTTTTATTTGTTGGAGAAATTCTTATTTGTTTTTTATTCAGTTCAACTCTGTTTGTTGGCATTTTTATTACTCAAACAGTGTGTTATATGTGACATTTCCAGTGTATTAAACTCAACTCCTACCCACCCGAGTAGTAGATAGGTTGGTAGGTGGATGGATTGGTTTATACGATGTAACACTGTTTTACAGGTAAGTGGGTTTTTATTGCCACAAAAACAAGAGAGGGCAAAATGGCACAGGAGAAATTTGAAATCTTCGCTTGACATGGTATATACTCAGTTTTTATTATGTTGTGATGTGACACATGAAAACAAATTTAATTTGTATAATTTACAGAAGAGCATTGACTTGGGCCCCAATTTGGTAAAGTAATGGCGATGATGATGATAGGGAGCAAGTGTTATGACTTTGAGGAGAAAGGACAATGACATGCTGGCCGTAAAAAAAAATTATAGGAAGAAAATAAATTGAAAGCTTAATTTGAAAAGACTTTCATACCAAGAATCCATGAAATGGACTGTAATTTTTGAATTTGAAAAGTATATAAAAATTTAAATTACCCAATAATCCTGCTATTCTGGCTGTAAGACTATTTAAAATGGGAGACTGGAATGACTGGAGAGAATGGTTTTGCTGGGAAAAACACTAGAAAATTTTCAACACCTTATAGACATGAAAGCTACCTTAAGCCGTTCAGAAAAACATAGCTTTAATGGCGAGACAGATTGTAAGATTACAATATTACAAAGTCTAGAAGTGACTTAGATATCTTAACCATTACGTATGTACTGAAAGTTGGAGGCTACCTAAAATTTTTGATGACAAAATTGAGGATACGTCACTTCCTCGCAAGAGGCAGCCCAATGAAAAAATAATTGTTTGCGTTTTTTTTGTGGCAACGACTGAAATCGATATCCAAAACTTCGACTAAACACTCTAAAGTACTAACTATTACACCAAGAGGAACTAACTATAGTTCCATTTGCTTTGATAATTTATCAAATTTTTCTTCATTCCAAATATTCTTAAAAAAATATTTCATAGAAAATATGTTAAAATGGTAAATTTGTTTTTTTGTAATACCATGAAGAAACGAATGTCTCAGTGTCATATTTTTAAATAAAGCACTTTCTTCCATTTTCATTCCCTTGCAAGACAACCTCTTCATAACCCTAACACACTAAAAGGGTCACAAGTTTGATGTCAACAACTTTCAATGAACTTTCGATTTTTTTTTTTTTAATTAAAAATCTTCTCACCTGCTAATTTTGTTTGTAAGTTTTCATTACAGTCAGGTGGACTACACCTTTCACCTTACCAGTTCTTTTTAAACTTCCTCTGGGGACCTTTGGGTACATCAAGGTAGCCACTTAGGTCCACTCTTTCATAGCTGTATACATTGAGTTTATATTACGTTATATTGTATTTGTATTGTATTTGTATTGTATTTGTATTGTATTTGTATTGTATTTGTATTGTATTTGTATTGTATTTGTATTGTATTTGTATTGCATTTGTATTGCATTTGTATTGTATTTGTATTGTATTTGTATTGTATTTGTATTGTATTTGTATTGTATTTGTATTGCATTTGTATTTATTTCGATGTATTGAATTTGTATTGTATTTGTATGTAAATTTTATAATTTTAAGGCTCTTTTAGATTACAGCAAGTACGTACGATATAAAAATGCATTATAATTTTTGTGGCTAAATTTTCGAAATAAATTATGTGTAAATCCTTATGGTCGGTAAATAAGATGTCACCACATTGTATTCAAGGAAAACTAATCCTTACCAAATACCAAACAAAGTACTCGCCGCTTTTGCTCTTTTTTCACCCATTACGATGCACGATCTCATGAGCTTTATCCCCATTTTCATGCAAAACTATGAGAGAACAACCATATGCACTTCCGTTTAACATTTATTTGGATTGGGGAGGTGGGGAGAGGTAGAACTTCATCGTTGAATACACTTCAATGATATCTCATAAAAATAAATACCTACCAAGAATGAAAGAAGCAACAAGGTCCTCCTGGCTGGCTTATATTTTATCCTTTTTGTGTATGTTTGTGTGTGTGGTTTTTTTATACATTTTTTTTTGCTCTTTATTCAAGCGGTAACCATTTCAGGGTAAATTATGCATCCTTTATGCAAAATTACACAATGTATTGCATTTTATATTGAAGTACAAGGGCTGTGGGAAAATATCCTTTTCTTCTCACAATCATCAATCTCGTTGAATATCCCATAGAGTGTATGGTCGTATAATAACAACAACAAGGTTTGATGCACTGCAAATTCTTCCAATTAAATTGCACAGAGCTCTATTGGTATACCTAAACTATCTCGTTCTATGCATCTTTCCTTCTCTCTCTTTCTTTTAAACTCCCTGAGGAAAGTTTATCCTTAAAGGATTTATATGTTATTTTTTCCATCCCGAAGAATCATAGATAGGATTCTGGTTGCAATGAATTTTTTTTTTGTTGTATTTTTAGATTTTGTTATCTCATCTATTAACTCAACGAGTGCCATCCATCTTTGAGAATCCTTAGAGACGTAAGCGGATATCGAGGAAAGGAAAGAGAAAGAGAGAGAGAGATAGATAGAATGGATAAAGATTATTATATAGCATAGCAAAAGGATGACTCTAAGTATTTTTCTTTAAACAAAGACTAGTCCTTATCCTTAACTCCTTCATTTCCACGAGGAAAAGGATGAAAATTCATCCACTACATAAAGATTACCTCGGGCTATTTGGTGTTGCACATTCAATTTTCTTTTCCTTATATCACGGTGAATATATATAGTGATGGTGTATAGTTAGAGTTATATGCTCGTTCGTACTTGCTTGGACTCGAAGAGAATCCTTGCCGAATTCTTAGGGAATGGGCTAGAATTCAATTCTCTTGAATTTTGATGGAATTTGAAGAAAATGGGATTTTTTACACTCGAAGGTGTGATGGAATTTTAATATAATTTTGTGTAAGCGGGTTACGGTGTTAATAGAACAATTTTCTTGAAGCGCACCTATTTTTCTTTTGTTTTTTCTTATTTTTAATAATTTGATGGCGAGGAATAAAAAACGAAGTACGTGAGCATTTGTTAGAAGTGGGAAAATAAAAAAATATATAATTGGTATTGCGCAGAACCAAGACCTTGTGAATTATACTCTCCATCGATTCTTGGAGAAAGAATAATGAATAATATTTCAATTCCTGAAGAGACTCAGTATCCGTTTGAACGACAATGATTTTTTTGATTTGTGTCAGTTTTCTGTCACATAATAGGCCAAGATCAGAAACCACCCACACGGCGGCGACTGTGGGTAGATAATGGAAAAAAATGACTATGAATTTGAATTTTGAATATTGAAAATTGAATAAGTTATAATGAATAATAAATAATGAATAATTTATAATGAATAATGAATAATGAATAATGAATAATGAATAATGAATAATGAATAATGAATAATGAATAATGAATAATGAATAATGAATAATGAATAATGAATAATGAATAATGAATAATGAATAATGAATAATGAATAATGAATAATGAATAATGAATAATGAATAATGAATAATGAATAATGAATAATGAATAATGAATAATGAATAATGAATAATGAATAATGAATAATGAATAATGAATAATGAATAATGAATAATGAATAATGAATAATGAATAATGAATAATGAATAATGAATAATGAATAATGAATAATGAATAATGAATAATGAATAATGAATAATGAATAATGAATAATGAATAATGAATAATGAATAATGAATAATGAATAATGAATAATGAATAATGAATAATGAATAATGAATAATGAATAATGAATAATGAATAATGAATAATGAATAATGAATAATGAATAATGAATAATGAATAATGAATAATGAATAATGAATAATGAATAATGAATAATGAATAATGAATAATGAATAATGAATAATGAATAATGAATAATGGATAATGGATAATGAATAATGAATAATGAATAATGAATAATGAATAATGAATAATGAATAATGAATATAGAATAATGAATGATGAATAATGAATAATGAATAATGAATAATGAATAATGAATAATGAATAATGATAATGAATAATGAATAATGAATAATGAATAATGAATAATGAATAATGAATAATGAATAATGAATAATGAATAATGAATAATGAATAATGAATAATGAATAATGAATAATGAATAGTGAATAATGAATAATGAATAATGAATAATGAATAATGAATAATGAATAATGAATAATGAATAATGAATAATGAATAATGAATAATGAATAATGAATAATGAATAATGAATAATGAATAATGAATAATGAATAATGAATAATGAATAATGAATAATGAATAATGAATAATGAATAATGAATAATGAATAATGAATAATGAATAATGAATAATGAATAATGAATAATGAATAATGAATAATGAATAATGAATAATGAATAATGAATAATGAATTATGAATTATGAATTATGAATTATGAATTATGAATTATGAATTATGAATTATGAATTATGAATTATGAATTATGAATTATGAATTATGAATTATGAATTATGAATTATGAATTATGAATTATGAATTATGAATTATGAATTATGAATTATGAATTATGAATTATGAATTATGAATTATGAATTATGAATTATGAATTATGAATTATGAATTATGAATTATGAATTATGAATTATGAATTATGAATTATGAATTATGAATTATGAATTATGAATTATGAATTATGAATTATGAATTATGAATTATGAATTATGAATTATGAATTATGAATTATGAATTATGAATTATGAATTATGAATTATGAATTATGAATTATGAATTATGAATTATGAATAATGAATAATGAATTATGAATTAATGAAGTGCATTTTCTTAATGTACAGCGCTTCGTGAAAAACCCTATCAAATACTTTTAAAATATAGAAAACCCAAGATCAACATTAATATCAATTGGCAAGCTTATATTTCTTGAGCGCTCAGTATTTTTCCTCCATTTTTTGACAGAGCAGGAGAATAAAATATAAACACTATTCCTCACAGAGAAGTCAAAACAACTCTCTTTTTCTTTTCTTCTTATCTAATTTACTGCTACAAAAAATAATTGAGCAAGCGAATACAAAAAATTTCAGTCTCAGTTTTTAAGGGGAAAAGTGAGGAATTTTTGAGAGGAATCCTGTTTATATTTCTGAGCGCTCTGAGCCCTCTGGTTAATACTGGCTAAATAATATAAGCAAAAACAGAATCTCCAGGGATATATTTCATCACAATTGAAATATAAAATTGCACATAGGGGAAGAAGTTCCATTGTTCCAACCATCCTATGCGAAAACTATTTTACTCCCCGACCATCCTATGCTCCAACCATCATCAGGTTTACAAGTTACTATGATGATGATGATTTAATAAAACAATTCCTACAGAAGCTGTTGTATTATTAAACCATTTTCCAAAAGCACTCAAATTCAAAATAAAAATCTTGAAAATAATAACTAAAACAAAATTTTGTTCTTTCTCGGAAAGGACTTTGTATTTATGAACAAGAACTATAATAGCTTTAAAATTATAATTAATAAACAGCTTTCTAGATTTGTCTTAAATCCACCTCTTTTTTAACTAAAAACAAAAATACAAAAACACACCACCCTTACCTCTTGCATCAAATAAAAAGATTCAATCCTTCAACTTCAACATCATTCCCAAGCAAGTTCTTAATGTAATTACAAAGCACCTCTGTAACTATTTGTTCAGTTTATTTTATGTTCACCTTCTCCTTGAGAGTCCAGAACTCTACTGTCGGAGAAAAGTTTAACAGAAAAAAAAAATAAAAACATAAGAAATAAAAATAATGTTTTCTTTCTCCCTGCCCCCTGGTGATCCTTTATAATCTCCCCACCTCCTTACTATATAGTCCTTACGCCATCTGAGAAAGCAAATATAAAATAATTAACCGAATTAAGAAATTGCAAAACTTTTATGAACTTTTTAATAAGATCATCATTAAGGACACCCCCAACAACGCCTTCACCCATCACTATTAAACTTCTCTCTATACATCAGGCAAGTGTTGTAGCTTCCTGGAAATTATTCAACTGTATAGAATAGTTCCTATGTGTGTGAAATAGACGGAAGTGGGGATTGTTGAGCAGAGAGGAAGGAGCATCAGGAAGAACGAAGGAAGTGTCGGGAAAAGTTTGTTTTCTTTTCATTTTTCGTGATGCGAGAAAATCGTAATGGACAAGTTTTTCATGTTAAGTTCTGACGACACGCACACTGGGCACACACATTTGTATAGCCTTGTCCTTTCAAATCACGCTCATTTTATTTTTATCCTGCGAAGAACATGCTCTGTCTGCCTTGATCCTTGTTTTGTTTTTGTTTTTTGTTATTTTTTTTTTTTTTCGACACCACTTGGATCGTAAAAATAAAAGTTTTGCCTCCACTTTGGAAAATTGAAATCAATCAAAGGACCTGGCTTTTGGCCCCTAACTTCCTTCGTTCTGCTAACAAACCCCCCGGAAGTCAATTAATTTAAAACTAAAGCCGAGGAAAATTGGAACAATTGGTCCCCACGAGTATGGTGGAGAGACATTAGGGAGTTGGAGTAGCTTGTAGGGCGATGTCCTTCGAGGTAATAACAATTACTTTTTTTCTTTTCGAAGTTTAAAACTTTGTGATTTAAGTGGTAGTCCTCCTAGTCTGTGTGGTTTCATCTATGTATAAGGGGCATAATTTTGAAGTTCCTAATAGGACTCATATTATTTATTCTGTCCATGTAAATTGCATTTTCTGGCTTCTGCTGCATTATAGGTGGAAGGGGGAATAAGAAATTCTACTTCGGATGATGGGAGTTGTATATATACCTACTAAAAAGTTTACTTCTGCTGAACAATTTTTGCGGTCCTTTATAATTTTTGTTTTCTCATTTTTTGTTTTTGTTATTGTTTTACTGGATGCTGATGATGTTTTTCGTTAGGGAATTTTACTCTCTCAACAAAGAATAAGGAGAATAGAGTTTTTAGCAGTTGTTGTTTGTTGCTGTGGGATAGTAAAATCCCAAATGTGTAATTTATAAATTCATATTAAAATGAAATTTATTACAATGCAATGTAGAAGGTAGAAATAGGAAGAGGAAGTTTAATATTCTGCAACAAACAACTCCAGAGGAACAACATATTAGTTTTCTCATGTTTTTTTTTTTGTATTCGTTTTTTGTTATATTAAATATATGTATGTATGTAGGGACAAGGTGTTTTAGATTTGATCAAATTTGTACGACGGTATAGTTTTTGTATAGTTTTTCTCGAAAGATACGTTTATCGTTCTTTGCAATCACCCCAAATTATATATCTTGCAAAAGCAGATTTTTACATTTCCTCGAAAATTACCTGAAAAAAAAAGAAAATTCAACTTTAATCTCAGCTTTAATTTTTTTAATAATTACATTAACAAACCTGTAGATACATTTTTTAAAATTGAAGAAACGCGATATTTTCCAAACAAACAGCATACAAAAAACCCAAACGGTAAACGCACCAAACCACTTCAAATTGCTTTAACATTTATATTTTATTTACCTAATGAGAGGGACTTCAGTTTATTATTCTTTTACAAAACAAAACTTCAAACGCATCAGACCACTTTATAAAACTCACTTACATTTCTTTACATTCAAAATAACAGGGACATTATTCAAGAAAAGACTACGCTAAACGCACAACACCACTTTCAACCGCACTTGCATTATTAATTTAAATGAACAGAGACATGGATTTGACTTTTTCTACATTTTTATTTATTATTTTTTTCAAAACGAAATTTCAAATTTAACCGACATTTTTGATTTGAATAAGTAACGGTACACCGGCGGCGGCGAACAATAATGAACCCAAAGAAATTGCACCCATCGAATTTTCATTTCACAATAAAAATAGTTTTGAAACATCAAAACGATTCAAATCACTTTTAAAAATTTACTCTAAACATTTAACTATGATATTCACTTATTTTTAAATGCATATATTTAAAATTTATACGAATATTTATTACCTTACTTGGGAGCGATGAACCGAACACGAAAATCCATTTGCACTTGTTGAATTCATACCAAAAAAAAACAATTCACAATGAACATGAGTACCTGCGGGTATGCAATGGTGGTTGGTGCACTAGGTCTGTTCGTTCTTATGTACGTCTAAACTGACTGAAGTGTTCTGTGAGACAATTTAGGTAGAACAATAATTGTTGGAAGGCCACTTAAGAGGAAATGAGTTATACTCGTACTATGCATAAGCAAATAAATAATAAAATTAGATTAATTCAAAAAAGCCATGATTGACGCACCCAGAAAAAAATTCAAATTGGTCCCACTTTCGGGTTTCGTCTTTTTGTCTTGTAAGAGACGCTGTTTAGATTGGGAAGACTGAGACCGGTCTCATGGTAGTTTGTGGACAGGAGAAGTGCGTGGTCAGCGTTTTCGTCCATTTGAGTGTGTTTCCTTATCCATCTCGAAATAAGAAGAGAAAAGATAGAAAATATGATATGTTTATCCAGAATATCTAAAATGGAATGAATAAAGAAACGAAATTGGGAGAAATAAGTTGTTCGCTGATATAAAAAAAACTATTGAGTACAAATACATATATATTTGTTTAACGTAATTATTTATTACTCAAATGCAAAATGAAAACAAGATTGCTTTAAATGCATAGCGAATAATACCAGTGAGAATCTGCCATAAATGAGAATACAATCATGAATAAGTGCCCCTTATTCCTTTAATTCTATCTTCAGATGGAATAAGAAGAATGCATTCCAAATATTCCGAACTGGCTGAACAGAATGGAGACGGGGCTGCAACTGAAATAGCTGTAAAAATGTTGAATACACACAAATCCAATGATACGAACAGAACATGACGCAGCTGCAAACAGAGCTGAAAACGCAGCTGGCCAACTTTTAACTTTTGCATGCAGCTTTTTTGACGTTTCAAAATTGTGAGCGCCACTAAATGTTTACATAGGGTTGAAGAGAGTTTCAAAATCTTTTTAGTCTCTTAGAAAGACGTAAAGTAGTTTTAGATTCCATTTTATCATTATTCATGTTTATTTTTCATTTAAATTTTATTTTTGTGTTTAATTAAGTTCGCACAGCTGATTTGAAATGCCAAAAATGTCAGAAGGCTGTACAGCATTTAGGGGCGAGTAAAAAAATCATGTGCAACATTTTTTGACAGCTATTCCAGTTGCAGCTGCAGCTCCAGTTGCAGCACTAAATTCTAATCAGGCAGAAACAAAAAAATGGGAAATCTGGAATATTCCGTCAAATAAAGAAACGCAAAATGCTCGCTCCGAATATTTTGAAGGCTCAGAAAGAATAAAGAAACACAACCTTATCTTGTAAGACGCTGTTTACACCCCAACTCCAATCAACAAACAGCTGATTTTGTCTCGCTGGGAAAATTATGTCATGTCATTTCATTTCTCTTTCACCACTACTTCAATCTTTTGCAACAATATTCACTTCAAATTATAGGAACAAAGGTCACGTAAATAAATAAAAACTTTTACAGCAATATTTTCCTCCAGATATAGCGAAAATCCGACAAAAAACTCACACGCACGTGAAATCACATGGCCAAGCTTTAAAGAGCGTTCATGTCGTTGACAAGACATGGATTTTTCTGCCTCCATTGGTTTTTTTCTTGACAGGTTAATAGTCTGAGCATGGCCCATGCCTAATGGAGCCGGAATGTTAGATTGGGAAGACGGAGACCAGTCACACCGTAGTTCCTGGACAAGAGAAGTGCGTGGTCAGGGATGTCGTGAGGCATGAATAAGTCTCATGAGACTTATTTTTTCTTGTTTCAATGTGCAAAGCATTGAAGTTGTTGTTTTTTCTAAGTGTTTTGAGGCTCCTCGAATTTTCGAATGTAGACACGATCAGTTTCCACGAGTCCGTACTCAAATTTTCCTAAGGCTCTTAAGCATTTATTTTAGGATTTACTTGGATTGCTCTAAAGCATTTAAAAGTACTTTAAAAATTATACAACAAGTCAACAAAAAACTTACCTTCTTTTAAAGCCGAAAATTGATGCCTGTATACATTTTCCAAACAACTTTGAATACTCTACCTGTTTCTTTTTTTATTTCACGGCATGTTTATAAAATTATTACCTATGCGCCGAAGGATTGAGATTACAATTATTTAAGCGTTGTACACATTATCAAACCTGAGTGACACTTGTGTTAGATATCAAACAGAACTTAGAATGTGTACAAGGTGGATAATGGGTTGACATGAAACTCACAACAGCTGCTCACAAAAGTTTTTGAAAGTCCCCTCCTACACGATTATTCTTTCCGTCTGACTCTTTTTGAACATAATAAGTGCGAAAGAGAAGAGAGATGAGATGGAAGACCAGTTGCCCTGTGCCTCGTGGGCCAAGATTTCCGAGACTCTTTTTAACGTTTCTTTTAGCATTATCCGTATTTTCGTATTTTCCTTAAACAGACTCTACAAACCAATTTAACAGTAAAGAAAACTGTCAATTTTGCATAAATCGTCGGAAGTTCCGTGTAATAACGATTGACTCACAGGATGATTTTCAAAGAGGATTTCGAAAAAAGAGTCAGACGCAATGAATCATCGTGTAATAGGAGAAATACTGCCTGACAAACCTTGGTTTGTTGAGTGGTTCATCAATGATGTGTTCACAATTTAATTTAAAAGCAGTCATTCAGTAAGAAAAGGCTAATGTGTGTGATGTAAGAAAAAGAATTAACACTATTGGTGGTGGAAGTAGGCTCCAAATAAATGATCTTTGAGTAGGGAAATTTCCTTGCCTGACGGCCACCAGAACTGATAAGTGTGTGCGCGAAACTTTTTACGCAGGTTTGCTAGTGTCACCCAGGTTTGATAATGTGTACCACGCTTTAAGAGAAAGAATCTGTCTTATGCTAGGTTTCCAATAGTCATTTGCCAACTGACCAAAAACGCGTTTTTGGGTCATTTCACAAAATGACGAGTGGAAATACTCCGAAATTGGTAGTCCTAGAACTGACTAACACTGTTTTTCAATGAAAGAAAGCAAATTTGAAATGCAAGTAGAAATAACCCAGTTGACAAACGAAATGTCACTTTGAGGTTGCTTACACGCAAAGAACAAAACTCATTAATTTTTCTGATGTTCAAAAAACATGAGATTTATTTATTGGAAATTAGACAGAAATAATAATTAAAAATATTTTTAGATCACTTCTTGTTCAAATTTATATCTATTTAGTCACGAAAAACTATTTTTAAGCTTATAATATAAAGTTTTTAAGAGCCTTCCTCACCTCTACACGATTATCAAAACATAAAGTCAAAGTTCAACCGGAAAAAATCTTATAATTTTCATACTTGCTTTCGTTACTTCGGTCCCCATACATTTCTAAGCCCCTCACCGAAACGACTGAAAAAACGAATAGTGTAATCAGGCTCTTTAATTGAGAAAGAAAATTTTTGTGCAACGTTTTTTAATCCATCATCATCGTAGCCATCCTTCAATGGAATTTGACAGTTCATATTTTGAAAGATGGTGGACGAACTATGTTGTAAGGCATAAAGTGTATTTCGTTCCGAATGTCATCTATTTCGCTGGAAATGGTTTTAAGTTATATTCAATTTCTTTTTCATTTCAATTAGGTAATTGGTTTGGCCATAATAATAATAATAAACCATTACTATTTTTAAACATTCGGTCCATTGTGATGCCAAAAATAAAATCGAGATCATTAAACGGATTGCTATTATTATTATTTTTTACCAACCGAACCAAGTTGTCTTTCGGTTCAGGTAGAATCTAATTCTGCGTTTTCATTGTGCCAATTGAGATAATTTCATTTCATTTCATTGCCCAAACAAATTCATATTTCGAAATTAAATAATTTCAACCAAATTTGCACGAAATAAGGTTGGAAATTAAGTCAGAACCAATTGAACACCCCCAATTAGCCACAGTTTGAAGACCTCTGCAAATGTTTTGTATGAAAATGTCCCATCTCAATGGAAGTAGAAAAAAGAACACAACGAAAGAAAAGCATTTAACAGCCAATTGTAATTCAAAAATTAAATGAACTGTCAAACGAAATTACCAAATTACAAATGAAAACAATTTTTCTGTGATTTGTGGAATCACCTCATTTTTGCTCTAATGAAAACGTAGTATAAAACTGGTAGATCTGGTAAGTAAACAAACAGACCTATTGAAAATGCACCACATTTACATTTGGTGTGAAGCCAGCTTGAAGCTCGCTTCAACTTTTTGTAAACCACCAGGATCGAGTTGAAATGAGCTTGATTCAACTCGATTCCGCTCTTGGAATACAAACTTCTTTTGCGAGTTCCTTCTAATGCTAGGAAGGAAATGAAGACAGGCTCTTTGAATTGACACATTGACATATCACGATTTGTTCTTTGAACGACACAGTTGCCAGTTCATTTCCACTTGTATGCTTAATTGACACAAAATATTTGGTCTTTTTAAAAGCAAGGAAATTTTGAAAACCTCTTTGTCAGTTATTTAATAGCTATTTCCATTTGCTCTGTCTTTTATGCACTGACACTCATAGTCAATGAGGAGATTTTCAGAGCTGTCAGTCATCTTCAATGAAATGTGTGTCTATTTTATAGAATGTGTGGTTTGAATCACAAATAATTTCGAACTTCTGTCCTTTTCGTGTCAGTGATCTTGGATAATTTTATTTTCAACTTCTGGAGTTGATTATCTCGTTTCGTAATTTTCATACGAAGATGACTGACAGCTCTGAAAATTTGCTCATTGACAATGAATGTCAGTTCATAAAAGACAGAGCAAAATGGAAATAGCCATTATATAATTGACAAAGAGGTTGTCAAAATTTCCTTGTTTTCAAAAAGACCAATTATTTTGTGCCAATTATGGACACAAGTGGAAATGAACTGGCAACTGTGTCGTTCAAAGATCAAATCGTGATATGTCACTGTGTCAATCCAAAGATCCTGTCTACACTGCCTTTCTAGCATTAGAAGGAATTGGCAAACAAAACTGTGATTCCCAGGGCGGAATCGAGTTGAATCAAGCTCATTTCAACTCGATCCAGGTGGAATATAAAAAGTTGAAGCGAGCTTCAATCTCGCTTCAACACCACATGTAACCGTAGTTAAAGATGATAGGTGCATTTTCAATAGGTGTGTTTGTTTACTTCCTAGATCTACTAATTTTAGTCCAAAGCTGTGAGAAATTTTATGTAGAAAAATAAAATTGACAGGGCTTTGGATTAACTGCGTGACCAGATTGAGTCCTGCATCTGGAATAGATGTCAAAAAGTGTTGTACGTGTTTTTTTTCAGTCGCTCACGATGTGCTGTACAGCTTTATGAAATTTTTGCTATTTGAAGTCAGTCAGCTGTGCGAATTTAATTTAACACAAATATAAGAATTAAAACAAAAATAAAAATGGGTAGTGATGAAATGGAAGCTTAAATTACTTAACGTGTTTATCAGAGATTAAAAAGAGTTTGAAACTCTCTTCCACCCCCATGAAAGCACTTGTTTCCGCTCACAATTTTGAAACTTCAAAAAAGCTGCATGCAAAAGTTTGAAGTTGGCCAACTTGTCCCGCTGTGTCTGCAGCTGCGTCGCGGCGTCCTCTTAAAAAATAATAAAAAAAATATATGTACATGCAGGTATAATGTTTCAGACAGTTAAAATAAAACATATATATATTTTAATTTTGCATTATTATATAATTATTTCTTAAGTGAAAAATGGATACAAATATGATAAGCATCTAAATCCGGACAGAGCAAAAATTGAACACAGGTCGACAAAAACAAGTTATCATCATCCTTCTGAAAGGTTCATGGGTTAAAGTTGTAACACCCTGCATTATAATAATGAAACAGAAAAATTTAAAGTATTTCAAAATTTCTTTTTTCATATGTATCATTTAAAAAAAGATAATTATAATATGTATCTGCAATTAGTGGGGTTAAAAAGTTAGCGGCTGAGGTTTGTTAAAGGACTTGTGGATATTTTTGTAGAATTATTTTCATGTCTATAATATTTTATTTTGCCCAACTTTGCCCAAGGGCTTGAAATACTAAAACCGAGTCGAATCGATGACTCCGTCCTTTTGCCTCCAAGTGGTGCCCGCTGGATAGCCAATTAGGTGAACTAACGACGAGCGTTGGATCTACGAGTATTGGATCCAAGAGCTGAGACACCTGAGTTACCTTCTCAGGAACTAGGAGCATAAGATAAGACATCGCTCTGAAGAACCAGCTCTCCATGAAACCCAAGAGCGTCTGACGCATAATGTGCGGCTCATTGGTCAGCGTCTGATCCCATAGGGGCGGCTGTATTTAAGACCTTGAATAGAAGAAGTAACTAAGCTATTTATGGGTAACAAACAAAAGTTACAAAAAACAAACATGGCAATGAATAAAACAAACAGATACATTACCCCAGGTGGCAATCCAGATAAACTGGTAGATCCACTCTCTTCGGAGATCGGTCCTACGGATTCTGGGGAGGACCAATTATTGCTAGCAGGAAGTAGACGGAGTTCTAAGACACTGAGGACTCCGCCAAAAATATTCCCAAGGGTTACTCCATCGAAAATCCTTACCGAAAAATCAAATGACAAAGAAGTCATTAACGAAAAAAGAACCAAAATCTATGAAAAGATCGAGATAAAAGATCCGCAGTGTTCCAAAACAAGCAACGAGATCCACCAAGTTGAATCCGAAAATTATTTCGAGGAAACTTCCCACAACGCGACTGATAAATTAAGAAAGAAAAATCATTTGTCGATCTTTCATAGATTGGTCCTGATTCACCGGTGCTTTTAGTGTGGTAAAAGTCCCACACTACTTGGTACCGATTCTTACCGAGTGTCTTTTGAAGATTTCCATCGGATAAAAAAAAAAAATTATTTTTTTTGGTAGAATTTGGTAGAGTTTATAAAAGTTAAAGAAAACTTTATTAGTAAAAAAAGTAAAACACACAACGTTATGTTAAAATTACATTTTTAGGCTAAAACGACTCTACTACGGTTTTACACTTTCTTTGAGTAGTTTATTCAAGTTTTAGATCTGTAATCCTAATAAAAATCATTTCATAATTTGAAAAAAAAGGAAAAAAAGTTCCATAAAGGTTTCTAGTAGAAGCTTCTTTAACTGTTTTTGTAATTTTTGTTCAATCTATCAAAGTTTTACAACTAAAAGTATCTACCCAAAATTTCGTGTAGTCTCAGATCTGTTTTTTTTTTCTGATAATAGTTTATAAATTTTCATAGAAGTTCTTTAAAGGTTTTTAATTGAAGCTAACTGTAAGTTTTGTTTAAATTTATTCAAAGTTTTATCAAAAGTTTTGAAGTATATGCTAGTCAACCGAAACTTGTTTTATACTTCTTAATATATCTTTCAAAGCTCCCGTTAAGTATATTTTTGATTTATGGAACTAATAAAGTCAATCTAGATTTTCATAGTTTGTCTCCGAAATAGTCTAAGCAGTTCTTCACAGAGATACAAAAACTCCAAAACTTGGTTTACTAAGAATACACATATAAAACGTTATTCTACAAAAACATCTTTTAATTCTAAAAACCTTCCTTCAAATTTTTAAAGTGAAGCCTTTTCCAAATTATTTTGGACAAGAGCTATGTGGTTTAAGTAAAAAGTGTCCTAAGATGAATCAAATCATTTTTTAATTCATTAAGAAACTTTATCGAAGCTTTAATAATTGTAATAAGAAGGTTCAATTATGTAAGAATTACAAAGCTTTAATCGCATTTAATTCTCTCTAAAGATCGATAGCAAGTTCTCATACTCATAAAGAGACTTTCTCGAAGCTTTAACGAGTTTTTTAAGAAGGTTGCTTCGAAATGAAAGAATTGAAAAACTCTATCGTATCAAATTACAAGATCGTACATTTTGGGTAACCTGCAGTCTGTAACGTATATTTTTATTGTTATTTTTATTTTTTAATCTGAGCCGCTTTCGACAAAAAAAATGTGTTGCTTTGCAAAAATTTCGTTTTTGAGGGTTGTATCTACCAACCAAAATAATTAGGACACGAAAATTTGTTGAAGTTTGATAAAAATCCCTTCAGTGGTTAAAGTATATTTATTTGCCTTTCCTGATGGTGCCTATGAATATTCTATTTTATTTTAATGTTAATAAATTTTACAAATACAACCCTGATAAGGGTCATAACTATCGTAAGTAAAAATAAAATTAAAATTTATTGAAATTTCGATAATTTTTGGCAACAATCGCTCGATGAAGTAAAAAAAAAACATCTGCCAGTGATTGTCGCCAAATAGTCTGGCATCAAACCACCTCTCTCTCTCTCTTTTCCATCGAACAATCGGTTTCTAATTTTCCACACCATTAAATCTTATTAGCCCCCAGTGAGTCAGGATGTTTGGGAGGAACAAGAGCAGACAAATCTCCATTTCCAACTGAGCACTGTGGCGTTATTCGTCGTCATCGACTTCAGCATAGTCGTATCGTATAATATGGTCCTGTCCTGGCACACTGCCTAAAATCTATTAATTCAAGTTTATCCTTTTTTGTGTGTTTCTCCTTTTTCGGTTTTGTGTACAAAAACTAAGCGCTTCTCATATCCTTCTGCCTTATATCCTGGTATCTCGCTCGACTTGTGCCTGCGATTGCAATCGTAATGGGGAATGCCAACATCGATAAAGAGACTTCCCATGACGACATGACGGTATGCGGTGGTGGCTACGACCGACTCCGACGAGGACAGAGTGTTGTAATCCTCTCTGTGTATAGTTCGTTTAAAGGTCCTGAAAATGTTGTGATCGGAAAATAATTTATGACTTGAACCTCTCGTTTGCGCCAAAAATGTATACATATATATTTTTCGTCCTTGATATTGTAACAAAACGAATCCAGTCAAGGATAAGAAAGTTAATACTTTAGTTTTGTTACTGGGTTTACTGGGTTATCGATGCCGCAATAATCTGGAAATCAGTAGGAGAATCCCCGAAAATCAGTGTGCCACGACGACTATACGATTTTAGTGCTGAAGGAATAAAAGAGCCAAATTACATATTGACTTAAAACAGTGTAGTATAGCAAGGATATAAGGATTAATGCTTTATATTTTTGTATAGGGGAATGCGTGTATGATTGCGAGTTAAAATCAGAGAAGGAAAATCTGATAATGTGGACAAGTATTATTGTCGACAAAGTTTCTGAACCGGAATAGGAGAGTAAGAGATAGGGACCTTGAGTTGTCCGCGATAGGGATTTAGGAATTTGTGGAGCAAATAGAAATGCGAACAACGTTTTTATTGAGGCTAAAGATGAAAAGTTCATATGAAATGTTATTAGGGATAAGTAATATTTGCAAGGAGACTTAAGATAAGAGAGATCAAAAAAGACTAGTTTAACTGTGTGACACGGCTTTTGTAACATACATTGTGTTACCAGAGCAAATGAGGATATATTCAAACTCAACATTTCGACCGATGGTGGAGATATTTAATTTCTTCAGGCCATTTTTCAGTGTAAATCGAATTAAATCCAGAAAGGTTGAACGAATACATATGATTAAATGTTTGGCTGATTAACTTGTATCTTCTATGTGACCAAAATAAGTCCTCGAAATAGGCAATACACCATCAACGTATACTATAGATAAAATACGTTTGGTGGATGGTGGAAAACCAGGGCCTAGTGACTTACAACTCTCAACCATTCCTCTGTGCGTGTTATTGTTTTTTTTTTTTTTTTAATTCATTTTTATTTTCAATTTTCTTAAAACTATCTTAAAGCTAGACAAAAATTCATATAAACTAGCCTACTTATCAATATCTTAATACTAACTTACTGGCCCAATCGGACGCTCTAAGTTAAACTATAATAACTTAATGATAATGCCTTTCAGCCTAAGAACTGTCTTAATACTAAATCCAGGTCGGTTTAATTTTTTACCGAGAAGAATTTACAAAAAAATCTGTATCTTTATTTTTTTTGGTTTTATATAAAACTTACAAACTACATAAAACTAAATTAAAGCTAATTAAAACTATTTACAACTAATTATAAATTAATTACAACCTACTTATAAGCTACTTACAGACTACTTACATCTAGAACAGCCACAGCAAGCATTTCCCGGTTTTATAATTTTTTTGTATTTTTGTGGATTTTATAATTTTATTGTATTTTTGTGGATTTTATAATTTTTTTTGTGTTTCTGTTTTTTTTTTTTTTTTTTTTTTTTTCTTTTTGTGCCACCCTGACTGTCCCTACTTAAATCTAACTACCTAAACCTATGCAAGTCGGCCATACAAAAGAAAATAGCAAGGTCAACTATTAAATGTCTGAAGGAACTTCATCTTCGTTTTTCAACCACCAGAACTGGTTCTCCTGCTTTACCCTATCTCTTCGGTCCCGTTCGGACACAGTCCTACTGAACCGAAGGTGCTCAGCTCCGTCTTGTGCGAGGACGTCTCGACTGTAAAGGAGCCGCCGATCTACAGTTCTACGGCCGACGTGGTAGATTAGCGGAACCGCCGCTCTATCCTGGATCAGCCCTAGACTGTCTAGGTGGAGGGATGCATCGGGCGGAATAAAGCCGCTTAGACGCACACTCTCGTAGTATTCGTATTTAGGGTAATAAGCCCCGAAAATTATGCTGTTAGACGAGGACATCGCTCTTGCAATGTGACCTCGAATAAGCTTCAGCAAGAAATTATCTATCCTGTTTATGTTGGCCCCGTTGTATAGAGCCAGGTTGGAATAGTAGTGTTTGTACTCCGACTCTGGTGTTCTGTGCAATCCAAGGCAGCGTCGAAGACACTGCCTCTCAAACACCCAAATCTTTTCCATTTGAGATGGGGCAACGTTGAACCAAACCGGGCATCCATAGGCAATCATCGGCCGGATAAGGGCCATGTAGCAAATCACCTTCACCCTGCTGTCAAGCCGGCTGCTATAAAACAACCGTTTCGTCAAGGCAAAAGCTTCCCTAGCCCTGGCCAGAGCCGCATTTATATGTCTGTCAAAATACAAATACTGATCCATCCAGATGCCAAGGTACTTTACTACACTTTTACTCGCCAGTTGATGTCCATTTTGCCCTACGATCACCAGCTTGCGCCAGTTCTTTCTCGTATCCCTTGTGGCTTTAAGCAACGGAGTCCTAAACAAGATAGTTTCTGATTTCTGAAAGTTGATTTTCAACTTCCAGTCATCGCAATATCGCTGAATCTTCTCGAAATCACGCTGCAAAAGAATCCTGATGACCTCGACTTTTGGAGCTGTTCTGTACGCAATTAGATCGTCGGCATACGCAATTGCCTGAGTTAGACTACTTATCAGATCGCTGGTGTAAATGCTGAATAGAATCGGCGAGTTGACCGCTCCGTGCTGAAGACCATTTTTAGTATTAAAGGTTGTGGCAGAAGTTACATTGCCACTTTTGACAACAAACTTTCTGCCATTAAGCATATCATAAAGCATATATAATAGTGGTTTACTAATGTCAAGTCTGGTCAGCTTTAGATAAAGACCCTCTAACCATACGGTGTCGAAGGCCTTCTCCAAATCAACCAGACAGGCACCCGTACACTGCTTCTTAGATTTGTTCCATTAGACATCAGAAACGAGTTTCGACGCGGCATGAATAGTGTCATGTCCCACCTTAAAACCGAACTGATTGTCCGGTATGATATTATTGTCCTCTGCCCTTATACAGAGCTCTATTGATAACTTTTTCGAATACCTTGCTGATACTCGGAAGAAGACTTATCGACCGGAGATTCGCCGGATTGGAGTTGTCCTTTCCCTTTTTCGGGAGAGGATGCACCACAGCTGTCTTCCACCGCACTGGATAATATGCATTATTCAGAGCGTTGTTAAACAGCGTGGTATAAATGTCTACTGCTTCTTGAGGTAAATGTCGAAGTACAACGTTGGATATGCCATCGACTCCTGCTGACTTCTTCTTCTTTAATGAATCGAAGATGAGCTGGAGCTCCACCTTCGTAATTAACAGGGAACTGGGCCCATTTCGCTCGCGTGTTGTTGGTAGAAATGGAGGGAACCTACAATTTTTTACCTAGTCCGAATGGCTTGATGAGAAGCACTTATTCATGACAAGTATACTCTTGGAGGATTAGCCAGTTCTTCGAAAGAGGCAGTACCTTGGGAAAAACATTTCTGCTTTTAGGTGGCAGTGGCTGGGAGTCGAACCCAGACGACAGTCCAACGCACTAACCATCATGCCACGAGGTACTACAAAGCGTAATATACCTAGGTGAAATAAAAACTTCAAGCAAATTCAAGACTGGACCCAGCACACTATCACTACCATCAATAAGGTATTTTTTTCAAACTCATATTTTCAAACAGAAACTCTCCAAAAAGTTCTCTACTTAACACTTCAAAAACCGCCATTAAATCGTCAATCTCTCTCTCTCTCTCTCTCTTTGGATGGAGTTTTCATAAAACTTCCATCGTCGACGGGTGTTATGAAAAATTACCTTCTAATGATCACTTAACAGCTCCCTGAACGAAACGGAACCTCTTCTCTGTCACGTTGAATCCTTTTATCATCATCCGGTGACAAATTAGCAGGAGCGATGGTGGTTGCTTTGCTTTGCAAGCGCATCGATTCACACACGGAGCACACATCCTAAAAGTTAGATCATAAAGCTACGTATAAGTCCTCGTGTAGAATAAACTTCAGCGAGAGAACAAGAGTTATAGAGACATCCAAACAATTTTAACCTAAAAACATCCTACCACATGCTTCCTCTTCATATCCGTTGAAATTTTTTGGCAACTTTCTTCTTCCATTATAAATGTTCCTATAGCAGCAAGGGTTTGGTTGGATGGTTAGAACATCAGGCAGAACTGAGTGCTATTGTTGTTCTAACTTTGAGTTATGGGATGTGTTGGGTGTACTATGTGGTTGGCACGATGGGAAGCACATACTCAAAGTTTTGAAGGGTTCCGTATATACTCGTAGTTGATACTTCAACATTGTTGTTCCTTCAAAATTCAAAATTGTGAGCCATTTAGTGAGGGAATATGATCTAAGAACAGCATACTGACACTTTGACGTAAAATGAAATGGAAATGAACGAAATTACGGTAATTTTTCAACCAAGACAAGTGAGTGTGGTAACAAAAAAAAAAAAAAAAACCACCCACACACACATAATACCCACATTAGAAAACATGGGAACGGTTCCTTAATATAAATTATGTTAAGGCGTATAGTGAGCGATTTTTGAATAACTTTTGATTTTCAAGTCAAGTTGACAACTTGGCGAGGTTGTGAATAAATTTATCAATGTATCTTTTTTTTGTGAGGAGATATAAATGTTTAAGCTCTTTGAAAGCTTTCCTTGTGAGTGTTAAAAGTAATGTGGTGGCTCTGCGTGTAACTTTTAAATTGAAGTTAAGCAAAGTTGTTGCGGTTTGATTGATTTCAGTTAAGTATAGTGATTTAAAGTGAAGGCAAAGATGGTAGAGAATTTAAATTTAGGGATACTGGAAATTGAGAGGCATTTGATATGTTTTGTTTACATTATCACTCAGGGATAATTCTTCTTTTAAAATCATCATTCTTTAATAAAGTTGGCATCATTCATTTTTTTTTTATGACAATTTTGGATAAGGTTACTTTTCAACTGAATTCATGAAGGAAATATGAAGTCTTTTCATTCAAATGTTACCTAGCCTATGATACTCTACAAAGCTCTGTATACAGTTTATAAACTGTTGCTCTTAGTCTTGTCAGTATTCCCCCCGGTAGCCATCCTAGTCTCAAGTTGAGGTTACGTATGGAGGAGCTCGATTCCTCGTCCATCGCTATTTCACTATTAACTACTTTCTGCGATGTTCCCAATCCATTCTCTATTCCTTCTCCTAGTTTCTTTATATTAATTTGTTTTTATCATAAACAAAAAAAAAAAACAATACAAAACGTGACCATCTATAGCTGCTCTATATTATCCTAGACCATGTTCCTACCAATTTATCATAAAATATGTATATCACCCCAAAATATAAAAATCTCATAAACAAAATACCAACCAAACAATAATCTATAAACACAAAAAGGATAAAAGTATTATACAGCAGTTCTGTCAATCGAGCAAAAAAAAAGGATAAAGCAATCCATCTTTAGGGCAACGCCACATCATGCATGAATGGTTTTTGTTTTTTTCCTCGATGATGCATGAAATTGAAGTTAAGAATTCTGACATTCTTCATCTTCATATGAGAAAATATGTATGTTTGGATCGTTTGGTTTTTATTTTTTTGCTAAATTCCCTATGTTTTTAGTAACATCTTAAACTTATGGAATGTTAATAAAATTCAGTGACATCACCATTATGACCATCAAAGCGGTATAATACATCACAGTACCATAAATTGTTGGACTGGTATTTTTATGGATGGTTTAACGGATACAAAAATCAGGAAAAAAGATTCAAATAAGAAGTACAAATAAAAGGTTTTTCAACAGGGACGCTACTAAAGTAGAGCGACAGGGACAGCAAACGACGCTATATTTCTTGCCGCTCTTTTGACATTTCTCTTCAGTAAGGTTTGTCATTTCATAATGGAAAAATATACGAGCCAACAACGAGTCGAAACTATTAAAATTTGTCAGTGGCCTCAACAATAAGAGCGCTACGTCTAATTTATGGTCGTCCTAGCAGATCAACAATTGAGCGTCTAGTGGAAAAATTTGAATCCACAGGCACAGTACAAAATGTTCCCGTGCCAGTGAGATAAAGAAGTGCCCGTAGTGTCGAGAATATTGCTGCCGCTGAGGCTTCAGTTGCAGAAAGCCCAAATGTGTCTCTCACAAGTCGTTCTCAAGCGTTGTGCATCTCTGTGACGTCGTTGTGGCGAGTTTTGCGAAAAGATCTTGGCCTACATCCTTACAAGATTAAATTGACGCAAGAATTGAAGCCGCTTGACCACCAAAAGCATCGTATGTTCGTGAATTGGGCTGAGCAACAACTTGAAAATGATTTGGATTTTCATCGAAAAATCATCTTCAGCGATAAGGCTCATTTCTGGCTGAATGGCTTAGTCAATAAACAAAATATGCGGTATTGGTCAGGCAGCAATCCACAGGTGCTCCATGAGTCATCATTGCATCCTAAAAAAGTTACGGTTTGGTGTGGTTTATGGGCCGGCGGCGTCATTGGGCCGTACTTCTTCCGTGATGATCAAGACCGGCACGTTACTGTGAATGGGGATCGCTACCGTTCAATGATAACCGAATATTTTTGGCCCCAATTGGATGATATGGACTTGGAGGACATGTGGTTCCAACAGGACGGCGCCACAAGCCACACAGCGAATGTCAAAATCAATTAATTGGAAACTAAGTTTGGAGAACGTGTTATCTCACGAAATGGTCCAGTCGCTTAGCCGCCTCGGTCGTACAACTTGACGCCGTTAGACTATTTCCTGTGAATCTACGTCAAGTCTATGGTCTATGCCAACAAGCCAGCGACGATTGATGAACTTATTACGAATATCAAACGTGAAATTGCAGCAGTACCGGCCGATTTATACTTGAAAAACGTTGAAAATTGGATTCAGCGTCTGGACTTCTGCAAGCGTGCCCGTGGTGGCCATGTAAAAGAAATCAAGTTCCATACATAATGGCATCAAACGTACTTTCACAGGAATAAAGAATTTCATTGATATTCAAAACCGTTTTTGTTTTATTTAAAAAAAAACTTTTGTAGCGCTCTTATTGAAAACCCCGATAAATACCTATGTCTTGCTTCGGAACTTGAAAGTTTCGTAAAAGCATTTGTTTAAGGATACCCACGGATGCCATAAAATAAACTAATATGTCACTAATATGTTTCACTTTACTCTGTTGTTTAAATATGGAGAAGGTGATGAGTTGTCTAAGGTCAGGCAGTTAACTTGATTGATCTCCTGAAAAACTTTTCTGATCTTAGCTGTTGGCTCTGAATATGTCAGAGAAGCTCACGTTAGGTCTCTTTCCTCCAGACTGTTGATGACAGCATTGATTTACTCCTTCTAATTCTAATTCTAATTCTAATTCTAATTCTAATTCTAATTCTAATACTAATTCTAATTCTAATTCTAATTCTAATTCTAATTCTAATTCTAATTCTAATTCTAATTCTAATTCTAATTCTAATTCTAATTCTAATTCTAATTCTAATTCTAATTCTAATTCTAATTCTAATTCTAATTCTAATTCTAATTCTAATTCTAATTCTAATTCTAATTCTAATTCTAATTCTAATTCTAATTCTAATTCTAATTCTAATTCTAATTCTAATTCTAATTCTAATTCTAATTCGATTTCTAATTCTAATTCTAATTCTAATTCTAATTCTAATTCTAATTCTAATTCTAATTCTAATTCTAATTCTAATTCTAATTCTAATTCTAATTCTAATTCTAATTCTAATTCTAATTTAAATTCTAATTCTAATTCTAATGAGCATTCGTTTGTTGCTTGTTTCACAAGTGTCACAAGCTCCCAGATGGATGGGACCAGAACCCAGTGCGTTGGTTACAAATTGAAGGTCAAATAAGCACATTTTGTTCAAAGTCACAAGGTGTAGCCCTGGACTTCACAAATCACCTGAGCACAAACTTACACACAAAATAAACAAATATTTTCTTCCTTCTCGTAACCCTTACCTTTTGAAATCCCAACTTCTGTTTTCGGAATCATTGATTGGTTCTTCATTAAATTAAAGCTCTATTATCATCCATCAGTATTGCCTTATTGAGAAGTTGTTATTGAAATATAAGTAGGTATTATTCAGTTACAAAAAAAAAAAAACAAATCATCCATTCCTTACTCTCAATCGTGAATGTCTTCATTTTCTGCCCATTCGTCGTAAATTTTCTGACAGCTTAACTTTCATAAAACATTAAATTCAAATCAATCATTTTTATATATTAGTTCAAGCAAAAATATCCCAAAAAAATATATCAAATTTTCCAATAGTATCCTTACAAATTGCTATTTATAGGCCTGTCTACCCTCATACCATTTCATATCCTGTCCTTATTTGTGTCAAAATATCAACAAATCATATCAATAACAAAAAAAAAATCTAACGAATAAACTTTTGGACCAATAAAAAAAGAATTTTCTTTTCAGAAGAAAAAGAATGAAGAGGAGAAACTTTCTATTTTTATCTAATCTTTGCAATTGCAAACGAATGAATATTTTTCGATTCAGGCCGACATTCTCTTGAAGGGGGTTCCCTTTCAAGAATAGGGAATACAAAAACAACATTCTTCAGGATATCACTTCTTTAGAAATCGAAACAAACACCAGACTCTAGGCATACAATATAATCGACAGAGAAAAAAAAAATACATAGAATACAATTGTGAAGAAGAAATTCTTCTTTAGCGAAGAAAAAGAAAATTGGCGCCCAACATGAGGTCTATACACACAAACACACACATTTTCAGTTATTTGAAGCTGTGATGTGGAAAAGTTCCTTTCCGTTCTTTAGTTAAATTTAATTTCGATGCCTTTTCTATGGGGGTTTTCTTCTTCTTTTGACAAAATAACACAAAATGGATATCACACAAATAAGTTGAATGGAATCCAATACGAAAAATTTCGATATTTTTCGTCTTCGATGCTGGGTTTTTTGTACTTCTTCTTATTCGATTTGATGTTGTTGACTTTTCGAGTCGTTTTTAATGAATTTGAAAAGCATGGATTCTTTTATTTAATGACTCTCTAATACGAAAAGGGGGTGCGGAAAATGGGAGTAAATTTCACTCGCATAGAATAGGTAGTTTAATTTGAATTTAAGGTTGTATTATATCGAACTTTTAATTTGAATTCTATTGATTGACACCCCCTCATCATCCTGTATCCATGACCTCAAAGGAATCAAACGTTGTATCATCATCAAAGGATTCCATTGCTGCAGAAAGGGACCACCAAAGGAATTCAGCAATAATTTGTTCGTTTTTTATTGATTTTTCATTAGAAGCTATGGAATGAGACTATCTTCGAATGGTACCTATCTTCCTCGCTTTATCATGGAGATATTAAAGCTGTCATCGTAGAGAAACTTAGACTTCTTTGCAGTATAATATTACACAGTTATAGTGTCATTGCCATGGAAAGTTTATTCTGTCAAGCTTATCCCTAGATGCCCGTTTGTAGCCCCCACTACACTGTCAACAGCCTTCATAGTCCTTCCTTCGTCGTCGTCCTGTAAAACCATCCATGGCTTTAATTTTATTTTTTCTTAACAACACATTGATGACAACGATACGCAGGTGTACACTTAGCTATATGTAGTTGGCATATGAAATGACGACAGCAAAAGAGACTAAACTTCGTAGACTATATGCAACATTACTGAATTGGATAGGGTAGGGTGTATTCCCTAGGGGGTGCTTGGCACAGAGTCAGTGGATTGGATATGGCAACATGCATAGTAGAGGGACAGCAAAGATAGTGCACTTTGATATTTGTCTAGGATATGATTATGGATTTAATATTAGTTATGTCGGTGTGAAGGATAATTGTGCGAAATTGGCCAGTTGCATTATTATGTCAGGTTTATTTTTTAGGGGAAAGTTAATGGTTTAAGGCTAGAATTTCTACTGAGGGTTGCTTTATTGTGAATGGTAGGAGCTGTTGGAGCTATTAGAATAAAATATTTATGGCAGAAGTATGGTCAAACTTGTGAAGTTTAAAGTTCAAAAAACGTTTTGTTGTCTAAGTGGGGTCAGTGTTGGACATTGAACTTTTTATATAATGGAAAGGCTTGGACATTGTTATATGGAGCTCGCAAAATAGTCTCATGATGGTTTTGGATATATAGTAGATGAGAAACAATAAAATGGCACTTGAAATATTTGAATCCATCCCCAAGAGATGGTTCAGTGGATAGAAAGACCGAAACTCAGGTGGAGATGCAATCTGACGCTGGAAACTACTGGTAGGTATAGCTGAAGAAAGTGGTTGGATAACCTTATTTTATGTTTCGAGGTTCACCTCCGACTGCAGCTTAATCTTTATCTAGCTTGGTATTTAAGCATTTAAGCATTTGAAAACCTCTGACTGATATCCGGTTGTTGATCTGATGATTAATACCATCAGATCAAAAATATGGATAATAGCCTTGCTTAAAAAGTAGAAAAAAGCAAAGCTTAAATACTCCTACGGGTACAGACTTTAAAACCCACCGGCTGACTTTTCCTAAAGAACAAAAACCAAACCTCCCTCAGAAGCATAATTGCATACATTTTCAATCTCTTACTCTTCTCTGAAAATCCTCACGCATCCTTATTTCCTCACATTGATTTTATACCCCATCAGGTAAGGTACTTATTCCTTTGCTCGTATACCTCCTTTGATCTAGTTCTTGCTGAATCTACGTATAAAATTTAAATCCATGTGCCTTCAATTATTTTCCTATTAGATACTTACTTTACATGCCCTTCAATTAGCTAAGACAAGAGAGAATAATATGTATTCATGCATGTTTATATCGTCTGTAATCTGGATTAGAACAAATTTCTACCTGACCCCCCAGTTTTAAACCCTTAGGAGGTTAAGGTATGTTCAATGTTCTTTTCCTTGAAAATTTGGTTCTTTTGTTTTCTTGCTTCCATATTTTGCTTACTGAATATTGAAGCATAACATTAATATGGATGTTTGTAACTTTAATAGAAACACAGAAGTGTGTTCCAGGTCCTTAATTACCACATTCGAATTGAGTTGTTGAAGTACAGTCGATGTACAAATTTATTCCAAGGATTGTTTTAATTACAATCTGTCCCAAAAATACCTATGTACTGTATACATGTAAATTCTTCTTCTAAATCGGATAACATTAAGATGGTGAGAGGGCAAGAAATGGGTTGTTTTGCAAACCAAATTGAATGGAGTGAATATCATGCCAAGAACAATGTTTTCTCAAGGATAACCAGGACCTCCCATCATCGACACGAATAATAAAGAAAAGATGCCAAATGTCGTTCGTTGTTGAGTTCAGTTGAGTTGAGTTGAAGATGCAAAATAGTGTAAGATTCTGAAATTTCAACATCAGAGAAGACTCTTGTCTTGCAAATGTACTTACAGAATGATATCTTGATTGTTAAGGGAATTGGTAATGTCAGCAATGTGCAAGTACATTCTCACATGTTGTAATACTATTTAGCATAGAACAATTGGTATCTGATTTCTTGTGAATAATAAGGTGTGGTTATTTTATAGAGCTGTTGGGTCAACATTATTTTGACAGCAGCAATGAATTATAAGAACAAATACCACATGTGTATTTGAATATGTGTACATATTTTTGTTGGGCGCCATTTAAGGAGTTTTGTGCTTTATTTTGTTTTAAAGCTTCAATTATTCTACGAGAATTTTTTGTTCAGATTACCATCAATGTTGAATAAGCATCGAAGAATATTCTTATGTTGGGCGCCATTTAATAAATTGGTTTTTATTTTCGTTATGTTTTAAGGAAAACAGTCATTGGTCTTGGAATTAAAGTTTATTTATTGCTCGAATGGGTACCAATTAAGTTAACTTCACTTTATTTCTTGAACAATCAACAGCTATTTTACAATAAGAGCTATTTTATCAATATTTTATTCTGGATATAGATTGGTTCCATCTATACATGAAACAAAAGCAATCATGAATGACAAAAAAAAGCATTTCATAATTTTGTTTTCTATTTTAATAATTATTTTACGAAGAGAGTTGTCAAGTTAACATAATATTCTACGAGAAAACACATATCACATTCAACTATTTCATTGACAACTTATTATATATGTAAAACCATCGATGAATAGTATTCAATATTGGGCGCCATTTAAGGAATTGTTTTGAATAACAGTCATCTGATTATCGGGTATAATCTTTAAATCCAATTTTCGATGAGAAATTCAATTTTCAAACATAAGAACGACAGCAAAAATGTATATGTGTGTTATACGTATGTACATATACATAGTATATCCTTTGAAAACAAAAGCAACAAATCCAAATTCAAATTCAAAAATCCATTGAAAAGAATCTAATCAAACGGATAAAGGATGTCAAATTGAAACATTCCCCTAAAGCCAAAGCAAATGTCTTTGCTTAAGCAATATCGTTGAATATTATATATGCGAGCGAAGGGAGAGTTGAATGAAAAACAGAAAAAAAACAAAAAATATCACCAGAGCTACCTCCCGCCCTTGAGAAACACAAAGACCAGGATCGCCTGCCTAGGTTTATTAAATTTTATCCAATTACATCCCGAAAATCCTTTCTACCCGGAAGGCAAATAAAATCGGAATAAAAATCCCTAGCTAAAGAGACAAACGGGCTTTTAAGTTTTGTTTGTTTTCCTGTTATTTGTGTTTGCCAACTGAATTCCTGTGTGGCACACATACATGTCACCAATACTGCTGCTGCGCGCCTCTGATGCTACCGGTCGATCTATTGTCACAACTTCCGTTGATTCCTGTGCAAGAATAACCAGTCAACTGATAAGCTCGGAAATAACGTCACATTGATGATTTGGTCGAAGTTTGCTGGATTTGAGTCGAAGACATGCAAAAATAAAAATAAAGGACGAAAAATTCAAAACCAAGCCAACCAAGCCACACAGGATGTCGTGGAATTTAATAGGATTTCTGAATTCTTTCATGTCCTTCTGATATCATGGAGCTGGCAAGAGAAAAACAAACCAAAAAAATCCGTATTTTTTTTCACCCGAAGGTAAGGTAAACACTAACCGCCTCACCTTGATCTTTGTGGAAAATGTTTGTCACCTTGTCATAGGGCGTAGGATAGAGATTTTTTTCTATGGGGTGAAGGTCCTTTTTATGTTTTATTATTTTTCGTTTTCTATGAAATCTGAGAGTGTCAACACGATATTAAATAAAATGGAAAACGTTTCATAATTTATTTGCTCTTGGGGCCGTATTGGGAGGTTGTGGAGGGACCCTGTTGCCTCCATTTTACCACCTTTCATAAGTATGTTGCCAGATTTGTAGTGGGGTGAATGGAATTCAAATGTTCCTATACCGATGTGTACCTACCCACCCTGGGCCGAGGTTTGCACGCTCGGATTGTTTTAATGGAGAGAAAAACGTGTGTATGACGGTTGACTAAAAGGAAAAAAAATGATATTATTTTTGTTGGAAAAGGTATATCTCTAGAGCAGTTTTGAATTTTTCATTTTTGGTGGTTTGGGAAAATTGTCGCCACTTTGATTTATATTTCATGAATTAATATCGCACCAGTGATTTATTTAACTTCAATGGAAGTTTATCCAATGTGGCTTTTAAAGGTGAAATTTTATTTAATTATTTTGGTAGAAACAGGAAGTTAAAAATGGCGTGGGGCATACTGTGGTGGAGGTAACAGGTTGCGGATGTTTAACTGATTTGAATGCAAGGTCTTAGTGTAAGGAAATTTTAATTCGTAGGCCTGATGATTTTCACTTATCCTCTACTACCTACTTTACTCTTTCTGTCTATTCCATAGACAGAGGGTTCATTTAGAAGAATTTACTAAATACAATGTTTCTATTGAACTAGTAGATATAGACATTGGCAGTCTGGCGCTTTTTGTAAGGAGTTTCGAGTGCTTCAACGAATAGAGATCAAGTGTCCTAGATTTTTTTTCGAATCGGAAGTCGTTTTAACCTTACCATACTATTCTTAGCAGTAGTAGTACCTCGTGGCATGATGGTTAGTGCGTTGAACTATCATGCTGAAGGTCTGGGTTCTATTCCCAGCCGCTGCCACCTAAAAACAGAAATTATTTTCCTGAGGTACTACCTCTACCGAGGAACTGACAAATTCTCCAAGAGTATACTTGTCTTGAATAAGTGCTTCTCATCAAGCCGTTCGGACTCGGCAAAAAAGTATAGGTCCCCTCCATTCCTGCCAATAATACGCACACAGGAATGGTTGAGAGTTGTAAGTCACAGGCCCTGGTTCTCCACGAGCTGTTGCGCCACCAAATTTATTTAAAATTATTTTTTACTATTCTAAGAAGTATAGTGCTTCAGTATCCGGATATTTCGAATAAGTATGCTAAACAGATCTGGATCCAGGATCGGATATTCGTTTAAACCAGACAGGGTTGAGTATCCTGAAAGCCAGATATTTAAACGAGACAGTTTAGATCCGACACTATCCGGATAGTGTCAAAACCAGATTCAGATTCGTTCAATCCGATTTTTATTAAGATTCATGAGCAGAAGATTTTTTAATTAATGATTTATCCGCACTCAACAAATAATTCATTTAATAGAATGAGGATCTGAATTTGGATTCGGGTTTCTGTCACTACCCGGGAATTGTCAAGTCTCAACTGTCACATTTAATTATTCGGATATCCGAAACTATCTGGATATAACACATTTTTATATTAAATTACTTTCCTGGGGTGTTTTCATATCATCCTACAAAATAAAGTCCTTAAACAAAAACAAACATGGAAAACCTAGATCAAAAGAACAAAACAAATTTCAAAGAAAACAACATCGAGTTAAGCCGCCACTGACGTCATATTCCTGTAACTTTATTGTTTATTTTCAATTCCCTTAAAGGCAGCCAATAAAAGTGCAACAGACACAACTCCCACCGGAATTCAATTTTGGGAATGAAAACCTCACTTTACTCGTATTTCCTCCCCAACACACATTCCATCATTCTAAAACTCGCGATTCGTGGAAGTGGTATGCATTTCATTTCAGCATCAGCGCAACCATTACTATTAGCGATTGCATTTGAAGCTGCCATAAATCAGTAAAACAACCCCCAGGGTAGACTCTGTTGCGTTTAGGCTTTCGTGTATAAAACAAACCATATCTACGAGTCACTGTGCTACAACGACTATACTATGACGATATTGTCATGTGGTGGGAAATATTTCAGTGTAGTTTTATTTCATAGTCCATAGTTCTGGAGGCAGCACAAATAATTTCTGATGCCGCAAATGATTTCCTCTCTCTATACGTTTGCATGTAAAGTGCCAGCTTGTTTCTGGTTAGATATGCTTTCCCTAGAAGCCATTAGCTTTAACAACATAGAAATGTGGAAAAGCATGCCTCGAGTCGAGTGATTAAGTCGGGTTCATGTGTTAATTATATAATTTGGAGCAGCTAAGGTGCAGTAGTTGGATGAACTACATCAGCCATGGACGCACATTTAACCCTCTATTTTCATGGTAAACAGCCATAAATATTTATGATAAATACGAAAAGTCCAGAAAAGGGTGGCTAATAATAATTGGAGACATAATTTGCTGTGGGAAGTCGCATTGACTCAAATGACTTGACCTTCCGTTTATGATGGTTCATCGTCGTCGGGGGTGAGTCAGTGAGTTGCTTGCTGTTGCTGTTGATGGCACTGGTGCAACTAGTGTTTCACTGAATTTTGAAATGTATGTAAACCTTTTCTTGGAAAATCTGTACAAGTTTGCAGAAATCAAAGGAGAGAGTGGAAGAGTATGATTTCCCCTTTGGATTGTTACGTACATTTGTAAGGGGTTGGAATAAGAAATTGAGAAAGGATATTTGTAGAATCTGGAATTTCACTAGGGGAGATCGATTGGACATTTATTTTGCAGACTTTCTCCTCAAATTGTTGCATCTCGTCGGGAGTTTGGGATACATTCTTTGATATTCCATGCATCGTGAGTCGTTGGTTATGAAAAAAGGGAAGAGCAAGAAGAATTTTATAATTCGAACCAAGCAGTTACAAAAAAAATAATAGTTTAATGTGAGAAGTCTTTTGTTACTACTAGTGGAATTGTTTTAGTAACCGCATCAAACTAAGTAGACTTGGACCATCTGTACATGTACGTCAATGTATGAATCCATATAATGAAAACTGAATAAATATACTATAGTGTAAATGATGAGAGAGTTATGGTGGAGTAGACTCTTTAATGAAATATAAGCAATAAAATAAACGTATTAGCACAGGCACTAAAGATATCGGCCACAAAGCAAAGAAAATGACTTCTTTTTTATTGGTGGACGTCAAGCTACATCCCAGTTATGTCAATATTGTGTGGGATGCTCAAAAAAAGATGGATTTGTATGTATAGATGTAAAACTTCAACTACAAGTCAAGAGATGTTCGATCAGCCGACTCAATTTTTTACTTGTGACATAGGGCAAGTTAAGGACTCGTGCAAAACAAATTTCGAGATAACAATCAAACAGGACATTGCGATGATAGAGAATATCAAAAAAGTGAGTGGAAACGTTCTGTCTGTCTGTACTTTGACCTACAGCCTAAACAACTGAAGTGATTTTCCAATTTTAAACTTAAGGTTTTCTTGTAAATCTCCAGAGGGGGAATTTAATTTTTCTTAGCTTTATTTTCGACTTTCTCATTAACGGCTCACACGATTTCAATCAAAACTTTTATGCAAATGCTCCTTTATAATGTCAATAGTATTGCACATCGACATTTTGAAAAACAAACAAATCCCGGCTGTATGCGATGTGGCACCGTCTTGTTGATACCACTTTTAATCAAGCCCAAAGCATGCAGTTGTGGCGTTTAAAAGTTTTCAATCATATTACGATTTCGCTCCCCATTCAAAGTTACCATTACGCCGTTTTTATTTGAGGCTAATGGATTTTTTGAACACTTCCTTGAGCAGTAGTAATGTTTTCAGCCGATCTTGCAGTACGTTGTGGTCTATGCTTGGGCCTATCACCTACAGACCCTCTTTCTTCGAAATTATTCACTACACGATAAATAGTGTGTTTTGTTGGCACGTTGTTTCTCCCAAAAATTTCACGTAACTTTCTCATCGTCAAAGTAATCCATGATTGATTTTGATTAAATGTTATAACGATTAATAGATTTTTTATAATAAAGTTGTGACGAGTCTACTTCGCGACTGCCAAATATGAACTGTCAAGACTAATGTTTACTAAAATGGTGGCAAAACAAAGTAGTATACCTTCCCGGCGGACACCCTGTATCTTGTTTTGGAAATTCAATATCTCAAAAATGGGTTGATGAATATTTTTAAAATTTGGTTTATAAATGTTTTTTTAATATATTCTCAAAATTGGCATACTAAATTTTTTTTTAAATGTTACCAAAATATATAAAAAAGAAGTTTAAAAAGAACCGCTCATAAACGGTTTAATTTTATTTTTTGCATATATTTATATTTTCAAGTAATAATGGCATACTTCTTTTTGAGCCCTAAGATATTTTACTAGTTGTTTATATAGTTAAATTAAGAACGATTTAGATGTTTTTTTTTATATTTTGTATACTTCTTTTGTATGATTACTTTCATATTTTAAAAGTTCTTAATTCCAAGCACCTAGAATATAAGAGCAAGAGCAAGAACGTGCGATCCAATCGTGTATTTTATTTTAATATACATAGATATCCAAAATATCCTTTTATTATTTTCAAAAATCAACTAAAAAAGAAATTAGTAAAAGATCAAACTATGCATTCTCAACGACTTTTTAAAAATGTAAATCTATGTTACATCTTCATATCTACAGCTTTTATATCCCTCCTCTATATTTGATATTTTTATGAACGAATGGAAGCCAATCCCGGTTACCATAACAATTTACAATCCATCCAGCTAGTTAAAAACGTTCATGATTATATAGATATATACCAAGAATAGGAAAATCCAACATAAGCCATCATGGAAGGTAAACTCTACTAGAGCTTCGACTAAAAACATTTAACCTCAAAGCCCTGCTATATTTTAATCCTTGCTCTTTACTCTTCGAATCATGTTTAAAAACAAAAAAAAAATAAAACTCTTTCCCTCTTGTTGATGATAAATATTTGCCAAAACACCTACTCCCTGCCCAAAAAAGAGAATAAGGACCATGTTTTTCCACCACCCACCATTATACAATGTAAATGTAAGCAAAATTGACTGTCCATCCGCTATCAAACTAGAAGCACACATATTTAACCTATCATCCTTTCAATCCCCCCATACCATCAGTCCCCCTCATTCCTTTATTTTTTAGCTTAAGGCACAATTTGAAGCTTTTCTTCCTGCTGCACATCCTGTGTGAATTAAGTGCATCTCCTGCTATTGCTGCTGATGTGCACATCACGGGGGAGAAGGTACAGTTTATTTTCACAGCAGGCGGAGGGTGGCGCTGGTGGTTGAGCTATTCTGTGTGGATAGGCCAAAAATAATCCCTATATGTACCTGGTATATATGGGCATAGCAATCGTAATACATTCTAGACTACCAAGAGAGAATGGTAATCAATCCACTGACGCCACCTTTTATCCACAGCACGTACACAATAAATACTTTAGGTCTGATTAAAGGTAGTTCCATGAAGCTCTACTGACTAATATATGTGTTGGTAGGTATGTAAAGGCAAAACAAAAAATGCAAACAAGGACAGGACGACAAAACTCGAGGTCCACATGTCCTTTATACGCTGAAAAGCGCGCGAAGGACAACACAATCTCCCAGTAATCTATCAATGACAACCAATGTTTTTCATAGCCAAGCCAAACTGTCCCCCTAGATCTCCACCAATCTCACATAATACCCTGTCACTACCACTACCGCCCCCTATCGCCCACTTAAAAAAAAGTCATTCGATGTCCTCGTAAAATGTGAGTTTTTGAAGTTGCATATTTTGTAATTTAAAGGACATAAAGTGAGGATTGGTTACTATGGTAACATGGTAACTATGCAATTAGTTCGAATTGTCAGGTGTAGATGGCAGTAGTCGATTGACAACTATTAGAAATGCAATTATTAAAACTCGCAGCATATTCTCTCTTTAATATTCTATTTGTTTTAAAGCCTTAAAGTAACGTTTTTTGTTTTGTTTGTGTGTCTGTAGCCCCATCAGTTGAAAGCTCACATCTGTTGCATTAATATATTGAAAATTGGCGAGCAATTAAATTAACCAACTCCCACACATTCGTGCATATGTATGTATATGTATATCCACATCCTCACTTTTCCATAACCTGTGGAAGGTTCGTGTTCAGTGATCATGAAATTGATTGATGTCCTTCTCTGTGTTGTTTAATTATTACCCAGCAGCATGGTGGTTTGGGATTTAATGTACATACTCCTTTTTTAACCGATTGTAGAAGATTAAATATGTCGAAATGCTTCGGACAACGTATTTCGCAGACATTTTTATGGTCATTGATTTATTTGTAGATTATATTTCAAAATTACTCTTGGTAAAATGTAGAATTGTGAGCTATTTATTTGATTAATGATGATTACCTGTATGGAATGGTTAATAGTTGCAACTTAGTAAAAATACTGGGCATTTTAAACAATGATATCCAGGAGATCTAGGAGACTTTAATGAAATACCTTTAAATATAGTAAATATAGCATAAAGATAAACTTATTGATGTCGATGAATCTTTAAGAATTTGTATGTATTTAAATTACCCAAATGAAGTGCCAAACACGTTTCTTGTGGCCTTAAAAAACTTCAAAGAATCAGTTAATGAGTTCTATCACTGACCAATCACTGTAACTAGCTGACCTTTTGATGAGCATTTAGTTACATTCCAGGTAGTAAAAAAAACTTTAATTGTTGATTAAAAGTTTTTTGTTCCAAACCAATTTCTAAAACTAGTTGACTTTTTTTGACCAATTCCTGAGCAATAAGACAGCATACTTTTTTTTGCGAATTTATCACGTGTATAGGGTCTCAAGGTCCTAGGGAAAGAGTACAAAATCCCAAATGTTAAAATCCCAATAGCAAAAAAAAAAATCAGAATGTCAAAATTTCGAATGGCATTAGGAAATTGCAATTGTTGTTGTAATTCCTTTCTAATTTTGAGAGATATTTCCTTATTTCGCTTACTTTCGTAAAATAAAGATTTTTAAATAAAACAACGTCCAAAATGATAGATTGAAATTTCTGTAACTGACCTAAACATATTTGGCGATATTTTCTCATATTGCAGTTGCTTTTGGGAATTTTCCTTTTTTGGACTTTAATTTCTATTTGACCATATTAATTTACTTTTTTGGCCATTTCTTGATTTGATTAAAGTAAGCGGAATAAGGAATTATGTATCAACCAAAATGAGAAAAAAATTACAACAACAATTTGTGTAGTGTTCTTTTTTGGTGCCTTTTCCTTGGATGCTATTTCCTAAAGCCAAAATCCCGAATGGACAAAACTCCGCATAGATCTAACCCCGAATTCCAAAATCATGAATGCTCAAAAAAAAATGCGATAAATAGCCAGTTAAGGCAAACTTTTACTACATTTAATTTTAACTAAAAAAAAAAACTTATCCTCCCTTCTTTTTTCTTGAAGCAAACACTACTATTTGTCATATTTATTCATTGCCATGTAATTTTTATTTTGCTTTTTTAATTCATATTATATTTTCATTTTTGTATTTTGTTCCGTGGACCTAACTTGTGCCCTATATAACTAATTAAACTACTTAAAATTATACTAACAACAAATAAAACTTGTCACCCCAACTCCTTTTTTCGATCCTCCAAAGAATTAATTCACTAGGTTTGTTCGCGGTAATCTTAGAAAATACTAAACTTAATTAATAAATCTTAAGCTTTAAGCTTTCCATTTATCGTCTAAGTTAATATGAAATCAGCTTTGACAGAGCGCTTGAAACACGATCAAAATAGTTAAATTATTTTTTCAATGAGCAATGAGAGAGATAGAAAGTCTTATTTGACAGCAACATATTTTCTTTTCTTCAAACGTCAAAAATAACGTTTTGAATGATTGCAATGGCGGCCGTTCTGATATTCGGTCAAATTGAATCCGCAAGGATTGAAAACAATCAGCAAAGAGATACTGGAATTGAAAACGTCAAAAAAGGGGTATTGCGGATCCATTAGTTTTTCCGAACATCTATGATTCATAGACGATCGGAAAAACGAATGGAATGACGTTTTTAATTCCGGGTTTATTTTTGTTTTCCGTTTTTAATCCGTACGGATTCAATACGACCGAATATCAGAACAGACGTGAATAGGAAAGTTCGATTTGAAAAACTACTAATGTTCAGAAGATTAGCTCCATATTGTTGTTTATCCTACAAGATTATCCAAACAGATCTGTGTACCTATAGTTAATCTAGGAATATATTGAAAATAGTAGATTACATTTAGTCTCGGTTTAGTCTTCCGTGGAAACTCTTCTTCAAATCTCTATATTTCTTGGAACCATACTCAAAAATAAATTTTGTTACAAAATTTAAAGAATCATAAAACTTTTAATTACAAACAAAAAAAAAACGCCTTAGCAAAATAAGAAGGAAATAGATATAAACCTCCTTGCAAAGAAGAGAGCTAGTTCCTTACAAGAAAGAACCAATCGATAAATCAATTACTTTTATAGTAAATAGGATTAAATAGATGCACGTTCTAGAAAAAAGGGAGTAGAATGATGAGAGTTCAAATAAAAAGATGTTGAATATAATAAATTGAAATGTACTCTTTCCCTAGGACCTTGAGACCCTATACACGTGATAAATTCGCAAAAAAAAGTATGCTGTCTTATTGCTCAGGAATTGGTCAAAAAAAGTCAACTAGTTTTAGAAATTGGTTTTTTCCGAACATCTATGATTCATAGACGATCGGAAAAACGAATGGAATGACGTTTTTAATTCCGGGTTTATTTTTGTTTTCCGTTTTTAATCCGTACGGATTCAATACGACCGAATATCAGAACAGACGTGAATAGGAAAGTTCGATTTGAAAAACTACTAATGTTCAGAAGATTAGCTCCATATTGTTGTTTATCCTACAAGATTATCCAAACAGATCTGTGTACCTATAGTTAATCTAGGAATATATTGAAAATAGTAGATTACATTTAGTCTCGGTTTAGTCTTCCGTGGAAACTCTTCTTCAAATCTCTATATTTCTTGGAACCATACTCAAAAATAAATTTTGTTACAAAATTTAAAGAATCATAAAACTTTTAATTACAAACAAAAAAAAAACGCCTTAGCAAAATAAGAAGGAAATAAAGGAAATAGATATAAACCTCCTTGCAAAGAAGAGAGCTAGTTCCTTACAAGAAAGAACCAATCGATAAATCAATTACTTTTATAGTAAATAGGATTAAATAGATGCACGTTCTAGAAAAAAGGGAGTAGAATGATGAGAGTTCAAATAAAAAGATGTTGAATATAATAAATTGAAACCCTTCAATTGCACCTTTATATATAACAACATCAGCTCTTCAAATCAATATACATAGTTACTTACCTACTTAAATAAATTCATGATTATTTTCCTCGTCTGCGGTGTGGTAGCATGGCGTTGTGCGATTGAGGTCTTTGTAACTAGAGGTGGAAGTAAAATGCAGGTTTTTCATAATAAATAATTGGGAAATAGAGCGATGACGATGACTATATACACTGCACAAACACATACTGTTGGTTCACAGAAAAGAACCTCGATTTTCAATGAAAATTTTAAGCTCCATCGAATTTCGCAAATTCATATTTTGCAAGCAATTTACAGCCAAGAGTGTACTTAAATCTGACTATAAGGACTATAGTCAGTCATAGTCTATCGCTCCCTTTTTCTTATTTTGATCTGATTACGTTGTTTGTATTTTGTTTGGGGTTTTTGTGTTGAAAGAGTGATTGGCAGGTCAGACACAGACAAATAGACAGACACAGACGAGAAAGATATAGAACTTCAATGGTCGGTCGGTTGTAAGCTGTCGGTAACAGAGTTGGTGGTGTACCTATGCCATTCGAATGTGATAATTGAATTGTTTCAGAATTAAGGGACGGACGACGGTAGGTGATGGATTTTCTTGTTTATAATGGTTTTGTGGAAGGATTTAGGTATTGAATATTGGAGTTTGGGTGATTAAATCCTTTTAAATGGAAATTCATTTTTATGAAAGCTTCTGTTTTATCTTTTCTGTTTGAAAATGTTTGCTTTGTTGATAGGAATCAGTGAATGTCAGTGAAAAACGATTTTTTTGTGACTAGGTGTTGAAACCTTCAAAAGTCTCTATGAGGACCAAAAAACTCATGCTTATATAAGAGTAAAGGATATTTACTTTTCTGAAACCCCATCGTCATCCTCCTGATTGCAACTTAGTTCAAACTTAACGAGGAAACGTGTGCTGGTATAAAAGTATGAGATATTTATGTACTTTACTTAAACCAAATCTTTCTTGCGACTAGAACAAAATTCAAACTCACCCATGAATTTATCATATATAGATAAAATGTATAGAACTGGACCTTGGAACCTTCCTTGTGGTACTCCATCAGCCACTATTTTTCTTACGTCCAACACGCATTTTTGTGTTCTTTAATTAACCAACTAACAACATTGCTTACAATTTTGGGAAATTCCATTTTGGGTAGCAATAGAGCTCTAAACATAACCCTTTTGGCAGGAATTCAAAACATTATAGGAGTAATAGATGAAGTTTTTTCGAAGTCAACTTTCATGTTAAACTCTTGAAATATGTAATCCCTAAACACATATTTTTTCTATATCTGAAGGCAAAGATGTCATGTTATGCCGAGGGTCTGGGTTCGATTTCCAGCCGGTGCCACCTAAAAACAGAAATGTTTTTCCCGAGGTACTGCCTCTTGTGAGGAACTGACAAATCCTCCAAGAGCGTACAAGTCATGAATAAGTGCTTCCCATCTAGCCGTTCGGACTCGGCAAACAATTGTAGGTCCCCTCCATTCCTGCCAACAACACGCACACAGGAATGGTTAAGAGTGGTAAGTCACTAGGCCCTGGTTCTCCACGAGCTGTTGCGCCACCTAATTTATTTATTTGTATGAAGGCATCGAAGTAAACTTCTTTTGTGCTAATAATTTAATTTATTTTGTGTTTCCACATTTTTGAATCACTTACAAAACAACCTCAATAATTTTCTCCCCATTTCTAAAGCTCTATATCTTTTGAACCATTTGCACTGTTCAAAGAATACAAATTCCAAATTCTTCCTAAAATAGGAAGTACATGTCATAAAATCGCTTCCAATTTCCGCATATATTTGTATTCCCATATCCCCCAAGTATATAATTATCTACTTAACACAGCATAATCATGTCAGGCTTACATTCCGAATTATATCTAACGCCCTTATCCTGACGATGCACACACTTCACTTTTGTTGGAAGTTAACAACTTTTACAAGAGTCAGCAAATACCCCCCACCCCTCCCGCATATATCCACTGAACTATATATTGCATTTAGCACGTGCACTCTATTACACCCCCATTTAATGATCATCCCGTGTTAATGCCACCTTTGACTGGGGGCGTGTAAACACCACCAATAGCAGCACCAAAGGCATTAAACCTGATTTATTGCACTTTTAAATGAAATTCGTGCTTGCAGCAATGTGTGCTGCAATTCTCTTTTAATAGTTTATATAGTGAGTGAGTGAGAGGTGTGACAACACGTTGCACAAGAATGGTGATGAGTTCATTCTTCCCAGAGACATATCCCTACGAGAATATATAGATTGCATCCTGAAAACACATGAACTCAATTTTCGAAATACCTGAGATGATTCTTCAAGCCCCTCTCATTCCCAATTGAGGAAACTCCACCCCAGAATATCGACTTTTCATATCAAAAGCCACTTTTTTATGAAAATTGTCAAAGTTTTCTTTTATATTATGAAGTCAAATGTGTACAAGCCCTCTTCTTCCAACTTCTTTCTGACAGTTGTTCTTGAACATTTAAAAATCAAAGTTAAACCAAGGAATCAGTTGGTATGGAAAGTTTCCATTTTCTTACAAAACTTCAAATTAAATACATATTCATGTGTGTAGGGGTGAGTGCGTAGAGGTTAGATATGCTAGAGGTAGATGCATCTGGTTCAGGTTCGAGGGAAGTTTCTATATTCAAAACGATAAAAAGGACATCTTCTTTTCTAACCTTGCATCCTTGAAGTTTTTATTTTTTTTTTTGCTCTGAAGAAAACTTTTCTTCCTTGTTCGTCGATATCTGTGAAGTTGGATGAAGAAAAAGTCACGGCAAAGAAGAAGGAATAGTCTTTTTCACGTGATGTTAAGGTAGGTATAGGTACTTACCCTTTTGGTTGACTTATATTTTTTTTCTCAATTTTTTTTTATGCAAAGTTGACAGAAAAAGAAATAAAGGTTAGCTGCAATTAAGGCAAATGCGATTTTTAGTACCTATATAGCTTTAAATCCCTAAGATCCTTAAGTAGGTATTAAGTATACAAAAATATTCCTTTCATATTTGCGGTCCTGTAGCCTCAGGGTAACTGATCCTAAATTGATTATGAAGTGCCATCGTAACAATCGATATAACATCTAGTTTTTTACAATTGGTTTATCTGTTTTTCCAACAACTTCTTTGAATACTCGATACAATGTGCAATTCTTTTTAGTGCCTTTGACATGAGCTGCGAATAGCGAATAGTGAATTGTGAATGGTCGTGAATTTTGACATTTCTTTCACATGAGTGGTCGCCAACAGACGTGAATTGTCAATCAAAATAAACCAAACAAATTTGAGGTTAAATTCGAGCGAATTTTTCATTCGCAGATTTGTGGAATGCATCCTGATATTGTGGACTGCGAAATAGTGTTTGACAATTCGCAGAAAATATCTTGTTGTTCGAGTAGAAAATATTAAAATGCTAAATTTAACAATTTAATCTAATTTAAGACGAAGTTTTCTTTTTAAAACTACTGTAGATAGGATCGTTTAATCAGTAATAACAGGAATTTGTTTATATGTACATATTTGAGCTTGGAATTGCCTAAACAAATTTATTTGCCATCGCAATTCGCGGCTCATGTGAAAGGCACTTCAGAAGCGAACTTTTAGTTAGTAAAAGCTGCAATATCCCCCTTTGAGTGCAAAGAGTGAAAATAAGGAACTTTTTTGGCTGTCAATAAACAAACCTGTGTAAAGAGCTTTCTAAATAGATTTTTGTTCGGCAGCTGTGCAGTATGTGCACTATTTCGGCCAAATTTTCTTTTCAAAAAATGTTTTGACAATACAGAATCCACTGTTTCAACAACATCGTTTAAGCACAGTACGCTGCTGAAGCGAAACGAAAAATTTCATACAAAAATTGACATAACGAAATCAGAAACGAAAAATTTCGTTGTGATTTTTATAATGTGGTACGCAGCTCGATGGTAAAATATCAATAAAACAGAAAATCGTAGTAGATTACTAGATCCAAGTCTCCACTTATTTTTCGTAATTGACCGTAACGTCATTTCAAACGACAATTGGACAGTTTGTTTTATTTTGCTGTTGGATTTTTTTGAAAATATAAATTGAAGAAAAAGAACTGAAGAACCACAATAATTTTGAGCCCTTTACACCTAACCGGATGGTACGAAAACAAAAACAAATAAAAATTCTCATCAAACGAGAAAAAAAAATTGACTTACAGCCCTATTATTGACACGATTCAAAACTAGTTTTAACGTAAAACTAGTTCTATAAGGGTTTCGAGTTTCAAGTTTTGAACAAATCGGTATTATTCAAACAAAAATTGACATCTAAAACTCGAAATCATAGAACTAGTTTTGGATAAAACTAGAAATTCGTAAAACCAGAAATATCTAGTTTTAAGGACTTCAAAACTAGATTTGAAGCCTTTTTCTATTATTCATCAGAAAATTTTATTGGAAAAGTCAACAAAAATAAATTAATTACGAAACGTCAACTAATAACTCAGCTTATTAAATAAAATTAACGATAGCGCGTAAAATAATATTCCGGCAGTTGGGTCTCAAGATCTATGTAGAAGATGAAGACGATTGGATTTTCAACGATTTTACTCATAGTGATAATGAAGATATAAAAAGCAGGCGCCCATACACATTGCGGAGTTCTGCAGAGGTCGATGAGTGGGACGATAGACGATTTGGCGTTTTATCAGCGCTTCAGAATGACAAAGCGCACTTTTCAACGTGTTGTTAATTTGGTGGAACCAAATACATATGTCAACCAAACAAGGACGGTATCAGCATATTGGTATTTAATTGGAAAGACTGCCTCCCGAAAAACAGATCTCGCTATGTTAACCCTGCGCAGATGGTAATGATTTTGATTCGGTTCCTAGCTTCGGGAAGCTTTGAACAAAATGTTGAAGTGCGAGTATCACAACCAACTGTAAGCAATTGTTTGCCTAAAGTTTGCGATGCGTTGTTGAAGTACGTTTCAACATTTATTCGAATGCCGCAGACTGAAACGGAACGAGAAACGGCCGCATTAGCATTTCATAAACTGGCTGGTTTTCCGGGCACTATTGGTGCTATAGACTACACGCACGTCAAAATATTGTCACCAGGAGGTTCACAGGTACCCAATTCTTTTTCACTTCTATACGTATAAAAGCTCGTCAGCTTTTGATTATAAGACAATTATTTTTTTCTTAACTGGCCGGATCGTTTCACAACCGGAAGGGATATTTTTGGTTAATGTTTATGGAACTTGAAACAAAACTAGTTTTACCTAAAACTAGTTTCATTTCTAGTTTTACAAATTCTCAATAATAGGGCTGTTAAGATTTTGAAATTTTTTTTTTAATTTATTTTGACATCTTTCTGATAAAACTCTCCATATTTTTTTTCGTAATCATTTCATTTCTGATTTTGCTCTCAAGTTGGAGACCGGAGAATATTTTTGTTTCACTACAAGCAGTGTACTATGTTTTAAGCGTAAATTAATCTATAAATATTTCATAGTACTGCTTACACTTAGTTTCTGGCAATATTTTGAGTGTATAAGAACTGTCAGTGTCAAAATAACATATTATTTAAAAAGAAACCCACCGATGGCCTACCCTTAGGTTAGGTTAGAAAGGGTGATGATACGGCGAGCCGCATCATCTCACTCGGATCTCAGTGGATCCATTGCGCTCCCCAGGGTGAAAGGTGGGTGGTGAAGAAGGATAGGGAGGGGTTTGAGGAGAAGTTTTAGTTGTGGGGGGGCCTCCCTGAACCATCCTGAGTTCTGAATGAATTTTAGGATGTTTTTTAGTGGCAATACAGAGATGTCGCCCAGTTCATCGAAGAAATATTCTCCTAGGGCTGATTTTCTGGTTCTAGCTAGGCTGGGGCATTCACATAAAAAGTGAAGGGAGCCCTCTTCCACCTCTTCATCATGACACCCTCTACATAAGTCCGATGAGCTGATGCCCATTCTTTTCGTGTTGGTTCCCTTAGAGTTGTGGCCCGTTAGGACGCCAACTATGAGTGATAATTGAGGCCTGTTTAACTTGAGTAGGTATTCAGTTTTTGCTTCGAAATATTTGGCCAAAGGTTCCTTGAAACCCGAAAGGTGTCGATATATGACCATCTGACATTTGCAGCTTCCAAGAAACCCTGGTGTATTCTACTTTTGTCTTGCTCTAGTGGCATGAGCACCGAGGCTTCAATTTGGCTCGGATCAAGAGATGATCCGCTTTTGGCCAGTTCATCTGCCATTTCATTTCCGCGAATATCCCTATGTCCTGGAACCCATTTTAGGGTAACTGTGTTCGTTGCGTTGAGTACTCTTAACTCATTTCGGCAACGATCGATCAGTTTTGACTTTATGGTGATTGAGGAAATGGCTTTAATTGCCGCCTGGCTATCTTTGAAAATGTCAATTATTGTTGACTAATAATGGCCTACCCTTAAGAAGCTGTAGCAAACTTTGAAGTTTATAACGTCATGCTTAAAATATTCTTCAGATAAATAATTCACTGATATTCTTAGCTTCCTTAATTGTATTCGTGTCTTTAATAAACTTTTTTGTTTTCATGTGCCAAAAAAGTCATTGCATGAAAATGCACCCTAACATCCAATAGAGTTATGGTCAAAAGGAAAAACACAAAATACCGAGACAAGAAAAGGAAGTGAATGGCGAAACATTATTGTGAAGTGCAGAAAAGTTAAAACAACCAACAGTACAAAAGAAAAAATAAACTTTTTATTTAAACTTTTGCAACATCTTTTATTGAACTTTTAAAATTGTATTAAGGATGTTTCTTTTGTTTGGACTTTAGAGACCCTTAAGTTTCTGATTTATTTCATTCGATATTATATTGGAACTCATTTTGAAGTGTATAAAGTCTCAGAAGTGTGATTGTAAGATAGAACACATACACACATCATATATTTATGTTAGGTAGGTACTTGAAAACAGAAAAAAGAAATATTTTTGTCTAAGAATATGGATTGTTTCATTGAGATTTATAAGGACTCAAGCTAGTCACATCAATGAGTAAAATAATACTCAGTACTATTATGAGATATTGAACTTTTATTAAGAAAAATAATTTCTAGTTTCATTGCCATGTGAAGTCATTAGAGCCGTCTATAGATATCTGACACAACAAGGACATCCTTTTTTCTTAGTTTCGGTAGGTGGTCCATACAAGGAGTTCTTTCATTTTATTTTATTATTTCTCCATAAAACTATTAAAATGAAAACTCTAAGTGCAATACACACACACAATACAAAAGCTTCTTCATTTTTATTGAGAAATCAATGGCCTTGTTGACGCGCATCCTTGCTCTTCTTCTTTTTTAATAAACTTCTTATCGTTGAGTGAAATCTTTGATTTATGAGAGTCGTTAAAAAGTTAATGTTATCATCTTGACTTTTCTGATTTATTGCCGGAGTGTGTGTACACTTTGTACAGGAAAAAGGATTTTAAACGATGAAGTGAACCAATGTTGTGTTGTTTGAAGGACGTTTTTTTTTTTATTTTCGTATAATGCAAAATCTGTCAAAATAATCCTTTCATTTTAAAAAAAAGCTACATAGTTAAATAAATATATTTATTATTGGGGATTTGCATAAAAATGAAAATATTAAACGCATGGTTGTGTGTCCCAGTTTGTATAGGCGTATTGTTGATTGTTTTTCTTATTGAATTTATAAAGTAATTTTTGCGAGGCTCAGTGTGCTTTAAAACTGATTGGGTGACTTTAAAGAGTTCTGTTAATTTACAAAGATCAACCTTAATAAAAGAACCAATTTCTTATAAATAAAATAAAATAAATCCTTCTACTCCAATTTGTAAAGGGTGATTTTTTAAGAGGTTTAGAACTTTAAAAAAAAAAAAAAAAAAAAAAATGAATGAAATATTTATTTGAATCGATAGTTTGAACCTTGCAATTTAATGTTTAAAGATAATTTCATGCAAATGTTGACCGCGGCTGCGTCCCTGGTAGCCCATCCGCTGAGTCCAATTTTGGCATACTCTTTCATACATATCGGCCGGTATCTCACGAATGAATGCATGGATGTTGGCTTCCAGTGCGTCAATCGAAGCGGGCTTGTCCCTATAGACATTAGCCTTGACATACCCTCACAAAAAATAATCTAAAGGTGTCAAATCGCACGATCTAGGCGGCCAATTGACCGGCCCGAAACGTGAAATTAACTGATCACCAAACTCGCCTCGCAATTGCGCCATTGTTTCGCGTGCTGTGTGGCACGTGGCACCGTCTTGTTGAAACCACATATCATGCAAGTCAAGAACTTCCATTTCGGGCAAAAAAAAGTTTGTTATCATCGCTCGGTAGCGTTCACCATTGACAGTAACGCTGCGATTCACATCATCTTTGAAGAAATATGGCCCAATAATGCCGCCGGCCCATAAACCGCACCAAACAGTGGCTTTTTCGGGATGCATTGGTAGCTGTTGCAATGCTTCTGGCTGATCTTCACTCCAAATGCGGCAATTATGCTTATTTACGTACCCATTCAACCAAAAATGAGCCTCATCGCTGAACACAATTTTTCGATAAAAAAGCGGATCCTCGGCCAGCTTTCCAAGAGCCCATTCACCAAAAATTCGGCGTTATGGTAGGTCGGCTGGCTTTAGTTCTTGCACCAGCTGTATCTTAAAAGGCTTTACGCCCAAATCCTTCCGCAAAATTTTCCACGTAGTGCTGTAACAAAGGCCTAACTGCTGGGAACGGCGCCGAATCGACATTTCGCGGTCTTCTGTCACACTAGCTGATACGGCCGCAATATTTTCTTCACTACGCACAGTACGTCAACGTGTTGGTGGTTTAATGTCCAACAAAGTAAATTTGGTGCGAAATTTGGTCACAATCTTCCGAATAGACTGCTCAGAAGGTCGAGAATGCCGACCATAAAATGGAAGCAGCGCGCGATGAACATTTCGAACCGAGCACGAATTTTGATAGTAAAATTCAATAATTTGCAAGCGTTGTTCATTTGTAAGACGATCCATGATTAAATTGCAAACCAAACTGAAGCTGTTTGACAGTGACACAAGGTACTAAACCCACGTCAGCTGTCAAAACCAGTGTTGCCAAAACCAAACTAGCTAAAAAATCACCCGTTATAAGCATCAGAGCGCAAAGCTATCCAGTGTATACCTACCTTTATTGAAATCGTATATTATTAGGTACAGTGGAAAGGGAAACTATCGTATTGACAAACTTTTGTAATTTCTCAATTTCAAATGCAACTAAAACTAATACAATTAAATATAAACTCCATCATCATGCATCCATACTTCGCATACAGCTCCATACTCATTTCACTCACGTCAACCTGCCACTGATGCCTAATCACAAGCACAACGTCACTTTGTCTAGCTTAACTTCCAAACAAAATAAAAATGTTTATTTTTCCCTTTTTTTTGTTTTGTAAATGTCTGATGCCTTTTATTCAAGTTCAAAAACACTGATATAACCAAAACTGACTGCCCATCAACATTTTTTCAAGTCTTCTTTTTTTTCTATCAAAATATAGTAAAAGTTTGGTTAGGGATAGTTACCAGCAATAAAGACTCAACAAAAAAGAAAGGAGTCGACATAACCATTATTTTGTCAAAGTTCGTATTTTCCACCCGCATTTGTTTACATATATCAACCTCATGCCCTTACTCGCATAGTTCAACATCAGGTTATAAATTTTCAACTTCACACAAAAAAAGAAGAAAACAAACATCCCCTCTTAAAATCACCCATCACATCACCATGGAAGGCTTCAAGAGATAATGGAGCATTTCATCCTCCCTGGTTTCCGGAGTTTTTTTTTTTTGGTTTTCCTAGTTAATACAATAGAAAAACCTTGATAAAAAAACAAAAAATTTATTTGTGATTCCGTACTTTTGGTCCTGAAATCGAATTCACCACTTCAGCCACATAAGTTATTTATACCTAAAAAAATTGTTGAATATCATATGTTTACATGTATGCGTCTATATTATATTCATCAAGTTCGTGTGGAGCTTGAATAAGGTACCTCCTTTGTAGTCTTTTCGGTATTGGGGTCGTTTGGGGTGGATTGTCCTTGTGAAAAGGACACAATAGTAGGTAAAATTGAACTAATTAAAAAAGAGTTCCAATCTGAAGAGTCCCCATAACCAAAACCAATGCATCTTTATATATATTTCGCAAATTTTGTGAAACGCAATCGAACAAGCAATTGAACTGTCAAAAGCAGAACAAAATGAACGTAACAAAGAGTGTGGGCCTCACACTTGTACCCTGTGGCACATCATCAGCAGTATGGTATAGTGCGCCGCACCGCACTTCAAAAATTTGAGATGTCCTTTCGAAATCACATTTGTTTCCCTAGGCACCCTTTTGCATCGTAGTTTAATTAAGGACGTTTTTTTTATTGTTGGTTGCTGAACATTCGTCGTGTCCTTTCCATCTTGCTTTTTTAGTTTATAGGCACTGATGGGACATGGATGTTGGACTTTATGGGACGTGCTGGAGAGTCGATTGAATATGGTGAGAGTACTTCCAATGTGGGTTTCGTTTGTGTTGCCATGGTTTAAGGATTCACATTATATTACAGTGCATCCTTTTGTTGTGTTTTGCACGGATTTTAATACACACAAAATATGTGGAGTTGGAGGCATTTTGATAGAGGATGCTAAAGTTCACTTCTTGTTGCTATTAATGAAACAGTTATAATTAGAAGCGTCTCGGTACCTACATACATATGTATGTTCTCTATCCTCATCCCATATAATTGTGCACGCACATACTTATCATTGCGGATGAAGTGCTTTCCAAAGGACGAATTTAGATTTAAGGGGACAATTGGACTGGGAATGGAAAGTTGGTAGTTAACACGGTGCCAATGCAAACCTATACGATAAATACAACAACAAACATTTGTGAATTTGATTTAGGCTCACAAAGTCTATGGTGGTTTATGTTTTGGGGCTGAGTATAGAGTAGACAGACAGACAGGACCTCAATTCAGCACACATCGGGAATATAATGTACGAGTGATGAGTTCATTAGTATTCATGGCTGGAATAATTCAGTTTTCATTCGTGAAGACCGACACCAATTTTCACAATGGAAATATTGCACATAAGGATGGTAGTTTAGAATGTATACCGATGGATGAGTATGGATCGTGTGTGTGCCGATGTGATGTGGCAACGCATTTAACAACAAATACCATATTAACTAAGATAAATCGAATGGAATTAACAGCAGATTTAGTTGGATAATTGTGAGTTTACTCAACTATAACACAGTGCGTTGCAGCGGTGGCGGTTTTATTTCATATGTGTACTTAGTTTTGAGAGGACACGGGATTTTGTTTGGAGGTTATGGTGGGTTATATACTCCTTATTATTCTCAAGTTTGTTAAATTTCATTGAAGTGTTAAGTACTGGAACATAACAGTTTCTTTATTTTATTAATATAAAAGCCAATGAATAGAGTGTGAGGCTATGATTCCTGAAGAAAATATACGTACACACATGTATTATAATCATTGATACCTATTTAATGAGCCAGTGTTTGGAATTCAAAATCTTCCCCCGAAAAAAGCCCCCATTCCATTCCAAGATTTAATTTCAATTCCACCTCATTATGAGTACCAGCCTTCATTTATAGTCACGGACACTCGATAAACCTTATCATCGATTCACTTTGCAAAAAGTTAATTTTTTTTTTCAAGCCCGTGGTTTCCCCTTTTTGCGTCAATTTCAAACCAAAATTTTGTCATAATTTATTCATACAATGCAATTTGGAAGTACGTCTTCACTAACTCCTTGCAATTATCCTGTTAATCACATCCTTCTTCGAAAAGGACTCCAATGCAAAAGGCACACAGTCTAAGGAAACGAAGGATATCCTTCGCTTTTAAACAAAAACAAAAAAGATATCACCTCATTAATTTGGCGAGAAAGTTCATTTAAATAGTAAAAATGGCTATTCTAGTTTTAAGATTTGGGGTTATCCCTTATTTCTTCGTATAAAACGACGATGACGATGGACGCTAAAGAATACGACTCATCGTCGTAGTTGTTGCCTGGAGTAAAAGATCCTTTTACATATACTTCTGCTGGTTTGTGAGAGGAAATTTATTGGAATGCAAACTTTTTAAATGAAATTTACTTTGCACATCCTTTTGCTGGTTAGCAGCAGCAAGTTGCTTTATGCGGGGGAGTGTAGGTATGATGACGAGCGTTCGAAATCTTTGTTTTTCAAGTCTTTTGCAGGTTTTGAGAAATACATACAAGACTTTTCCTAGTTTTTAGAGTAATTTCAGTATAATTTACATAAATTCGTTTTACTTTTTTATTTTGAGAAGTGAGGATTCAACTTTTTAGCTTTTGTGGTTGTTGATGGTGTTGGTTTTTTTTATTGAATTTTCTTCCGCGAAATCTTGTCCCCTCTGTGTTTTCTGGTTCTTCTTGATGAAACTTTATCCAGTGCAATTTTGAAATTTCACTTTTAAAACTGAAAAAAAAAGAAATTCTTTTCCTACGAGCGTAAGTGATATTCTTCTTTTTTTTTCCTTTGTTATTTTTCTTTGTATTTAAATCAAAAAGTCGCGTTGCGGGGACAAGTCCTTTGAGAAAATAATAAAAATTGTGCAGCAGAACCGTGAAGGCGCGTTGGTTATACAAATAATCGTGACATACATTTTTGATGTAATTATAGAAGAAAAGTTAGTAAGTGAGAATTAAAGTCTTTGGATTTTTCTTTGAAAAAAAAAGAGAAATTTAAGGTGGATTTTTTTAAGGACTGCTTTTAGACAGTATCGATTTTGAAGACTTTTATAAGATAAGAGTAAAATAGTCTTGAGCGATACGTAGTTGTTGCTTCCTTACAGAATATTAAATACCTAAAACCAGTGGGGGATCCACAAATGAGGTAGGAGACCTGAAGAAAAAACATATTTTTTTATTTTGAATGAGCTTTAAAGAAGTAAAACATTGCATTGAATTTTTTTATGAAATCATACAAACACTCATTGAAAATGGGGCTTATTTTTAGATGTATGTATGTACAGAACTTTTAAATCAAACAAAACGACAATCTTGTGCTCCGGAGGTATATACCTAGTCTAGTCATAAATACTGATATAACGAAAAATGAATGCCAAATTATAATGTGCTGGTATTTTTAAAAACTTTTTTGTATCATTTATTAGGGATTTCATTAGCTACATTTCATAGAAGAAATCACTCAAAATGGCAGCAATTTGGCTTACTGCACGACCTGAGACGCCCGGCTAATCGTCGATCGCAGCACGCACCTCATCCATTGGAAAATTGTTCACTGTACGAACAAGGGATTGCTTTACCGACTCAATATTTGGGTGTCGAGTAGAGCAGGCTATTCCCTCTAAAACGGACCACAGCTTGTAATCGAAAGGATTAAGGTCTGAACTTCCAGCTGGCCAATCTTCCGGTGATATGACGTCCGGAACATTTTTTTTGAGCCACCCTTGAGAGGTTTTAGACTTGTGAGCAGGAGCAAAATCTTGTTGGAATGTCCAATGCTTGTTTTTGAACATTGTTTGGTTGAGAGGCTGTACGACATCCTCCAAAACTGTTGTTTGATAAACTTTTGCCGAAGTTTTCACTCCCTTTTCACAAAAATGAAGGTTGGTAACTGCATGATGGCTCACTCCCCATCATATCATTACATTTGAGGGATGGTGGCCTTTTTCGACCTTTGGAATGAGTTCAGACGCTTCTCTTGATTTCCGAGCATAAGCTCGATCATTCTGTTTATTAAATAATTCTTCGGAGGGTGAAAATTTTTTCATTAGTGAACAGAATCTGTCGGTGAGCATTCTTCGCGTATCGTCTGAGCAGAGCTTTTGATTTTTGTTTACGTTTCTACTTCAATGCAACTGTAAGCAGGTCTCCGGTGTGTCTTTTGTAAGCACTGAGGCCCAGGTCTTCTTTAATGTTGCGAGACATGGATTTCTGAGAGATACTCATATCTCGCGACAAGATTTTCTGTTTCCTTAATGGTTTTCTTCTGATTCGAGCCTGCACGGCTTTGATGACTCGCGGAGTCCTCACAGTACGTGGACGGCCTGATCTTTTGCGGTCACTTACTCCACCAGTATTCTCGAATAATTTTATCGTACGATAAATAAAACAACGCCTGATTCCCAGCGGCTGCAAGATTCGAAAGATATCACCTTTTTCCATATTACATGTCAGCCCACTCCATGATTATTTATGACTGGAAACAAAAAAACTTTTACGCGGCAATGAAGTATAAATGTAACAGGTTAAATAACGGTAAACATAAAGAATGTGCAACAAATAGTTTATTATATATGGATGCGTTTAGACTTGTATCAGTATTTATGACTTGACTAGGTAGTATTGGGTTTTTCAATAAGAGCGCTACAAAACTTTTTTTAAATAAAACAAAAACGGTTTTGGATATCAATGAAATTCTTTATTCCTGTGAAAGAACGTTTGATGCCATTATGTATGGAACTCGATTTCTTTTGCATGGCCACCACGGGCACGCTTGCAGAAGCCCAGACGCTGAACCCAATTTTCGACGGTTTTCAAGCATCAATCGGCCGATCTGCTGCAATTTCACGTTCGATATTCGTACGAAGTTCTTCAATCGTCGCTGGCTTGTTGGCATAGACCATAGACTTGACGTAGCCCCACAGAAAATAGTCTAACGGCGTCAAATCGCACGACCGAGGCGGCCAAGCGACTGGACCATTTCGTGAGATAACACGTTCTCCAAACTTGGTTTTCAATATTGAACGGTAGCGATCCCCATTCACAGTAACGTGCCGGTCTTGATCATCACGGAAGAAGTACGGCCCATAAACAACACCAAACCGTAATTTTTTCGGGATGCAATGATGACTCTGGAGTACGTTTGTTTATTGACGAAGCCATTCAGCCAGAAATGAGCCTCATCGCTGAAGATGATTTTTCGATGAAAATCCGATTCATTTTCAAGTTGTTGCTCAGCCAAATTCACGAACATACGATGCTTTTGGTGGTTAAGCGGCTTCAATTCTTGCGTCAATTTAATCTTGTAAGGATGTAGGCCAAGATCTTTTCGCAACCTATTCGCCACAACGACGTCAAAGAGATGCCCAACGCTTGAGAACGACGTGTGAGAGACACATTTTGGATTTCTGCAACTGAAGCCTCAGCGGCAGCAATATTCTCCACACTACGGGCACTTCTTTGTCTCACTGGCACGGGAACATTTTGTACTGTGCCTGTGGATTCAAATTTGTCCACTAGACGCTCAATTATTGATCTGCTAGGACGGTTATGACGACCATCAATTGGACGTAGCGCTCTTAACGTTGAGGCCACTGACTCCGAATTTCGGTAATAAATTTTAATAATTTCGACTCGTTGTTGGCTCATATATCTTTCCATCATGAAATGGCAAACCTTACTGAAGTGAAATTTCAAAAGAGCGGCATGAAATATGGCGTCGTTCGTTTCAACGTCCCTGTTGAAAAACCCTTATAAGAGTTTCAAGCGGCTTTATACGACTGTAAGGTATTAAGGCCAAATACCGACATAATCTTGGCGAAGGTCTTTATTTTCCACTTAATAAAACAGTTCAATTAAAACAAAAATGTGTTTTGGTTAATAAATAATGAAAAACCATATTTTATTTTGTATCGAAACGGGCACTGTGGCGTATGTTGAACATGTTTGGTCTACGCATACTGTAAGCAATCACTTTTAATACAACAGCGGCAGGCTGCAGCTGGCTATAGACAAAGTCAATTTCAGCTAAGCTACAAATATTTAAGATGATTTTTGATTTACTGTGTTTATTTGCCACTTCTTTGAGACCAACTAAAAATTTGGTTTCGTATCAGCAACATACTAAACTAAAAGGCTTTCGTTAAAATTTTGTATAATTTTGTATCCTTAATTATATACCTATTTATTTCTACTTTTCCATCACTTTTCTGTGTTCGACTATTCATCACTTACATGACATCTACCTCATTCCTAACGATTACATGATTTTTATCGTTTTGTTACAGAATCTGGCGTCTGGCTCCAGGTATAAATTATTCAGTTTATATATCAGGAGCACTCACTGAGATGATGGAGCGAAGATTTTTGTTTTCCCTCAGAAATAAAAACTTAACAAATCTATTATTGTAACCTATCACAAAAATAAATTCTCTTCGGAGTCATTTTCGAACAATATTGCATTGAACAACCAAATTGTATCAAAAATATATTCTTTTATCGAAGACACATTCGAAATTATTCGGTTAGGAAGATGTGTGCTCATTTTCGGAACAAAATAAATGTGTTCAGGCTTTGTACATACAAATTTTTATATACAAAGGTTCAGGCAAAATAACATATTCTTATGCTTCATTTCAGTTTGTTTTTTCGTGCACTGTATATTCGCTTACAAAATATAATTGAATTTCCGGTTTCGAGAAAATCAAACAAACTCGAATTTCTTCTCTAGGCAATAACATTAAACTGGGTTCATTCCTCTAGGTTCTCATGTAGAGCTGAACAGATTGCGGTATGATGGAAAACCATTTTCGAACTATGGTGGGGTGGTTGTTCTGGGGTGGCATTTTGTATGGCAATAACGAACAAACGTTCTCGTTTGTGCGAACAATTTGCTTCATGTAACTGTAAAAACGAATGAGCGTTATTGGAGTTAGAATCTTTGTCTTTGTATATAAAAATCATAGTACTATCATGGTGGCTGTCGATAGTAGCGTCATCTTTTATACATTTGTTACGTGCTTCGGCGGAGACTTTTCATTTTTAGTGGAGATTTGAGAATGTGAGAAGCAAAAATAGAATAGAATGGGAAAGACGTATTCTAAATTTATGATAGTACGACTGAAGCAGGTATAATCTTTGTATATAAAAATCATAGTACTATCATGGCGGCTATTCAAATAGTAGAACAATAGGTCTATGACGGCGCCACTATCGACTGCATTTTTAGCGTTGGAGACTTGTAAACATAGAATCATAAAGAGTGGAAAATAAGTAGTCAGAACGAGAGGAAAGTATTATTTCGATTCTGGTAAGAAGTAAATGGGGTAAGAGAGAAAGTAAAATCAGCTGTTTATTAAATGTCAAATAAAAGAAAAAATCAAAGGAAGTAAGAAAATTATTTTCGTCTCCTCTTTAAAATGACTATTTTCTTGTTTTATATTGCTTTATTTATTTATTTATTTATATTGTTTTATAAGCAAAGAAAGTTTTATGAAGGGGGTGAAAGAGATACCTGCGTCAGCTGTTTGCGTCGGTGCCGTGGCAACGTTGTTAAAACTTTCAAAGATTTTGTTTTTTGTCCTTGGTCAATGCGAGAAGAAAAATATACATATAGATATAATCATAGGTGTATTTTATTTCGTTATTGAGGGTAGGTTTTGCTTTTGCAATATGCTTGTTAGACTTTGAGGATAGTCATATAACTTTTGGTAGGTATGTTTTTGTATTGAAATTTCCTTGAAAGATTTCGATGGAAGGCAAAATGTATATCTTTTGGTAGGAACACATTTGATATTAAGGTTGGTATTTTGTTTGGTAGATCTGTTTTGCGAGGATGGGTAGTTATAGGTACATAAATCTTTTTTGACCTACATACCCACATAATTGTATGAAAGTTTTATATTATACTTATGTACCTATAGTTAATTTTTTGCTAGATTGTTATTGATAGAAATGTACCTATCACTTTTGATTTCGAGGATAGGTTGGAATTAATAGGTGTGTATGTACCTATGTAGGTAGGTAGGTATATTTTAATTAAAGTTCTTATGTAAATTTGGGTGGTGTGTTTAGGTAAAGGTAAACGATCTCTTTCGGTAGGTAGGTAGCTATACATTTTAATAATCAATAGTTTCAATAGGGATTCAGGTGAAATGAAGGAAATTATATTTTGGTCACAATTTGTTTCATTTGACTTGAAGCCCGCTAGTTAAAGTTGTTAATGCAAAATTAGGGGGTAGATTAAGGTATAAAAAAGTTAGTAGGCAGATATTTTTTTGTGGTACGTATATACATATATACATATAGGTACTCACCTGAGAATAATAAGGTCGTATCTCAAAACAATTAAAAATCGATGTTTTACATCATTTAAAATATATACCTAGGTAGGTTTCAGCATTAAAATTAGAGCAGAAAAAGCCAGAAAATCAAGGGCGTAAGTAGGTATACCTATCTAGGAATTTAAATCATTTTTTAGTTCATGGTCGTAGGTAGGTATGCAGGAATGTCAATGAATTTTTTTTACTTATTAGGTAATCGGTTTTAGCTTGTTATTCGATGGGCTATACTTATTTTATATCAAAATAATTATTATAATAATAATTTCGACAAAAAAGTGGGCAGTGTTTTTTTGTGCAAACAATGTTTTTTTGCGCAAGCAAAATGCCAAAAAATAACCATTTTTTATTTCGGCATTTTGTCAATTTGTTTCTTTTCCCATTAAATTTTAGGATGCATGTACCTACCTAGGTATAAAAAATTGCAGTTGGTAGGTACCTTTTCTTAGCTTTTTCCTTTAGATCATTTAAGTCACAGAGATTTTGTCCAACACACGAATACAACTATGAACTAAAAGAAAAAAAAAAAAAAAAGAAAAAGTATGAGGCCTTAGGTGCCGGTTATAGCTATCATTGAAACTCATCATTAAATATTTTTATGAATGATCATAAATTATTTTTATGGACAAATAAACCTAAGGACTTTATTAGTATTTCTATTTAAACAAAATTTCAAATATGACTAACTTTCCTCATAAAGTGACTTTTAAGATTTCAATGATTATTGGTAAGGTTGTTCAATTATTGAAATAAATAAAGTCTTTTTTTGTGATCAGTTGGGCCTGTTTGAAATTTTTTTTTACTAGAAATATTAACTTAGTCTTGAGCTTTATCTGTCCATCAAAATAATAAAAGATTTTGCTTTCTCAATGTCTCAAAATCAATCATTAAAATTTTCAGTGATGAGTTTAAATGATAGCCTTAGGACAAAGAAAAAATTGAATGAGATGTTAAGCCTTTTTCACCTTTTTAAGACAGATGAGGCAAATTACTGAAAATTGAGCCTATTTTTTGCTGAAAAAAAGTAAGAATAAGAAATTAAATTTCTCAAAAAGTATTTAATTAATCAACTTGAATAAAAAAATCTTTTTATGAATACCTATGTATTATATATCATTTAAAAAGTATAAATTCGTAACGCTCCTGCATATCATTTTTCGAAGATCACCGCTTAAGCAAAATTCACTGGTAAATTTTTCCATAATCATTCTCAGAGTATTTTCAATTTATTTTTGCATGAAATTATCAAAAGTAAATTGTATAAAGTAATTAAAATCTCTATTTTCGACACAATATTTCTTTTTAACATTTTTGGCATAAAAATATAAAAAATTTGTTATGAAATATTTATTTCAATCACAACGTTTCATGATTTTTCCTTTTCAAGAAAACAATAAATCAAACGTATCCTCAATATGATTGATATGATTATGAATCAACTCCAATCAACTTAAGTTATAATAAGAAATACATAGAAAATCACAGAAATTCAAAGTAAAGGAACAGACCTATATACATTTTTCTTTGATTCTAAAACACATTACTTAAAAAAGTTTGAATTTTTTGTATTCTTTAAATCTTGCAAAGTTTTTTATGCCACTAGCGACAGATGCACCCTAACCCATTTTATGAAGCAAAAAGGATATAAATAATCAAAAAAGTAAAACTATACATTTTTTCACAAAAAAACAAAAAACATTCTTACTGCATGCACATTCAAAAATAAAGTTTCCCTTTTTCGAAGCTTCTATTTATTAAACAGCAACAGTTTTTAAAATATAATGCATGAAGTTAAAATGTTTGTTGTTTGCTAGCAACATAACATTAATATATACAAGAAAAGAATTTTGAAAAAAATTGACTTTTGGCCATATTTTTGGAAAATTGAACAGTGTGTTATTGCATTTCATTTCTCTCTCCTAATACACTGAGTATTCACAGTGTACTCGGTGTAGTTTGGTCTGAAGGACGTGAACGCTCGTTTTAAAAGAAGTGTACACTTTTCTGTGAGAGATAGCAAATACTGTACAGGTTTTGATAATCAATTAATGAATAGTGTATGAAAGATTCTAAAAATGATGGAATTTTTGACGGCCCCGTTGATATTTTAATACCTGTTCAAGTATTCTATCTAATTTTTTTTTATATCTATAAATCGAATTGATGTCTAAATGGCCACACAAAATTATTAAGATCTGACATATTTTCATAACTGAAAAAATTCTTCAAAGGGTCTAATTCTCAGTCCCCTGACGTATCCCCTGCTCGTTTTCGAAGGCAAACATTTTTACAGTTCTCTTATTTTTGTTCAAAAACCAAAATAAACTTTCAATTATTGACGTTAGATAATATATCTTTTTATGATATAAATAAATATTTAGTACCATTATTTTATATTACAAAAAAAAATCATTGAACTTTGCCCCTCGGATTTCTAATCAGTCCTCTGACCGATTGAAACAGTAAAAAATATCCTTAACTTTGAAAACTATCTACCTACTATATTAATATAGGCTTAGTAGAACCTTAGTTATATAATTTTTTTTACTTTTTTCTTACAATGCGTTGACATATTTTTAAGTGGTAAAAACTATGAAAATACTCAGTCCCCTGACCTTTAATTACTGATTTTATCTCTTGAGGCCCCAAAAATGCACACAAAATACTACTTTTCTTCTTAAAGGCCACTAATATATCAGACAATCATTGTCACTAAAAATCCTGGCTACCCACGGTTGAAAAAAAATAAAAACCAACATAAATATTCGCATACACCTACCCCTTTCCACTTTACACACTCTAAATCCTACAAACTTACAACTTTTGTTGTTTTGTTTTGCGTCCCTTTACTTTTCCTTCACATTCAAAAACGTAAACAAAATTAATAAGGAACCGAAAGCAAAATTGTTTAATTTCTTTATTCTGTGCTTTATTATTTCCTTCATTATATGAACATTTCCTTGCAAAAATGTATTATACCTGCTTCAGTCGTACTATCATAAATTTAGAATACGTCTTTCCCATTCTATTCTATTTTTGCTTCTCACATTCTCAAATCTCCACTAAAAATGAAAAGTCTCCGCCGAAGCACGTAACAAATGTATAAAAGATGACGCTACTATCGACAGCCACCATGATAGTACTATGATTTTTATATACAAAGTCAAAAAGTAATTAATTTACATATTGGGTCTTGGGAATAAAAAAAATCTAAAACTTACATTTCTAAGTACAAGCTGTGTTTTGTGTGAATAAAAAAAGCTTAATCTAGCAGGTAAAAGATGTGTTCTAGGAACAGTTATTTTAGAATAGCCAAAGCTTAATTCTTGTAGTTTTGCTTGTTTTTCCCGCTTAAGCTCCAGCTTGCGTGTTGTTTGATTAAAAATAGCTTAAGCTCGAATATTATATTAAAAGCTACAAGAATATCAAAATTTTTGGACCCCTAACTAGAAGGCTTTGACTAGCTCTTATTTTTTAGAATTCTCTTCAGTTGTAGTCCGTTCAAGGCCGTAATGTGGCTAGGAATAAAGATATATGGTATAATTACAATTAAAATGTTATTATTTTTTTCTTATACCTACCGAATATCTGGGGGTAATAAACGAAACGAAACGAAAGCGAAGGTTCGTTTTTTAAAAAAGCAAAAGGGAAAGTTTTATTTAATTTATTTGGTTTGCTTAAGCACAGACAAGAATAATATATATATATATATATATAGACAAGAAAAATATATATTTCTCTTGTCTGTGGCTCAAGTTTGAAAGCCTATGTTTGGTGTTGCATACTTTTAAGTGCTTGTGAATTTGGTTAGGAATGTGATGAATGCCAATGGTAAATAGTCGAAAATAGAAAAATGAGGGAAAAGTTTAAATAAATATACAGCCCTATTACGGTGGTCAATTATCAATACGCTAGTTGACAGTTTTCAATGAAATTGATGAATTGGTATTATCGTTGTCAGCAATCAAAATTTTTGATAAACTGTGAACGCTCTTCAGAAATTAGATCTATTGTGAATGATTTAAATTGACAGTCTTGGTATTATGGTTGTCAAAATTCTTGTTGATTATAAAATTTTCAGTCAGTCACAAATTCCTTGTTGGTAAAGTCATTTACGGATCGCGAAAGCCAAAAGCATGTCTACTATAGAACTATTTTTCACCCTTGGCGAAGTCTGGGCTCTCTTCCATCATTAATTTATTACAAATTACTTACATTTTTAATCCAAATCAACCAAAATAAAGTAAGTGACACGAAAGAAGGCAGTCCGTTGGAAAATTATTTATGAAATTTAAACGTCAAACGTCAATAGGCACTATTGACAATAGATTTTTGATCTTTGTTCACAATGGATCAAAAAATGATCAACTCGCGTTCATAATACCAATATATCAATTAATTGACAAAACATTTCAATTATCAATTAATTGATCTTTGACAACCGTAATAAGGCTGATAGATTTAATTTAGAATACAAAATTATTTTAAACTTGAAAGAGAACCTTTACAATTGATTTAGGAAAATATAAGTACCATTTTTAGCCTTACAAATAAAGTCATCTCGATTCAAAACAAAATGATCATATATCATATCGTCCCCTGATTGCAAGAACTAGGTAACTCAATTTTAAAATGTGTGCAGATAGCAAGGTTCATAGATACATAACTGGTAGAGAACGATTGAAATTTTAATTTTTATGTTTCTCACACTTCATTAATATCTCATATTTCATTATAGTAGAAAAAAATTGGACGATTATATACCGCTTTCGTCGAGATATTGTAAAAATTGAGAATTGAGCTACCTAGTTCTTGCAATCAGCAGGGGCGATATATATGGTGGCTTTTCATAAATGTTAAAATCTAAAATGTTGTCAAAAGTGAGACACACATCTTAGGTCGTCTCGAAAAATAAAAGTATGAATTAAATAAACAAAAAAAAAAAATTATTGTAATTTGTGAGGAAATCATAATTTAGTCAAATAACACTTATCTTAACATCGATTTATTTCAATGTCTATTGGTAGAAAGAAAAAGTGTGCATATAACGAATAACTAGCTTGCAGTTTTGAACAGTTGTTGTCATAGGTCAAGCTCTCTGTAGTTAGTCCCTTAGAAGATAGAGAGTGATGAAGTTTCCAAAAACCACTCAGGATTATGTGTTTACCCCAGTGGTTTTTGGAAACTTCATTGGTTATTGGTTGAAATTCTCAAAGCCTATTATTGATATGAAATACAAAAGTATCCAAATGACTTGACTTTTTATGTATGTGTCGATTCTTTATGTACATATTATTTTATATTATTATTTGAGATTAAATCTTGGTGACTATTTGCGACCGTGTGTGCAGTTGGTATGGGCGTAATCCATTGTTTTTTGCAACAGTGATACTTTTATGTGTTATTGTTACATTAATGAATCAGAAGTCACAGTCAACATTCTAACTTTGTATATAAAAACTTTGTATATAAAAATCATAGTACTATCATGGTGGCTGTCGATAGTAGCGTCATCTTTTATACATTTGTTACGTGCTTCGGCGGAGACTTTTCATTTTTAGTGGAGATTTGAGAATGTGAGAAGCAAAAATAGAATAGAATGGGAAAGACGTATTCTAAATTTATGATAGTACGACTGAAGCAGGTATAATACATTTTTGCAAGGAAATGTTCATATAATGAAGGAAATAATAAAGCACAGAATAAAGAAATTAAACAATTTTGCTTTCGGTTCCTTATTAATTTTGTTTACGTTTTTGAATGTGAAGGAAAAGTAAAGGGACGCAAAACAAAACAACAAAAGTTGTAAGTTTGTAGGATTTAGAGTGTGTAAAGTGGAAAGGGGTAGGTGTATGCGAATATTTATGTTGGTTTTTATTTTTTTTCAACCGTGGGTAGCCAGGATTTTTAGTGACAATGATTGTCTGATATATTAGTGGCCTTTAAGAAGAAAAGTAGTATTTTGTGTGCATTTTTGGGGCCTCAAGAGATAAAATCAGTAATTAAAGGTCAGGGGACTGAGTATTTTCATAGTTTTTACCACTTAAAAATATGTCAACGCATTGTAAGAAAAAAGTAAAAAAAATTATATAACTAAGGTTCTACTAAGCCTATATTAATATAGTAGGTAGATAGTTTTCAAAGTTAAGGATATTTTTTACTGTTTCAATCGGTCAGAGGACTGATTAGAAATCCGAGGGGCAAAGTTCAATGATTTTTTTTTGTAATATAAAATAATGGTACTAAATATTTATTTATATCATAAAAAGATATATTATCTAACGTCAATAATTGAAAGTTTATTTTGGTTTTTGAACAAAAATAAGAGAACTGTAAAAATGTTTGCCTTCGAAAACGAGCAGGGGATACGTCAGGGGACTGAGAATTAGACCCTTTGAAGAATTTTTTCAGTTATGAAAATATGTCAGATCTTAATAATTTTGTGTGGCCATTTAGACATCAATTCGATTTATAGATATAAAAAAAAATTAGATAGAATACTTGAACAGGTATTAAAATATCAACGGGGCCGTCAAAAATTCCATCATTTTTAGAATCTTTCATACACTATTCATTAATTGATTATCAAAACCTGTACAGTATTTGCTATCTCTCACAGAAAAGTGTACACTTCTTTTAAAACGAGCGTTCACGTCCTTCAGACCAAACTACACCGAGTACACTGTGAATACTCAGTGTATTAGGAGAGAGAAATGAAATGCAATAACACACTGTTCAATTTTCCAAAAATATGGCCAAAAGTCAATTTTTTTCAAAATTCTTTTCTTGTATATATTAATGTTATGTTGCTAGCAAACAACAAACATTTTAACTTCATGCATTATATTTTAAAAACTGTTGCTGTTTAATAAATAGAAGCTTCGAAAAAGGGAAACTTTATTTTTGAATGTGCATGCAGTAAGAATGTTTTTTGTTTTTTTGTGAAAAAATGTATAGTTTTACTTTTTTGATTATTTATATCCTTTTTGCTTCATAAAATGGGTTAGGGTGCATCTGTCGCTAGTGGCATAAAAAACTTTGCAAGATTTAAAGAATACAAAAAATTCAAACTTTTTTAAGTAATGTGTTTTAGAATCAAAGAAAAATGTATATAGGTCTGTTCCTTTACTTTGAATTTCTGTGATTTTCTATGTATTTCTTATTATAACTTAAGTTGATTGGAGTTGATTCATAATCATATCAATCATATTGAGGATACGTTTGATTTATTGTTTTCTTGAAAAGGAAAAATCATGAAACGTTGTGATTGAAATAAATATTTCATAACAAATTTTTTATATTTTTATGCCAAAAATGTTAAAAAGAAATATTGTGTCGAAAATAGAGATTTTAATTACTTTATACAATTTACTTTTGATAATTTCATGCAAAAATAAATTGAAAATACTCTGAGAATGATTATGGAAAAATTTACCAGTGAATTTTGCTTAAGCGGTGATCTTCGAAAAATGATATGCAGGAGCGTTACGAATTTATACTTTTTAAATGATATATAATACATAGGTATTCATAAAAAGATTTTTTTATTCAAGTTGATTAATTAAATACTTTTTGAGAAATTTAATTTCTTATTCTTACTTTTTTTCAGCAAAAAATAGGCTCAATTTTCAGTAATTTGCCTCATCTGTCTTAAAAAGGTGAAAAAGGCTTAACATCTCATTCAATTTTTTCTTTGTCCTAAGGCACCAGTTATAGCTATCATTTAAACTCATCACTGAAAATTTTAATGATTGATTTTGAGACATTGAGAAAGCAAAATCTTTTATTATTTTGATGGACAGATAAAGCTCAAGACTAAGTTAATATTTCTAGTAAAAAAAAATTTCAAACAGGCCCAACTGATCACAAAAAAAGACTTTATTTATTTCAATAATTGAACAACCTTACCAATAATCATTGAAATCTTAAAAGTCACTTTATGAGGAAAGTTAGTCATATTTGAAATTTTGTTTAAATAGAAATACTAATAAAGTCCTTAGGTTTATTTGTCCATAAAAATAATTTATGATCATTCATAAAAATATTTAATGATGAGTTTCAATGATAGCTATAACCGGCACCTAAGGCCTCATACTTTTTCTTTTTTTTTTTTTTTTTCTTTTAGTTCATAGTTGTATTCGTGTGTTGGACAAAATCTCTGTGACTTAAATGATCTAAAGGAAAAAGCTAAGAAAAGGTACCTACCAACTGCAATTTTTTATACCTAGGTAGGTACATGCATCCTAAAATTTAATGGGAAAAGAAACAAATTGACAAAATGCCGAAATAAAAAATGGTTATTTTTTGGCATTTTGCTTGCGCAAAAAAACATTGTTTGCACAAAAAAACACTGCCCACTTTTTTGTCGAAATTATTATTATAATAATTATTTTGATATAAAATAAGTATAGCCCATCGAATAACAAGCTAAAACCGATTACCTAATAAGTAAAAAAAATTCATTGACATTCCTGCATACCTACCTACGACCATGAACTAAAAAATGATTTAAATTCCTAGATAGGTATACCTACTTACGCCCTTGATTTTCTGGCTTTTTCTGCTCTAATTTTAATGCTGAAACCTACCTAGGTATATATTTTAAATGATGTAAAACATCGATTTTTAATTGTTTTGAGATACGACCTTATTATTCTCAGGTGAGTACCTATATGTATATATGTATATACGTACCACAAAAAAATATCTGCCTACTAACTTTTTTATACCTTAATCTACCCCCTAATTTTGCATTAACAACTTTAACTAGCGGGCTTCAAGTCAAATGAAACAAATTGTGACCAAAATATAATTTCCTTCATTTCACCTGAATCCCTATTGAAACTATTGATTATTAAAATGTATAGCTACCTACCTACCGAAAGAGATCGTTTACCTTTACCTAAACACACCACCCAAATTTACATAAGAACTTTAATTAAAATATACCTACCTACCTACATAGGTACATACACACCTATTAATTCCAACCTATCCTCGAAATCAAAAGTGATAGGTACATTTCTATCAATAACAATCTAGCAAAAAATTAACTATAGGTACATAAGTATAATATAAAACTTTCATACAATTATGTGGGTATGTAGGTCAAAAAAGATTTATGTACCTATAACTACCCATCCTCGCAAAACAGATCTACCAAACAAAATACCAACCTTAATATCAAATGTGTTCCTACCAAAAGATATACATTTTGCCTTCCATCGAAATCTTTCAAGGAAATTTCAATACAAAAACATACCTACCAAAAGTTATATGACTATCCTCAAAGTCTAACAAGCATATTGCAAAAGCAAAACCTACCCTCAATAACGAAATAAAATACACCTATGATTATATCTATATGTATATTTTTCTTCTCGCATTGACCAAGGACAAAAAACAAAATCTTTGAAAGTTTTAACAACGTTGCCACGGCACCGACGCAAACAGCTGACGCAGGTATCTCTTTCACCCCCTTCATAAAACTTTCTTTGCTTATAAAACAATATAAATAAATAAATAAATAAAGCAATATAAAACAAGAAAATAGTCATTTTAAAGAGGAGACGAAAATAATTTTCTTACTTCCTTTGATTTTTTCTTTTATTTGACATTTAATAAACAGCTGATTTTACTTTCTCTCTTACCCCATTTACTTCTTACCAGAATCGAAATAATACTTTCCTCTCGTTCTGACTACTTATTTTCCACTCTTTATGATTCTATGTTTACAAGTCTCCAACGCTAAAAATGCAGTCGATAGTGGCGCCGTCATAGACCTATTGTTCTACTATTTGAATAGCCGCCATGATAGTACTATGATTTTTATATACAAAGTTTTTGATCAACCCAGCTGAAAGTAGCTCTTTAATTCTTTTCTTATAGAACTCTACGTTCTTTTTTATCAATGAAATATAAAGAAAAATTTCGATGCGTATTTTTTGTAGTTTATGCTTGGATCTAAGTTTTCGAAAAAAAAAACCATAAATTATTTCGTTTTGAAAATCGATCGACATTTATTTCCAATAAAATTAGGTAAATACATTTTTGAAATAAGAACAATTTCAGGCGTTAAATTTTTCTGTATGAAAACGCCACCTTACTTAACTACATTTAACTCGATTAAGAAGAGGTTAAGAATACAAATAGTTTAAGCCTCCAACCACCTAAAAAACATTTCTTGACAAAGAATATATTTCTAATGTCCATTTATTCGAAATGATGCACAACATCCTGTTCGGGTTTTATCTTCTTTCAAATTTGAATGGGGAGGAAGGTATAGACTAAAAACTACGTTTATAATAATATATTGGATTAAAAATAAGTTCTCTCATTATTTATGATGCTACTCTCTCGTGTTTTAGTTGCGTTGTGCAGCAGACATAAGATCCAAAGCAAGGGGAATACTGCCATTAACAGATTCCAAAAGTTGAGTCAATACGGCACCTTCATTGCTGAAGCCCATTGCCATCATTCCATGAACTGCGTTATTGATGCGTGGATCTAGTAAAAAGAGGAAAGACAAATTGAAACAAAGATCTTATTTAAATGACATTAAATGTATAATATTACCTGCGTGGAAGACCGCAACGGCACGTCTTTCAGTGGATTCAGGAATTGTGACAGGATTTGGAGTAGAAGTTGGAGCTTGAGTTGCAGCAGGAGCTGAAGGAGAAGCTGGGGCAGGTGCTGGATCAGAATTTGGAGCAGGGGCAGAGACTTGTGGAGGAGTTACAGAAGCAGCTGGGGAAGGCATATCAAATGAAACTGACTTCATTTCATTTTCAATGTGGGTTTGGAGTTGTTGACTCAATTTAGCAAAATCAATTGGTGCAGCTGGAGCAACTGTTGATGCAGCAGCAGCAGCAGTAGTAGCAGTCGAAACCGATGGCCCATCCGAAATAGATACATTGTTACTATCAATCATTAGCCAATCGTTCTCTTCGCTTTGTGAATTACGTGAGCGTGGTTTAGCAGGCTCGGCGGTTATAATAGCTTTTTGGGGAGCAACAATTTCAGCTTCCATTGGAGTGACCAATCCCGATCCAGCATTTGAAGATTGATTTGAACTGCCAGGCTTGTTAGGAGTTTCAGCTGCAGTTGGTGGTGGTGTTTTTCCAGCTCCATTTTCTCCAGTCATATCAATGTCGATTGTTACAACTGATTCAGGAGTCGAAGAAGAACGACTTGTCCCCTCGGTTACAACTGGATCCAAAATCTTGCCGAACATTTCACTAAAATTGTTTAAAATCTGAATGCCAGCCTTCATGAATTGCGGATCAATGAGGTTTTCAAATGATGCTGAAACGGGAATGCCTTCAGTTGGAGAAGTTTGAGCCCCTGCGGTTGAAGTTGACGTGTGATCGGGAGATGTATTTGTTTCTTTTGAAATGCTGCTGCAAGCAGCTACGGACGCAGAAGCGGCTGCTGTTGCCGCAGCCGCAGCTGTTGCGGCTTCTTTTGCAGCAGCTTCTGCTGCTACCTTAACAGATGTTATAACATGTTCAATAGGCGATCCTGGCTGTGGAGGAGCACTTGCCTGTTCCGGGGCTTGCTTCCTTGGAGTTTCTGAATTTGCTTGAGCAGCAACTCCACCTTCAGCTAAATCTTGCATCATGTCATAAAAGTTAGACAAGAGTCCAGCGCCTCCCGAGCATTGTTTACGATGATGACGATGGTGGCGAGACTTTCCTTCCCCAGCTGATGCCTCAGCACCTAATGCAGCTGCATTTGCTGCAGCAGCAGCACGAGCTGCATGCTTTTGTTGACGACGAGCGGTTTTGCCGAAAATACTTGGTATCGGGCAAACAGTTTCCAATCTTGGTGAATTGGAAGTGGGAATGCGCAGCATCAAATGATCAGGATGCTTCATTCCAGCTTCGCATTTCATGCACAAATCAAAGTTGGGACACTGCAAACACTTGTAACGGAATCCTCGAATGGGAGCCTTCAAACAAATATCACACTCAACGGTCGGATGGACGTTTAAAGATGATTCATCATTTACTGTTGGCGAACTTGTCGATTGGGGTTCTTGTCGTGGAACTTCTTTACGTGGAGCAACAGCTTCGAAGTACATTTTTGGAGTCTTAAGTGAGCCACTTCGCTTAATAAAGAATTCAAAATCAATGTCATTGATAATGTCAATGATATCTTGTTCTTCATCTAGAATTTAAAAAAAAAAGGAAAAATTAACAATAGCAATTAATTAAAATTAAAAAAAAAAAATGATCGTGTTTTGTATTTCAGTTCAGTGTTAAAGTTAATGATTAAAAAGATTTGACCTCAGGACAAAACAAAACTTCTGGATTTCGATTCTGTGTTTATTGAAAGTCATTAAGATTTCTATTCAAATAGGCCTATTGGATGTCGATTTTTCTTCAGCCTATTTCTTATTCCACTACGTAATGGCCATCTACACGAAATTTTATTCAAATTATGTCCAGTCATTCTGGCGTAATCGAGGGACAAAAATCCAAGCAAACCTACTTTCATATTTATAATATTAGTATGATTTGATTAAAATATAAATTGTTGTATTTTCAGTATTTAATACTTAATTCTTTATGTTAAAAAAATGCAAATGAACATTTAATTATATATTTTTTTTTGTTTTTTTTTATTATTCGTGATGACTCATTGAGGAAGTAAAGTGTTGAAGAGATGAACTTTGCCTTGTTTATTTAGATAAAAAATGCTAAACCAGATAGAAATTAGTATGTTCGTTTAACAGAAGCATATTTTTGGAAATCCAGTAATTGAAATTTTGATTGTGAAATTAAGAAAATAATTGTCTATTTATTGACTTTCATGTAGAAGAGTATGTTTTTGACGTTTTCCTGTTTCTGATAACATTTCTTTCCGAAATCTTCAGTGTCATAGCTTCAATCTGTCTTGAACAGGTTTTATAATGGAAAGCAACATAATTTTATAATATAAAAATTAAAAACACGAGATTGAGAGAAACCCCAGAAAGTTCAATTTATATAATATGTACAGTGGCTCTCATCTTATTTGATGCTACATTGACCGTTGAAATTACGTAGCCACGTAAATTAAAAATAAAGAACTATATAACCAAAAATTTTTAAGCAGATTTAAAAATACATAAATGTTCGAGGAATGCAGCTGCCTACGGTGAAAAATGGGGTTCACAAGAACATAGCTATCATTTTTTGTCAATGGATTCATACGAGTAGTTTGAGTTCTAATCAGCGTTAATCAGCCGATTTTGGTTGACAAACGCCATAAAACCTATGAACTAAATTTTTATTTTTTTACATGTTTGAACAAAAGGCCTGCCAAACCGTTAAGATAAAAACTTTTTTTCCTTTTGAATTGTGAAATCATTTAAGTATCGGTTATGGACTGCACCTCACCTCATGGAGCAATTTTGAGCCCCTATTTGAATTTTGCGCATCAAAGAATTCAAAACAAAGCTATGGTAGCAGGACGGTACATTTTCGTCGGCCTGTATATTGTGTAATTACACAAGTTCGACTCACTGTATGAAATTGACACCTTCAAATGTATAGATTCCTACTTAAGTTGTTTATTTATTTATACAAAAGCCGTAGATATTCGGCAACAGCTAATGAATATGAATTTAAATTTTAAAATATACCTACATCTGTTTTTCGTTTTTCTATTCTGTTTTCCATTTTTCTATTTTGTATTTTAGGTTTTTATATTTCGTTCTCAATCTGACTCATTAGTGAAGCTAATATAAACGATGGACTTTGCTTTTATATACAAAAACACAGTCTCACCAAGAAATGAATATTTTTTTGTTGACTAGGTAGGTACACTTATACCATGAATAGGTACATTCTAGAATTATTATTGCGAAATCAAGAAAACAAACTTGTACATAAATGCTTAAGCAATTTATATTTAAAATGAAAATAAAATACATTTCATGTATTTTTTTGTTTGTCAACGTTTAGTCGATTTCACGTTTTTGAAACAATTTCGATAAAGAATGTGCAACTGCTGTGTCCTAGTCCATACATTTATTACCAAATAAAGTAGGTATTGTGATATCCGGCAACATTGCAATGGCAATTGTTTTCATTTTTTTTTTTCTTCAAGTGAATGAAAACAACAACACATCGCTCCAATTCATTACGCAGTTAAGAAAAAAAATAAACATGGCCGCTCACACAGTTACACTTCTTTATATCAGCTGATATTAAAGAAAGAAGCAAAATATTGCATTTCCTACCAATTTTCGCTCATGATAAGATAAAATAAAAACAAATTGAAAATAACAAAAAATTCCAACAATCAATTATCAATTTCTTATCGTTTTTTTTTTTCACTGACTCATATTTTTGTTTGTCCTATGAAGCTTTTCAATCGATTTTACAGAAAAAAAGAGAAGGTACATTTTCACTTACCAATCCAATATTTGCGAAATGTTGCGTCGGTTAATGCATTCCGTTCAATTTGTCCAAGACGCTCCAAAACATGGGATTCCACTTGCCACATTTGCTTAATTCCTTGGGCATAAAGAACAGTTTGTTTATTGCCAGTTTTGAATACAATCTTCAAAGTAGTCATCTTGTTTTTTTTTTTCTTTTTGTTGGTTCTGTTAACTTAGTTTTTCAATACAATTTTTTTATCACTTGGTTATAAAATTTTATCAGAAAAAACTTCTTGTTTTCGTTTGGGGCACTTGCAACACAATGAATAAAGTTTTCTTTTCAGGTTTGATTTTTATATGAAAAATTTTAATTAAGCTGAGCTATATTTTGATCGGGAACCTTCTAGTAGTCTGCTTCAAAATTTGCAAATCACTGAGAATGGATTCGTAACTTGTTTTAGTTTTGTTAAAATTGTGATGAAATTGGAGTTTAAACTTGAGGTTTCTTGATTCTCTACGAATTAACTTGGATGAATCGGGGAAACACACAAATCAAGAACAAAAAGTCAAAAATTGACATTAGGGTGCGTTCCGAATAAATGAGTCTTTGACAGTTTGTTGTGATTTGCAGTTGCCCATAGGTGGCGTTGTCAAAAAATTCAAACTTAGGGGAAAATGGGTCATACTAGGGTACCTGTTTGTAAATAGCCTCCAAGACGCCAGAGTGAAAACTAATTTTTGGATAATTGAAATAGACGCAGGATCCCACTTTGTTTTTGTAATTACGTTTTAAAAATTGATCCGGATCGGATTATGTGGATTATAAAATGCGCTATTATATTTATTTATTTTTCATGCAAAGCTAGTCTCTTTTCATTTTTTTTGTCAAAAACGACTGGTCTTTCGAGATCTTCTCTGTCTCTATTCCACGATGACTACAACTGATTTCACCTTCGCACTCATTTAATTTCGAAAAAAAAGTCATGACTTAATAGATGTCGCGTAATAGGGCACTAAGATCTTGAGAAACCAGTCATTTTTGAGGCCAATATCAACATTTTTCTTAGTCTACAGAACCAGTGTGCGAATAAAACATGAACACGTAACTATAGCCCAAATTTTGTTTTATTTGGTTTAATTTTTTGGGCTATTCACGTCAACTTGCATAACATGCCGGCTCCACTAGACATTAGTTATGCTCGGACTATGAACCTGTCGAGAAAAAAACCAATGAAGGCAGAAAAATCAATGTCTTGTCGACGACATGTCGAAGAAAACCAACTTTTGAACACAATATGAACGCTGTTCAAAGCTTGGCCATGAGATTTGAATATTTCACGTGCGTGTAAGTTTTTTGAATGATTTTCGTTGTATTTGGAGGTAAATATTGCTGCCAATGTTGTTATTTATTAACGTGACCTTTGTTTCTATAATTTGAGTTGAATATTGTTGCAAAGATAGAAGTAGTGGTAAGAGAAAAATGAAACCACATGACATAACTTGCCCAGCGAGAAAAAATCTGTTGTTTGTTGATTGGATTGTGGTTGTGATGTTGGGCATCTGTATGTCATGTGGAGTCGGGGTGTAACAACTATTTTTAGGAATTTATTCAGAATACATAGTGAACGACTTTTAAAGGCTCTCTCAAACCAACGCAAATCCCTCCGCATTCGCGTTGGCTTGGGAGAGCCTTTAAGGCTAAGCAATAAGAAAAATACGTCGTCATTCCGCATTTCCGTTGGTTTGGGAGAGCCTTTAAAGGCAATGCGTGAGCAATTTTTTTTTACCCCGAGACCCCACGTGCAAGTACTGGCAAACAAGTTGGCTGCATACACTGCCTGTCAAATACGTAATTTGTACTCCACTTGCCTTTCACTTGCTTCCCACTTGCATTCCATTTCCTTGTCTCCCAATCCCAACTTGCTTCTTAACTGCTTCACAACTGGCTTCAAAAATTTCATGCCAGTCGATGAGCAAGTTGCACGGGTTTGCTTGTGTTACTGAAAAAATGTGTATGTATTGCAACTTGCTTGCCAGTACTTGCCCGTGTGGCGTCGGGGCTACTTAGCGTGAATAAGTTCCGTTTACACACTTACGGTCTTATTTATTAGATTTTTAAGACGGTTGACTAGTAAGAGAGTTTTTTTAAAAGTCCTTTGTAATTGGAAATATGCCTTATTTAATGAAATAAAATTTCAAGCTAGACAAATCTTAGACAACCGATGCCGTTGCCCAAGTTAGACGACCTTAGGACAACAGTAAACAAAGTTTATTAATAACTTTTTGGAGTTGGGTGGTTGTCTAAAGTTAGACAAAGTTTATAAATACGACTGTTAGTGCCCTATTACACGACAACTTATGAGTCACGACTTTTTTCGAAATTGAATGAGTGCCAAGGTGAGATCAAATGTTTTTTCTCGTTCGCACTCATTGAATTTCAAAAAAAAGTCATGACTCTTAAGTTTTCGTGTAATAGGGCACTTATCAGTTCTGTTGGTCAGGCGAAGAAAATCCACTACTCGCAAAAAGTATATGTTTTTTATTTTGAGCCTTTTTCCCCCACGAAATGTGTTAATTTTTTTTGCTTAGCACTTTTTCCACTAATTTGCTATAGTTAAGGCTCCCCCAAACCAACGCGAATGCGGGGCGATTTGCGGCGAATCATTCACAATAGTAAAAAATATGACAAATACACAACGCTAAACAACAACAAAAATTCGTCGTCGCTGTGGATTCGCGTTGGTTTGGGAGAGCCCTTATTCGAGTTTTTTGTCGCGAATGACGGCTCAAGAAAGAAATTGTGAACAAACCGAGAGTTTGTCACTATAGCGTGCTACACATTAAGCTAAGTATACAGTTCCTAGACGAAAAAAAACTGCAGGTATTTCTTATGGGAGCGATTTTTGCGAAAAAAAATTTTTTGACGTTTTAATTTTTTTTATCGAACTGTGAACTAGCCCAAAGAAAATTTTATTTTCACGACGATCTTTTTTTTCGTGTGAAACAATGCCACTCGCATTCTTTTGCGAAAAACATTGAGTTTGACATTTGTATTTGCAAAGAACAGTCTCATTCAGACTTTTTTTTACAAACTGTTAACTGGCGATGAATAAAAAAAATGTTTACACTATGGTTATTTTTTATTTGCCGATATTTGTTCTCACCGTCAAGTTTGTTTTTATTCAAAGGAACTGTACACTAAGCTTTAGCAAACCTGAGTGTCACCCGTGTTGGATATCAAACATGCGTGAAAAGATTCTCGTACACACTTTATCAGTTTCATTGATCAACCACCCTACAAACAGGCGGTTGTCAGGCAGAATCAAAAAATTTGTGAGCAGCAGGTTGTGAGTGTCAACCCATCATAATACAGCGTGTACAGTTCTATTTGATATCAAACACGGGTGTCACTCAGGTTTGATAATGTGTACCACGCTTATCAAGCAGTGTCAACCCATCATTCAGCGTGAACGTACACTTTATCAGTTCTGTTTGATATCCAACATGGGTTTCACTCAGGTTTGGTAATGTGTGCCACGTTTAGCTGATTTTGGTTGATAGTTCCATTTCATCGGAACCTTTGAAGGTCCGTCAAATCAAAAATTTAAGGCTTTGTCACTAGCAACACAAAACAAAACTTTTAATTTGCTTACCCCAATCCAACGGAAAAACTTTTGTTTATGACAGAAAATGGAAGCCTAAACTTTGATTTTTGTATAAATATATACTCACCATACTTACCACATTCGATCGTACATGATCGTAACGGCCAGACAAAATGTTAATGATTATCAACGTATCCCCTGAAAAAACTTATGTGGCGCCGGAATTGGGTTGAGTATAGCGTTTTATTGGTACTTGAATTGCTGCGCTAGCTATAAGTACCAATAAAACGCACCTTATGTTATTTACTGCGACAAAAAATAATTGAACAAGCAATAAGCGAATTAAAAAAAATTCGGTCTCATTTTTCAAGGGAAAATGAGGAATCTTTTGGCGAAATCCTGTTTATATTTCTGAATCCTTTGGAATCTCATCAGAAATGTAAGCTGCCTAATTTACTAATTTTTCCTTTGTATAAAAAAATAATAAAATGATTTTTATATACAAACTTTGTATATAAAAATCATAGTACTATCATGGCGGCGATTCAAATAGTAGAACAATAGGTCTATGACGGCGCCACTATCGACTGCATTTTTAGCGTTGGAGACTTGTAAACATAGAATCATAAAGAATGGAAAATAAGTAGTCAGAACGAGAGGAAAGTATTATTTCGATTCTGGTAAGAAGTAAATGGAGTAAGAGAGAAAGTAAAATCAGCTGTTTATTAAATGTCAAATAAAAGAAAAAATCAAAGGAAGTAAGAAAATTATTTTCGTCTCCTCTTTAAAATGACTATTTTCTTGTTTTATTTTGGAATTTAATGCAGCCAGAGAAGCAAAGAAAGTTTTATGAAGGGGGTGAAAGAGATACCTGCGTCAGCTGTTTGCGTCGGTGCCGTGGCAACGTTGTTCAAACTTTCAAAGATTTTGTTTTTTGTCCTTGGTCAATGCGAGAAGAAAAATATACACACATAGATATAATCATAAGTGTATTTTCTTTCGTTATTGAGGGTAGGTTTTGCTTTTGCAATATGCTTGTTAGACTTTGAGGATAGTCATATAACTTTTGGTAGGTATGTATTTGTATTGAAATTTCCTTGAAAGATTTCGATGGTAGGCAAAATGTATATCTTTTGGTAGGTACACATTTGATATTTAGGTTGGTATTTTGTTTGGTAGATCTGTTTTGCGAGGATGGGTAGTTATGGGTACATAAATCTTTTGTGACCTACATACCTACATAATTGTATGAAAGTTTTATATTATACTTATGTATACCTATAGTTAATTTTTTGTTAGATTATTATTGATAGAAATGTACCTATTACTTTTGATTTCGATGATAGGTTGGAATTAATAGGTGTGTATGTACCTATGTAGCTAGGTAGGTATATTTTAATTAAAGTTTTTATGTAAATTTGGGTGGTGGGTTTAGGTAAAGGTAAACGATCTCTTTCGGTAGGTAGGTAGCTATATATTTTAATAATCAATAGTTTCAATAGGGATTCAGGTGAAATGAAGGAAATTATAATTTTTTTTATATCTATAAATCTAATTGATGTCTAAATGGCCACACAAAATTATTAAGATCTGACATATTTTCATAACAGAAAAAATTCTTCAAAGGGTCTAATTCTCAGTCCCCTGACGTGTCCCCTGCTCGTTTTCGAAGGCAAACATTCTTACAGTTCTCTTATTTTTGTTCAAAAACCAAAATAAACTTTCAGTTATTGACGTTAGATAATATATCTTTTTAGGATATAAATAAATATTTAGTACCATTATTTTATATTACAAAAAAAATCATTGAACTTTGCCCCTCGCATTTCCAATCAGTCCTCTGATCGATTGAAACAGTAAAAAATATCCTTAACTTTGAAAACTATCTACTATTTTAATATAGGCTTAGTAAAACCTTAATTATATAATTTTTTTTATTTTGTTCTTACAATGCGTGCAATGAAAATACTCAGTCCCCTGACCTTTAATTACTGATTTTATCTCTTGAGGCCCCAAAAATGCACACAAAATACTACTTTTCTTCTTAAAGGCCACTAATATATCAGACAATCATTGTCACTAAAAATCCTGGCTACCCACGGATGAAATAAAAATAAAAACCAACATACATTTTCCCATATACCTACCCCTTTCCACTTTACACACTCAAAATCCCATAAAACCAACATCTTGTGTTGTTTTGTTTGTATCCCTTCACTTTTCCTTCACATACAAAAACGTAAACAAAACTAATAAGAAATCCAAAGCAAAATAGGTTAATTTCTTTATTCTGTGCTTTATTATTTCCTTCATTATATGAATATTCACTTCCAAAAATGTATTATACCGGCTTCAGTCGTACTATCATAAATTTATAATACGTCTTTCCCATTCTATTCTATTTTTGCTTCTCACATTCTCAAATCTCCACTGAAAATATAAAGTCTCCGCCGAAGCACGTAACAAATGTAAAAAAGATGACGCTACTATCGACAGCCACCATGATAGTACTATGATTTTTATATACAAAGTCTTTGGTAATTTCCCCACTTGTAGCTTCCTTTGTATATAAAAACTTTGTATATAAAAATCATAGTACTATCATGGTGGCTGTCGATAGTAGCGTCATCTTTTTTACATTTGTTACGTGCTTCGGCGGAGACTTTATATTTTCAGTGGAGATTTGAGAATGTGAGAAGCAAAAATAGAATAGAATGGGAAAGACGTATTCTAAATTTATGATAGTACGACTGAAGCCGGTATAATACATTTTTGGAAGTGAATATTCATATAATGAAGGAAATAATAAAGCACAGAATAAAGAAATTAACCTATTTTGCTTTGGATTTCTTATTAGTTTTGTTTACGTTTTTGTATGTGAAGGAAAAGTGAAGGGATACAAACAAAACAACACAAGATGTTGGTTTTATGGGATTTTGAGTGTGTAAAGTGGAAAGGGGTAGGTATATGGGAAAATTTATGTTGGTTTTTATTTTTATTTCATCCGTGGGTAGCCAGGATTTTTAGTGACAATGATTGTCTGATATATTAGTGGCCTTTAAGAAGAAAAGTAGTATTTTGTGTGCATTTTTGGGGCCTCAAGAGATAAAATCAGTAATTAAAGGTCAGGGGACTGAGTATTTTCATTGCACGCATTGTAAGAACAAAATAAAAAAAATTATATAATTAAGGTTTTACTAAGCCTATATTAAAATAGTAGATAGTTTTCAAAGTTAAGGATATTTTTTACTGTTTCAATCGATCAGAGGACTGATTGGAAATGCGAGGGGCAAAGTTCAATGATTTTTTTTGTAATATAAAATAATGGTACTAAATATTTATTTATATCCTAAAAAGATATATTATCTAACGTCAATAACTGAAAGTTTATTTTGGTTTTTGAACAAAAATAAGAGAACTGTAAGAATGTTTGCCTTCGAAAACGAGCAGGGGACACGTCAGGGGACTGAGAATTAGACCCTTTGAAGAATTTTTTCTGTTATGAAAATATGTCAGATCTTAATAATTTTGTGTGGCCATTTAGACATCAATTAGATTTATAGATATAAAAAAAATTATAATTTCCTTCATTTCACCTGAATCCCTATTGAAACTATTGATTATTAAAATATATAGCTACCTACCTACCGAAAGAGATCGTTTACCTTTACCTAAACCCACCACCCAAATTTACATAAAAACTTTAATTAAAATATACCTACCTAGCTACATAGGTACATACACACCTATTAATTCCAACCTATCATCGAAATCAAAAGTAATAGGTACATTTCTATCAATAATAATCTAACAAAAAATTAACTATAGGTATACATAAGTATAATATAAAACTTTCATACAATTATGTAGGTATGTAGGTCACAAAAGATTTATGTACCCATAACTACCCATCCTCGCAAAACAGATCTACCAAACAAAATACCAACCTAAATATCAAATGTGTACCTACCAAAAGATATACATTTTGCCTACCATCGAAATCTTTCAAGGAAATTTCAATACAAATACATACCTACCGAAAGTTATATGACTATCCTCAAAGTCTAACAAGCATATTGCAAAAGCAAAACCTACCCTCAATAACGAAAGAAAATACACTTATGATTATATCTATGTGTGTATATTTTTCTTCTCGCATTGACCAAGGACAAAAAACAAAATCTTTGAAAGTTTGAACAACGTTGCCACGGCACCGACGCAAACAGCTGACGCAGGTATCTCTTTCACCCCCTTCATAAAACTTTCTTTGCTTCTCTGGCTGCATTAAATTCCAAAATAAAACAAGAAAATAGTCATTTTAAAGAGGAGACGAAAATAATTTTCTTACTTCCTTTGATTTTTTCTTTTATTTGACATTTAATAAACAGCTGATTTTACTTTCTCTCTTACTCCATTTACTTCTTACCAGAATCGAAATAATACTTTCCTCTCGTTCTGACTACTTATTTTCCATTCTTTATGATTCTATGTTTACAAGTCTCCAACGCTAAAAATGCAGTCGATAGTGGCGCCGTCATAGACCTATTGTTCTACTATTTGAATCGTCGCCATGATAGTACTATGATTTATATATACAAAGATTTATTGTAGCGTCACATGCGTCGGTATCGGTAGTAGCTAGCTAGTAAAAAATAAAAATAAATTAGATCCGCGAATAAATTGTTCATTATAATAGTAAATAAATATTTGTTAATGTTGTGTTTATATTTTTCAAGTGTTTTTTCCAAAGAAAATATGATCTTTTAATACCAGAATACCAAAAATCAAGTTTAATTCAGCTTCATAATGCTGGCTCTCGTCACTTTTTTTATTTCTAATAACGGAACGGAAGTGGTAGTTGTCTGGTAGTGGTGTATTCATGTGTCGTGGTCGTGTGGTAGAGTTAAGAAAAAGTAACGTGTGGTTGCTGTGCATTTGAAAATTACGTTGAATTTAATTTCAAATATGAAAAAAAGTGTTAATTCGAGTTCGTTAATTTAAAGTGCGTATTTTCCATCGGTTAAAACGTCGTTGTTTCTAATTTAAATTATTCTCTTAAATAAAGTCGGAAATTATTGGCTACGTTTATGCCTGATATAACGGAACGGAAGTTGAAATAGCCTGTGTATGGCGTGGTAAAATAAAAAAGTCTATGGTGGCTTTGTGTTTGAAAACGCGTTTGAAAACCATGGTGAAATCGTTTTCAAATTCGAGGAACAAAATTGGAGTCGTCCGTTATATTTTAGGGTATTCGTCGTTGTTTAATAACGTTAACATCCGCTAAATCATAATTCGAATATCTGAACGGAAGTGGATTTTCGGACAATGAAGCCTTAGTGAGCGGTGTGGTAGGTTGTTTAAAAAAAAAAACAGTGTGCTGTGGCTGTTCATTTAGAAATCGTCTTGAAATCAATGTGAAATAAGTAAATACGAAGAAAAAAATGAATGTGCTGTCCAGGGTTTTAAATAACTTTCGTCGGGTTCGATGGTGTTTTTTTATTTATTTAAATCTCATTGCTTGGTGTTGTATGAGGGTGAGCCTTATTGTTTTAGTACTATTATATATTTATCAAATCTTGTGTACAGAAGTAATTAATAAGGGTATTCATGCAACGGTTTAAAGTCGACATAAACGACGATATAGTAGAGTTTTCCCTACAAATTGTTACAGATTAAAGAAATTTAAAACTTTACGACGGCTTTACGCTATTGAATGGATATCGCCTTAATATTTTTGCACTAGCCGAAAAAAAATGAATAATTTTTTCCTAATTTTCTTAAAAAAATTGCTCTTTGTAGAGCTGCTGCTCGGTAGTGAGTTGCGGTAGTATTGAGTTGACACAAAAAGCACTCTTCATCCAGCTTATTGTTTCTAGTTTTGCAATTTGTTTGCAAATAATATTTTTACGGTAGGTACATTTACTGCGCAATAATGAGCAAAAGCACCAGACAATTTTTGTCTTCTTTTTTTTTGAAGAGTGTGCTTTTTTTTGATTATTTTTGTAGCTATTTAAGAATGGTACAGTACATAAAATCTACTGCAGACAAATTTCAAAACAAGAAACTTGAAGCTATAGAGTGAGTTTTGATTTAACTCAATATGACCACTCATCACAAAGATACATTTAAAAACACAACAAAAAATGTAGAAAATCTTGTTCCCTTATTTTTTTTTACTAGTATAACTTATTGAAATGGTTATCGACATTATATTAAACAATTTTGAGTAGCTAGAAAGTGAAATCATATGATTTTCAAGAGAAGCCGTTTCAGGAATTTTCTAACTTTTGAAAGTAATAAATAAGGGTTTAAGAGTAAAGACTCTTAGTTGACAAGATTGTCTAAAAATAATTAATAGAAAAAAACAAATTTAAGTTTTAAACATTTTATTTTGACTTAAAAAAATTGTTGTCATTTCGTTTAATTTAAAATATTGGCACTAACAAAATCACACATACAAAAAACTATATAACTCAATAAAAAAGAATCTTATATAATTAAAGTTAAACAAATATTTTCAATACATACATATATGTATGTATTTGTATTTTATATTTTAAAACCAACCAGTTATTCCATTTCTTATTTTAACTTCACGGGCGATGTAACAAGCAAATAGTACTCCAAAGAACTTGAATAAAAGAAAAATTATTTTTTGTTTAAATGAAAAAAAGAACACATTTTAACAAACCTGAATAACACCAATTATAACACCAGCAGCACCTAGACTAACAGCATGTGCACTTATATAGCTAGAAAAGCCTGACAAACAACCGTATAAATGACGGTTTTTATCCTCAACCTCATATGTGCATGAGAATGGACCATGAGCTCCGTCTGGAATGCTACAACAACTTATAGGTAGGGTATCTTTTAATACAGGTGTCCAATCCTTATAGTTATCAACACCACAACATGTGTACTACAACAAGAAAGAAATTTTTACATGAAATATATTATCAAATTTTGCGTAAACATAAATACAGGGTCTTCCAAAATGTAGTTATGAATACATAATCAAACAAAGCTCCCAGTTTCTACTTATCAAAATTCAACGCAATGACAGTTGAATATTGACAGACAAAAAAAAATTGCTCGTATTTTGAAATAAAATTTCCCTCGAAGACCCTTCCCTATACATGATTCCACGATTTTTTTGTTTACCTGTCTTTGAATTGAGTCCCAGAGAAACGTTGTTCCATCGTATCCATCTTTGTTGTAATTCATTATAGTTTCTTTTAACTTTTTATCAATCAACGTCTCGGCATCACCCTTCAATACATAACCGCTAATACCAGCTGATATTTCCAAAATGAATATTATTCCCAATAGAACGGAGAAGATCAAAATGAAACAGTAGTTCTCTTTCAGAGCACCCCAACATCCAACGAATGAAATAATGAAAATTAAAATACCAATAACAATTAGAAATGTTGGAATTGAAAAGAAATTCGAAACTAAGAATATTTCATATTCATTAAAGGCAGCTGCAACACCAATACCAACAGCAATCAAAATAATGCCAGTAAGCTGAAAAGAAGATAATAAAAAAAATTAAATAAGAAAATGTCTTTGTTTTTGAAAAATCGCATTAAAATAGATGTGGAAATCAACAAGAACGACTCAGTTTTTAGAAAAGGGTTTCGATTTAAAATACTTTCAATCAAGACACTAAAAAGTAAGATTAGACAAAAGCGTCGGCCAGTAGAGAAACTGACATTACCTAAACTATAAATTAGTCTATTGGCCAAGAGAGTCTTTGTATCCCAGTCCTAAGGAGAGCAACGCATTTGGGATCATCGAGAATGAAAGGCTATCGTGTCTCAGGCTTGGACCCTTCATAGTTTGAAAGCCGGATAAATCAAATATGTGTCTTGTTAAAGGGCAAACATGGAGTGGACAAACAATAACTGTCTGTCAAATTTAGATGTACCTATTAGTATTATTAGTATTATTATTAGCTGCGAAATTCATCAGAGAAAAGAGCAAAGAGCTCGAGAGGGGAGCAAGAGACGGAGCTGCAACTGGAGCTGCAACTGGAATAGATGTCAAAATGTTGAATACACAAAAATGCATAGATACGAATAGAACGCGACGCAGCTGCATACGCAGCTGGACAAGTTGGCCAACTTTTAACTTTTGCATGCAGCTTTTTTGACGTTTCAAAATTGTGAGTGGAACCAAGTGTTTACATGGGGTTTGAAGAGAATTTCAAACTCCTTTTAATTTCTGATAAAGACGTTAAGTAATTTTAGCTTCCATTTCATCACTATCCACTTTTATTTTTGTTTTATTTTCTATTTTTGTGTTGAATTAAACTCGCACAGCTGACTTCAAATGCCCAAAATATCAGAAAGCTGTACAGAACATTGTGGGCGAGCAAAAAAAGCACGTACAGCATTTGTTGACAGCTATTCCATTTACAGCTGCAGCGCTCTATTCTGGTCAGGCAATAAAAGTTCAATTTTGCCCGAAAAATGATATTCACACCGAACAGTCTCTTCAAACTCTATGCAGCTTCATTTAACATGTTGCCAGGTTTGACTAATCAAATTTTTCCATTGAGTTGTCGTCTTATACAAAATTTGGCTGAAATAATTTATCTTAGATGTCAGGCCTTTCTGACTGGCAAGCAAGTTGGCTACATTCACTGCCTGTCAAATACGTAGTTTGCATTCCACTTGCTTTCCTCTTGCATTCCACTTGCTTCTCTCCCAACTTGCTTCACTTATCCCAACGCCACACGGGCAAGTACTGGCAATCAAGTTGCAATACAGACACATTTTTTCACTTGCCATCAACTGGCATGACATTTTTGAAACCAGTATTGAAGCAAGTTGGAACACGAGCAAGTGGAATGCAAGTGGGAAGCAAGTGGAATGCAAATTACGTATTTGACAAACAATGTATGTAGCCAACTTGCTTGCCAGTACTTGCCCGTGCGGCCTTGGGGTGATATACTTTCCATTGTTTAAATTGTAGTTTCAAATTGAAAAGATGTTATTCAAACCTTAGAATATTTTCACATTTTTAATGTTGATACCTTTTTTGGTGCTTTATATTTTTTCACATAATTTTAGCTTCTTCATTAGAGTGAAGTTGACTTTTAGCGTTAAAAACATTCAATTAACCAGGCAACTATTTTTAAATTCTCTCTTCTGTATCATTTCTCTTTAAAGCACCAGAGAAATCTTTTTATAAAGTTATTTTCTGTATGGATTTTTATTGCATTGAAAAAAGGTAGTCATACTTACCACAAACACTAAATTAAATCCAAAGAGGGTGTATTTAATGCAATTAGCACTGCCGGTTAGAAGGGACATTTTTATGCTTTATATTCTTGTCTGTAGGGAAAATAGAGTTAAAGAAAAAATTAGATTATTTTCTTAAAAAGCAAGCACTAAAGATATCTAAAAATATACATTTTATACGTATATACCTACCTAATCTGTAAAAGCTTAAATCAGATAGTATCGTTAAACAAAGAAAATTATTCATCACAAAAAAAGAATATATGGTAAAGATAGGAGAAATTAAAATTAATATAAACTCCATTGATAAGATTTGCGTAAAAATATACTCGAGTGAGAAGTAATACTTCTTTGGTGTGTTACAATAGCTTTTATTATCTTCATTCCTAACACAAATACACTTTGTCCTTTATAAAAGAAGCTACTCTCTACCTATCGAGCACTTCATCTAATTGAAGTGTTTTCACCTTTATTTACTAGACATTTAAAAAATATGACGAAAAATTAGTCAAAATTATTGATCAAAATCAGCATGAAGAATTGTTTTTGCTAATAAAGAAGAAACCTCTGAGACATTCAAAAATCCCCTCATGCCTGAAAATCACTGATTCTTCTGCTTCTGCTTCTAGACTAGGTAACTCTTGTGAAGAAGAAGTTTCATATTTGGGTCTTTATTTATATAACAATAAGTTTTGGAGCTGGAAATGGAAACCTTTACAAGCAAAAGTTAAAGAAAGCCACATGCACTTTTTTCATGTTAAAATTCCGTTGCAAATAAATTAGGTCTCCAACTTTTCATTCCCTTCTGTTTGGCTATAGGTATACAGATATCCGCATCTTTTCAGACATCAAACATCACCTTTAAATCACTGGGCTATTTTTCTCTATTAAATCTTTAAGGGCCCTTAACCGTCCATCGTCTCTAAGGCTCCTCCACCAAGCAATTTGCATTTGCTCCCGATTCAAGTACATTGGGGAGTGCTAAGGTGCCGGCAACTTAAAGTTGCTCCATGTTGCTCACACTAACTTAATTACTCGCAAACACTGAACAGCTTCAAGTTCCTTGCTCTCGTCCACCGAATAATTTTTGTTGTCGGCAAATTTAATTTAAAAAAAAAAAAAAATGGAAAATTTGTGTTTCTATTTGTATTTTTTTACCAGCCAGGTAATAATCAGAAATTATTTAAAAAAAAAAAACTTTCGACCGAAAAACTTAACTTACTAACTCAAAAACCGGATTTGTAAGCGCAATTTTGTTGATTATGGTCATTATTTTAAATTTTGAAAACAAAATTAGATGGCAACCCTTGATCCGTGGAAAAATTGAAATTTTTATATTTTTTGTTTACTTTGATCAAAAATAAATCATACGTCCAGTTTGAGCATACCATTTCAAAAGTTTCTAAAAAAAGCCATAAATACCATATATTTTACTTTTCAATCTTTAAAATCAGCTTAGTTTGAGCGCTCGTATCTCGGTTGATTCTTATCAAAAACTTTTTCTGAATATGTAATTTTAAAGAAAATTAAATCATCTTTCTTTTATATGGATTATTGCCTTTAGCCATCTCTGCAGATAAAAAAGTTAAAGGCAAAAAAGTAAAAAAAAAATCAAAAAGTGTGATTTTTAATGCAATGTATTTAAAAAAAAAAATAGTAGCTTTTTAATTTTTTTAACTCTCCATTTCGATAGTAAATTCTACTGTCCACCAAAAAGGTTTGAAGTATTATCTGAAAAATTTTCTTCTTTTTCGAGTTAAACACCAAAACCCGAGAAGGGTGCTTTGGCAACCCCCCCTCCAAAATGCACCGAATATTTGCATTTCACAGTTCGCTGGTCATTTTTCATATTCAAGGCACTTTTGGGTTAAATTTTATTGACAGTTAAGTTAAGTTCAAACTGTTGTAACTTGTGAGATCTGACATTTCTGATAACATTGTCGGAAAGATCTGGCAATGCTATTACAATGAGCCAACTTCTTTACTTTGCTATAATTTACTTTGTCAATTTACACGAAAATTCTGATAATTTTATTGCCCGATAGTTGAAGTGAAAGTATTTTCCTGGCAAAGTTGATGGACGAAAAAATGTTTTTTCTCACGGTTGGTAGATGTTTAGTTATGAAAATGGGTATTGCTAGACAAACTATTTTATTCCATTGTATTCACGATAGAGAAGTGTCAGTTATTACAAAAATATGAATCAAAATCGACAATATGAACAAACTGCTCTTCGTTGTCTACTACTTTTTCATGAGAGCTATTTGTTTATTCTTTTTATTTTTTTAAAGATCAAAGACAGTGTCAGAGCCAGTCCCAATGAAAAAATTGTCTGGAAACGTCAAGAATTATCAAATGCCTCTGAGAACCTCCTATGGAATTTTCTGTGTGTTCAAAAATGACTCTCAGGTAACTGACAATTTTATTGTCAAATATCCGCCTGACAAGGTGCTGACAACGACGTTTATGACGGTATTACAAGACATTTGCTAGATGTTAGCAATGCTCATATTGGCCTCATTCTACGCGACTCATTTTGGTGTCTCTTTTTTATCTCATTCCCAACTCTTGCTAAGAAAGAGAGAGTCTTGTGAGCAAGGAATTCTCCAAATATGCCTCGCTTGGCTATTTTTTGTTTGACTAGAGATGTGAGGGAGATAAAAAAGAAACGTCAAAATGATTCGCACGGAGTGAAGAAAATCTTTGACAGATCTGACAATATCATCTGTTTTTGGCTTAATAATAAGCTGGATTTGGTACTATTCCTGACTTTTGTGGCAAGAAGTTCAAAAACTGTAAATTTATTGAAAGAAGGTAAAAAATCTTTCATAGAAGGGAAAACTTGAATCAAAGTAAACAAACGCGTTGAGCCAGTCTTGTAGCAATTTCGTGCAGAAACTTCTATCGTGACCCACATTGTCAAACACAACAGACAAATCTTAAAACACACACAAGAAAAAAAGCACACAGACATGTTTTGAAAGTCGTTTACTTCCTGCTATCAGAAATTTGTGTAGCCGAAATTTGCAAGCTTTTTCATAAGGAGAAGTTTGTAGTTTTGTATCTCATTTTGTTCTCTTGTTGCTACACTTTGGAGTTAAAGAAACAAGAATTTGTGAAATGCAGTGCTACATCGTACGAATTTGTACAAATTTTCAGTAACCAAACAGATCTAATATCTATTTTGTTTGCTGTAATACCGTGGAATAGGCCTGTCAGAGATCCCACAAAACAAACGGACTTTTGAAACTCGGCACTTAAATTGGTGTGGAGCAATGCATGCACACTTTAGCTAATTTATAAAAAATGATTTTCTTTTAAATTTTTGCAACATGTTTTTAAAATTTAGTGTTTTCTAAAACAACTCGTTTTCGAAATATTTGAAAAAAAAAAATAGCAACATGACTTCTGACCCAATGTAAATGACCTAGCGGTCATTCTTCTTCTTTCTTTTGGTTTTCTTTTTTCAAAGTTCAACGAATTGAAGTTGCTCCTTCCTGTAGACCTGTTGATATAGTTTGAAACTAAGATTTTCCAAAATCGATTTAAAAAAAATGTAGCTAGATCAAAAAACAGCTTGATCTTTTTTATTTTTAAATATTTTTTTCTTAACTTAAAATGGTTTTTTGTTTCATCATTCAAAAAATTATAACGAAAAACACTTTCCTTATCTTTTAATGATTTCACAAAAAGCTTAAATTTTTTGGCTATAGAGACACGAGTTTTCCTGTCTATTTTTGGACTCTAACTAAAACATTGATACTTAAACAAATATAACCACAAACAAAACGTACATATATTTGTTTAAGAAATCAGGCACAAATTTTTTAAAGGCTTTTCTACCATTGATTTCTTTTAGGAGGTTTTATTTTTGTTAAAAAATTTTAAAACATTTTTCCCTTGAGCTTACAATCAGTCATGACGGCATATGAGTAATGAAAAAATTGCAATTTATATCTTATCTTATCAATAAAAGGTTTTGGCTGGGAAAAAAAATATAATTTCGTTGTTGTAATTTTTTGTCTATAACTTTGAAAGACACTTGACACTTAAAACAAAAAAATAGAAAAAACAATAAATCTTGAATACTTCGTTAACACCTTCCTAAAAAGACCAAAAAATGTAAATATGAATTTTTGGAGAAAGTGAAAGTGTAAACCCCCTCGCGAATCACTGCTATTTTCACTTAAAAATTTAGAGGTTAATCAAGAATTCAAACCGACCTTTTGTTTTTTTTAAGACTAAAGATGCACAGATACTTCTTTAAAATACGAACAACGACTGACCAAATTTAGTAGAAAAAAAATTAATATCGATTGGAAAGCTCCATTACTCCATCACAGAATGTTCTATATACAACAAGTATACTTCAAAGGCCAGGTGAGAAGATAGTACGATAGTACGATAGTACTCTATGCTCACCTGTCGTTATCATTGTTTTTTTTTTTTGTTCATTCCTGTATAATTATTGGGTCGCTGTCGGAAGCTTTTTTTATCACTCGCTTCATAAGTAAGGTGTGTTGTGTATGTATATTGTATATTGTTATCAGTTTTATCAATTTTGGGATAAGCAGGTGGTTTTACGTTGTTGTTATTGTTGTTTTTTTTTTTTTTGTTGGATTTGATTAGATAATGATTTAATTTCTTTCTCCGAATTTAAGATCTTTTTTTTATTTTTTTAATTAAATTTGTTTCCATGGATATTGATTTATATATATGGAAAGGGCAGGGGTGGGAGTAGTAGTAGGTTATTCGTGATGGAAACACCTATTTGAACTTTGTATCGGTATACGTAAATCAGATAGATTAGTTTTAGTTGTTTGCTTTTGACATACATACATGGTGAAAATTATAATGCAGATGGGTCTATTTACATTTTACGGTTTACATCCGACAAACTAGGGCAATGACTTTAAGGTTGTTCTGTTTTCAATGTAGAAATACATGAATCATTCCCTGTGCAGTGCTTTTCGAGTTCATATTGTTTTATGGACAAAAATATATCAAATAAGTAAGGCTCAAGTTAGTCTTACCTCACTTATCAGAAATTGTTTTTAGGGTGACCATTCCTCTGGAACTTCTTAAGTATGTCAAAGTGCAGAACCAAGGGTCATAAGGCCGAATATATGAATATCATATAACATGATATGAAGCGAGAATAGTATAATGAGCTTCGTTATTCATGTCTATAGTTCACCCACGAGAAGTGGAGGATTCTGGTCTAAGAATTTCGTTCAGAAAAAAAAGTACCCAATTTATCATATTTAATGTAAAAACTTGTCTAGTTTCTGACCTTCTCATTCAACCTGATTATTATTCTGTTGGAACGTCTGAAAAGCTCTACAAGTACCTACAAAGAAGGCCATGATTTGATAACAAATCAAAAAAAGTTCATGTTAGATCAAATAAACACCTGTGCTAACAAACTTTGAAGATAAAGCGCCAACAAAAAACAATCATATTGGAATCAAAACCAAAAATTACCTATTTCTACTGTTAAAGTTTAATTCATTCAGGGCTGATGATTCACCTTCTATATGTACTGGTTTAAATTTTAATCGAAATTAAATAAATTAGTATTAATCATCGTATATGCGGTCTTTATCAGATTTATAATTCATTAGAATTATTTACTACATGTAGGTACCTATGTGTATATAGTTGGTAACAGTGTGATTGATTGTTTACTATCGATATCCTTCCTGTTAAAGTATTTTAAACCGATTATAAATTTTTTTAGATTTTACTCCCGGGGAGTTTAATTATTTATTTCATTGCATCTATCCATAATTCTTAGAGACAATTAGCAAAAGCTTCCAACGTAGTCTAACTATTTTAGTTCTGCATGAAACACATCGCACTTACTAATTATTTGACTACCAATAAAAAGTATTTGTGGCCATGTTCAACCCTGTCTGATTCCACTTTGAATTTAAAATTCTTCTGACAACCTGAATTTCTGGATATTCGAACAAAATTCCTCCATCCCAACTATCCGGATAGTTAAATGCAATTTTTGCGATCTGGGTAGTAGAACCGGATTTGATCTTGGGTCCGGATATCCGACAATATTCCGACAGTGTCGGATCTCAACTGTCTTATTTAACTATCCGGATAGTTTATATATATATCGGATCCTAGATCAAATACCTTTCGGATAACTGGATATTTTGGAATATCCGAACAAATTGCGATAGTGGGTGGATCTCAACTGTCCCATGTAACTATCCGGATATCTGACACCATCCGAAACTATCCAGATTCTATCGGATCTCAATTGCTTCATTCATTTATGTATCCGGATATCCAAATATGTAGTTTTAAGATTCGGATATTGTTTGGATAGTAGCAATTTACTTATTTAATTAAGCAAAATAAATTGTCGATTGAACTGTCGAGTGTTTGTTCAAGATATATTTTTATTCGGTCTAGTACAATGTATCCTGTCACTAGAAATGCTTTTGTTGCTTCTTCTAGCATACAGAGGTGGTAAGTGATGTTTTCTTTACTCCTAGCTACAACAAGAAAGCAAAAGGTATTTCCTCAGCTAGATTATGTGTGCTTCTGAATAGAAATGGTCGTTCCTGTCATGTTTACGACGCTACCAGTCGAAGTCAAGTCCGAGGGGGATTCTTGACATTTTGCTTTCAAAAATATAAATCTTCTTAATGGCTTCTTGAAAACTGTAGCTAAATCATTGGTCGCAGAATTTTTCAAAGATTTTGCCATTTGTGTAGTACAGTGCCGGTAACCCTAAGAAAAATCAATTTGACAGGTGACGGTTTAATGTTTATATTTTTATTGCTAAACAATATCAGTCGTATTTATAAACTTTGTCTAACTTTAGACAGCCGTCGAACTCCAAAAAGTTATTAATAAACTTTGTTTACCGTTGTCTAAGATTTGTCTTGCTTGACATTTTATTTCATTAAATAAGGTATATTTCCAACCATTAAGGAATTTTAAATTATTTCCAATTATTTTATTTCTAACTATTAAGTAATTTAAAAAAAACTGTTAAACTAGTCAGCCGTCTAAAAAATCTAATAAATCTGTCTGTTTGTTTACATCCCAAAAGTACGAATTTCTTAGTTTTTTATACAAGCTTTGACAGTACTTTAGGATTAATTCGTAGAAATTCGTAATTTTAGGAAGTAAACGCAAAGTTTGGTTGGCACACTTCCAAAGGGTGTTCCAAAATGTACGCAAGATTTGAACCAAATAGAGAATACAGTTTTGTTTCCTCTGAAAAATAACCCAAACGACATGATGATTGCAAAGTAAGACCTATGCAAACTATCATAAAACTGTTCAAAAACAAATCCCGTTCAAAAATAAAATAATGCCACCCTTTTGTTAAAGTTCTTTATACTGCATCCTTCTTACGAAGCTTTCTATATTCCCTGTGCTCCAGTACCTTTGAACTCAAAACTATCTGTTTTCTCACTGCTTTCATCAACTTTTATTTTTCGAAGACGCTTCTTTTAATAAATTTTTCTAGTTGTTGTTTAGTTTGATGAAATTTATGTCTAGACTAAATGTGATAAATTTTCACATTTTTGCTTTTATTTCATTTAAATCATACGATAGAAAAACTTACGTCACCATCGAGAACTTGGGAAAAAGCTTTCTAAGAGCTTTGAAAGACTTCGTTAAGAATTCCACATAGAATACTTATTGTGATTGGATGCGTGTGGATGGATATTTTGGGAAGAAAATTCGTTAATAGCTTTCGAAGAAACGTGCGTGAAAGAGATTCAAAGATAAACAACATAACTTGTTCGTTAAAAATTCCGAACATAATAGCGTTGAATTTTAACAGAAAGAAAGGTATGAAATGAAGCTCGTTTAGTGGTTTTACGATGCTCATTTAGATTTTAAATACTTTTTTATGACAATTGATGATGACTTAAGTCCACAAATTTGAGAAAAAATATAGTTCAGACTTGCGAAAGAACTTGTTAAGAGTTCTAGAAAGAGTTCTAGGCTGAATTCTGCAGAAGACATTTTGAAAGATTTTCGTTAATTTTCGTTAAGAATCTTCAAAAGCCTCGTGAAAAAGTAATTTGGCTGTCAATTGAATGAAAATCGTTTGCAAATGGACCGAAAAGCAGCTGATCCTAGCCATAAAAAAGTTTTCGTTAAGATTTCCGAGACTAGTTTCGTTGTATTTTTACGCTAAGAAAGGTATGAAAGAATTTTGTTTCGAGTTTTGAAATACTCGTAATGATTTTGAAAACTTATTTATGAATACTTAAACCAAAACCAACAAATTGAACAAGATATCGTTCAGAACTGAAAACGGAATTCAATGAGAGTTCCACATAGAAATATTATGACTAAATTTTGCAGAAGACGTTTTAAAAGAAATTCGTTAAGAATTTTCAAAATTCACGCGGGCAATTGAATATGCCATCATTTGTATCTTGAAAAGTTGGCAACCCTAAACAGAACGATTTGAAAGTTGATAGAAAAACTGGAACATCACACAAAATTATTTGAAGCATTTTCAAAAATAACGAAAAATTAGTCATTATTTCAACTAAATATTGCGTATTTGCCTCCAAAGCTGTTGACGCCTTTTACATGATGTGCTTTTCAATACATTAGGTATGTACCTTATCTTGCGTACTTCATGATTCAATAAAAAATCACAATCTTGAAAAAAACTATCTTTTCTATTTAATTCAAATTTTGCTAATATTTTGGGATACCCTTTTTGACTTGAGGCCGCTAAATTTTCATTATTTTTGAAATATTGATCAAAATGAAAATACAAATGTTGTTCTTTCGTACAAATGTTTTATTTTTACTACAAGCTGTCAAATTGTTTTATTTTGTATGGGTTGCCAACACTTTACCACTCAAATGGAAAATAAAATCGATCGTTAATATTCGAACACTTTTTTCATGTTTCACAATTCCAAACTCAATCATTAATTTTTTTCGAAAATTTATTTTTTTTTATTAAAGAATAAAAATAAAAAAATATTTTTAATTTATTTATGTAGTTTTTATTAATGAATAATTTGATGATGTGTTTTTTGTTTAATACATAATGCAAAATTCGTTAAATACTAAAATGTATGAGTATCATTTTTGTTGTTAATTTTAATAGTTTTTTTTTGTGATTTTATTATTTTTTTTCTATTTAAATTGTTAAGTAAAATATTATTTTCATTTATTAAGTTATATAATAATAGCATATTAAATTAAAAAAATATTTTTAATTTCTTAATTTCAAACAAAAAACATAAAAACTTAAGAAAAAAAAAAGCAAGGAACTTACAATTATAAAATTTCGTTCAAAAAATAAAATAGTCTCAATCACTAAGTTGCATACTGATTGAATATTCTTATAATTATTTTTTTTGTCGTCAAATCGGATTATTCAGTTTTGTTTAGTTATTATTTAGTTAGTATATAAAATCATAATATCCTTTAAACTTTAAATAAATTTTTAATTCAAGGAAATTATTTAGTTTTAAATATATAAATAAAATATTTATTCTTTTTGTTTTCATTGCTATGTTTGCTCTATTTCTTTTCGCGGTGCGATATATTTTCATTTCGAAGGCGAATTTGAAAAATATTATTTTATCACTTTCGATCCTTACTGGAACGTTTTGTTGCTGCGATTGTTTTTAATGATGATGAATGAGTTGATCTGTTGATGTTGTTTTTACTCTGGCTGTAGAAAAAAAAATAAAAAAATAGAAAATTATTATTATTGAGTCTCAATAACAATGAAATTTAAGTAAAAATTCTACAAGATTAATTTCTAAATACATTTTTCTTTTAAATTAACCAATTTCTACTTAAAATCAAACTAAAAAAATAGAAATAAAAAATTAATTTTTGTTGATTTTTCATTTCTACGCCAAATTAAATTAGACGAGTGAGTAAAGGATCCATTGATGTTGAGCCTGTAGATTCCAAAATAACTAAAATAAAGAGCATGTTCATAGCCAGTTAAATAATTAAATAAACTATTAGTGTGCTTCTAAAATTGTGTGTTAATAATTGTATTATTTAAACAAAAAATAAATTTTATTAATAAATAAAAAAAAGAAAACAAGTATAAAAGCATTATTTTTTTTTTGTTAAAATAAAAGTGGAGTAGAGTTAGGGGTACCTAGGTAAACAGTTTTATTATTTTGGACTTATTTTTGGAAAACTTAAAGTTTTAATTTTTTGTAAATGATAGTTTTGCCCCAACATTGGGTCTTGTAAATAAGAAAAAAAATTAAACTAAAGTAACGATAAAATAAGCTTTCTAGGCTAAGCTAAAGCAAGTAAAAAAAGCTGTATTCTGTTTACCAAAAATTTGCTTGCCCAACTTAGTTTGGTTGCATTGTCTTTGCACATAAATGTGCCTTTTAAGACTTTAAACAGGGTTTCCGTAGCTAGCCGCAACGTATCTCGTATTCAAATTAATGAATTTATTCTCAAAAGCTTAAAAAGGATGAAAAAGCTCTCTGACAAAGACAATTTATTAAGTTCTAACTACGCTTTCAATTTGTGTCCTAGCTCATATTCAAATTTATACATTTATTCTCAGAAGCTTATGAAAGGATAAAAGCATGCACCACAAGGGAGTATTCAAGGAGGGTAGGTAGGGCCCTAATCAAAATATATTTCATACATTAGGCAATTTATCTTCTTCTGAAAGCTTAGCTTTTAAAGCACGAAATTTTGATTGAGTTTGCCCCCTCCTTCCCCCTCTTACCGAAATCCTGCATACGCTTTTGTGCACTTTGGCATTTAAGATTGATTTCGTAAAAGTGTGATTAGTGGACTTTAAAGATAGAACTTTGTATGTGCTTTTGCTTGGTGCAACTTTTGGTATAAAATTTTCAATCAGCAGACTAAGAAATAAATACAGAATATCTAAAATTTCAATAATTTGAAGATAAAGTTCTTAAAAACTGCGGAACTCGAATTGAATATTAAAAAAATGAATTTAAAAAAAGGCTTAAGGAGTGCAAGGGATCAAAAAGTTTTAAGTATCTAACTGTTATTTTGCTACACAAAACTAAGTGAAGAAAATAAAACAGTTTTATTCTGCTATACGTAATTTTATTTCTCTCTATCATCGGAAGGAAATTATTGTGTGAAGATTTGCATATTTGCTTACAAAATTATTTTATAACTTTTTATACCAATCAGTGAATTAGTAAATAAAGGTATGAATGTATATTTTTTATTTACTATTCTTTAAATATTACCACTTTACATGTTCTAATAATCAAAATCAATAAATAAGAATAGGTACTTTTAAAATTTTCATTTTTATACCAGTCAGAGACATTATGGTAAACAACAAGTACAACAAGTATTCAGCACACAAATTTTATAAAAGCACCATTCAAACATCTTCTTTCCTTAAAGCTCAGGAAGAAGAAATGACATTTCTAATAGGTAGTTTTCATTGTCTATGTCAAAGTGGTATAAAAATTTAGCAAAACTTTCGACCAAACCTACAAATACAAATTTTTGCACATATATTTTGATTATTTTTTCATGTAAAACTGCTCTTTCAGCCTAAAATATATTAAAAAAAATATTTCGATTTATTTACCAACTGATTGGTATAAACTGGTCTAATTCACACATAGATTATTTTTATCGAGCCAAATATTTTGTATAGCAGAATAGAGCTGTATATTCTTCCTACTTTATTAGTCCAACCTACGAATGTCGAAAAAAACTACTTTTTTAAGAACAATTAGAAAAAAAGCACTAGATTAAAATTAGTGTCAATTAGAAAGTCAGTGAATAGTGAAACAAAGAGAAAGAAAAGTTAGATAAAAACAAATTGATTATCCTTACGCGAGGAAAAGTAATAAGATTTCCATTTTACGCGCGGTGGGAAGATGCTTTAGTTTTTTTTTTGTGCTTGAACCACTATTTGGTCCATTTTTATTTTTTTTAACAACTTTTGCAAATGGAGAAAATGAAATTTTTTTCTTTGGCTTTTTTTCGAATATTTTATGTTTCATCTGAAAGAGATTCGAAAATGTGTTTTTTTTTTTGCAAGGATAAGCAGGAAAGTGAGTGGTGATAGTGTGTGTTTTAGTGTAATTTTTTTGTGCGTGCTTTTGTGCATATTTTTGATTTTTTAAGGCCGTGTTAGAGTGCGATCTCCTTTCTTGAATGTGTCTATCTGTGTGTTTTTTTTCTATAAGTGGATATTATATTCCTCTGGCTATGAACATGCACATATCGCAAATGGGTTTGTTACTCGATGAACTCTTCGTGCTAATGATGGTTGCGACATCTGTTGGCCTTCCTCTGAGTAAAGCTTTTGTGGAGCTTTTGCAAAGCTTGGTGTCGCATAGAGCAGATAATTATCATAAATATTACTAACGTCCGAATTTCGTTTCGGAGGTTGATAATACTTGGTTGGTAGGAAGGTGAATGATGAAGTTGAATTTGTGAGAGAGAGCTTTTTCTCTTTCTTCGGTTGGCTTTGAGCTTTAAGGCGTTTTTTGCGCGGTGGTGGGATAATACGCGTAACAAATGGTTGTTCTAATACGTACATCAAAGTGTCGGAATTGTTGCCGCCCGACGATGACATTGTGGCCGATTTGCTGCCCAAGGAACGATGGGGCCTGCTCTCTGACTGGCTCGAATGACCTGAAATTATAAAATTTAAAACCTTATTCTCTGATGGGAATGAATTTAAAGCTTTATGTATGTTCGCAAACCTTTTGATCTTGACACGCGTTCCGTTGAAGATTTGCTTGGTTTTTCGTTCTCTGATGTTGATGTTGGTCGGCTGCGACTCGCTTTTGTGCTACTCTTTGATTCCACTGTGGAGGAGTGAGAGCTGCGCTTGTGTTCCACATCGGATTTCGTTGCTGCATGTGAGCTTCGATATGAGCGACTTTGTGGGTCATGACTCTCGACACGATCTCTTGTCGATGATCGTGGGGTGACCTTGTGCCGATCGTGGCTTTCGGTGCTGCTTCGTAACGACCGCTGCTGTGGTTGACTATAACGGTGATGCCTCACCAACAGCGGTTCGTCTTTCGTTGAGGATCGTTTAACTGATTTACTGATCCTCGGTTGTTGTGCTATGTCTTCGGTTGAGCTGGTGATGGATCTACGTGATTCGCCACTGCTCGATCGGTGCTTACTAGGGCGACTTATCGACTTCGACTTAATATTGGCGTATTCGACATTTTCGCGAGATTTGGAGCGTGATCGTTGTGCGATCGGTGTTGTTGGTAGGCTATCTCCAGACGATGCGGATGACGGACGGTTTGAACATTCGCGGACAAGTCTGTGTGTAGTTGTTGTCTTCGCCGCCCGGGAAGCTGTTTTGCTAATTGATTTCGAGAACTTTTCATCGATCGTCTCGAGGGGCTTGGATGATCGTCGGGAGATGGAACGACGTCGCAGATCTTTTTGGGCGGCTTCATCAGAAACAGCCTGTTTAAAATAAGAGAATCGGTTTAACCTTAAAAAGAAAGAATTCCCACAAAATAAATGTACCTTCATTGTTTGATCAGCAGTCCTGGTCATCTCATCGAGGATCATCTCGTCGCGTTCCAGATCTTTCTGTCTACAATATGGCTGCTTAATATTTTCATAAATCCCATCAGTCTGATCGTCAGAGCTGTACACAGGACTCTTACTACACTGTCGTTGTTTTCCAATAGATGGCGCCACAATAGCTGTCTTGGTTATAACTTGTGGTTCAACTAAAATTGGACTGTGTCGAAGTAAATCTGGCTTATCACTGGGAAGACTCCATTTATTCGATGATCTCTCTTCTGTCGTTTTAGCTGCTGATGGCAGCTTTCGACTTGGCAGAGATCTTTTCGATAGAGTAGTGGTAAGTTTTTGCTTTGTTGATTTTGTATCTGTGGCGGTATCATTTGATCCCATTTTAACTCCAAAGTAAGATAATTCGTGCTCACGTAGTTTTCTAGCACCACGAGCTTCTTTGACAATTTTCAAATTTTCTTTTGCATCTGTCAATTGGAGGAGCTGTGATGGTGCAACTTGATTCACTGATTTCGTTTTAGGTTGTTGATTCTGATGAAGATGATGATACTGATGGCTTTGTTGGACTTTGACTTGTTTGTGCATCGTACTTTGTTTAACTGAAAATGATTTCGACAGAAAATATGAATTTTTGAAATAAATGACAGAAAATTCTAAATAATAACCTGCTGCTGTAGAAGTTCGTGGTTTGGCTACTGGAGCTTGCATACGAATTAGTTCTGGCTTCTTGATTGTTGGTGTCAATGGTGAATGTAATTCAATGTTCATAATATTTGATTGGGGAACTTCTGGATAGATTAAGAAAAAAAAAAGGATTTTGTTTGAAAATGGTTTAAGAAATGGGTTTTGGGTAAAAATGTTGCTTTAGAAAATATTTTTAAATGTGAAGAGTGAATTAAATGAGAGTAGCTGAGTTTTTTTCACTAAAATAAGTCCTTAATTCTGCGAAATTGGCCCTGAGATCAATGGAGATAATGGTGAAAAATAACGTCCAGCCTTAAATTCTCATTGGGGTGGGATGATCTTAAGTTTGGGGATATACTGTCCATAGTGCTTCATTTTAGATAATAAATAAATAATAAATGTATTAATTAAAAAAAAAAAAAAAACGAAGATTAGTGTAGCTATAGCGCCCACTTAAAACCTTGGTGCAATCATTATTTTTGTGTACCTTTAGTATAGTGCAGCATGTCCTTAAAAAAATATATCAAATAATAGGTTTTGTATTAAAACTTCAACAATTAGAACAGCTTAAACATCCATCTCTTCACCCTAGGGATGATCTACTCCTTGCAACAACAAAAATACAACAACAAATGCAACTGCAACACATCTCTTACCTTGATGAATTTTCTTGGCAGTTTGAATTTTTAACTCATTCCGTTTGGCTTTCACACGACACCAGCTGCCCGATAGCTCAGTAGATTCAAAGCCACCATCCTCATCGTCGTCATCTTCGTCTTCATCCAAATCCCCAACGAAATAACCTTTGACTTCCTCGTCAGCTCGGGCACTGTCATCGCTATCCAGACCAGCATAGTCGTACATCCGTCTTAGCTGTGATAGCTGATGGCTCACAGAGTTTGTATTTGAACCGACAACTTTAAGTCTTGGTGCTGCAATAGGCCTATTCGTCGTCGAAGAACTTTCAAATTTTTCTGAACGATGATGGTAGCTGTTGCTGTAGCTGCTGTTAATTTCCGAAGAATTAGTCTTAAAGTCTCCTCCATTCAATGACGAAGCATTGCCAGCCTTGGTTATGTGACTGAGACTGGACACATGCTTCGTGGTAACTGAAGCCATGGCAGTTTCAGCTCCACTTGATGTATTCGAAGATATACTCAGCCTTCTCATGGCCTCATCAAATTGATTGGCCGATCGTAAAGTCTTGATTATAAGCGGGGTGGATTTTAAACTTTCCTCTGTGAGCTGCGGGGAGTGTTTGTTTAGGGTGGATACTCCGGAAGTTCCATAGAAGTCTTTTTGAAGTTGTTCATCATAATAAGTCTTTAAAGTACCTGAAATTTTTTTTTTTTTTTGATTTGGTGTGGGTTTTTGATTTTTTTTCTTTTTTGGTACAAAGTGCTTTAATTTTGTGTGCTAGATTTTTTAGTTTAAGATTCTGTTCCAATTAGTCAAAGAAAAAAGATAGGGTCACGGTTTTAGTGGAAGTGTCAGTTGGGTTAATGTGTTTTATTAAATATACATAGAAGATCAGATTTCATGCAACTGTCAGAAGAATTAGTTAAAATATTTAATAATAATTAAAAAATATAAAAAAGGACGTAGATCATCCCAAAAAGGATCCAAATTATACACTACAAATAATAACAACCAAACGTCCAAAAAAGGACTATGAATACACAGACACGAGACAGCAGGCAAATCTTTAGGCTTAAAACTTAACGAAATATAAATTTTAACTAATGACTACAAGCAACAATCAAAATATGTATAGAGAAATTTTTAATTAATTTGGAAAATACCTGATGTGTCAGTCCATTCGTAAGGCGAGTTTGAGAGATTTAAATTAATTTTTGTAGAATATCCAGTTCCTTCTTTTCGTTCTTCAACAATACGAACTCGTTCAGCAACTGTTTTTGACGAAACTGTAGCTTCTTTGAAATCTGAAATGAAGCAAATAGGTTTTATATGATGTCAATAGGATTTGAGCCCCAAATTATTAAAAATAAGGTCCAACGATATTAGTTTGTCGAAGTGCCAAGCTTGAAATGAAGTCGAAATTTGTTAATCCCATTATTATTTTTTCAGATTTTTGTGTTAATCATTTGAAAAAGCTCTGTCTGCTTTGAAAGTTAAAAGCTTTTCTACGCCTTATTGCTAAAATGTATTTATCCAATTTCAAAGCTTTGCAGGTTTGCTCTTGCAAAGTTTTGCAAAGCTCAATTTTGAAATTTTCGTATACAATATTTTCGGACCAATCACTTCATTATACAAACAGTTTTGTTAGGTTTTTAGGTTTAAGCTTTTAGACTACATTCTGAAATTTGGTTTCTCATTTATTTGGTAATTTTTTCTACCAATTACTGAATCTCATACAAAATAAAGTTCTATTGGCTTTGAGAGCTTAAAGCTTTAACCAAATTTAATTTCTGTAACTTGTTTATTTAAATTTTTGCTACACCTTACCCAAATAATATATTCTGTCAACTTTACACTCTGAAAGTTTAACACATTGAAGGTACTGAAGCGAAGTTTTTGGAAAGCTAAGTTATGAAAATTTTCTACCGAATTGCTTTGAAAGCTTAAATCTTTTTCGAAAATTGATAACCAAGATTTTATATCCAGCTTTCGATAAATCCTATCACATAAAACTAAGCTTTTGTAAGTTTTTTAAGCTTTGCATGTAAAAGTTTTTCGGACCAATCACCTAAACACCCAACAAGGAAGTTCTGTCAAGGTATCTAATAGCTTTTGCGAAGCTTTTTCTGAACTTATCTCATACAATAAGTTTTTATTGAATGAGGAACCTACGAGTATTCACATAAGAATACATTTTGTTCAGTTTTTGGAAGCTGTACAAGTTAAAGCTTTTTCATATACTGATTGTTAGACCAAACAGCTTATCAAAAAGAAAAAAGTGAGCTCAAGAAGCTGTGCAAGTTAAAACTTTGCAGGTTGAGTTCTTTGTGTTGAAATTTTTTCAATCCAATATTTCCAATTTATTTTTTCACCAATCACCTAATGGCTTAAAAAAAGTTCTGTTGACTTTTCAGGCTATGTAGGTAAAAGCTTTTGCAAAGATTTTTTTCGTATATTTTGCCATTCATCCAACCACATTTTTACATCAGAAGGGAAATCTGTCAGCTGTGAAAACTATGCTGGGTAATGCTTTGGCGAGGTTTTGTCATCTTTAAAAGCTCAAAGCATTTTTCAAAGCTCAGCTGCCGAAATTTAGCAATTGAATTTTTATTAAATGCAGTCATATCAAAAGAAAGTTTTGTGAGCTTTTGAAAGCTTAAAGGCTCTCCCAAACCAACGCGAATTCGCGTCGACGGCGAATTTTTGTTGTTGTTTAGCCTTGTGTATCTGTCATATTTTGTACTATTGTCAATGATTTGCTGCGAATGCGGAGCTATTCGCGTTGGTTTGGGAGAGCCTTTAAGCAGTAAAGCTTTTGTGATTTCAAAGGCGCAGTATTGCAAAGATTCAAACGTTCCCAAAATTAGAAATAACAACTTACCTTCTTCAGTTTGGTCCCTTTCGCCGCTGAAACCTCGACTTCCAGCAACTGGTTTCAATTGAACACCCCACAGAGCATCTGAACTTTCGATATTCTCACCCAAATGATATGGCTTCGGTTTAGGTGGCTTATTCTTCAAAATTCCTCTTATTGATATTTCATCTTGATGTTCATCACCATCTCGGCTCTCTGAATCGAAATTTCTATCTAAATTGATTGGAATCGAAACTGTTACGTTTTTTTTGTCATCGATAACTTCTTCATCGATTTCTAAATTCGCACTTTCGAATGTAGCTTTTCGTTCGTCACCAAAATGGATGACTGGGAGGCCGTTTTTGTTGGAATCCATGGAGGAGCTAGTGCTGTTTGTAGTGGTGGTGCTACTGGTACTACTACTGCTGCTGCTACTTCGTCTTCTACGCCGGAAGTTATTCGATGGTGGTGGTTTGCCATCGGTTTCGACAATATTTACCCTTCCCGACTCAGCAGCAAAGTGAACTTCTGTCTTACAAAATTCAACTCGTTTCTGACGTCGAGAATTGTCATCGCTAAATCCAGAGTTGAGTGGAGAAGAATCTTTCGAATAGAAGCCATTCAAATGGACTGCAGAGGTTTTCCTCAGATTCTCACGGACGTATTGGCTTTCATCGACAGCAATCGAATGACGCTTCATTTCTGCTGATTCAGCCTCAGACTGAGGCTGTGTTCGATTGCGTAAACGTCGTTGAACCATTGGACGAACTTTACTTTCGGCACTTGTTAGCTTAGCTTGTTCCCCAAATGTTACCACTGTAGCTCTAGCTGATAAATTAGCTGAATCTGTTGTTGGAGACCAATTACCCAAGTCACTAGATCGTCCTAGACCACTATCGGTAGAATTCTCGAATCTAAACATACTCTTATCGTCTGGGGGTGACATCTTTTCGAATCCATATGATTTCCGTCGTAGATGCCATTCGGCCGAAGAAGTATCCTTATATTTGACACTTCTCGATTCGAGACTGTTTGTCGTGTGAACAGGTCCATTCGATCGGGGTTTATACTGAAAAGCAGCATCTGTGTTGGGCGCCACTTTCTCCGGGGAGTCTTCACGTTCAGCCTCTAGCTTTGTCACAAAATCATCTTTATACAATGATTCATCACTGAGTTTCTTTAACTTTCCTCGAATTTCTTTCAATGATTCAGCTGTCAAAAATGAAGCAGTTTTCTTTCGAGCTGACAACGGTGATGATGTTCCACTTCCTCCATTCAATATATTATCTAGGGCCACCAAATCCAAGTGATTATTCCGCATAGCTGTACTCAATCGGCGACCATTTTCTAGTTCTTCACGAATTTTCGATACACTAACGGAACTCGCGGGCAAATCAGCGATACGTGGTCGAGATGATTCCGAAGCCGTTGTCGATGGAAACTGAAATGAACGACGAATTTTGGAAACCCGTCGCCATTCAGCTGGTTCATCATAATCCTCATCACCATCACCACCACTACCACCAATACCATTGCTGCCACCAACGCCATCTGAATTTACATTCTTTGTTGACAGGTCGTCTGTGGAAATAGAACGCCCTCGCTGAAGTGTCATCGATGGTTGCCTATGTACACGCGTGTAATTAATGAAAAAAAGAGAAAACAAAATATACAATTACCCATTGGGAGATTAAGAGGCAAGGGGGGCGGCTTTAATCTCGCCTTGTCCCAAAATGTCAACCTACCAAATAGTTTCCCGTTGGCTCTGACGATTTGACGACGGTAACGACGATAAAGTTGACGATGAGTGAAGTCGATCATCATTATTGTCGTCACCAACAACGCCAACAACATCATCATCATCATCTAAATCACGAGTACATATATCTATGATTCTTCCACTGCCGACACTGCTGCCACCTACATAAGTATCTGTCATTATTGTGGGCAGATCGTATCGACTGCTGTCGTAACAAAATGATCCCGAACTGGTAGTCGTAATTTGGCGGCTAGATACTGTTGGGGCAATAGTGGAAGTCGATGACATCGATGATGTTGATGATGCTTGTTGCAGGAGTGCTGCTGCAGCTGTCGAATTATTATTTTGTTGTTGTAGTCTAGATGAGGATGTAAGAAATGGATGCTGCTGATGGCGCTGTGGTGGTCGATTAAATGCTCCTGATGCTGTTGTTGCTGCTGCTGGAGAATTACTCGTATTGTTGTTAGATCTGTGTAGGATGGCTTTGTTTTGACTACTACTAATGTTTAGGCTGCTGATACCATTTGTTATACTAGGTGTGCTTTTCTGTAGAATTTAAAGAAAGAAAAAAAAATATGTCAAAATAATGTTCATGAATTATGTTTGAGGCAACTTTAATATATTGTATGTCAATTAATTATGTATTTAATTTTCCGAATTGGGATTGGCAGTTGCTTTTTAATAAGTTATCCAAACAATAGCTGAATATTTGGTGAATCTATTAGCATGGCTTGTCTTTGATATTTTATAAACTAATTTCTCTTTAAATTGGCGGGTTTGTTGTAAAGAAAATCTTCTAATCTCGTAATCAAATCTGTGGCTCTTAGGTCGGTAGAATGCAAGGCTACTTTGATTCGGTACTTTAATTCGTTACTTTGTTTCGTTATTTCTATTCGTAACTTAAATTCATTAATTTGATTAGTTCCCTTAATTCGTTACTTTAGTTCCCTTCTTCAATTTTGTATTCGTTACTTTAAGTTTAAGCGAATTAATAGAAACGTCACTGTCAGAATAAATACTGCAACGACTGTATCTATAAATGCCATCAACAAATACGTATTTTTATCATTCATTTTGTACTCACCATTAGATTGCTCAATTTCAAACTTGGAGCCGTACTTAATAAATGTTGATGTTGTTGTTGTAATTTGGCATGGTGATTTGTATGTAAATTACTTGCCAAATGATCTTCATCCACAATCGGTCCACCACTACTACTATTATTATGGCAATCAGTAGCTGCTGCAGAAATTTCGTTTTTTAGACCAAAATTTGCATGGAATCTTGGAAAATATCCACCAGTGCCAGTATTACTGAGTGACGTCATTAGAGCAGGACTCGATGAATTCGATGATGAGGCTGAAGCCGAGGCTGAGGATGATGAAGTTGCTGTCCAGCGAGAGGATGTTGTTTGAACAGTGTGGGCTCGTATCACCTGCATTGAGCCAGAGGACGTACGAGCCTGTAGAACTTCTAGCTGTTTACGTTGGCTGTGTTGGGTGCCGTTGGGCTGTGATACGTTCTGTGAATCAACCACCTGGAAATGTAAAGAAAACAAAATTTAAATATCTGCCAATACAACGAAGGCTAAAGAATGTTTTTGGTTTTTTATTTTGTTCTAAATTAACGACTTTTAGGTTGCAGCAGCTATCAAAATCTTGTTGACCATTCACCCATTTGAGGCACAAAAGACAGTGAGTCACCCTTAAAATCACGACGATCGACACTGCCGACATAAGAAGACAGAAACTGACCACTTGGACCTGGCTATATAGCAGAGGTACATAGGTAGTATATACCTAGTTAGCTTAAATCGATATTTCATTGTTGCACTATCGAAACAAAGAGGTTGGGGTTTTAGTAGATATACCTACAATATATTTTTTTTTTAATAAAATGGGGACATGGAAAACACTATGTTACTCATTGAATCTATTTATCTTTATAAAATAGGTACTCTCGTACCTATAAGACGTGCGGCTGCGGTTGTTTTGTGCTGTTGCATGTGCATGTTGTGCTAAATTGCATGAGCAATGACTTAAATATGTTCTCATATTTATAATACCTATACAATATACATGGGTCGGTTTAGGCACCTACCTACATACAACAATAACGAAGTGGCTGTGAATAGAATTTATGTGGCATGTCATAATAAGTTGCAACTTTGCAAGTGCTGTAACGACATTATACAATAGAAGCTTTATTCTGTTGTTTTTTTTTTCATTTTTACGAAATAAAATAAACCTAATTATAATTTAATTCATTCACTGATTTAATGTTAAAGTTTTTAAAGACAAAAGAACTGTTGATGGTAATCTTGGTTTTATTTCATTCTAGATACCATGATAGCTATTATTTTAATAGAATGGTGGAAAAGTTTGACACAGCAAATTTGCATTTTTAAGGTAGAGTCGCCTAATTTCGAACACTACCAGTATTCGAACACTTTTGGAAAGAAAGCTTATAATCTGTGTAATTTTTCAACGCAAAATAACGCATATGTTACTCCCCCAAACCTTGAAGTCCTATCAACTTGTCGATTTTCATGATAAAGTTTTAAGAAAAGAACTTCAAAACGAGGTTTTAAAAAATCCAGTTGTTTCAAGTTTATTGTAAAAAACGGTTGTAAGTGTTGTGGGAAACTGTGATTTTTGGTGTGAAGACTAACGTTAATACCTGTTTTAACGCGTCTTCTTATTAGATAATAGTTACTTTACTTATATAACTTAAAGTTTTTACCTAAAACATAATAATTAATTAATAAATTGCCTGTTCGAACAACGGAAACCAAATTTGTTAGAGTTGCATGTTCGAAAACTAGAGTTCGATTATTTGTTTTGACTTCGTCAAAATTATTTTCTTTCATTCAAATATACTGACTTTTTTTAACGGTTTTATGGCAAGAGCATGAAGAGAACGTTGAGTCCAGTATTCGGCTGTTTTTGAAACGTCTGATCAAAGTCAATTTGATCGTCAAATGATCGTCATTTTTTGACGCAGATACTGTGATCATCAAATATGAAATTGTGCTGCGTTGATCGGTTTGATCAACGTCAATCAATTTAGTTGCAAACGCATTTGACGTTTACGAACACGCTCCCTGACTTTTCAATATTTTGTTCGTCAACCTGATTTTTTTACTGCACAGCTGCACTGCAGATGATGTTTTCGAACATGTGACTTCAGCAAGCTGCATTATTGAACACACTGTTTATGCAGCCAAATTTGTACTAGCGTTTTTGAACAGAAAACTTTTGCAGTTTGCGTTTAAGAACATTTTGCAATTGCATTTTTGACGCAGATCTCGTTTTCGAAAACGGCCTTGAAACACCTTTTTCTTCTTTTCTTTCAGTTTTCGATTCAAGGAACCTCATGTAATTGTTATGGCCTTTTCGATTGGCAATCCTTTCGGAATGCGTGTAAACCCTTCTGAAAGTATTCTATTGGCATTCAGAATGACAGTTCTTCTCCTGAAAAGAACAGAAAACCATTCTGGATTTCATTTCAGAATCAAAACCAGAAATACTCACACATTCAACACCCATAGTTCTTAAAGAGTTGTCAAATATTGCAAAAAGTAAATGATTACCTAAAAATAAATAAATTTAACACATTTTACTTCTTCTAAGAACAATTATTTTCCGTTAAGAATATTATTTTCCCATTTTCTTTATTGAAAATTATCATATTCGTCCATATTTGTGTCCGCCAAGTTTCCAAATGTGAAGAACTAATTCGGAATCCAAATGTGAAGTCGCACAAATAGAGGGATACGAAAACTTCAGAATCAAACTGCATGTCCCTGTTTGTTTTATTTGTGTTCCGGATCGGAGAGTTCTTCCGAATTGTCGATTGAAAAGGCCATTAGCTAGCATCCCTTGTTCGAATAGTTTTTAAATTCCGCTTAAACTAAAAATCAATTCAACTGTTTCTTGTTTTAATTTGTTTTTAGTAGAATTGAATAAAAACAAATCTACAAACATTTGTTTAATAAAACTGAAAGAAAATTACTTTGATGTTTTTTTGGGTTGAAAATATGTACGAACTCTTGTGTTCGAAGTAAGGAAACTTTATGTTTGAGCTTAGGAAACTAGTATTCGACTACTGGGGAATAGGGTTATTTTTACATTTTCTTTTTTTTTATAAATAAAAGTTGTTATAGTTGCTACAAAAATACAAATATTTGAGTTAAAGCTGCTAAATAATTTTACATCACATATTTACGTTCAATGGTTCCCTCACAGTAATTGATTACTGTATTGCGAGCCACTAAGTGTTGTTGTTTTTTAAAAAAAATTTTATTCAAAATGGGTATCTTGTAATAATAATAAATCTTGTAAAAGATTTAGAAAGAAGTAATTTTTGTTCTGCGACATTTTTCAAAATTTTGAATTTTGAAACCCCGACACCTCATTATTTTATATGAAAGTAAATATAAAAAATCAACAAATGAGTCCTGAATGAACTCTGTGCGATGATTTTTTGAATTATTTTTTTTATTTGAAAACAAATAACATACCTAACAAAAAACGTTCCTATCTTTAAAATACTCCATGGTTTCACTTAAAATAAATTGTGGTAATTAAAGACACAACAAGATATATTTTCACAGCAATTCATTTAAATTAAACTATTTTTGGTAAAATGAGAAATTAAATACAAAAACAACGGGTTTTTCCCATTATCTCGGAAATTTTGATGTTGTTAAAAAATGACTCATATAAAAGTTGCTGCATCTACAACTTTCATTTAAGCTTTATTCAGAAAACGCAAAAGTACAATTCAACTGTGGCCAATTGGGTGTGTTCAATAGGTTTTGACTCAAATTCCAACCATATTGTGCAAATTTGTTCGAAATTATCTCATTTCAAAATGTGAATTTGTAAATTTTCAACGAAATTACGTCATTTGGTACCTCCTTCACCATTTTTAAATCGTCAAACTGCTTTTAAATTTTTTTTAATAAATGTGTAATTAGCCTCTCTAGGATAATAAATTCGGAATTAATGCTTTGATACTCGTAATTAACTTAAATCCAGAGTGAAAATATGGCGTAATTACGCAACAAAATTTAGTTGGTCGACCCCAAAGTTGTTGGAAATGGCACTTTCGAAAAAACAAATCCGGCACGCTGTCCGTCCACCAAACCCAGTTGTTCGTTCATGGTCAGCTGGAAGTCCTTCCACATTAAGATAAACAAGAATCAGGAGGAAAAAACTCGCACGCAGTGAACATCCCAAATTACTTTGAACAGCGTTCATGTTGCTCAAAAACATGGATTTTTCTGTCCGCAGTGGTTTTTTCTCAACAGGTTCATAGCCCAGTATGTTACACGTCTAGTGAGCCGGCATGTTAAAGAATAATGAATTGTATATTTAAGAAATCAATTTATCATGTCGGGGCGGCGCGAACGCCATCCCCGGCTACCAAAAATTACACGAACGAGTTATTCGCATTAGGAATAATCGCGGAGGTCAACTCAGCCGAAGTGCAATGGCCAAGCCTCGCTCCGGGGGAACCGCCTTCATGATCACGGTAGCCCCTACGCCAGGTAAGTATGCTTTTTACCGTTATTCAATGATTTCTTAATACATTTTCTACATAAATTGAATGTGAATTGTACGAAATTAGAAACAAAAAAATACGTATGTAAAATTATAATTCGAACAAAGTGTAAAAAAAAAATCTATATGGAATTAATGTCTCCAGTGTTGGTTTTTGCTATGATTGTGCGCAATAGAAATGAAGGAGGGATGATTGGATGAACACAATAGTGACAGACAGTGAGGTAGAAAATAAAAATCGGTAGAGAAATTTGCAGTGTGCACTGTGCACACATTAAATTAAAATATGAATTTTTAGGAGTTGGATTTCTAGGTATATTCCCTTGTTACCTTATCTACTTTTTGAGGTAGGTTAAAATTGGTTTACCGAATAATATTTCAGTACCTGGGTAAATACCTACAAAACCTATACCTACCTCAGTAATTTTCATAATTAACAATGTTGTATGTTTATTTAATTCTTTTTATTTTGAACTTCTTTATTTTTTTAATAATGAGGCAACTAAGCTCTCGAAATATATGGACAAGAAAAATTAAAACCAAACAAATTTATTTATTGAAATTTTATGAAGCAAAACAAGGATAGGTACCTAGGTAAGATAGGTATTGAAACAATGTTTTAGCTTGAGCGAGTTTAAAATACGGAAAAGGTTAATGGTCAATTTGTCTTTATACAGATTAAAAATGTGTTCCTCGATATTCATTCCTCTGACTAGGTATCTATTGAAACCTCAACCTATACCAATTGTTTTTATTTTTTTAGTTTAAAATATTTTTATAGAAACAAATATTTGTCTAATGACTATATATCTAATGAGACCAAAATTTCTTAGGTACCTAAACACTTAATAAAGAAAAGCTATCGAAAAAGTTTTATTTAACCGTTCGTTGCACACCTTTTTTAAAATCACACCATTACACACCTAGGGCCTGACAGGCCCGTGCATACAAATGGATCAAAACAAAATTGTTAATAGAAGAAAATTAATTTAAACTTAAAATTATAATAGATTTATTCAAAGCAAAATTTCGGATTACTAAAAATATAGGTTAACAAATATTTTTCACCATTTATTCTGCCTAAGAAATGTTGAGTACATATTTGTATCTGAAATTGTATCTGTGCAGAACTCTACTATACTGGTTTGTATCAGTTTTCGTGGGTCCAGAAGGTCCAAACCCAACTTTAAGGAAAATCTATTGACATTTTTGCAGTTATCTTTTCGTTTGAGGATACATTTTAGTTTCATGAGAAGATAGATAGAAGATGATTTTATTTCTCAATGTGGTTCTAATTTTAAACGTGTTTTTAAATCCACTTGGGCCTGACAGGCCCCAGGTGTACACTGCAGGGTTAAATTCAATGAAGGTAGGTAGGTATCTACCTGTACCGGAAGCGGTACGAAATCCCACCAACCAAAATCTCGAATAACGAACACTCGCATTTAAAAAAAAATCTCAAAAAATAACGAGATCTTGCAAATTAATTTTTGCTTTACATAATCTCTCAATTAGGTACAAAATATGGCTTTTAACAATCTCGTACCTATTACCGCACCAAGAAATTTTAAAATATTAACCGAAGCCTGGCAATTCAAAATCTCGCATATTCAAATTCAAGTTTCACAGAAGCATCGTTTGCAGTTTCGCACCAAAAAAAAGAATCGTGCAAACGCAAAAAAAAGAAACTCGAAAACGAAAAACTTTTTCTTGGGCTTTTATTGTTTTCCAAAACGTATTTTTAACAATTTAAAAAGTTTTTCCTGGCATTACAACTTGATGTATAATTTCTATGTTCATTTTTTGGCTCTTTATGCTCTTTATAACAATTGAAACAGGTGTAAGGTTCCTATAAATATTGGGAATAACAATATGGTGTGAAAGTAGCTATAAGCACTCGATTTGTTTAGCAGAAAATCTCTCAATGCAATTAAATTTTCCGAATTTTTGCTTGCGATATTTTAGTTTCTGGGAAATCGTAATTGTGGGCAAAGGCGAACGTATAGGATCTTGGTTAGGGGGGTGGGGTCAAACTCATTTAGAATTTTAGCTAGGGGGGGGGATGGTGCAACCTCATTCAAAAAATAGTGTTGGTACAGAAATCTTGATTTAAAATGCTTTCAAAAGAAGTAAATTGCCTGGTGTATAAAATATATATTGTGGTTTGAGGGGCCAAGCACCTTTACCTGCCCCCCTTGCATACGCCCTTGATTGCGGGATTGTGGCGATTTTTAATTGCGAGATTATAAAATGCGGGGTATTGTAGTTGCGAGATTTCCTTATAAGTACAATGTTTCCTAGCAAACCGAAATCTGAAGTTTCAGCTTAAAAATTTTGATATCACGAATTGGTGGAGCGGTATTGCATCAAGATTTCGTTAAAATCTACAGTTTTGAATAAGATTTCGTTGAAACTTCCATGAAATCTTGTTCGATCAATTTGAAATATAAAAAAGTATTTTTGGTGGGATTATAGCATTATGCGAGACATTAATTTGCGAAATTTCGTTCCCCGACCTGTTTGATACCTATGTTATTCTAGATGAGTTAAAACTATAATTCCTCTGGGATATTACATAAAAATTCTCTGAAGAAATTGTTGTCAAATAGTTCCACCGGTCCACAAAAACACACAAGTGAGAAGACCTATCAGCCCTGCCTTGTAGCAAAGCCAGTTTTTCTTCCTTCTTCTTCTGTGCGAGATCATCCTAGTCTCGGGGTTAAGCCTGAGTTAGTTCCAGAAACGAGTTTTTCAGTTAATTTAAATCGTAAGTTAGCTCGGAGTTAACTCAGGGACCAAATTGAGTGCTTTTTCAGCTGTGGTGCCATCTCGATTTCAAAAGTAGAAGTTATTCTCAGTGCTATTCCGTTGTGGCTTCATCACTATTCTGATTCGTGAAAGTTGTAGAATGGTATCCATAGGTGTCGCACATCGATGACCCCAGATTTTTGATAGCTGAAAGATTAAGTGAAACCTCAACTAAAAAACTGTTCCTAAGTTAACTCTGGGCTAATTTATTTATAATATTAGCTAACTCTGATTTAACTCAAATTTAACCCTGAACTGAAAAACTAGCCCTTAGAAATTTATAAACTTAATTATACTCCACCAAATAAAAATCAATTTCACTACCGCAACCAAGTTTCGATAGCCACCTTTTCAAATTCCGTCTTAAAAATATTGTTTGAGAAAATGATATTCCAATGTGGAGGAGCTACCACCTACAACCTACCAATTCTTATTCAATGTTCTAGGTAACTTTATTTTGTTCGCTCCGCTTTCGCAGAGCTTCTCAAAAATTAATTTTAGACTCATTAGAGTGCCCCTCTCCACGGAAATCTTTAGTAAAAGGCGAAAGATTTATTCGACATTGAAGAGAAGCCAGAGTAATTTTTCATCCCTAAATCAAGATAGTATATAAAATTTGTAGCTAAAAATGAATGTGAATCATTTGAAGGTACATACAAGAAATAGATGCAACACAAAGATTTTTTTGTTGTTGTTGTTCAAGGTTAGGTATAGTTCAGTTACTGTTTTCTATTCGAAAATATTTCAAATATCTTCAGCCATTTATAAAGCAGTATATAAGTTAGAATAGTAGCAGGTAACACCGTAAAACACCTTGGGTGGTCTGAAGATTGAATCCTAGCCCAGCCTTTACATATAGAACAAGAACACCTTGATCTAACAACAAAAATAATTGTAAGAGTAGGTAAAATGACTTTAATTTTTTCGATTTAGGTAAAATCAACAGAGAGAAATTCAACTGAAAAACTAAATAATATTGTCGTATTTATGATACCTTCCCACCTACTAGCGATCTCAGAACCAGTCTCCATCATAACATTGCTTCACACGTAGATGTGTGTTATTTATTTTAATTGGTCAATGTTTATCACTCATCAATAATTAAATGATAGGAGTTAGTTTAAGAATTTCCCACCAATTCAATATATCTATTTTGTTTATCGTGAAAACAACATTTTTAATTTTGATAATTACTAACATGACAACACACTCCCACGCATCAGGCAAATAACAACAAATTGTCAGCCTTGTCAATTTGCTTATCATATTGTTCAATCAAACAGTGCCAAATCAACAAGGTAGCATACCTATATAAGATACTCACTCTCTCACAGTCATTAAACGATTTGTTGACCACTTAACATCATCAACAACCAAGCCCCAGCCAAGCCGAAGCTAGACTATGGCTATTATCACACCAATGAATCAGATGTCATTTTTGTTAGTTGCGTCTTCTTGCTTGCCATCACATGGCATGGCATGGCGTCGCATCGGATGACTGGGATTGGAGTCTCATCGCCACCGATTAATTGGTTAAAGGTGGGGCGGTGTACTTGGACACGCACTTTATAACACTCCAAAGTCGTCGTTTTCTTCGTCGCGATGGAGCGTCGAGTTGTTCCATTGGATTGAGGAGTTTCCCCTGTGTTTGTCGTCTGACAAAAAATAACAAGGCTGCAACACATCTCCTTCGTCATCGTCAAATAATGCAACAAGCAATTATTACTGGCATTCTAGCACGACGACGATGACAACGACGGGATGATGACGACCAAGAGCCAACTCTCTACGATAGATGATAACAATCTTGGCTTGGCACTTTTTCGCATGGATAGAATAGAATCTATCCCTCCCTCCTACAAAAAATCTGCCATTCAGTCCGGCTGCTCAGATGCTCTTATAATTGCTAAACACCCAACTTATAAGCTATTTGATAAATTAGCACTGGAACTTCCTCTAGGATTTTCCTATTAATAAATAAAATGCTGTGAGACTGGCTATGGTACGAGTACCTACTATAATAGAGCCTCCAAGTGAAGATGAAGTGATTGTTACCGAGATTGGAGACTTGAACATGGTATATAAAATGCAGCGGGATCAGCTGGTTTCTGTGTTAATGTAAACCTGAATGTAGAATAACCAACGCGACGCGACGCACGGACGATGGATGCATTGGGCATTCAATTATCATTTCCTGTCTTAGTACTCGGTGTATACGAGTACACATATTGTAAACCTGATCTTTGAAGCTGATGGCCTTTGAAGAAAATGAGGCTTAAAAGATTGATGAAAACAGGATGTGTGTTTATACAAGAGTCATTCTAACGTTGATTGGTGATAATGACGACTTAAACTATCAGATAAATTGTTCATAAAAGAAAGGATCATAATTGTATCTTGTACTTGTATACTCGTCTGACTTGAACTTGAGAGCTAACTAGATAAAAATGTAGCCATAATAGCAGAAACTTGGATGGTGGTGTTGAGGCCAGAGGAACTTAAAATTGGAGAGGAACAAATATGTTGTGAATTGAATGAAACTTATTTTTTGTTGTTCTTTTCAATAAGTTCCCATTTAGGTTAGGTTAGGTAGAAGGGCTAACAGTTGATCTAGTTACCTCGTCACACTTAGATCTATGTATGTAGATCCATTGTGGGACCCTAGAAAATTGTATTCCACTTAATATAAAAACCTATGTGTTGTGTTAGCAGTCAAGCCATTTAGAAGCATTGTTGAAGTTCAGAAGGCTATAAGCCGAAGATCTAGAAAGTTCCTCTAAGTCGTCATAGAAATGATTTCCTAGGTGTTTCTTTCCTAAATGAGAGAGTGCTGGGCAGTGATAAAAACAGTGTAAGGTATCGTCATGTGTCTCCTCTTTGCTGTAGCCTCTGCAAAGGTCGTCAGTTCTGAGCCTCATATTCTTTTTAAGGTATCTCAGTAGATTGTGTTTGGTGATTATGCTGAGATGTTTCTTGTTCATTTTTTCAAGAAAATTCCATCACTCATTGCTTTTTTCTAATATTTTGTTACCAATATCCTACAGGTTGGTACTTTGATATGTTGTTCGGCTTGACTTGAATCAAGTGACAAACCCATTCGCATCAGCTCATCAGTTCTCTCGTTTCCCTGTACATTACTGTGACCAAGAACCCAGTAGAGTCTAATTTTATGCTGATGCATGCTAAGAACCCTAAGCTTTTCGCGACGGCAAGAAATGCAGAAATGGCTTTTTTTGCTGCTTGGCTATCTATAAAGAGGTATCAGCTCATAGTATCGCCATAATTTTTTTTCCCGTGGGTAGGTGCAAAACCTGCTATTCAGGCTCTATGAGGACCGAAAAACGCGTGCTCATAGAAGTGTGAGATTCTTACTACACTAAAACCACCTCCACTTCCCGATTGCAACTAAGTTGAAACTTATCTAGCAATTTATTTTTAACGAAGTTAAGTAACGTGTTGCAGGTTACTTTCCGGTGAAAGTTTCTGCTAAATCCGCGATTTTAAAGCGGTTTTCTGTTCACCGCACAAAGTCGGAAGGTTTTGTTCTTCGCAGACGGCGTACTAAATTCGACTCGTCAAGAATGTCAATAATCGTTGAATTAGCGTGTTCTAATAGTCGATTTCTATGTGTTCGCGCGAAACTTTTTATTTCCTCCCGCACCGTAGGAATCCCGAGATCCATATGAAGATCTTCGTTTCTTATATACCACGGAGCATTTACAAATGACCTAAGCAATTTATTTTCAAACGTTTGTAAGTTATTTAAGTTTGTATCGCAGGTACAACCCCAAAGTTGTATGCCATAGGTCCAAACAGGTTTAAGAACCTGTCGGTATAAAATCAATTTATTTTCAATGCTAAGCTTTGAATATTTACCGAGTAACCATTTCATATCTCTTAATTTACTTTTTAGTTCTTCGAATTTCTTTTTCACGTGCGGCTTCCATTTTAATTTCGCGTCTAGAGTCATTCCCAGATACTTTGCCTCATTTGCAAATGGAACACGAGCGGTATTAAGAAAGACGGGTAATCTATTTATTTTTTTATACGTAAAGTCCACGTGGACTGACTTTTGTTCATTGAGCGCTATTCGCCATGTTTTCGTCCACTCATTAACATTATTAAGAGCATTTTGTAATTTAATTGTAGCTTCGCTAATCGTTTTGCCTATTGCAAGTATTGCAGTATCATCAGCAAACGTGGCTACAATAGTGTCTTCTGTTTGAGGTATATCGCGTGTAAATAAAAGGTACAGAACTGGACCTAATACCCTTCCTTGTGGTACCCCAGCCACTATTTCTTTGAAATCAGAATAGTCATTTCCGTGTCTTACACGAAAAAGTCTTTCATTTAGATATCCGATTAGAATGTTGTAAAGTCCTTCAGGCAGAACTTGTCATAATTTGAATTTGAGCCCTTCGTGCAAAAGCTTGTCAAACGCCTGCGACACGTCCAAAAAGACAGTCGAACAGATTTTCTTTTCTTCAAGAGCTCTCTCAATTACGTCAGTAATTCTATGCACTTGATCAATTGTCGAATGCTTGCTTCTAAATCCGAACTGATGTTCAGGTATTAATTGTTTCTCTTCTATTATCGGTTGCAGGCGCAGGAGTAGTATTCTTTCAAAAACTTTTGATATAATAGGAAGAAGCGAAATCGGTCTGTAAGACTTCTTTTCGTGAGAAGGTTTGCCAGGTTTCAAAACCATTATGACTTCCGCAACTTTCCATTGGCTCGGAACATATTCTAACCTTAGAGCGGCATTTATTATGTGAAGGAGGTTAATAAACCCTTTACGAGGGAGCATTTTTAAAATCTCTGCCGTTATTAAGTCATATCCTGGAGCTTTGTTGGACTTAAGCTTCTTTATTTCTCTTTTTAATTCGGCAAGTGTAGCATTTCTCGTTATGTAGCTTTCATTAGAGGTAAAATTCATATTAATATTTTCGTTGAGTTCTTGCCCATCAAACGGCTTAAATGGTTCCTCTAAGTAATCGGCGAATACCGTCGCTTTTTCTTTGTCACTTTTAGCCCATTCATTTTGGCTTTTCTTAATCGGAGGCACTGGAAGCTTTGACTTTTTCGTTGTTTTTATAGCTTTCCAAAGTGAGTAGTTGGATTCTTTCCCCGCTGTCAAGCCTTCAATTTTCAACTTCAAGGCTTTTGAAATCTGATATCGCCGTTTTTAGCACATTACTCAAGCGATTTAAATGAGCTTTGTGTCGAGGAGCACGGGCTTGCTGCCATTTTTTACGTGCTTTTCGTTTCTCTTTCACTAAATCTTTTATTTCTTGCGGATATTTTATATCTTTATAGCGAGGCATTAGCCTTTGATAAGGTGTGTTATCCCAAGCTGCTTTTTGTATGCTTTTGTATGAACAAAGGTATCTACTGCGTCTTCAAGCTCAAGAAGCGTTTGTAATGATACCCTTAACTCAACGTTGTCCTCGATATCTTTTTTAAATCCATCCCAGTTGGTTTTACTGTTTGTTAACCTGGGTGGTTTTTCAATTTTAACAAGGCTTTCGCTCATAGTGAGTACGACGGCAGAATGATCTGAGAAGATGTCATAGCCCTTTGAAATTTCTATACGGTTAGAGGGTATTCCTTTCACCATGAATAAATCGATTAGGTCAGGTATTTTCGACGGATCAGTTGGCCAGTAAGTTGGCTTGCCAGTCGAATGAAAGTCACAATTATTTTCCATTCCTGCTTCATATAGCATGCGACCCTTTTGAGATATGCATCGTGAGGCCCAGAAGGTGTGCTTTGCATTAAAGTCACCACCAATTTTTGAGCTGCTTTTGTCACTACAAAGACTTCGCCTTGGAAGACGCTACAAAAGTCCGGAAGTCTGATGGAGCGAGCTAGTCCCAGAGTTTCCAAGAAAATTCTTGCCCATCTAAGAACCATCAATAAAGACAGTTAACGTATAGATTCATTACTGAAAAGTTGGTTGTTTTCCCACTCCACTCTCTTTCTCTCTATAAGGAAAAGAGAAAGTGAGGGGTCTATTAAACTAACCATTTAGGTAGATGTTTTGTAGTTCTTTTGGTTTTTTGGAAATTAATTTTTGTGTACACATTTTATGTAAAAATAATCTGCTCCAAATAATAATTTTTTTTTGCGTAAGTCCAAATTGTTTATATATTTAATTTAAGACAACTGTTATTTTAGTTTAAAAACATTGTTTTATAAAACTGTTAATTTGGAATATTAAGAAGAATATAACCTAATCCACCGTTAGACAAAATTTGATTGTGTCACCTCCGTAACAACTTTCGTATTTCAGAAATTTAGTCTTTCAATTGTTTAACTCATTTTGAACTTTTTTGTTACTAAATATGAAATGAACAATACATTTGCATAATTCCAGGGAACTATACTCAACAAAAGAATTTACTTCATTTAAAAAAAAATTCCATTGGTGGGAGAAATTTTTTCACTTTTAAGTAAGAAAAACTTTACTAACATTAGGACACAAAGTGTTTCCCATTTTGTTTGAGAAATGATTATACTTCCATGAAAATAATATTATTTTTTATTCATAAAAGGAGCAAAAATCATACTCCGATTGTACCAAAAAATTTCACTAATGACGTTTAAACTTAGCAATCTTGCAAGTTCTAATAAGTTTAAGGCTAGGATGAGCCACGCGATCCATTCAAGCTCGGTTGGAGTTGAATATGGCCAGTCTTACATTTTTCAGAATCTGTTGCTTACAAGTTGTGAAAAGTGATTAATGTTGTTGGTGCAGTAAGTGCCTTAGTCACACACGTAACATGAACTTGTCACACTTGTAACAACTTGAATCAAAAATCATCAATATTTTACATTTTCCCATAGAAATCAATAAAATCTTATTCTTATTTTCTTATTAAATATAATTGAACCCATTTTTTGGTTGATGGTTACATCATTTTATAAACACAAATCATCATTACCTTCAGCCACTAGAATACCTTTTTTCTGAGAAAAAAAACTTCCCACGAAATCTTCATGTCATGATTCCCCGAACCTGCACCTTTAAAACGCAAAATAGCAATCCTAAAATGAAGTACAGAAGACTTGGAGGTTTAAAACCAAAAATACGAAAAAAATACAATTTTTCCCACGACTTAACCTATCCCAAGGAACCTTTTGCCTTTTTCGTCTTTATCCACATCGTTTTTCAACTTGCTGATGCCTTGTTGTGTTTTGGAGAGAACAACAACATGAGCTATACAAAAAAGAAAACCAAAACTTCACACACACTCTTTTGGTTATGACAAGAGGCTTTCTTGAACCTCGCTATACTATGGAATTTGCATATAGATCCATGGACACAACAAAAAAGTAATACCAGTAGCCCATCAGGGTATAGGATATAAAGGTATAGGTGTTTTGCAATATTTCCCACAATTCCTTGCTCACCAACGACAGATGAAGAACGAAATAGAAATAAAAACAGAGCTTCCAAGGCCAAGGTGCTGACACCATCTTGATAACTCACAAACCTCTATAGACCACAATCGCACTAACACAACCATCAACATTATTATCGACACGATGATCATCAACAAGCAGTTCCATCAGCAGCAGTGGTATAACACTGCATATGACCATAACCATCATCATCATCATCATGATCCACCATCAGCATACCAGCACCAGTGCCAGTGCCCACAGAAGCACCATCATCGTCTTCATCGTCATCTGCCAATAATCCTTATGCGATGAAGATTGAAGCAGTCGATGAAGTTGGAGAGCCTTCCTATTCCTATGCAACAATCGATGTCGTTAACAAAATGCATCCCGATTAGAGGCACATCTCTCGCCTGGATGGAAGATTACAGTGCGCGCACAGTCCAGAGGTTAAGGACTCCCTTATGGGCGAATATGGACGGGAACAGAGATCTCTATATATACTTCCCTTTTGTTATCTTCATTTTCGCACACACAGCATCCAGCACACACTAAACAAAATCCTATTTAGGCTTCCATAAGATCCTCAACTTGCAACAACAATAACATTTAAATAAGAAACCAAAAAAAAAAAAACAGACAAAACAACAACAACAACAACACTCAAGATCGTGACAGAAGTAATATATTTAAAAATAGTTTCTTGCAAAAAAAAAAAGCCTCCCATCAGAGCCACAACCAACTTTATCCTCTCTTCTTGAGATTTGCTTTTTTTTTCTTGTAATGCCAGTGGGTATCATGCAATCTGCAAGTCGGTGTGTCGGTATGGGTCTTGCGTTTTCATAGTGAAGCCTCTTCAAAGTTGGATGCCTGCTGAATATGTTGGATTTAGCGAAAGAAATAGACAAAAACACGGTCTTGAAAAATGCAAAACACTTCTTGTATAACGATCTGTCTAGGAATAAATTTTAAGCGATCTTCCATTATAGCCTTAGTTCAGTTCCACTTCTTTGCATCTTCAAAATGACTTCGAGGGCTACAAATTGTTTTTTTTTATAATATTTTTTTTTTAAATTTAAACTTGACTTTGTGGCTGTAAGTGGCAGCATAATAATGCATCGAGATGTTGAAGAGTTGAAAAATACAGTGGGACCTATATAAGCTTTGAAGAGCTTATAAAATATATGGCCTTTTGACACGGAACCAAGTTTTTCGCGGTTAGGTATTTCAAATCTCTCCCAGGTAAATAAATCTTAAAAAAACTGTCAATGTTTAACAATCTTTAATTTGGCAGCTTATTTATAAAAATTTAGAATGATTTATAGAAAATTGCGAATTGTGTCATTTTCAAAGAAAAAAAAATTAACAAAATGTTTTCCTACTTTTTTCTTGAGAACGTTGAGTGAAGCTTTAAAAATTTGTGTTGCTATGTATGATACATAAAAATAAGCGTTTAACTATTATCAAGCGAAATAAAAATACTTCATTCTAAAACCTTGACAAAATTTAAAGTTATTAGCGGTTTTGTGTGGAAAAAAGCAAGTAAATAAGTGACGTTGTAACTTTCTGCTGTGGGCCAGTCTTAAATGCTTAGTTCCTTGCTTCTTTTGATTTTAGAGCCAGTTAAAAAGTTGACTAAAGTCGTGGTCCTCTTTTTAATCAGCAGTGCTCTTTCTGTCTTTTCTGTTGGTCATGCTGAGTCAGTGGTCATCTATCCAGAAGTTCACTAGTCATATGACCTAGTTTAGCTTCCTTTGTCCGCTTTTGGTGTTTTTTGTCGCTTTCACTGCGGCGATGTCTTCTGCATATCTTACAAAGAAAGTATCTTCCATCAGATGTTTGAGAGGTCAGGCTCTGTGAGGTGATTTTCTTGCTCTATGTGCCTTCTGTTTTCTTATAGATCAGCTCTAAATTCTGGACGATATCTTTTACCATCTGCAAGAGATTCCCTGAAATATTGATAGTGTTTGCAAGCGCGTTCAACATTTCACTCCACCTGGATGATTTAAAAGCGTTTCTGACTTCCAGAGGTGCCACAAATATGATCTGTTTTGAGAACTGGTTTCTCTTTTGCGTGATTTGGGTGCGCTTTTCAGCTTCTGGAGAAGACCCTGTCTGCACACAGCTGTTGTAAATGTTCAGCAGAAGCTAAGGGTATGTCCGGGCAGTCACATTCAGTACTTTTACAGGTATTCCGTCGAGGTTTTTGCAGCTTAACCAGTATCTTCTTGGCTTAGCGAGGGTATTTTTTGTCATTTAGCCTGAAGGGTTTTGAGTTGCTTGACAGTATGAGTCAGAAAAAGCATCTCCTGTCCATTATGCGCTTTTCTTCTTTGTTGGACATCTGAACTCCAATTTTCCCCATGACAATCCAATAGCCCAGTCCTCAAAAGTCACCGTTGACATGTTGCCAAAGATCTTCCCACTCCTGTTACTTACTGGAATTGATGGCCTTTTTGAGATCATCATATGTGGCTCAAAAGTGCCTTCTCCTTAGCCTGGTAACTCTGCGCTTAAGTTGTAGGCATCTTTATCTAAATTCAGCTATCTCATCTGTCCATCCGTTCCTATTGGAGCCACTTTTTCGGGCCATTGAAGCATCAAATGCGAGCCTTTTGAGATTTATCCAGCGCTTCTTGGATAGAAGATCTGCAGAAATAAACCCGCGGATCTTCTACTCCAAGAACAGCAGAATTTCATTCTTCGATTAGAAATATAAAATGCTCTTCGTTGAGTCTATTTACGTTCTATTTAAGCCTTTGTGCCTGGTTCCCATATGAGGAGCTCTTATTTGGATCTAGGTGTGCTGATGGTCGCTGTCCGTTTAATCCGCCATGATTCTCCAGTTCTCGATCTTTGCAGATTTTAGTTTTGTTGCGAAGTTAACATCTTTGTTACTTCGTTGTCAAGTCTCCAGAAAGTGCGTGTGTTTCCTGCGTTGACTTCGTTAAGACCACATCGCCAATTCATCTCTAGTATTTTTATTCCTTGAAAGTTTGTGGTTGATTTACTCCACTGCTGGGATCTGGCATTGAAGTTTCCTGCACCCCAAGATCTCTCCCTCAACGTAACTCATGAAGTCCGATAGATCTTCTTATTTTTATTGAAACTCTCAATCTCATCGTTTAAACTGAGAAAGGTGCTTATTATTCTGAGTCCTCTGCATTTCACTCATGCAAAACCTCTTTGCGTGCCTTGGTTTTTGATACGGAATTTCCTAGCGTCCGGGATCCATGCGCAATAAACTAAGCTTCAACTTCTAGAGTCATAAGCTTATAATTTCTTTTTTTGAAAATATCAAATTCAATTTGAAACTATCCCACTGTAAAAACATTGCCATCCTATACTTTACCACAACTTACAACAAAACCAACAACAACAACAACAATCATCATCATGATCATCCAAGTCAATTGTCTATTTATGTCTATCCGCCTGTCCTGTCCATTGTTACATCTCTCTACGATCTCAACGTCATTTTGTACTCCATAGTCAATCTCCTCTCTATATGTCCCCCTCTTCTTCAAACCCTCTCTTCCTCCCCTTTATTCCATCACCAAAATGGCACCGTTTTACCTTTTTATATTGAAAAAAAAACTCTGCAACCACCAACAAGTGAAGACCATATCGTTTCTTGAAAGAGCCCAAGTTTAAAATAAATGGAAAGAGATTTGAAATTCAATGGTGCAATTACTTCTTCGTCGTCGTCTTCTTGTACCTTTTTACGCCGCATCTCTTGAATGTGGTGCTGGCGCGTTTTCCAGATGGTTTAACACTGCCAAGTCCATAGTCTTAGCCGTAGTCGTTGTTGTCGTCGTCATCGTGTTAGTTGAGGGAGATCTCTAAGACTCTAAATGGAGACCATGACTTTGGTCTCTTCGTGTGGTTAAGGTTTTTTTTTTTGTATTTTGTAGCAAAAACTATATGGCATTGTGTTGCCCTTCAATTCGAAAGAAAAACACATTTTATGAACCATCAATCAATTGGTCCATCGCACTGCAGCGGAGACTTTTTTTTCGAATTCATAGCAACTGTTGCGCTCAACTGACTGACTGTTTTAAAGTTCCATCCTTGGGGAAAGATGGTTGTAAATTGGCATAGAGTTGAGAGTTTTGAAACGAGTGTCAATATGTCATTGTACATAGAGCTGCTGCAGGAGTGTCTATATGGAATAGGTTTTCGAGAGACTAAAGCAAGGTATCGGCTTTAAGCCCTTTGATCATCATTGATCGAACTAAGAAGAAGAAGAAGAAGAACCTAAACATGAAAAAGCTACAAATTCTGTATATCTATCTACAATAAAGGGCAACCTCTATACATCTTCTGTAGATCTTCTATTTTCATTTATTTCGATTCATGTTTCATGTGACAGCTACAGAAAGAGATCGCTATCGCTAAGACCTTCCTAGACGTATAGTACAAGTGTATATGTACAACGATGTTCACCGATCTTTCTTGGTTTTGAGTTTTTTTTTTGTTTCTCTTCTTCAAAAGCTTGGTGAATTGTCCGAGGATTTTGATCGTTTAAAAGCATCGCGCACAATTCCTTCCACAAAAGACACACAAAAAATAAAAGAAAGTTGAATCAATGAAACTTGTTGCCTGAACTTGATGATGGTTTTGTTTTTAAGAAGTCTTTGATCTTAGCCGAACAATCTACTACCTCTTCAATGGACCCGCATGCTTGGATCGAATAAATACCTATTGGAATTAGATTTGCTTCTTTAAAGTTTTTTGTTTTTGTTTTTGGCAAAGAGTCTACTAAAAAAAAGGAAAGGAATTCTAAGCCCGCCTGTCTGCCATTTGTCTGAGAATTTCTTCAAAGTCGGAACCATATCTAAAGCGGTTTAGATGAACATTAAGATATGTGCCTGCCGACAAACGACAACCAATGACGCGACGGACGCTTTGTCGCGGTAGTTCTTTTAAGAGACAAGAATCACTGTGGTATGGTAGGGTGAAAGTGATGAAGGGTTATTTGCTGTTTAAGTTGACCATTTGCCAAAGAAGATAAGATGCGAATAAAATGAGATAAGAACCTGAATTACACAAGATTCTCTTTAAAAGACTACGTGGAAGGAATGACTAAATAAATGAAATACAAAATTTAGTGAACAAGAGGACCTTATAAGATCAATGGAAATGATATTTACAAATTTGTCAGGTTAAAAGTGTTTTTTTAGTTTAATTTGGGAGTAAAATAAGTTTTAATAAACGATACTGGCTTAAATATTACACTGGTGTCAGAAGTGGGATTAAATTTAGAAGTTTCTATCTGAACTTTGGGTCTATTCGGTTACTATTCGAGAGGTTAGTTTGCCTCTTGGAAATGAAAATTTGAAGGCAACACCAATTCATCAAAAACATGAAAAGTTGTTTGAACGGCTCAATTGGGTTCTTAACCAAAAAAAACCTTCTTAAGTTGTGGGGGACTTATCAACGAGGCTGTGAATACCACAATAAGGTTACTTTATTTACTAAATCACAATCAGTGAATGTACAACAATGCGCTCCAGTCAAGGGAGTCTTCGTATCCCAGCCTCAAAATTCGAGGTTGTAAGGAAGATCGAACCTCCAGCTAAGAAATCAAGCCATCATGGATTGCAGAGGGTTTGAGGGGTTGGTGTGATTCCTGAAAGCTGTGTGTCGCTGTGATCGAGAAACATTGAGAGCTGCAATGTCCAGGTTGAGTCTGTTTACTGGTGGGGAGCTCTTTAGATAAATTATATGTTATGTGTTGGAGAACCTGCCGAGATATCTACATTTTATTCGAGCCTTACGCAAGTCTACATCCTATTGATCATAACCAGATCTAAAAGGAAAAAAAACTTCTAGTTCGTCTTAGCTAACCTTAGCCTTATTAAAAAGGGGACATTTTTCCTCCTCTCTCTGGATGATACTACGCTTACAATAATAAAAAAAAATTACTTTGGACAAATACTTGTCTTTTTCTATGTTTTTTAGAGCGCTTAAAAATTGCCCCAGAACCTTTGAAGATTGGGAGTAAAATTGACTCCATAGAACAAACTATATACAAAATAGTTGTAAGGTTGATAATATCCTTAGAGACGAGTTCTAACAAGAAATGAAAAGTTATTATTTCTGAATAACTAGAATGCGAAATGAACGAATAGATTTGCGAATCACCATGACTCTCACAGATTCTGCCATATTTGAAAATGCTTATTGCTCAAAATCTTCTGATCTATTATGGTTTTACAGTGTTAGTTGTTGAGTGCCAGGTAAAAAGCTAGGAATCAAATCTGTGAGTCACCATGACTCTTGCAGAATCCACGATATTCACATACAAAATGCTTATTACTCTAGATCTTTAGATCTACTATGGTTTTGGAGTATACGTTTTTAAACGGGAAGTAAAAAAGCTAAGAACCAAATCTGGGAGTCACTATGACTCTCGCAGAATCCCCTATATTAGTAAATGCTTACTACCCTGTTACTTTTATGGCTAAAACTTATTAGTTGTTGAGCACAAAATAAGAGGGCTTAAGACAAGATTTGCGAGTCACCATGACTCTCGTAGAATCCTTCATATTGAAAAAATCTCTCCAGAACTTTTACTATCTTCCAGTTTTTAGATCTAGTATTTATATGGACACATTTTTTCTCCTTCCATCCAAAACTAACGTTATATTGTTTCCGTAAAACAGTTGTACAGCATAAGATTTCACACATTATGAAAAATTTCGAAAATGAGGTGATATCTCAGTGCAAAGTTTTAGCTTTAGAAAGTTGAAGTTCTTTGACTTTAATGCAAATGATTTTCTCCTATCGTATTCCACAATCTATTAATATATTAATATTTCCATTTCGGATACTCTACGTCTACGGAATGAAAATAAGTTTTTGCTTCTCAAAGATTACAATTTTTAAAAGTGGGTTTTACCAAAATTATTTCGCATCCTTCCCACGTTTAAGAAAAATATTCTCGCCGACCAATATTATGTATAACAATAATTCTAGTCAAATTGGTACTATCTATATTTCTAGTAAACATTTCTGAATAAGCATTGTAATAAAGGCTGACATTTACTACTCTATTAACATGATTTCACCCGGGGGCTTACATAAATGGTTAAAAAGCGTGGGCTCTTTCTTTCTTTGCGGCTAAAAGATCATAAAAAACTTTTATAGCCTCAAATCAGTCCTAATCAAAATTTGAGTGAATATTTTTAAATCTCATATACACAATTTTTTTTCTCATAAACTTAATTTCAACTCATAAAAAGTGTGTGCTTAAAGTTATGTTTATCGCGATCATTTTGTACAGTAAAACAAAAAATTAGAATAACACTGGTAACCTTTTTTTTTGTTGATCTTTCTATTAATCTCACGATTATTTGATTTGACAAATACGATAGATCACGAAATAAATTTTATTCTAATGTCATTAATTCCCACATTAAAAGTCTTCTATTAGTTTTGTTCTTTTTTTTGTTGCTGTTGAATAAGCACATCCCTAATTTGGTAAGCATCTCATAAATATTCAACCATTTTTTGTTTCTTTGATATAACTCTTTCCACAAGTGAGTTCATCAGATTGTCAAGCACACTGTCTTCTCGGCAAAAAAAAATACCTGACAGCATCATCAACCAAAAGTCATCAAGAACTTCTTTTCATTATGTCATCCCCAGAAGAAAGATACAGAACCAAAAATCATTTCATAAATCAAGAGCATATCAGGGACACCTTGAGTCTTAACATGCGCGAGTCATTTTGTCGTTAGCTTAAAGAAACTTATCTGATCGCCAATTGATGGTAGAAACCACCACAGGACCTTGATATTATGAAACACATTTTTTTTGTAGTGTGGATTATAACTGGCACACCCTGCAACGAGTTTTGGGTTTCTGTATTCCAGTTCGGCTGCTGCTGCGTCAGTCGGCGTGGCGGCTGTGCAAAATTGATTTGACCTCGAGATCGAGATCATTTTTGAAATGGAATATTCATCCAAACGACACATCATCAGCATCAGTGAGTATGAGTAGCAGAAGTTCAGTGCTTGAGACTGTCTTATGGGCTACAGACAACCATAAGAGACCGAAAAAGAGTTCTTGGGATTTATATAACTTTTGGCAGCTGTTGCTGCTGCTGCTGCTTTTGCTCGTGAATTGATGGTTTGTGGTCAAATTTTTGATTTTTTGATTTTGTTGATCTGGAAGTTTTATAAATGTTTGGGACTTCAACTTGTTCGAATTCGGGGAATTATTTTTTATTGCAAATGGTTTGTGGTTGTATTTGGTTACTTCTTCTTCATCACTATTGCCGGTCGACCAGGTTATTTATGGGATTCTACCCAACGATGAAGGGTCTCATGGTCGGGTGTCAATTTTTATAATTATAGGATTGAGTTGTGAAAAATGTAGGGTCTGCTCTGTGGAGTGTGATTCCGTATGTAGAAGTTATCATTAAACTAATTTATTTATTGGGAAAATATGTTAATTTGTTGCTATGCTGATGGACAGAACAAAGAGCCAGCTATATTAAAAAAAAGGGATTGATATAGGTTAAGTGTGGTATGGGAGGTCTTAAATATATAACTTTAGATTTTTCTCAAGAAAAAATCTTTCCTAACGAGGTCAATATCAATCACAATAGAGACTCGTTAAAGGAAGATTGTTTATTGTTTCGAAATAAGGGGAGGTTTATGTAATTATATACGAATCAGAGCTTTGGATTCTAAATTAAAGTATTGTAAGATTTTTTGTTTGGAGGGAAAGTGAGTCATATCTTATTATGAATACTCTTATAGCTAAGAAAACATGGAAGGAAATATAAGTAGAGACTTTGGAAAAGGGTACTTTTATCTCATTCAGCAAAAACAATCAACCAAATGTCTTGTCATTATCTGTGGCCAAAAGCCAAGAAATTGTATGGCTTTTCCCATAGCTTCTTTGAAAGTTGATTTAAATTAGCTTTTAAGCGGGAGCTAAACTTATTTAAAAAAAATTCATAGGGCCCATGGAAGATAGACGCAAAATGGTATCGCTTAAAAAAAATCCCACATAGATGAATTTGTGTGTAAAATTTTATTTTGAATAATTTGGATGATAAGACATTGCAAAAACCAAAGAAGGCTTTTCTACAATTGGTATTAAAATATAAATAAAGAAAACTTATTATAAATAACCAGCAAATTCTCTTCAAAAATCAATGTGAAAAGTGATAGGTATAAGTTATCTTTTCTTATTATAATAATTTTTCAGTGAAAAACATATCAAATTTTTACACTACCTAAACAAATCAATCAAATAACAATATAATATTAATTGAAGTGACAACTTTGAAGGTCATCTTTAAAAAAAATGTAAATGTAATACTAGTTCGATAAGAAATTATAAAAAAAAATATTTAAACTCCTCTCAATGTGCGTTTAAGATATCTTCATAACAATCCCGGAACCTAAATAAAACCACACCGTGACTAAAACGTTAAACTGTCTTCAACAAAAAATTTACAAAACAAAAAACTTCCCTCCTTTCTCACACCTTAAGCCAATTCCAATCATTGTCTATTTTCTCTGTAGGTACATTCATAGCTTCCATTAACTTTGTCAGGAAATCATTATGTATTTCTTTCAAATGCGCTACTAAACTCCCACCAACCATTCACTCTCTACGTATCTTTGTACGGTTCATACATACATTGGTTCCACACCCCAATCGTAGACATGCTGAGAAATTCGATTACTTTAAGTCCCCATCAATCGATTGTCATAGAAAAAAAAGAGACCCACTCCATTGAAATTATATTCCCTTCATTCATTCCTCCATTAAGCTCAATAAAAAAAAAATAAATAAACTAGGTCCATCAACTTAAACCGCAAGAAACGAAAATTAAAAAAAAATGACTAACAGAGGCGACGACGAAGACGACAACAACGAAAAAAACGGCAGAAAATAACGATTTATTGAACAATCGTTCATGTCATCATCACGATCAATTGATCCTGCCTTTTTTTGTTGATAATAATCATCATAATTATCATCATCATCATTATTATTATCGTTACGTTATACCATTAGTAGAGTATATTGAATTTTGATGTGCGTTACTTTTTGATAATTTGCAACAAAAACGACAGTAAGAAAAAAGAAAAACCATGTCACGGCGCGGTTGATATTTTGCTTGAAATTAAAAAGCGGTGCGGATGCAATTAAATTGATCAATTCTACTGCCTGCTATTGAATGAAAATCAGGAGATTATGTAGCAATAATCAATTAGTGATATTTTTTTTAACTTATTTAAAAAAAAATGCATAAAGTTTGGTTGAAATGGGATTTCTAATGTATGGGTGGAAAATAAAACAAAAGAGCTAAGCAGCGAACTTTGCTATAATTATTCTCTCAAATTACCTATAGCCTCTGAAGGAAAATTTAGAAAAATATTAAAATCTTCATGAAAATCAATCAAAAGAGCTGAACGATGTTGTCTTGTTGTTATAGAAGCACGTACTAATGCCCGTGAAAGGCAAAGAAGGGACGCTCAAGGCAATTTATGAAAAAATATCTGGTGAAATGCAACTTCTAGACCTTAAAAAAAAAAATGCAACTCCATTAAGACCTAAACAAAAGAGCTGAGCATCAAACTTTGCATTCTTTGTCCTACCCAGGCCTACAAACGTTTCTGGAAAGCATAAAAGGGACACTTTCAGCCATTTATGAAAAAAAGATTTCGTGAAATGACATTTACAGATCTCGATGAAGAATAAAACAAAAGATCTCAGAAGCGAACTTTGCACTTTTTATACTTTTAAAACTACAAGAGGTGGCTCTGGAAATCGAAAAGGGCACATATGTAGCTACTTCTGAAGAAAAACTCGCTAAAACTCCCTTTCTCAATGAAAATCAAAACAAAGGAGCTGAGCGCCGAACTTTGAACTTTTTACTTTTAAAGCTCATATAAATGTATCTGGAGAGCAATACAGGGGCACTTGAAGATATAAGTGTAAAAATTTTGGCAAAATGCCATTTTTAAATCTCGATGAAGAACAAAACAAAAGACCTGATCTACGAACTTTGCTTTAGAAACTCTTACACCCCTCTGAAAAGCAAGATACGCATCTTTCTGTAAATACACCATGAAAATTCAATTAACATTCAATGCAGTTGTTTACTTTGATAACATCTCAATTGACTGTCACAACACAGCCCCCAGAGGAAGTAAAGTCAATAAATTCTAAGCACATTCAATATTTGCTGTCAAATATTTACATTTTTTTTTGTAAATAGATCAGTCTGAAAGTGTAATGCTCAACACACGTTTGTTTTGATGGGAGTTACACCCATTATATCGGGTTATTTTTAACTGGTTGTCACTGAAGTGAACTTAAATCTAAAGGTTTATGATTAGCTAAGCTTAAACAACAACAAAAACCACTGAAATGTGGTTGTACCTACAAACATGATTCAAGATCAAAAGCTTCAATCTCTCTCATTTCAACGCCATAGGAGAGTGTTATCTAAGCTCTCAAGATCCATAACTTGATTGCATACAAACAGCTTGTTACATATTTCATTGTGCGATATTCTTAACAAAAATAACACAAAAAAATAGAATAGCATGTTCGAAAAAATTGAAATCAACACCAATTACCCTGTTTTGGAAAAAAAATATGTGCACATGAAGAGACACCGACTAGCACTAAGCATTGAAAGCAGGTATGAGCTAACACCACGCATTAATTCCACACGCAACCCTAACCTAACAAAAAAAAAAAATAGGGAAAAACCAACAGCCAGCGGTCCAACAATAACCACACCACAAAAAAAAGAAGAACTATCTGCGAAAGATCGCAGCGCAAAAACCCTTTTTGCGCGATGAACAAAGCCAAGTGTGCATGCTTAGCTGCGCTCGTGATTAAATTTAATTATAATTGTGTTGTGTCTGTGCAAATGTGTGTGTGTGTTCCTTTTTGCTTGCCATGATTATAATTACTAAACGGGCGACATGCTAGAATTCAGTTCATCATTTATTATATGACGAACAAGTCGCAGGATACCCTCCTATCTCTCTCTTCTATAAGCAAGTGTTAGCAGCGAATGTTGAACTATTTTCTAACTAATTCGGAGTGACCATATTTTTGTTCTTTCATTTTTCTTCAGTATAATATTTTTTGGTCTTAAATTTATAGTTTTGTTATTCTTTTGATTGAAAAATTCTGTTGTTGTTCTAATTTTTTTGTTATTGAACTTTTAAGAAATTAGTTTTTTGATAAGAAAAAGTTTTAAACAAAAAACAAATAGTCTCAAACTAACTCCAAAAACGAAGTAAAGAATTTAAAATTTATTTTACATTGAAATTTGTATTATTTTGTTGTTGTTTTGTAAAATTTTCACTTTGATTTTATTTTTATTAATTTCAATTTGTTGAGTTGGTCACCATAGTTATCATATTGTCAGTAGGTGAGTGTCTATTTATGATGCTGTCATTCATACTACCACCGGCCGGCACTGGAGGCGGTGGCAGCGACTCCAACGTCCGCATCACAATCATCTTTTCCATCATCACACACACAGCACATCAACTCTGTTCCACAGGTTGATGGCCTTGTGAGCTAGTGTATAGTTTTTTTTTCTTCTATTTTTTTTTTATTTATTTAAAGAAAATGATCTTTATGCGGTTTTAATTGTTTGTTCATTTTTTTTCGCACTCAGATTCAGACTAGATACGTGTTTGATGTGAAACGTTAAAGTCGCGCCTGGCAGTCGGTCATTTAACACATTTAACTTTACTTTTTTTTGTAATTTGTAATTATATATATCTCGCAGCAAAATGCTGATGGTGGCTTGGTTTTATGTTTTCTTTTTTTTTTATCGAAACGACAGGAGACATGACTTGGTTGCGGTTCTATAACCCTGCATTACTGGGTGGCGACTTTTTGTTGTTGCTTTTGTTTACTTCATTATAACATTTTATTTTGTTAACTTCTGTTGTTGTTGGGTATGTGAAAATTAAATTAAAAAAAAATAACAAAAGAAGAACAAAACGAACAAAAAAATGTGACGTGTGAAGATCACTTAAGAAATGGCAAAGTGTACTTGAAGATGACTGAGGGTGGTCTACGGAAAAATACTTCAAAGTGAATTTAATTAAATGATATTTTGCTAATTTTATTTTTGTTTTTTTTTCCTCCCATTGAAGCTCTTAAAGTTTAAAGAAACTTTGCCAAATGATGGAGAGGTTTTCAAGAGAAATAGATTTTTGCTTACAGGTTACTGACCCCTTAAAATGTATGTCAAATGGTGAAATATACTTTTTAAGATGATTGTAAATTCTTAAATTTTATGGATTGACTTCTCGTAAAGATTATTAATTATTATCAAACCCCTCCATTGGTATACCACTATGCCTTGGCAGGGTAAGTTTTTCCTTTGGCCTTACAGCGTTATACTAGCTTACTAGCTTTACCGGGGATGACCTTTCTCATTTGGATAACTCGTGGGACTATTTTTACTTGCGATATAGGTCAAGTTATTGATGATAGAGAACACGAAAAAAGTGGGTGGACAAATTATATCTGTCTATGTGTCTGTTTTTATCTACGCATCCTAAGCCAATGATGTGATTTTTCTTCAAATGTTTAACTTATGGTATTTTAATAATTCCTTAGAGAAGAAATTGATTTTTTAGCCTTAAAGCTAACGGTTCTTGCCATACAACCATTAAGGAAGAGCTTATATACCTGAGAAAAGGTTTTTGTATTTTCGTTTTACTCATTAATGGATATAACCGATTTCAGTCAAAATTTTTGTACAAATGCGTTTTAAAAATATTAATAATATTACATACCAAATTTTTGAAAACAATTAATTTTGGATTCTTAAAAAAGGATTCAGATTTTTTTTTCAAAATTCAATATTTCAAAAACGGATGAATGAATTATTTTTTGCTGGACACCGTCCAGTAATGTGGCAAAGTTGGGAACTTCTCTCAATACTAACTGTTGTAGAAATTGGCTACTGGCTTCAAAACCGGAACGTAAGGTCTAAAAAACAGAGATTGTGGACTAATCACCGAAGCACAAGGATAATTGGATGTATTCAAGTAGCATTTCCAGAAGCTGCTTAACGTTCATCATTTAAAGCGAGAAATAGGACAAAAAGAAAACCCACCTCCAGTCAATAAAAACCCATTTCCACCACCCAGCAAAGAAGTGGTAGACTAAGCTGTAAAGAAGTCAAGGCTGCCTGACCTGATTGTTTATGCCAGTGGAGCTCTAAAGGCATTGAGGGGATGTGTTGAAAAGGTGCATGCATCAACCAATCAACCATGTTTGGGTGTGACTTGTCTATCAGCTCCTTATGTCTTACCTACAAAAATGGTGATCCTATGTCATGCAAGAATTATGGAGGCATATCCTAGGATAAACTTTGGATACAAGATTCTATCCAACGTCCTAAGCCGTTATGCACCACAATAATCGGCTTCTACCAGTTTGGCCAGGCAGATCGACCATAGACCAAATATGCACTCTCAAGTCCAGACTCACCAACTATATTCATCGACTTCAAAGCCGCATTTGATAACATTCATCGTCAGGAACTCTATATGGCGATGCCTGAACTTGGGATTCTGGGAAAACTGATTCGGTTGTGCCACATGGTGTTAGAAAACACGTGTTGCAATGAAAATGGTTTCGGCCAGGAGCTGCGCTAATATGTGATTTCTTCAATTTTGTTCTGAAGCAAACAGTTGGCAGGGCATCAGGAATTAACGCTGAAGGCAATATTTTCAACATATCTGTCCAATTTCTAGTGTATGGTGATGATATCGACATCATTGGCCGCTCCCAACGGATTATTATAGAGACCTTCACTGCAATTCAAGAACAGACGAAACTTGTTGTTCTTCAATTAAACGAGGACAAGACGAAATACATGCTATCAACAAGCAATGAAAGATCCATCAACCGGCCATCTAGACAAAACGTGACTATTGATAGTAAAAATTTCGGAGTAGTAAAGGAGTTCATCTTCTTTTATTCCACGAAAGGCATGTAGAGATTCAACGAAGAATTGCAAATTGGTGAAACTTTGAATTGGCGCAACAGATGAGTTTAAAACCTTTCACACGTAAGACAAAATGTACGCTCTACAAAACTCTTAGTCTCTGCCAGTCCTGCTTTATGACGAAAGCAAAAAAAGAGAGCTGATACTGGGATGTTTTGAATGAAAAATTCTTCAACGAATATTTGGTCATGTGGGCGTGGAAGGAAGGAGAAGGTAATACCGAGCTGTTTTACGATGTGGACGTAGCCCAGAAAATTAAAACATGTTGGCTACATGGACTCGAATGGACACTAACGCTCCATCAATAAGAGTCTTTCAATCACAGTCCCTAGATGTGAGAGAACGAAAAAGACCAAATCTCCCTCTGGTTTAAAGATCAAGCCTTCGGGACTGTTAAAAGGTTTGGTCTTGATGACTGGAAGCAGCGTGTTCGTAGAGAATGCAAAGTGCCGTGCCTTTATTGAATCAAAATGTAGATTGGTAAATGTGTAAAAATAATTTGAATTTTTTAATAACAATAGTTGGGGGTAATTAACTGAATTGCAATGTAATTTCTTATTTATAGCGCTCTGCTTATCGCACCTACCCACAAATTCCTCATTGCTATCTTTTTATATCAAATAGTACTCATTGACGAACCCCTGACATTTGCACATATCCCATAAAAGATTGTTCTGGTTTTGGTATTTTATTGAACTTTACACACTTTTAAAAAAAGTCCATATACGTCAATCCCATTAGCAATTATAAAAACTATTTCCTCCAAATGACAACCAATAAACTATTAAATTTCAAGGATATACTTCTCTATACATAACCCACAAACCTGACATCTATACTTTTGCTCCGCTATTTATTAAAAATACATTTATACAAAATGTCACCAATTAAAAAGCAACAACACAAAAATCAAGGAACAATTTATACAAAACGACCAGAAGCTGAACTCTTAAGATGTTGGCAACCAGTAGCTATAGAATCTGTGGCAAAACAGCTCTTTCAAATAGCTAAATATAACCTTCACAATATTTCATCTTCCTTCGGTCATTTATCATGTTTGCTTAAAGAACCTTTTACTCTAGCTCTAGCAAAAAACCTGACAAATAAAAAAAACAAAACAACAACTGACAACCCTGCGCTATGCTACTACCAATTCTTGTTGTTAAAAATAACAATAAACCATAAATTATTATCAAAAGTCTCTCACAACCCCCATTCTCCAATTGCATAGATTCATTCTGTCTGATATAATATTTTGTTGTTGTTATTTATTTATTGTTGATTTTTTTTTTATTCCACTTACCTTGCCGTAACTATTAAGTGATCCATTTATCCATCGATCAGCTTCCAAGCGGCCAGTTAGAAGGGCTCCCGTATTTGGATCGAGACGTTGCCATTCTCTTACTTCGCGTTGAAATGGTGTTCCACCATTATTACTCCCTGGTATTGCAACTTCCATGTTTTTTTTTTCTTTTAATTTTTCTTCTGTTCTTTTGATATGAGTTTGAGATTTTCTTTTAAAAAATTGAGTGAGTTTTTATTCTGTTTTTATTTGTTTGATTTTTCTATTTGGTAAGTTGAGTGCTTTTCAAAAATAACAATAATTTTTTCGCATGGTACATAACTTTTTTGTGTCTCTTCGATTGAATTGATGCAAGCAGAGAAGAAGAAGAATCTAGCTTAATGTTGTGTATCTAGATGAGTACTTTCCAAACACGCACCACTTCACCACCTGAATGTTGAAAGAAGAGAAGAAGAAGAAAAAGAAGATTGAAGAAAAATTAATTAAATCGGAAAATTGATGAATTATTGATGATGATATAATGAATTGATTATTGGGTCTTTGGTATCGTGTATATGAAGAAGTCATGTTGGTTGTCTCTTAGAGACTTATAGAAGACTCCAAGCTTCTTCAAGACAACGTCGCGTAGTCGTCGTCGTTGTCTGTTGGTCGTTGACTAAGAAGAAGAGACGATAAATAGTAGTTTGGTATAGATTTAATTAGAATATATCGCCACAAGAATCCTGGCACACAGTAATTATTCTTCGGATGGCATCTCTAAGACTGTGGTAATTAATCTTGGTAGACGGTATCTCTATGCCCAGTCAGAGTCCACAAGACACAAGAAATGCCTTGAGCAACTTTTAAGAAAGTCCAATAGTATAAAGGCCATAATTACACAGACTTTGATATATCAAGCAGAGGGGAGGGGAGGGAAAAAGAGGACAGAAAGAAGAGATGGGGTAGTAGGCTGCTTCAACCTGTGGTGTGGTATCAATAGGAAATATGTGCTGTGCTGTGATGGTGCTCCCATTTATTTATTTATAATTTTTTTCTTCTCCTTAACTCTTGCGGTTAAGTTGGTTTTCTATTACAATCTTGTGACTTGTTTTTGTATAATTTTTGTAGGCCGTCATGCGTGAGCTTGATCTTCTATACTTGGGGCTAACTCTATATCGTCTCTTATGGAATGCGGAAAACATTTTCTATGTGCGTTAAGTTGAGTGTTTTTGATTTTTTGTTATTTTTTTTTTTTCTAAGAATACTCTGTGTGTGTGGTGCATAGTCTAGTTTTTTTTTTCATTAATTTTTGTTGCACTTCAAGAGACACACAAATATTTCCAATGCACTTATTTAAGGTTATCTGAAATCAGTGAGCCTGGATTGATTAATTATTTGTTTTTTCTTTGTTTTATTTTTTGGTTTATGGTGTCTTTGTTTTTTTTTCGGATTGATATCAAAAAAGGTGTCAATTTAAACTCGATCAAGCGTGAAAATTTATTTTATTATCATTTGGTGTGATATTTGAGAGGTGACTTTGATTAATGTTGAACGTTTTGTTTTGCATTAAAGAATGCGGAACGCTAGTGTGAGTAATTTTTTTTTTATTATATAAAGTCAAGTAGGTCAGAGTTGTCACAAATGACGAGGGGAGTTCTTTTCTTTGTTGTAGTTGAGAGTTGTTGTTCGCACTTCTTTAATAGCAAGTTATTCAGGAGCTGACTTATATAGACATTGGAATTAGTGACCTACTTTTAAAAATAATATTAAAAGACAGTAGGCGTGTTTTTTTTTTCAAATAAAATTTTGAAACAATTCCTTTAAGTTTGATGAGGTTTGATTTATTTCTTGTTTTTTTTTTTTGTTGTTGCTTTTGTTGATTGTCAGTTTGCTTATGAGAGGAAGCAAGTTGATTTAGCCTTAAGCTGGTCTTATTTTAACAATTCAAATCATTACCTACGCAAATAAAAAAGAAATAATTTTCGAGTTTGGAAATCAACTCTTTTGTTTTACAATGAATTTGATATCAAATTATTGAGGTGAAACTTTTTTACAGTTTTTGTGCAAAACGAACAAATAACAATTTGTATTTCTTGACAAGAGATCTTCTGGATGTTTTCTGTGAAATCTTTGCGTGTCAAGTTTAAGTGAAAAAGAAGTGTGAACGCAATTTGTTCAAACTCATATCTTTTACTACCGACACTTTGAATTCCTTTCTAACTCATAATAATGAAGAAGGTCAGACATTTCATATCGTTTACAGGATTTTCACTGCCAATGGCATTGTTTGTAATAAAATTAAATTAAACAAAGTTATTGCTTTAAGATTTTTCTTGTTTCACCGATGAGATTTCTGAATTTAAATCGAGGTATTTTTTCCTTTTTAAGTTTTTTTTTCTCATGATTAAAAAATTCCTAGCTTTTCGCTTTCTCGGCATATTCTATAAGAAAAATGCAAAGCATTTTGAACACACAAAAACAAAATCCCATACTTTAGAGATTTTATGATTCTGTTTAGATTAATATCATATCCGGGTTGAGCCCCTAGATTTGAAGGAAAGAATTAGAGTTGATTTTTAAGTAAGGCAAAATCATGCCACCTGACTTAAATCCACTCAAAGATCGCTCTTTGTAGATGCGTTTTGTTTTTAAGGGATTACGTCAGAGTTTTCTGAAGGAACACCGAATTTCTGAATTGAAATCGAGGTTTTTTTTCTTTTTAAATATTTTAATTTTGTTTTTTTTTATGATTAAAAAATTCCTAGCTTTTCGCTTTCCCGGCATATTCTATAAAAAAATGCATATCATTCCATACTTGTGAGATTTTGTTTAGATCGATTTCATATCCGGGTTGAGCCCCTAGATTTTAAAATTAAGGAAAGAATTAAAGTTGATTTTTAGGTAAGTCAACATCATACCGCCTGACTTAAATCCACTCAAAAATCGCTCTTTGTAAATGCGTTTGTTTTTTAGAGATTACGTTGGAGTTTTCTCAAGCCCAGCTTTGAAATTTTTATGAAGCCATTCAGATAGAAATACACTTTATTGGTCAATATGACATTTTTCGAAAAATTGGCATTCACTTCAGTTATCTTGTTCCACAATTGGAGTGCTCAGAGCTGTACCAAACCAAAGCATTATTTTGCTTTTTGTTGCAAATTTTGTGTGAATATTTTACATTCTTATTAAGGACGAGTATTTTAAGAATAAACATGAGAATTGTTCTTATTGCGAGTAAAATATTCTTTTAGTAATTAATGGCAGTTTATATACTAGACCCCTTATGGTCTTGGTTTGGTTAAGCCGTGAACCCTCATATATTTTAACTCGTTCTTCTTTTGGGTAGTTCTCCATTTTTGATAATCGGAAATATTCATAGGTGGCAGCTGTCAAATTTCAGAGTTGCTATTTTTGCGAAAAAATTGACACACAATTTAAAAAGCACACACCTGTTGGGCACCCTTTATGAGCGTCATTGAAGCACTAATAACTTAACCAACAGATTTGTGTGCCTGTTTTTTTTTTTTGTTGAAAATATCATGAAATTTCAGTTTATGTTTTTTTCGCTACGTGCTGACATTTTCAATTCCAATTGAATCTCGTTTTGTAGTCAAATATTTTTGTCACCCTTTAAGACCAAAGATCAAACCGTGACAATTGCTTAATGACACTTTACCCACTGCATAGTAGGTATACCACAATACCACTTCTGTTTTCATCTCAATTAAACAACCAATTTCCATCACGAATATGTAAGAGACCACCTCAATTGGTCATTGCTTCGACTTAAAAAATACCAAAATACCAATCTCCCAATTTATCTATAGTTTTCAAGAAAAAAAAACATTATCCACGTGATTCAAAATCGCCATCAAACTAGCCGACTGCCACTAGAAACTGAACTTCATTGCACCGGCCGGCAGCAGCAGTGGCGGCACGGCAGCAAAATCCCCATCATCATCATCATCATTGCAATCTAACCAATTATCTCGATGGGTGCATATCGGTCTAGGCTAGGCAGCAAAAAATCCATCCCGGGTAGCCTCAAGTTACACAAACAAAAAGAAATAAAAAAAAAAACTCAAAAATAAAAGTTAAAGTTAAAGCTGCAAACAAAAATAAAATAAAATAAAATAAATCAGGCAGAGGAGAGCGGATTCATCTATGATGTCTATGGACTCTCTAAAGCCTTCCAGAGCTATAATAGTTTTTTTTTTTGTAGATTTTTATCGAAAATAATAAAATTTTATGAAACTAAAAAATGTACAGTGCGCATGTGCTTATAAGAAAAATTGTATCTTTTCGATTCTGATGCCGCTGCTGCCACATGGTACCGGACGGCCGGCACACAGCGGCCAGCCTGTTGTTGCCGGCTTGTGTGTGTTATTGTTTCATAGTTTTTGATGCGATGCATGTGATTAGCTTCGACGATGGCGTGGACGCGCTTCTGTTAAGCCATTGTTATAAGACCATGGCAAAAACCCACCACAGAAGGGAGCACATAGAAATGATTATAAATTACCAGGTAGCCACCATTGTTGTTCAATCATTTAATTTAAATTCGTATATCTCTATATATTGTAATATTGCATCTGATTACAAACATTGATGCGCTCTCTAGAGAGTGTAAGATAATTTGTTGTTTGTTGTTGTTGTTGTTGGATGAATCGATGCACTGCACATGTTCAATGCATAGGTACATACTCGCTATCATAATCATTTTTCTTTAAAGTATTATTATTATTATTGTTGTTAGTTTTTTTTTTGTTGTTGTTGTTGTTGTTTTTCCTTAGACATTCAAGCTTAGATGATTATACTATGTATTTGAAGGGGAAAATCATTAAATACTGATCACACAAATTGCGCTCGCAATTGCGATCTTGACCCTCTAATAAAAAACTAAATTGGAAACTTGAATGTTCACTGCGGTCAGTGAATTAAGTTTTATTTGAAAGTGTTCTAGCAAAGCAAACATGCAGTTTTCAAATTTGTGTAAAACAATCAATTCGTAATTGGATATTTTTTTTTGTTTGACAGAAATTTTTATTGAATTAACAAAAAGATATAAAAAATAAGCAAGTAGTTTCCTACTGATGCTTAAAAACATCCACGAAAAACAAAAGAGCTATTGTGCAAACTGGCTTTGTTTACATTTTTGAGGAGCTTAAGTTTTTAAATTTTTTTAACTCACACATTTGTCTAAATAGTTTAAAAATATTATTCTTCCTTTTTGTGTACTTAGGTATGATTTTATCGACACCTTATGGCAAAAATAAAATCTATACATAACTTGATTGTATAAATTTTGGAGATAGCTAATAATGTTCAACTAGTTATGAGAACGAGGAAAAGCTTAATTATTGTGTTCCTGCGATTATATTTGTCCATTGTTGAAAAAGATTGGACGAAACATTTAAAAACTCAACAAAAACAAAATAGTTTAGTTTTTCCCGAGATATTCTAAAAATAGAAAATCGAGCTTAACACCTATTATAGTTAGTTCTTGGAATCAGGAGACGACAAGCAATTCGATATTTCACAGCACAAACTCTGTGGGTACAGTTTTTAGTTCCAAGGTCTTGGGTATTCTTTTGAGTTTTGAGCTTTGTTTATAAAGACAGGTCTGCTGGATTTATAAAACTTAGCCAATTTGAACTTAAAGACGCTTTTTCTGTTGCAATTTAATAACATTTTCCATTTGTTTATTTTCCTTTAAGTGATACAGGTAGATATATATATAGATATAACATGCTGTATATACTACATACATAAATATGTACAAGGTATGGAATATTGCGCATGTTCCAAATATCCCTTATGTCCAATCATCGCGAATTACAAAGACAATATTTAGCTACGTAGGTGGAGGTGGGTAAACGTGCCTACTCTTAAACTGAATTTGTCTCTTAAAATGTTCTCTTTTGAAACATGCGCAGAATTATTGAACAAAAATATCTAGAATACAATTCTTTGGCTTTGAATTACCTATAACCTTTAGGATGTGACTGTATAATGTGGTGGTGAGCTGTCGACACTGTGGTGGGTAGGGATTGTTTCTCCTGTTTCCCATCCATAATTTTTACAAACTAAAAACTACCCTTCGATAGAAAATACAAACTCTTGTTATCTTTTGCAATTTATTTATTTTATTTATTCTCTAATAATTCACATTCAATTTTTGCTGAAAAGATTTTATAGAAACCTGATTTAGGGGTGAAAAATTACTCTGGCTTCTCTTCAATGTCGAATAAATCTTTCGCCTTTTACTAAAGATTTCCGTGGAGAGGGGCACTCTAATGAGTCTAAAATGAATTTTTGAGAAGCCCTGCGAAAGCGGGGCAAATAAATAATATTAAATTATTTAAATTAAAACATTGCGTTTATTAATTAATTATTATTAAGTAAAATAGAAACAGTACGAGTAGACAAAATGCAAATCTAAGAAATAATGAACACGAATAACATTTTGATAGTCAAGAATAGAAATCATTTTTTGTAGTCGTTTATGACTCGATTTTGGATTTTGTTTTTGCAAGAGTGGTCTTTATTTATTGTCTTTGCTGGAGAGGGAGGAATACATAAAATGTTCATTTAAACTCGCAGTTGAGAACCTTTTGGGTTTCCACTTGTGATTTTCCAACTGATGTAATAATACTACGTTTTCTTTATAGCTGAGCTGAAATGAGGTAATTAATTTGATAATTTTGTTTGAAGCTTTATTTCATTTTCGATTTCAACTGGCTTGTTAAGCAGCACTTTGTTGTTTTTTTTTTTCTTTACCATTGAACTTTGACATTTTCATACAAAACCCTTTCAGATTTCTTCAAACTGTGGCCAATTGAGTGTGTTCAATAAGTTTTGAATAATTTCTAACCTAATTTCGTGCAAATTTGGTTAAAATTCATTTGGAAATGGGATTTGCATGGGGAAGGAATGGAGATGATTCCGCATCGAATTTGACAATTTTTTACGAAATTACCTCATTTGGCCCAATAAAAACGAAGTTAAGACGTAGTTTTTTTGTAATTTTTTCACATAATGACAAGTGAAAATTGTTTGACTTCCCAGCAATTTTTTTTATAAAATCTTGAGAAATCGGTGCTTAAACCTTGTTAGTATACGCAAATCAAGCTAAAATTCCACTCCCATGTCCCATACAAAAATCTATCCAAAATTTAGCCAAGAATTTTAGCCGAGAGCTACGCAGAGAACATTGTTTTTTGTGATGCATTCTCCACAACAATTTTATGTCAAAATTTAGCTATGATTTTAGCTGGATCCGCGTAATAGGCTTAAAGCCTAGTACGCTGATCGAGCTTAAATTCCGCTCCCATACAAAAATCTCTCCAAAATCTAGCCAAGCTAAAATTAAGCCAAGAATTTTAGCCAATAGGTACGCAGCTCCAGCTTAAAATCAAATTTTCGTTTCTTACTGTACGGCGCCATCTGTCAAAATTTAGCGCGTGAAATAATTGTTTGGTACATTAATTCTTGAGCTAAATTGTGGCAGGTTTTTTTATTTGTGAGATTTATGTGAGCTTTACATTCTGAAAATGAAAATTGAGAATAAGAAATATTCAAAGACAAGCGATTTATTAATGCCAAAGGGAAACATCTATTTTATTTGGTTACATTCTCTTGAAATATTGAAATAGACTCTTTGAAATTTGCTGAATATAATTTCATTTTAGCGAACAGCTGTTTTTTGTAATGCAATCTCCACAAAAAGCTGATGTCAAAAATTAGCTAGGAGTTTAGCTGGTGTTTGGAGAGAAAAGTGGGAGTGACATTTTAGCTCGATCTGCGTACTAGGCCTTACAGAAAAAAAAACTATGAATTTTAAACTTCAGTAGGAAAATGCTTACTAGTGTACATTTATAACAAAAATAAAATAAAAACATTTTATAGAGATCTTTCAAAATTCATTTTCGTTACTAAGAAAATATCTGCGGATACATACCTACTTACTGTACTGTACAAGAAAGTCTGTAATTTCAAGCGATTTGAAATTCTGGTAAAATGTTTTAGGTTAAGACAGCAATTGCAATTTTCTGTTATTATTATTATTATTATTTTGGTTTCATTACTTTCATTTGAATTAAAACTTCATGAGTTCTATATTTTACGACAACAAATCGCAAGTATGTTTCTTTGCAAAAATGAAGTCTCACAGAGCAGCAGTTTAATTTTCAAGTTTTGTAAATATTTAATTTCTCAAAAACTCTTAAACAATATTAAATATGTAAGTCCGTATTTAAATTTATTAAATTTGTCTGTTTTTCCTTATTTGAAATTTTGGGCGGTAAAATAAAAATGTTCCTATATAGAGTAGCAAGAACTAGAAGAAGAAGTTCACCATTGATCATCTCTAGTTCCTTGACAAGAAATTTGCAAAAAATGCGATCGAAATAAATTAAATATGTATCTAGGTTCCAAATTTGGGAAATCAATTTAGGTTAAGAAAGTTCTTCCTTTTTTGACATAATGAAAAATATTTTTCATGTGTTTCAAAGTTGGGACAAAACCATGACATCTTCTATATCAGGACGGATGTGGACGTGGTCCAAATATGGAGATTGTCCTGCCAAAATCGGGATGTCTTGCAGGTCTCTTTTGTACAAACAAACACATATTGACAAACAAAATGTAGGTAGGTATAGGTAGGTTGACAAAGTGTTTTAATCATTTGACGAAAGCTACTTATTTGAAAGGTCTGATTTAGGTAACACACTAAACACATTTTTCTACTTTGAAGCTGGGTAACTAATTCAGCTCATTATACCTATACGCTTATTTTATTTGTTTTGACCATTTACGGTTCATTTTAAGTATTTAATAAAATACAAAATTTAAACTTGAAGTTCCTACAATATATTTATGAATATCAATTTATTTTTCGAAAAAGCAAATTTTCATCTGTACCCTGCCACCAAATTTCAGTACCCCGCGACTTTGATCCAATATCCAGCCATATTATTTTTTGCTCGTGATTAGGTTAGGTATACTAATGGCAAATTATACATTCGTTAAAGAAATCGAACTCAAGATTTTGATCAAACTTGTTATTACGATGATAGGGAAGACGAAAAAAGATGGTCATACAATTCTGAGGTTCTGAGGTAAGGGGCTGGCCACGATACCAGAAAACTCTCGGTATCGTTTGGTATCGGTATCGAAAACCGAAACGATACCGAGCTCTGAACGATATCAAGATAATACCAAGCGATATCGTTTTTCTTGGACTGAAATTTACCGATACTCTCTGTAGTATCATTTGGTATCAAAAGAAAATAAAAAATTTTGAATACTTTTATCAATTTACTAGAAACAAACAATTTTTGTAATTGTTTTCTCGGAAAAGGCTCTGATGATTTAGATGGCATTTTCAGTGCTTTTCTCTTTAGCAGGGAAAAGGTTTAGTCAATAATTTTAACTTCAACTGCCCACTGCCACGCCCATTTGAATTATGCTGGCTTTATCTGAAACCAACGATTTTGGGTGAAATTTTCAGACTTGGTTCTCTTAGATGAGAAAGTAAACTTTTGTGAAATCCATATGACCACGCGTCAACATTTTGTGTCAAATTCTTTTTTGGAACCTATAAGCCTTTAAAAAATTTTAAGTCCACAAAAAAAAAACTTCAGTTAAAAAAATTGTCTTTTTTAATTAAGATTTTTGCCTTGAATCTTAAAAATATTGAGCGAGTTCAAATACAACATCAAGAACATGTAACCAAGTCGTGCATTTTATTTTGATTTGCGACTCAGATCAGACCGAAAACAGACGAGACCGATACCGAGATGAGACGATAATAAACAGAATGAACTTTTTATCTTTGGTTTCAAATGCAGATATCTTTGGGTCATCAAATCTGTTCTAGATAATTCTACTATAAGTAGTCATGTACGTGGCTAATGTCCAAACAAATCGCTCAAGTATGTGATATAAGACAATTATATGCTTGAACCATTGTTGAACCCCAGTCAATCTACGAAAATCGGCGAATCAAAATTGCTGAATTCGTATTAAAATTTTACCCGCGCTTGTAGCCTCACCGACATATATTTTATTTTCCAAACTTCGACCAACTAATATTTATAGCTCACATTAAAAAAACCTAATTGATTTCATTATTCAATACAAGGTTGAGGTCAAGACCCTGAATCTTATCTTATTTTCCGATAAAATCGTCTCTCATTGTCATATGATACAACAAGTACACAAAAGCAACACAAAAAAAAAAAGACTAAATTACCACCTAAGGTATAATACTCGTATAAGTCAAGCTACCCATATAAACCAACTAAACAATAGCTGAGAGTTTCTCTCTGAATAACCTAGATACCCTGCAGCGACGATATCAATTTGTAAACTCTTACCACCCACTTAAATCCCACACCTCAACACTTCCTTTTGATATTTTTTGTTTAGTTTGTTGTCTCCGTCTTCTTCTTTTTCTTGAGATCAAATTAAAAGAATTGCCAGCAACTATACAAAAAAAGCAAAACTGAAGACAAAAATTAAACCTTTTACCACCCACTCTATACCCATACCCACCACTTCGAGATCTTCGTGGTTGGTTGTATACAATGAATAAAGTGAAAACATCACGATTACCCAAACGGGTCTTGAACACCCTCGTAAATAAGTTCCATTGCGCCTTTTTCAAACTCAAAACACCGACAATTTGTGATCGTAGGTAAAAGATGAAATGCTGCTCTCTGGAACACCAGAAGAACAGAGTGAAACCGTTAAAGCGTTTAATGGGACCTCTGCTCGATAGATAGTATACTCTGGCATCTTTATGATCTAAAAAAGGAAACAAAACAAAAAAACTTTCTTTGAATCGAGCGCATGCTCATGCCTAAGTTCAAGCTTCGTTCGGAAGCGCATAGTCAAGACTCAAGAGTCTTGAAGAGTGTTGGGTGTTGTCGTTTGCCATGAGCACACATGAGTAACTAACTACCATTAGGCCACTAATTTCCGACATCTAAAACGTTTTGGCTTTTATTTGGTCGAATGGCTTTGGTAACTGCAAGTTTTTTGTTTTCTTTTTTCTCCGTAAGCTGACTCCATATCAAGCCTAATGGACCGTTTTAAAAATAGAGACTTTTGTTGTGTTAAACTATATTGCTTTCTTTGATGTTTTATTTATCTTCAAGCAATTTGGGTCACTTTTGGAGATAGTTGCATTTGTGTTGTGTGACTCTTTGTGCGACTTTGGTCATTTTGGACAGATTAACCTAATTTGGTATACCTAGGTATAGTCTTAGGTTTAGTTTTTTATTTTTTTCTATGGAATTTCTGAACTCATTTATCTTTCCTGAAGATTGCGGGGGTCTGAAAGAAATGTAATTAGCTTTTATATGGAATTGAGGCTGTGGCAAAACAACTCTTATATTTATTCAGAAGTTGGGTCGTATCGACTCGGACGGCTCGGCTTGACGTCGCTCTCTATTATAAATGCAATAAATGAACAATTAGCTATAAAATTTTTGATTTATTTGCAAAGCATTTTGATGGATGACTTTTGAGACTATGGAGCAGCAAAAATAAAAGAAGCAATATCATGGTTATGGAATTCATGCAGATCATTAAGAGATTTATTATTTGTTAGGTTGGTTTTGAAGTTATTTAAACACCAAGACTTTGTTTTTTTTTCTTTCTCTCTCCTCTGTTTGCCGCATAAAGAAATGAAAGATTTTATTTTACAATTTTATTAGTCAGACAAGATTGAGTGGTTATGGAGAAAGAGTTAATAATTTTTTGTTTGTTGCTAAGAGGTAGGTAATGCAAAGTTATGTAATTTTTGAAAAGAAATTTGTAATACATTATTATAAGATTATGAAATTTTTGTTGTTATTGAAATTAGGATTTTAGAATTAGGAAAATGCCAAGAATATAATGTCTGTTCGTGAACTTCCAAAAACTACGAATTTCTTCGAATTTTAGTAGAATTTTACTTTTTTTTCATGAACTTTGACAAAAATTTTAGGTAAATTCATAGACTTATCGACTTTCGTAGTTTTGGAAAGTACACAAACAAATGATTTTTTTTAAACCGAAGATTTGATCTTCTTCGACTTCTTCGTTCCCTGGGGGCTGCGGGGCTTCATCGATTTTCTTGATTTTTTGATTTTCTGGACTACATCTTAATCCTGATATAACTCATAGAGAGCTCGTGATTGGAACTTCTCCTCCAATTGTCCTCCTTGCACACATGGCCAAATCTCTATCGAAGAAAGTTTTCTTTCAAAGGAGCCCAATACCAGCTCTTGGGGCCCTAAGTACGATTAGGTCTTTAAATCCCATTTACTGTCAGTCCCGCCTTATGAGGCTGAGTGTTGGGCGATAAGCAATACAGAAGAGCTGATACTGGGCTCTTTTGAAAGGAAAATTTTTTAACGGATGTGCGAGGAGGTTGAATGGAAGAGAAGATGAAACCGCGAACTCCATGAGCTCCGTCAAGATGTGGATGTAGTCTAGAAAACCTTTACTGTGAGGAATTTTGAACCCATCTGTTGCGCCAAACCGCCAAACTGGTAGCACTGGTTTGCTAGGGTTATTCTCCGTTGGATCTCGAGGACGTCAGTCGTAGTATCAATGTTTAATTGTCGTAGTAGATGAACTCCTTGACTACTTCCAAGTTGCTGATATCAACAGTCACGTTTTGTCCTGATCGCCGGTTGTTAGATCTTTCATTGTTTGTTGATAGCATGAATTTGGTCTTGACTTCGTTTATTTGAAAACCTTCAAGTTTCGGCTGTTCTTCAAGTGCCATAAAAGACTTTTTAACGGTTGGGAGTGAAGGAGAATTAGCATACCCTAGAAGTTGGAAAAATTCATTGAAAAAAGTGCCTTCAGTGTTAACCCCTGCCATGCTCACTATTTTATTTTCCTCCGCTCTCGTTCTCCTACTGACTATTCTAACTATCTTGGTTCTTATCTACATTTTAACGAGCTATACAACTCCCTTTACCAACGCTATCTAATTACCACGCAATCCAACCTAATCAATGATCCTAAGTCATTTTTTTCAGTTTGTCAACTATAAACAAAAATCCGATGGCTACCCTGACACTCTCTCTCAAAAATTTTTAGCCTTTCCCTAAATAATGGTGAATTTCCCAAGATATGGAAATCATCTTTCATTATCCCAATACACAAAAAAGGTTCAAAGGGTGATGTTAACAATTATCGTCTAATTGCCAAGCTTTCTCACATACCCAAACTCTTTGAAAGTATTTTGTATGAAACGCTTAGCTTCCACTGCAAATCTCTCATCTCCCCCAGAAAACTTGGCTTTCTCAAATGCAGATCTACAACCACTAACCTTGTTGAGTTTGTGTCTTTCACGCTATCAGCCATGGAGAAAGGTTACGAAGTCGATGTTATCTCAACCGATTTTAGTAAGGCCTTTGATAAAATTTCCGATAAGCTAATACTTTTCAAATTGTCTTCTCTCGGCTTCGAACCTTCTTTGTTAAAATTGATCTCCTCTTACCTAGATAATTGTTATTACAGCGTTCCTTTTACAACCGCCTCCTCTTGCTCTTTCTTAGCGACCTCCGGTGTTCCCCAAGGCAGCCACCTAGGTCCACTTTTGTTCATTCTTGCTATTAACGATATTAAAAAGGTCATCAAACACTCTTCTATTTCACTGTACGCTGATAATACCAAGTTTTTCAAGATAATTTCGTCGACACATGACTCTTCCCTTATTCAACAGGACCTTGACAGTTTTTCAATTTGGTGTCTTAAAAATTGCTTGGAGCTCATTCAGGCAAATTCAGCCCTCGGCTTCGTCAAAATATGGTCAAAGGAATTCTCTAACCCCTATGTGACTCGATCCCTATACATACATTTGTTCGCCCACTCCTCGAATACGCTTCTCAAGTTTGGTCCCCTTATCAACTTATATACATTTCCAGAATCGAGGCCTTGAATGGACCAATCCCCTGATCCTGCCTCCCTATCTAGACTGCCTTAAACTAATCCACTTGAATTCTTTGAAAGAACGTAGAGAAATATCAGACATTCTCTTCATTCATCGATTATTTTTTGATTCCGTTGACTGCATTTCACTCTACAACTCTATCTCCTTCAACTTTAAACCTCGTTCTCGAAATCCTCTTCCTTTTTATCTTCTCACCCACAGGACCTCCTATGGCTCAAACGAATCTCCCGAATGCTGCGAAGTGTTAATCTGAACATGAACTCCTTTGACTTTAACCTTAGTACTCCATCCCTTAAGCTCCGTCTTCTGAATCGCCCTCCTCCACACTTACCTTAGCCTAAGTTCTTAGTTTTAAGTTAGATTAAGAATTAGCTTGTATTAAGCCGAATAAATGGGGGTTTTGCCCCCACCAAAATTAAATTAATTAAAAAAATTATACTGGTTGGTGGTACTGGGTAGTAATTCACTTGAGTTGGGTTTGTTTCTCGTCCTATTTTCCGATCTACCTGATGTCCATTCAGCAGCTGCTAAAGATGCTGGTTGAATACATTTTCTTTTTCATGGACTTCGGTGACCAGGTTGGTAACCTTCGCTGTTTCGAAGAGCCTGTATTCTGGTTTTAAAGCCAACCTCCAGTTGCTTGGCTTCTCTATAAAACTTGCGGGTGTTCTTCGATCGCAAATATTCTTCGATCTCCTTGAGCTAGAAGGCTGCGTAGGCCCTCTTCTTTCTGCGCAAGGTCTTCCTTTCCTTTTTTCTCGTCACTAGAGGCTTGTCTTCCCTTGATAAGCACATAGTTTGGATGGTGTATCGACCATTTAGGGAGTGCCAGGTTGATCCTTTGTATATTCTTAGGCATACAAACCTGGTCCTACTTATAACCGTATTACGAGCTCCTGAAAAGTCTTTTATTTGGAGGATTTTATATTTTTTGGTTCTTCTTTTTCCACAAAATAAAATAGTCTATTTCTTTGTATTTATATCAGACCACTGTTATTGGCCCTTATTAGGAGCGATAACCTTTTCATCCATAATCGCACATCTTCCCTTTATACCATACACTTTGTGCTGCTCTTTTTGATAATGTTTTTTTTTTCTTCTCCAAAGGCACCATCACCATAACGTATACCACCAAACAACTTCTTCGTGTTTTCTGTGAGATCTGCTTTTCTCTGCATCCAGCTACTGTTTTAAAGTTGCACGCTGCATCTTCATACGAGTACTAGATACACGAAAATGGTCTTTATGTTCAAGAACAACAAAATCCCTGTCAGCTGGTTCATTGTTTCAGAAAATAAATTTTCCTTCTCCATAATGTGACTTGGACTCCTCTATAGGTATATTGCATCACGCAGCCTTTGGGTATACTCGCGTATAGTATCCACTTTGTTAAGCCATATTCTATACTCTTACTGGTTTTGCATAAATACATGCAACAGGGGGTTACACCAACTTTTCCATAAACAGAACAGATAGACTGACAACTGGGAAAAGAAAAACTTGTGTAGGATGTTCTTCTTCTTTGCTTTTTTTTTCTTCTTCTTCAGACAACGTCCAAAAGGCTCCTTCTGTGGAGCCCTCAAAAAGGTTTACTCTTGGAATACCTGGATGGAATGTGCCAGCATGCAACAACTCCTTTTGATTTTTTATTTTATACAAAAATAGGGAAAGATCCAAGTGTTAAGATTTCTCTAGCTATAGCTCGCAACCAGATACATATTTCTCTCCATCTTTGTAGACTTTTTTGTTTTTTTTTTCTATATTTTTTTGTATTGGTTTTTTCTATTCCCCAATAAACCTTTTGCTGGAATCTAGAAATCCAATTTAGAATATACCCAAGAGTCTTGTGGTATTCCTGGCTTCCCACTGTCGCACCGCACTGCACCGGATTGCAGTCCAAGTCCAACCAAGTGCAACAAGAGATCCTTGAATTTGATTAGAACTGACACTTTGGCCATAAATAAAATACTTGCTGCTTCGTGTGGCTATATAGCATGTGTCCCTAGAGGGAGCTGCTATATGTAAGCTCCAAAGCCTCCACCACCACTTTAACACCGGATCTGTTTTTTTGTTTTGTTTTTCCTTGTTTATGAACCCTCGCTCGCACTCTTAGAATGAACCTAGTCGATTCTGTTTATGGTTAGTTGAAGAAAAATATCCTTGTCGTGTTCTATTGGCTTGTTTAGTCTTTTTTTTTCTTTTTTTTGCTTATGCCATGTCCATATTTGGAGATTCCCGCTGGGTAAAGCTTGATGGTATGACCAAGTCGAGAGAGACCATTGAAACAGAGCTAACATGGTGCTAAGTAGGAATTCTTGTTTTTGAGTCTCTGGATGTCGAGGTGATTTAATGTCCCTTTACTTGGATTGACTTCAAATTAGTTGATGTCTTTTGAGCCACCTTTTCAGAGTAATTAGATGTGGCGGTGGCGGTGGTGGTGATATGGAGAGCCCTGGGCTTGTTGAAACACGCGGGTGGGTTGAATTCAATTGGGCATACCTACCAACATACTAGGTATGCAAGTCCATTATAAAGTTGGTATCTATTTGAGGTATGGTTTATTAAATATTCATGTCGATGGATGGTGGCGCCGGCTGTGCCGCTGGTTTAGTCCGTCGTCCGTCATACACCATCAGCTTAGCTAGATATGGAAATGTTTCTTCGATATTTTGTGAGTTTCCGAATTTGAATAGTAATTTAAATGGATATGTGTGTGTCTAAGCAAGTTTTATGGTAATGAAGTTTAAAAGAAATAAAATATCAACAATTGAGTTGTATAGTTTTGGTTTTGGATGGCATTTTGAGGTAGGCCCAATTCATAGTCTAGGAAATTGATATTGAACTGACGGAATGAGGACGACGTGGTATTTTTTTTGGGGCATTGTTAATAGTCAAGAAAACATCAGACAAGACACACGTGTGGGTCAGAAGGAAGTTCTTGCGTAATACATTAGTTATGTCGAGTGTCTGGGCCTTTAAATTTGACTGAAGAAATGTCTGTACCTAAGTATATGTGGTTGTTCATAAGTAGGTATGAGAAGTGAAGTTAGAGTTAAGGATTGAAAATCAAACATAAGCTTCTGGATTAAAAATTCACAGTGGAGAAACTTCTGTGATTGAAAACATTTCAATAAATGGTGAGATTCTGCAGAGTGTGTGTGTATATTTGTGAAGATCAAATACGATGCTTCTTCTTCTCTATATTCGATGAAATCGAAAAGAAGTGGAAAAGCTTAAAGATCTGAAAAATACAGACATAAGATAAAATAACCGTTACTCAAAAAACTACTACTTTCCGACCTACATATTTGTGATAGTGTAGCAATACTTACTCAACAAGTTTTTAATATCAAGAGCCTCATTATTATTTGACAAATTTACTTAGACTAAATTTCTTCTACGGAAAACTTTCCAGGGCCTTGACTAAACTTTTGAAAAATTTCTCTATTTCCTGTCGGGAACGATTTTTATTTTTACAAGCTACTAAAATTAATTTTAGCTATATAATACCTTGTATAAATACCTACTGTCATAATGGTTTTTTTTTTTTTATTTTTCAGATATTTTTTGGGAAAACCCCTTGCGACATCGGGGAAACCCCATTGAGGCATCTTTATTTTAAAATGGTAAGTTGTTTTTGAATGGAATATTAAAAAAAACCAAAAATCTACCTGCTTTTTTATCTTGGTAAAAATTTAATATATTCTTAAATGAAGATATTGTGAAAAATGTACCTTTTTCATGCTCACTTTGTCGCTTTATAGGTTTTAAAATTGGGCTGTCAAACTTGTATTGCTTTCACCTACAGTGCATAATGCCATATTGATCATCATCATCTTTAACTTGTGTACGTTACGTTTAACCTACTTAAACTCTTTCTGCCTTATTTATTACATTTTTTGTACGGTTGATTTGTCAGACAATTCTTTAAAAGTCCTTTACAGTTGAAAATTAGCTTTAGTTAATTAAATAAAGTGTCAACTTACACACATCTTAGACAAACCCATTGAACGGCTGTATAAAATTAGACAAAGTCTTAGACTCTTTTTCTGTTAATTAGGTAGGTAGATATTTTTTCTTATGAAATCTTAGGATTTTCAAACACCCTGGACCCTGCCAACAGTACTGTTATAAATCAATTTTTTGTTTGCTATATAAACATTGGTGCAATTTGTCATGTAATGCATTCGTAAAAAAAATTGAACTCGAGGTTTTGATCAAACTTGTTAGTACATAGTGATATTTTAGCATTCCCCCACAAATTTTTTCATCCTTTTAAGAACCAAAAATAATGGTATCTGCCATACATTTTGTTCTCAATTTGACAAAATTTTATTTTTCTCACAAACTTGACAACTTTTCTTGAAAAAAAATTAATAAATTACTTTTAGTGCGAAGGTAAAAAATCATTTCCAAAAATTGTAACTAACGGTATTTCTCGAAAAAAAAAGCAAAAACTGCCAAAAAGTACATATTTTTTTAAATAAAGTATTTGTTTGATCTAGAGAGTCCTGTCAGATTAACGGTACCTTCCGATAGATGTTAAAAAACCGTTGAAAAAATCTCATCTTTCTCATAAACAACTCCTACGATTTTAATAAATTTGGTTTGTGTCCTAGAATAAGTACTTTGTTAAATACAAAAAAAAAAATAGAGAAAGGAACTAGTAACAGCCTGCCTTCTTATGAAAAAAGATTGCAAGTGCCAAAATTAAAAAAAAAAAATTGGGTTAGTATGCCATGACTGGAACCGTAAAATATCCAATTTAATATTTTGTATATAGTAGCTTAAAACTCTCATATTTTCTAACTGAAAACGGGTAAAAATCACGAATGTAAATTTCATTACAGGTTTCAAGCAAGTTGCTTATGTGCTTAAAACACGCAAGTTCATTTTCCTCATCATCAAAATTATAACTTATGTGTGCGCTTACTTAAAAATATATTTTTCTTAATAAGAAATCGTTCTTAAAAAAATAAAAAGTTATTTCATTTGCTTGACAGCGGGGAAAGAATCCAACTACTCACTTTGGAAAGCTATAAAAACGACGAAAAGACCAAAGCTTCCAGTGCCCCCGATTAAGAAAAGCCAAAATGAATGCGCTAAAAGTGACAAAGAAAAAGCGACGGTATTCGCCGATTACTAAGAGGAAACATTTAAGCCGTTCGATGGGCAAGAACTCAACGAAAATATTAATATGAATTTTACCTCTAATGAAAGCTACATAACGAGAAATGCTACACTTGCCGAATTAAAAAGAGAAATAAAGAAGCTTAAGTCCAACAAAGCTCCAGGATATGACTTAATAACGGCAGAGATTTTAAAAATGCTACCTCGTAAAGGGTTTATTAACCTCCTTTACATAATAAATGCCGCTCTAAGGTTAGAATATGTTCCGAGCCAATGGAAAGTTGCGGAAGTCATAATGGTATTGAAACCTGGCAAACCATCTCACGAAAAGAAGTCTTACAGGCCGATTTCGCTTCTTCCTATTATATCAAAAGTTTTTGAAAGAATACTACTCCTGCGCCTGCAACCGATAATAGAAGAGAAACAATTAATACCTGAACATCAGTTCGGATTTAGAAGCAACCACTCGACAATTGATCAAGTGCATAGAATTACTGAAGTAATTGAGAGAGCTCTTGAAGAAAAGAAAATCTGTTCGACTGTCTTTTTGGACGTGTCGCAGGCGTTTGACAAGGTGTGGCACGAAGGCCTCAAATTCAAATTAAGACAAGTTCTGCCTGAAAGACTTTACAACATTCTAAACGGATATCTAAATGAAAGACTTTTTCGTGTAAGACACGAAAATGACTATTCTGATTTCAAAGAAATAGTGGCTGGGGTACCACAAGGAAGTGTATTAGGTCCAGTTCTATACCTTTTATTTACACGCGATAAACCTCAAACAGATGACACTATTGTAGCCACGTTTGCTGTAGGCAAAACGATGAGCGAAGCTACAATTAAATTACAAAATGCTCTTAATAATGTTAATGAGTGGACGAAAACATGGCGAATAGCGCTCAATGAACAAAAGTCAGTCCACGTGGACTTTACGTATAAAAAAATAAATAGATTACCCGTCTTTCTTAATACCGCTCGTGTTCTATTTGCAAATGAGGCAAAGTATCTGGGAATGATTCTAGACGCGAAATTAAAATAGAAGCCGCACGTGAAAAAGAAATGCGAAGAACTAAAAAGTAAATTATGAGATATGAACTGGTTACTCGGTAAATATTCAAAGCTTAGTATTGAAAATTAATTGATTTTATACCGACAGGTTCTTAGACCTGTTTGGACTTATGGTACGAGTATAGAACTTTGTGGTGGTACCTGCGATACAAACTTAAATAACTTACAAACGTTTGAAAATAAATTGCTTAGGTCATTTGAAAATGCTCCGTGGTATATAAGAAACGAAGATCTTCATAGGGATCTCGGGATTCCTACGGTGCGGGGGGAAATAAAAAGTTTCGCGCGAAAACATAGAAATCGACTATTAGAACACGCTAATTCAACGATTATTGACATTCTTGACGAGTCGAATTTAGTACGCCGTCTGCGAAGAACAAAACCTTCCGACTTGGTGCGGTGAACAGAAAATCGCGGATTAAGCAGGAACTTTCACCGGAAAGTAACCTGCAACACGTTACTTAATTTTGTTAAAAATAAATTGCTAGATAAGTTTCAACTTAGTTCCTTAGTGCAGGTTTTGCACCTACCCACGGGAAAATAACCACAAAAAAAAAATTTGAAGATGACAAATTCGAAATAATTAAAATCTACATACCTATCTCAAATCTACTAAAATGGATACACGACGTTTTTTTTATATTTGGAAGTTTTTCACTGGTCGAATTTAAATAATTTCTTTTTACAAAAATCTTCAAAACGTACCTATTATTACTAAAAATTTTCAAAACAATATTTAGTGAATTTTTAATAAAAATATCAAAACATTTTTTTGAAAATTCGATCCCATTACAGTTTTTGAAAATTAAATTTTTCTAAAACAGCTCCAATGATTTTCAAAGTTTTCTTTCCAAAAATTCCTTTTTTTTCAATAATTCAGATGACATTCCTTTTTTCAGCTAAAGCTATTAAAATAGTTGGTATATGGGTATTTATGCAACAGCGTCAAGTACTTCAGTATTCTGTCGCAATTTGTATGGAATATTTGACAGATTTATGCAGTTTACAACTTTACTATGCTTACAATGACCTTACGCTGTTGCATTAATACCCTTAGCATATTAGGAAATTTAAAAAAAAAACTCGATGCTTTTTATAAATATACAGTATGAACTCGATTCACGCAACATTCGATTCGTACAACTCCTCTATTTTGGCAACACTAAATTTGTAGCACGTCTTGACTTTATAATATTCTGTATGTATCACAATTAATTTTTGTATAAATTTCGAACATTTCGCATAATAAAAATATGATCAAAAATAATTGTTTGTTTTGGTTTCACTAAAGTTTTTTCATAACATTGTCGTTATCTATTAAAAAATTAGCTATTTCAGCTATAACTTGTATCAAAAAAACCCAATAAGTGCAACAACCGGGATCATCTCGAATGACAAAAACCTCGAATGAAAAAAATCTCGAAATCAAAAATAAAAATCTCGAACGCAAAATAATCTAGAAATCACGAAAATAATAAAAATCACGTAAGACATAATATCGAAAAATCTCGAAAAATAAAATTCGAGATTTGTTTTACTTATTTTAAAAGTTAAGTCTTTGATAACACACCTTTTATGTTCGGTTTATCAATTTATTGACTTTTTTGGGCAAAACAAAAATAAAAACAAAATTTAACAAATGAAAGAAATGCAACAAATATACATATTTCATAAGAATAAAATATGAAAAATATATCAAAAATGAAAAAAGCTACATATATGTATGTATATAGAATTATTAACTATAAGCAGTGAATGGAGACAGTGTGACAGTGTCACAGGGTGTCGGGTATCTTGGGCTTTGAGTTTGACATTTGTGAAACATTTTTGGATAGTGCTATCGAAGAAAATTGTTGAGATACTCGTAGGTTCCTATCTGGCTGTTGAACATAACATAAAGGGAGTTGCCTAGCCTAAGCGGTACAAAAGACCCGAGAAGGGAATTAAAATGGTGCAGTGCTAAGAAACCCACTGCAATAAAGCCCGTGGGCCTTATTTCCCAAAATGAAAGGAGGAAATATCTACGGGTTTGTTTTTCATTTTGTTACCTTTTTCTTGTGGGTTATAATTCCAATTATGAATGGAAAGAAAACCCATTCAACAAAATGAAATAAATTTAATTTAACATTATAAATTCAAAGTTTCTTTAAATCCAGATTCTTTAAATGCAAAAGAAACTTGCATACAAAGCAGTGGACCGTTTATTCGGCGAGGAATTGTTTGGTTTGTGAAATGTATTAACTCGCGCGAACAGTACGTCTAAAACATTTTATCATTCTAGATTTTTCGCATTCAATTTCAATTTTTTTTCTAGGTTTTTGTAGTTCGAGATTTTACTTCTATTTTTATTTTATTTTTCGAGAATTTTCCTTTAAAGATTTTTGGCTTTCTAGATTATTTTTTTCTAGAAATCGTGGAGACCCCCGCAACAACCTCGGTTATTGCAACTGACTCAATTTTCTATTGTAATTGCGTAAATCTAGTTTGTACTGAACAAATTTTATTTTAAATAGAATTTGACTTTTCGGTTTGCTATGGTTAAATTGTAATACAAAACTTCAAACAAATTTGTTTATTTTTTTTTTTTTTGTAATTAATCGTATTCTGCTTGATTTTGTTATTTATAAAAAAAATTCCTTGTGCAATTTTTCTTCCTAGTTGCCCTTTATTTCTGCGACCTTTCTAAATTCTTAGCCGGAACCGGCATGATTTCAATAATTTTAAACTACTTTTTATATACACTCTAAATCAGTGGTAAAGGCTACCGAATTCAGTATAATAACCTACCCAAACCTGTTTTTGCAGTGCCGACATTTTTTTCTTTTTATTTATTATGTCGGGGCGGCGCGAACGCCATCCCCGGCTACCAAAAATTACACGAACGAGTTATTCGCATTAGGAATAATCGCGGAGGTCAACTCAGCCGTAAGTGCAATGGCCAAGCCTCGCTCCGGGGGAACCGCCTTCATGATCACGGTAGCCCCTACGCCAGGTAAGTATGCTTTTTACCGTTATTCATTGATTTCTTAATACATTTTCTACATACATTGAATGTGAACTTTATAAAATTAGAAACAAAAATACTGTGTGTGAAGTTATTCTCTTCGAAAAAGGGATGGAAATAATGGCAAACAAAAGAAGTCAAATTGCTGGGGTGTTTTTTTTTCTTGTGCAAGACGGAAACCAAAAGTCGATGAATAGCTAGGCTATAGCATCGCATCAGGCATCACTATAATGCAAAAATGGGGTTGAAAAAATCTAATCGAAATGAGATTGTTTTGTCGTCAAATTTAGTGTGTAGTCACCATCAGTGGTTCTTAAAGGATTTGGCAGCAAAAGAGCAACTAAACTGACATGGATTTGTTATTACCTTTGAACTAGCATTATGTGATAATGGCTTATTTATTTCTCATTAGTTGTATAGGGGAACTTAAAAGCAAGTATGTACCTACCTACATTCTGATGGCATCCAAAATAGAACTCCTAGAATAAAGAGTCTTACACAGCGAGTATAAGGTAGTCTGTGCAAATAGATGCCGAAGTTGTTTCCTTTAGAAAAGTGTCCTAAACCTTCTAGATCGATTTATTGGTACTTCTCTGGATCACAAAATTTCCGCACGAGTAATGGCTGTGGCCAATAGAATGAAGGCTACAAGGACTTTCTCTGAACCAACATTGTATGTTTATGTGTCTCCTGGACCCTTAGTCCCGAAAATTGTTTCAATAAACCAAATTTTCTCAAAACAATTATTTTAATGTTGATGGTTTTCATAAAAAAAATTTCCAGAAAGAAGTCAAAACGAAATCCCAAAGTTTTTATTTAATACAAGATTTTTAATTGTTTTCATTGCCTCATTTATTTCTAATGCTAATTTAAATCCTCTATACCTGTATTGAGGTCTTCAGAAATAGGTACTTAGTCCACTTATTTTATGCATTTCATAAAATATGATACATTCATACCTTCCTAGTTTTGCTATCAGATAATTTACCTATACTTAGCACCATTTAAATGCAAGTAGGTAGGTGTATTCACTAACAATATACCTACCTACCTACATAAACAAAAGAGTGAATGTGCAAACTTTATTTTCTTCTTTTTATTTCTTACAAATCTAAAGTGATGGAACAAAAAAATCCAATTAATTCTCAATGAAAGTAATAATTCTTTTACATAGATTTGTATTGTATTATTTTCATATTTCTCAATTTACAACTTTTATTTTCTGTAATTTTCCCCCATCTTCACCTTTTTTTGTTTTGTTTTGTTTAAATCTCATCATTAAAGTGTAATTTTGTTGCTTCTCTTCTGTGCAATAACTTTCAATCACTTTTCATCTTATTTTTTTTTATTGTAAGCGCAATAATCATAATTCTTTCATTTCTTTTTCACCTTCTTCTCAAATGCAAAAGGTTAAAATGGAAATAAAAATAAAATGAAAAAAAAAACTGAAATTGAATGAAAAATCTGCGCACGACCTTTGAATTTGTGTTAATCTTTCCCCTGAATCGAGCAATTAGTTGGCGAGAGAAAAGATGTATCTTAAAAAAATAACATTAATTTCGACCGAACAAAACTACTAACAACAAACAAATAAACAGCAATGTTGGCAATAAAAACTCCCTAATTGTAATGACAATAAGATCAAAGATAAGAGAAAGTCATTTTTTAAATTTGTTTTTGTTTGTCGTGTTAACATTTAGGATTGACTAACAAGGAATCACCACTAACAACAACAACAACAACAAAAATAATGAATTAAAATTCTCTGGTTTTAAATTTTCAATTCACTTTTGAAACCTTTAGATAGGTATACAGACATTATAAGTTTGCGTGAGGCCTTCTTTTTTTTTGTATTTAATGTCACGAATTGAATTCACATTTGTAAGTTAACTTAAAGAGTAATGGTGCAATGGTTTATTGTTATAATTAATTTGATGATGGGGGAAGTGGTTGTCAAACAGCATTTGTTACTACAACAAGCCTATTAGGATAGATGCAACTAACAATAACAAAAACAACAAGAAAAAAGAGTATCTTATTGCTTCTCCTCTTTGGCATCAGAGGGAGCAATTAAATTGAAATTACTTGTAATTTAAACTGTGCAAGAGTCGTTTAATGCAATTTAATGCAACAAAGTTGGCATAACCAAAAGCCACTAAGTATAAGGAAAAGATTGTTAGTTTAAAAGTGAAAGTATTTTTTTTTTTAGGAAATATCATACAATAGAATGCGGCCGATGCGATCCAGCTCAGCGGATATGTGGATACAGCGTATATTATGGTTATGTACAATTTTTTCTTTTAATATTTTGCGTAGTTAAGTGTTTTTCTACGGAATCAATTAAATTTCAATTTTGTGTTGAATTAACCATAATGACTAGAGGTCTTTTTTCTTTTAAGACCTTAAAACAATTAAATTGTCCATCGGTTGTAAGATTTTTTTTTTTAATAGAAATGAGCTTTTTTCCTAAGTTTCCTTAGCAATTTTTGTTTAATTTTAATCTTTATTAACGCTGCTTTGCATAAACTGTCTTCACTTTTGTGTACCTTACTCGTCTGAACTTTTTAAAAAAGTTTTTCCCCAATTTAGTCACAATCCTTGTAATTAAAAATAGGAAATGTATTCATTTTAAAACCTATTTAATTTTTAAATTTCCGTACTTCAACGACATTTTAAAATTTTATTAGATTACTTTTCAAAGCGATAAATGCGTGAAGAATTTCCAATTTATTGAAAAAGTGGTGCTCATGAATGTCAAGTTATCAAAGCAAAATTCGTTGGTGAAAATTGTAAAGGTGGAAAATTTGCCTTCAATGTTTTTAATATATTTTTTTTAACAGGGACTCCATCATAATCCGAAACTTGTACGAACCCCGAAAAAAGCTATAAACAAATACTGTCCTATTTTATATGAGGTTTTCCAATACGAAGGATTCTGTGATAGTTTTTTTCGGGACTCGTAGGAAGTTTCCGATTACGATAAGATTCGTGATAGGACTGAATGTCTGTCTATTAAGCTAAAGCCTAATAGACTTTTTAAACCAACATCCAAAATCGATTTTTGGCGAAAACTTTTTAAAAACTCGAAAACCGTCCACACCGAATATTACACGTTTTAGTTTGACATTACAGTTTTTTTTAACCAACCACTCAAACTTTTTCTTTTTTTGTTTTCTTTTATTTAATGCAATTAAAATATGATCCATATGAACAATTTCAATTTCCACAAACAAAATATTATCAGATTTAAATAAATTACAAACATTTTGAGATTTGAATTCAGTATTATGATATGACAGATTTTTGTCAGGTGCTTTAATTTTTTTTAAAAGCATCCAATCAGTTTCTTTTTTGACATTTTATTTGGCAGTGAACTTTTCACAAGGTATGTTTGTTTTGTTCATTTCTGAGTTCCAACAAGTTTTCTTTTTAAATAAAAGTTGTGTGTTACGAAAACCTGAAGTTACAAGAAAAATGTATGGGAAAACTTGTGTTTTCGATTAGTTTTTTTCTCCAAACCGATTTTTTTCGAAAACCGCGTTTTAGGTTCGGTGTTGACAAGGCTATATATGGATTAGTATTTTTTTTTTAAACATAGTATTTATCCAACATTCCCCGCACATATTTTATAACTAAAAATTACATAATCTTAGAAATTTTACAAAATCTTATTTTTTCTCATAAACGACGAAACATTTTTGAATTTTTTTTAGTTTTACCTCAAAACCGAGTTTACATTTTTTTATTCTATTTATTAGAAGAGTAACGAAATACCGAATCACGAAATCCCGACAAAACTAAAAATCCCGCTGACAGATATTTTTAGAAATATCTGTCGAGATTTTCAATACTATTTTTTATTATTATTTAAAAATATTTTATTTTGATTCATTTTTAAACAAATGAAAGTATTTAAGGAACTGTTGATTCGGGAAAAATTCAGTTCTTGTAAAAACTCCGAGGAGGCAAGACCATCATCTTTAGAGAGATGATAATTCGATTTTCAATGGTTTGGGCAATTATTTTTGGACATTTGACCAAAATATTTTTATAAAATTTTTTCTTACAATATTTTTTTTTTTGGCGGGAGATTTCGTTATTCTCGCGATTAAAATTGGTTTTAAATGTTTGGGTTTGGGTGACATGATGGGGTGATGTGGTCTAGACCTAGACTGAGGTGGGTCTGGATTCTGGACAGATTTGGGATTTTTTTTTTGAAAAAAAAATATATAAAAATATAAACTTTTTCGACTCTTTTTTGAAAAATTAGGAACGAAACCACAACAACAATTTCTTAAAGAAAAGTTCAATCAAAAATTAAACTTTTCTCAACTTTTGTTTTTCCTTTTTTTTAATTTTTCATCGACATTGGCGCCTCTTTTTGTAAACAGTGACATCGAGACGATGCCAGGCCAATTTCGATGCTGGTGGCAGTGAAAACTAGGAAAAGAGCATAGGAATTTCTCTGTTATACAGCTTGAAACGCTTTTGAAGTACAATTTAGCTTCAATAGTTCTTTTCAGGGGTAAATGAGGCAGTGAGTGCAAAAGTGGTGAAACCCACTTTTTTTGATCAAATTTTTCGTCTTTAATCGATATTAAAAAATACCTAATTTGAGATTCAAGAATAAAAAGTCACATTTTTGGAAAGCATTTTTTCTGCACTAAGCAAGCCACGCAAGGTGCTGTCGACATGCCAGACGACTTTAAATACCCAAAGCGGAGGAACCGAGTGAGTAGGACAGAGGACCCATGAAGGAGGGTTAAAATCCTGAGAACCCGCGAAGCGTGCCACGCATGGCACTGTTGCTCAAGTAAACTTGACATTGGTGCCTGCCTGGCGAATTTACATACCCCTAAGCCGAGCAACGGAGTTGCGTGAGCGGAAAAGGGGGCGAAAACTGGAGCTAAAATACAGAAAACCGGAGAAGCGGGCCACGCAAGATACTGTTGCTTGAGAAAAACAAAATTATTTTGTTGTTTGTTGGGAAAATCGACTTTTATCTTTAAGCGCGATTTGCGGCCAAACGAAGCGTCCTAGAGGCATCAAAGTTTACATCTTTAAACATGATTTGTGGCTTAACTGAACGTCCTAGTGACTTATAAATCCAGATTCTTTAAGGGCAAAGGAAACTTGACATACCCCAAATCCTACAGTGAGCCCAAGCAGGGGGTTGCCTCACTGTTTATTCGCCACCCAAGGTACTGTTGCTCAAGAACTGATTTAATTTCGAAATAAACATTCCCTTTATACTTTTTTTGGACAATTTTTAAGCCAAAGAGAGTTCGTTAAAAACAAACGAAAATGGAGCGGTCTTCTTCATATTGAATTTTCAAGTACAGTAGTAGGAAACTTCGTTCTGATTCTTCGATTGATTCTCATTGATTCGTGTCACCATTACTATGGAAATATAAATCCATAATATGTAGTCAATTAAGTATTGAAACGGTGGGATTTCGAGATGTGGAATATAGTGAATTGGGATTTAGTGAATCGGGATTTTGTGAATGTGGATTTTGTGAATCGAGATTTTGTGATGCGGGATTTCGTACCCAACCCCTATTTATTTTGTAAGCATATCATTAAATATCTACTTTACCTAGATTTGCTTACCAAACATTTTTCCTTAAACATATTTAAAATGAACAAATTTCAATAATTCATATTTGATCAAGTATTCAGAAAGCATTCTTTTTTCATGCATTAAATATTTTGTTGCTTTGCTAACCAAGAAAACAAATCACTTTCTAACTAATTGATTAATTCATCTTTTATTTTACTTTGTTGATTACTTTTTGATTTTCCTGGAACTCGACATTAAATAGAAATTAATTAGCTCTAAAAAAAATCCTTAATATTTCTATGACCTTGATAAAAAACTTTAGTAACTCATTGAAAAATCTATGAAGCTGCTGATGCCAAACGAAAAATCCCGTACAAAAATGACACAACGAAATCATAAATGAAAAATTTTGTTTTACTTTCCGTTTTGCAGTACAGTGTTCGATGAACGAAATTGATAACTGTTGCATATTTTTTTTTTGAAGTCTACACTCTTTTTTCCCATACAATTAATTTTCCAGGCTATCCATTGTGTGCGAAAAATGACATTTGTGTTTATTTTTGTTGTTTCTTTCATTACATCGTGGCTGCAGTCGTTTTTTTTTCATTTGCATTTGTTTTGATTTTTTGAATTGGTGTAAGTGTCATTGAATACTTTTTCACTGCGTTTTCGTTTTCTTTTGTTGGAAACCAACTAAAAATTTCGTTTCGTAAGAGCAGGGTATTAGACTTGACCACTTACTAAACGCAGGTGACACTTTTTGACTAGTGTCCCAAAGCTATGAATGCCTCCGAAAAATCAATGAGAGAAAAAGGTATACTCACTTTGATATTTGTTTTCAATTTTTAAACCATCAAATTTACCTGGAAAGAAAGGAAAAAAAATTAAATTCAATGTGAACAAAAAAATCTGGGTTTGAAATAAAAAATAATCAAATAGTGAAACAGTTTTTTTGAAAAATTCTTTATAATTTCAGAACAGGCAATGAATAAAAAAATAATTGAAAAAAAAAATGCTTTTAATATATTCAAAAACATGAAAAAAAGAACAGGACAAAACTATAAATTGTAATAGTTAGCTATTTAAGACCATTCAAAAAAGGGAATTAATTTAAAAGTACAGTTTTTAATTACCTACAAAATAAATGCATTGCAAAATTTCAAACAATTTGTTTGAGTTCCTAAAGTACACTTGCCGAAAAGTCATAACTAGGTTTTTTTAAAGGGCGGCGTACAGTAATATAACTTGTTTTTTTAATATGTTTTTTTTTTTAATTTTCTAAATTATTTACTTTCTTTAGTTATTCACACGACGTTCTTAATCAAAATACAAAAAAAAAACTATAAAAAAGCGTTAATCAAAGAGGGGGCAAATGAAACTTCCTTCCTTTTTAGTAATTCATCTTTTGTGTTTAGATTTTCAGATTTCAACTCTAGAAGTTTGTCTAGTAAAACCGGAGTCAGATTTGCTTTGCATTGAAACTTCCGTAAAAATCTTACGAGGTAGACTCAGCTGATGTGAGAATTACTAGTAGCTATATGCCCACATAAACAGACACATTTCTAAACCTTATTAATTAATTTCACAATTGAGGAAGAGTCAATATAAAATAGAATTCAATTTTACAACTTTTTATTATAGACATTTGCGAAATTCTATCATAAAACTAAGCTTGCAATAAACACATTTTTTCCGCTAGGGGCTATGAATGATAAAATTCACAGTCGTTGCAGTATAAGGCAGTAAAATCAAAACAAGTTCAACACTATCTTCTAATTTATTCTAATTTTATGACAATCGTAAAAATTAAAATTAATGCAAAGCAGCTTCTTGAAGAGTAATGAAAACTTTCCTTCGTTCATATAATAACTCCTTGTTAACTCATAAAATCGACTTTAATTTATGTTATTTTTTTTATTATTCTTTCATTTTACTGGAAATAAACATAAAATTCATCATGAACTCCTACATACTTCCGCTAAGACTGACGTGTGTGTGTTTCTGTTTATTGTTATACCTAATAGTATTTTTCTTTTTTTTTGTCTTTACAGGTAAGCTTGGGGCACTCTTTAAATGGTTAAATTCCAAAAATAAACCAAATCGCATTCGTCAGATGTCTGTGGTGCCTACTGTTGGCAAGTAAAATATCTTTTTAAACATTTTGCTTTATTCAACTTTAAATTGTGTTTTATTGTTCGCATTAAGAATGCATGTTAAAGTACTTGTTTATATATGAGCTTATTAATCAACCACCCTCGTGCTGCCATTTTTTTTTCTGTTCATATATCCAAACTGTGACTTCCGTGTTTAAAACCACAAAAAAGTATTAAAAAAGGAGAACAAAAAATTCGCAACTTTAAACTTCCATTAGACTCTTTTACTGCAAACGATCTTTGAAAAAAATAAAACTAACAAAAAAGATAAATTTAACCATATTACGACATTTGCGGTTATTTCATGTGTGGGAAGGTGTGTAAAAAACACAACATTATGGCTTGAGGCATGATTGTGCGTCTATGATGCAGTGGAGTGTTGAGAGTTCTACTAATAAAACAAAACTGTGTTTTGTTAGTTTTTGATATCTGAGCTTACAGATCAAAAATACACAGCCTAAGAAAAAAACCCTTGAGAAGTGGCTTGAGGCTTATAAATATACCTACAAGTCTCTCTTAGCATGTATAGCCATAGTAAATGTAACCCTATTTCTACGAGTTCATATCAATTTGTTTGATTTTTGAAATACTGCGGAACATAAACTTTGAAATTAAAATTAAAAAACTCTTATATAGTCAAAATGTAGTGAATAAGATTCTTCGCTTATTTTATGTACTGTTTGTATCGGGTTTTCTTAAAAAAATGATCGGTCCATTAGAGACAGGTTAAATGTCTTCATATGTCCTCGAACAAATTTTATTATATAACTAATTTAATTAATTATAATATTATCAGCCACCAGAGCCCCGAAGGTCTTCAAGTGTCTTGACAATTATATTTCCGAAAATAAAAAGAGACTGTTTAAATTTCGTTTTAATTTGAGGAGACAACTTTATTATTCGATGGTTCAAATTAGAATGATCTTATAAAAATGCATACTACAGATCATTTGCTTCTGTTTGACTGGATTCTAAACATATTTTACTGTTAACTGTTATTTACTCAGAGAGAACAATTATTATATAACGAGCATTACATAAACTGCATAAACTTTCTTGTAGTCAAATTCTTCGTTAAATGACAATGAGTCAATGATTTATTTATACAATGCAAATTTAGGTAATTCATAAAATCTTATTTAATATCTTTTTTAATAATGAGAATGTAAATATATACTCATATGTATGTATATTTATTATGTATGATCATACTTTAAAAGAGTAATTGTTATTGAATGATAAATAAAAAAAAGGAAATAGCTTCTTTGGTGTAATCCACTCGTTACAAAAACAAATAAATACATAAAACTTTGTGTTTTGCGTTAAGTAGATATATGTAATAATACAAATCAATTTAATTAGGATTAAGATGGCGCCCAACGTGAATTGTAGGAAACACCGAGAAGTTTTATAAAACCACTCCATAATTTTGTTCTCCCAAATGCCAATTTTTCCAAGCTAGTTTTCTTCAGATATTTGTTAAATTTATACCTATAATGTATAAAAGATGAGTTTTGCAGTAATAAAAACAAAATGATAGACATTGAAAATTTGAATTAGACCTGCTTAAAAATAATGTTTGTAAAATTTTTCACACAAGGACAGTCTAGAAATATTTTCAGGTTTGGGTGTTGAGCTCAAATCCGTCATCCATTTGGTTTTTAAAAGTAAAAGATTTTCATTATTTCAATTTCCGTGTTACATACTCCGAAACATCCTTTGTCATCATGTTTTTTTCACTATTTTTGAAATTATGTAACCACAGAATATATTTTTTTTTCAAACTAATTTTAAACGATTCCTGATAGTACTGCCCCATTTCTCCCATAATTAACTTTTTCCACTCTGTGAAATCCTTTGTTAAAATTGTTAGCTAATATTGCATTTTAGCATTCTTTTTAATTTATGTAGAACAGGTGAGGACAACTATCAACTAACTTAGGATTTTCCTAGACTTAAACAAATAGTAGAAATATTTTCTTTTTGCATTTTGAAGAAAAAGACAAGAATTTTTATAATTTATTACAAAATTTGTTACTAAAAGTTATTGCTCTAACAATAACAACGAAAAACCAAGTTCTTTTTTAATAACGGGAATATCTCAAAATCAGAGCTGAAGGCGGAAAAACGATGGCGGATTTTAGTTCTTCATCATAAAAATAATCCTTAAACGGCAAACCGGTGTTATTTGATTTTCTTTAAAGTTTCTCTTAACAATTTGTTCGTTATTTTAACGAATTTTGAAAGTATTTCAAGATGGCCGCCATTAACTTATTATTAGTATCCATATATTCAATAGACGAACTCATCTTCATTTGTCGCATAGTCGTTAATGCATATATTATCATTCTTTTGCACACAAAAATCTCAAACTGAAAATAAGGCTTAAGTGCCAGTCAGTGGCATAACTAGCATTTTGGTCTGCGGGAACATATTTTTTTAGCAACAAATTTTGGGGTACCAACTTTTGATTTTTTCCCTGCTTTATGTTTTTGGGGGTTCTGAATTCGAATCTGAGGTTTGTGACTGAAATTTCGTGACGTAACATAGAAAAAATGCCCCCTTTGACCCCCCCTAGTTACCCCCTTATAGCTTTGAAGAAAACGAATCAGGAAACATTTTCAAGTGGGTTATTAATTATGTTTTCATTTGCGATTTGAACGAAAAATGCTTAACTAATCATTGATAAATAACCTCAAACAATTTGTTTGTAAAAAAAATGTATGAAGCAAATATTTTCTATTAAAAATGCATCTTATTATTGATTAATTAGTTTGCATCAGGAACATATTTAAAAAACATATTTAAAAAAAAATAATTGTTCAATTTAAAATTTGAATTGCGCAAGAAAATCCTTGAGTATTTTAGTAATTGATTGGTGTAGCATTTGTATTTCAAATCTGTTGAAGCATTGGTGCCCTCGGAAGCTAGAAAACATTGTTTAACTGATGAGTACAATAAAGATATTTGGGAAGAAAAATTTTGTTTGACAATTTTTGGTAGGGTTTCTTGTAGTTTTTTTCAGTTTAAAAAATCCGTATGTTGAATTTTTTTTACAAATTCTATCAATTATTAACAATAAACTAGTTTGTAGAACTAAATTAACTCACAGCCAATATCATTGTTTGTTCTCAAGATATTTGAGACGAAAAAGAATTCGGTAATTTAAAAAAAAAAACTGTCTATTGAGTATTTTTATAAATTTTATCAATTTGTCACTATAAACTAATGTACCTATAGAATAAAATTATCCCGAAGCCATATCATTGTTTGTTCTTAAGATATTCAAGCAGAAAAACTTTTTTCATTAGTTTTTTTTAGTTTAAAAAAAGTTGTAATTTGAAATCGTCGGTTCAAAGGTAAAACTCACTAACTAATTACACTTTTGAAGAAAATTAGATTGAAACATACTTTTTGGAGCTGAAAAGTAACGTTACGCAAATTTTTAAATAAAGTTCCCGGGCATCCTTTGACTTTTAAGATTAAAAAAATGCTTTTGATATTCTCATATTTAAAGCAACATTTTATTATGTCAACATAATAATATGTGCCCGAAGTCAATAGCGTCATTCGTTCTTGAGATATTCGAGTCTAAAGAAATTCAACAAAGTTTTTTTTTTTTAAATTGCTATAATAAAGAAAAGGTTCATTTAATTTTTTTAAAAGTCCTTTCTGTGCGTATTGAAATCACTATCTGTTAAATAAAATTCATCCAAAGTCAATATCTTCATTCATTATTGAGATACGGTGAACGGAAAAAAAGCGAAGGGACGTACGAACGTTCGAATGTACGTACAATCACAAATATCTTTCTAAAATTATGGATTCCGATTCTAGGGAGCTCGAAACGTGAAGATATGCCAAAAATTTTGATTCGACAAATCGGACCAATTACAATAACTTCCAATGGGAAGTTAACAATCCATTTTTCTTGATACTTTTTCCTGATTGCTATAACTAGCCCCGTAAATATTTTTTTTTTTTGAAAAAAGTCTTAGTTTTTAGATATTTGGTATATTCTTTCAATCGCTTGACCAATTTTATTATATTTTTACAATCTTGTGCTCATATTTTTAAATCTGTGAAAATTCCATTTTTCTGACTTTCAGTTTGATTTCTGTTACAAAAACTTTGTGCAAGAAAATTAGACAGAGAAGCTGAATTTTGGCTGAGGGCTTTATTTTGAGGCCTTGGGAGTTTCCTCAAAGTAACCCTAAATTTGGACTGGGAACAAAAATTTTAGGAGGAATAACAGTTATCCTTTTTCAAAATTTCAAATTATCGGTTTTTGAAGAAAATGTAAAAGTAAAATATTGTAGCTTACCTACATATATGATTTTGCACTTTTCTATAAATATATAGTCTCCACCAAAATCAATCCTTGTCAGAATTTTTCGAACTGAAAATCCAATTTTCCTGCTGGTAGTTTATGAAGAATGTGTCAGAATCGAAGTATTCAATTCGAACAATTTTTTTTATTTAAAAATAAACTTTAAAAATATTTTTCTTATTAGTCACACAAATATATAGTAATTCCATCACACACCACAAATAATAATACTTATAATTATACATTCTATCATTTCTTAAAACATAGGTAGCTATGACAAATAATTCCATTAAATCCTTCAGTAAATTTCAATTCGTGCAAAATTACTTCCCATTATACCCAAGCTTCAAGAGTAATAATTATATTCTTAATCAAAATTAGCACTCATTCGCACAACTGTCCAATTATCATAATAAAATGCATGTAGTAAATATAAAATCCTTCAACTATCTTGGAAAAACTAATAAATAACTCATAACAGTTATTAAAATAAAACAGCTATAACGCATTGAGTTGTATAGTAAAATTGCAGTATATCGAGTTCCTCTCAATAAATTATGTTGGCAATAATATTTTTACCACTATCCGCGAGTCACAAACACCATATATGTATGTAAATGCAGCCAGAATTTCAAATGAAAATTCTACACCAGTCATCATCATCATAATAACGAGTAGTCATAGTCACGTTTCACGTTCTATTCACACCAAAAAAAGACCAAAAAGAATATTATAGTCTAGGAGCTGAAGTTGTATTAGATTTTATCAACGAAGTAGTCCCAGATGAAGCAAACCTATTAGGGCCAGTTGTATTTACGTAGTTTGATTTTTAAGCCGTAGACTAAATGAAGAATTTCAGTTTTTTTAAACTTATAAAGAAAGCTCCGGCAGCTTCTTGAATAAATTACCTAAATGGGGAAAAATCTTATAACTTTGAATTTTATTTGTGTTGGTTCTGACTACTCTTTCCACTGCATCATGGTTTTCTCGAATAGTTGTCACTTATTTGTTTTTATTTTTATTCTTGCAACTCTCCACTGTATTGTCTTTGTCTTAATGGACGCACAAAATTCGTTTCGCATCAGTACCATTCTAGATCTTAACCCTGGTTGCCTGGTGGTTATAGCTTGAAACCACTTCATCAAACATTTTTCAGTATCCTAAATTTGAACTCACCTTATCAGCTGATACTCAACAAAATAAGAAAACATTTAAATTCAAGCAAAAAAGGATATGGAAAATCGATCTAAACATCCTTTCCTTCGTTTCAAAAGTCCTACTTTACCTCCTAGACTGTAAAACAGTCAGAAAAATTCGTTCTTTAAAAAATAAATTATAGTGGACAGAAATTTGCAATACAGAAAAAAGTCGGTTTTTCCTTTTCAGGATACAAATCACAGTTATGAATGTTCTTTTTGGCTTGGTAACATTTGTTCTTGCTGGTGTTGTTTTTGTTTTTCTTCTTGTTCTGCTACTCGTGACACTTTTATTTTTTTTCTGATGTAGTTTAGTTTGGTTAGAACATCTTAAGAATGAAAAAATATCCCCTGTGGTTTGGCTAGAGAGCAAAACGTTTATTCTTCGAGTATTCAATTTCAGATTCGAGATGTATAAACAAAGGTTGTGTGTCTTCTTGAAAAAGAGATTATCTATTCAACCCACCTAAACTTTTACTCGTTACAATGTAATTGCTTCAGTATAAGAAAATAACAAGAGCGATACATTGTATGAAGAACGTGGATTTGTAAGTGTGATATGCTAATTTGTTCTTTTGTTTTGTTTTTTTTTTTAGTCTTGGATTCGATTTCTTGTTAGCCAGTCTGATTTTTCTTGCTTCGCCCAAAATATTTTTTTTTTAATTTTATTTTAAAGTAAACAAATCGTGCAGCATCATGTTGCTAGAAATTGCAACATTGTTAGACATCAGCATGAACCAATGTAAGTTGCTTTATTGAATACATTTTTTCTAAGAAAAATTTCGAATGATCATTGGTACTACGACAAGAGTAGGTGGTGCATTGAATTTTGAATAAGTTTGGTCTAGAATTAACTCCTAGTACTGTGGATGCAGTGCTTAATGAAGAAGGTCTAGGAATTCTTTCATATTTTCTTAAACATGCATCTCGAAGCAAATAGTAATTGATTTGAATAAAGTTTGCTGAGAAAAGTTTTAATTTTTCTATTTTAAAACTTAAACTTTTGTCCCTGTTCAGAAGTCCAAGGGTTTATGCATGATTTTGATCAGTATGGGGGGGGGGAGTAAATTCATTAAAAAATAGTAGGAACAGAAGTCTAGCCTTGTTATACACTCATTATGTAGACACATTGTCTAATGTATGAGATATATTTTGATTTAAGGGGTAGCCCCTGCCCGCCTTGCGTAAGCCCTTGGTAAAATTCTGAAATATTTCGTCTTAAATTGATTCGTTACTTATAGGAGAGTCTGAAAAAACTTGGGTTCCATATTCATATTCCATATTCTAGACAGGATGCTTTAGATGCCGTTTTCCAAAATGGTGGACACACAGTGGCTCACTTGGTACGAAAGTGTGGAAAAAATGCCATAAATACTAAACCAATAAACCGATTTTGATCAAATTTTCTAGCATGTTAAATAACAAAATGAAAACGAACAAAAAAATCATTTTCACCCTCTGCCACGAACACTTTATTTTTTAAAGCAATATTTTCATATAAATTGATACAAATTGGGCCCCAGGTTGCATTAGTGTTATATAAAGGGTATTTTTCTTAGAGGTATAGAACTTTGAAATGGAATAAAATAAAGATTTTTTTTTTTAATTGACATTAAATTTACTTTATTCGAAAGATAATCTTCTGTCGTTATAGTTTAAATATAATTTCTAGCATATGACTGCCTCAGACGTAGTCTAATCTGGAGGTCAAACTTTCAATGACTTTTTCCAACATTTGTGGCCGTATATAGACAATAACACGGCGATTATCATCCTGCAAGTAGTCAATCATTTCTGACTTATTGGCTAGATTAGCGACTTTACAGTATTCCCACAGAAAATAGTCAAGTGGCGTCAAATTGCACGATCTTGGAGGCTAATTCACGAGTTTGTAATGTGAAACTATGCGGTTACCAAAGGTTTCCTTCAATAAATCAATTGTGGCACAAGCTGTGTGTGGCAAGAGCTGTGTGAGCTCCTGCACATCATTGCTGTTCAATTTATGAACCAAAGAGTCAGTATTAATGGCTCTCTAGCGGTCACCATTGATTGTAACGTTCTGGCCAGCATCATTTTTAAAGAATTACGGACCAATTATTTCACCAACCCATAAAGCACACCAAACAGTCGTTTTTTGTGGATGCAACGGTGTCTTAATATACATTTGAGGATTATCATCACTTCAAATACTGCAGCTTTGTTTATTGACGTATCCATTCAACCAAAAGTGAGCTTTATCGGTAAACAAAATACGTATTTCGAAGAGAACCTGGTTTTCAAAATAAATAAAAAAACATTTTGGAAGCGTTTTTCAGGCGTCAGTCGATTCATGTTGAAATGCCAAACCAAACTAAAATTAAATCACTTGACAGCTGACAAAATGACTGCCAGTTATAACTGTGTTCCAAACTTTAAGTATTATACCTCTGAAAGCCTTTATAACTGTTTTATAAACAAGAATTGGTGGTTAAATACATTTTGTGTAGGCATGTCATTGAGCGAAAATTGTCTGTGATGATTTCTTTTGCTGTTCTTTAGCATGCATGGAAATTCGAATTAAAGGGATAAGATAATTTCGAAAGCAAAAAATAACGCCAACAAAATGGGTGTGGAAGAAAACATAACCTAAAAGTTTGTTTTATTTTTTGTGATTATTTGCTTAACATTTCTTTTTTCAATGCTGGTAGATATCACCCCAATTGGTTAGATAGTTTCAATTTTTTTTAATTTAGATTTGCTCCGCTTAGAAAAAAGTAGGAAAAAACGCCTTCGAAATGGGCGTGTAAGAACTATGAAAAGCCGATTTACTAGAAAGCATATCAACGATCTAAACGTATTGCGAACTTTTAATAATGTCAACGAGGATATTACTTTAAAAATAAAATGCGCATGGCCGTTTAACCATCGGCTAAGTTATTATGAAGTTTTTTGCGCTCTCTCATACAAAGTCAACCATAATCTGCTGTTTTGAAAAATGACATATTTAACACCCGGAATATTCAGAATATGGTGATGTCTAATACCTTTGTTTTTCTTACTTAAAATTCATATTTCCATCTGGAAATTCATTACAGTTTTCAAGCAAGTTGCTTATAGGCCTATATTAAGCTTAAAAGTCATAAGTTCGTTTTTTTAAGTCATTACCAAATTTAGGTACTAAAACTTATGCACATTGTAATAAAACAACATAATTTTTTTATAATAAGAAATCTTTCTTAAAAGTTTGAATTTCATTTTAATTTGAAGACGAAAAAGCAGAATCATTAAAATGCATTTATCTCGAAACTACTAAAATGGAGGCATTTCCTATCTACATAATGTTTATTCCCTTATTATACCCAAATGTGCAAAAAAACCATGACCTAAAGCTACTCCATAAATGTTAAATTTCGTTAAACTTTTCTAAGAAATGCAACAAAACTTTCAATAATAATTAAAATTCTTAGCATTTCTGCAAATTTCCATGAGAATCACGCCATTCAGATTCACTAAGGAAAACCCCCATCGTCATCATCATCATAATATTGACTTGTTCCATAAAAGAGTCTCAAAGCCTACTTTACCTACCTATAAAAAAACACCTACAATAACTTTCTCATCTTAATAACATTTAAAAGACAATAAAAAGATCTTTCCTTCTTTTATTTTTTTTTTTTTACTTTTTTGCTCTCGGAATGATTTCATCACAATTCTTCCGAAATTCGCATGGGCGGTTTACAAAATGAACACTACTGAACACACCACAAACCTAGCAACTTATTTTTCTTCAACCCAAAATTCACATAATTGGCTCCAATTTTCGGGTGAAGTAAGTATTCATTTTCTTTAAAATTACTGCCATTTTGTTGTTGTTGTTGCTTTGACTTTTGTAACACTTAGTTGTAGTTTAACTACTTGAAATTTACGTTTTGCACAAGACACACTACTGTTGGCAGAGAAGTCAGTAGGAGTCATTAAATCATTTGGCGCGCGAACAACAAAACAAGCTTAACGCTTTATTATCTGCCACTATAATACCTATATAGTACACGTAACTGTTATTTTTTGGGCTGTTACAAATTTGGTACATTTTTAAAATAATAATGTTCACCTCTTTGTAACAGTATAACACACACAGTACTTAAGGGTGTCATATGGTTAACCGCGTTGAATATACACGAACTCTTTGTAGGTGTAGTTTTAATGTTTTTGTTTGTTTGTCACAATCTTTGATGGATCTTTAAATGACAAAAAGAAAGGCGAGCACATAACAATATCGTTCATAATGAAATGGAAAAGTTTGACACACAAACAAAATGGTAACGATAAATCATCCTCATCTCGAAATGATTTTTCGATTTGGAGCCTATTGTGAAATAATAAGTAGGTTTACAATGCGAGTGGCTTTCAACGAAATTTCCCGTTATAGAAAGACTATATTCAATACTATGAGACAGCAATACCATGAGACATCGCAAGCAGAAAAAGTAAACTAGAACAAAAAAAAAACTTCCCCTAAGTTCAAAAATATGGAACTTCCCTGCAACTACTGTTAATCATCAACACAAAACCGGTGAATGTACTCCACTTCCAGACTTATTAAATAGCTCATTTACATGCTAAATACTTTAATCACAATCTTTGTCAGGCTGTTGACCTTCAACAAAAGCTGTTTTATGCAAATTTAAAGAAAAACGTAAAATCAAGTTCGCCAATCAGCTCTTTCGTTTTCACATGCAATCTGTATTGTGTGTGTATATGGAATGAACTCGCAGTCCCCATGATGACTGACTTATCTATTTTAATCTTACAAATATACATTAGATCAGGAAATATTTAAATGCCTTATAGATTAGTAGATTTAAACTCGTTTAACCAATATAAATCTTTCACATGAAACTCTGGTTTGGTTAGAATTAAAAATGAAAAGAACAAAAAATCTTCATTTTTTTACATTTTCTTTTAGTAATTTCCTTTTCTAGAATCTCTTAAAGATGTACAACACCCATTTAGCCTATCGTGAGGGAAATCTTATTGATTTATTGGCGCACTTGGTTGGTTGGATCTTTGTTAATCTATCTCGAAGCCATTATCGCCTTAAAGGGAATTGTACAAGTTGCACAAATGCAAGTCATGAACTCTAAGAACGGAAATGCAATAATTTTTTTCTTCTTTTAAATATTCTTTTACGAGTACCTTGGAGTGAGAGAATATTCAATTGAGTTCAGATGAGTTCCTTGTTTTCTTGCCACAAGTAGGTTTACTTAAGAATTTAGGTTAAACAAAAAGGAAATTCAAACAAGGATGAAAAAGTAAAGAACAAAAGAAGCAAAATACAATTCTTCTTGTTTAACGTGTGTTTGTCGTTTAGATCGTTGCTCATCGTTGGGCATTGTTGACCCAAATATATATCTTCGTCTTCTTTATTTTTATTTTTCATCATTTTAAGTGGAGAATGAAAAATCACATAGTAATCCCGCAGCAACAAAAATAACAATAAAAAAAAATATGAAGATGAGTTCAACCAAAATTTTATGACTTTTTCGCGTAATGAGTGCAAATCGCTTACGGATACAAATTTGTGAGATTTCACATCATATCACATAATCACGTACATACATATGTATGCCTGAGGTATTTATCTGGATGATGATGGGAAAGTAATGTTTGTGTATTGTAGTAGTTGAATTACTGTGGTCTGTTGGGTATACCGTTAGAATAAGTTGATGTTATTGCTTTTGTATATTTTTTTTTATTTTTGTTTGGTAAAAAAAGATCCCAATCAAGAAGGAGGAGGGTTTAAAGTTATGTGCGTTTTTTTTCCTGATTGCATTTACTTGTACTTTTGACGGTTTTGACTGACGTGTAGATGGTAATTGATGATCGTTTTACCTGGAAGAGAGTTTTTTTTTTGTATTTTAATTTCTTTTGGTTAAAAGTTTGAGGTAAAAAGAGAGCAGTTGTATTGTTTGCAATTACAAATGCAAGGCGGTTTGTGTTGTTACAGTAAACTCTTGTTGTATGTTGCTTGTTGCCTTTTGTTGAAAGGACATGTTGTTAAAATTAATGATTATACCAAGGTGACTAAAGTTCAGCTTGTTTAAGAAGTATTGTTCAGGAGATGTATAGTGGTTATGTAAATTGGACTTATTTTTTTTTTTTTTTGGTTTCTTGTGGTTTTATTATTATTTAAAGAGTTGAAGTAGGCTGATGATTCATGATTGTACGAGAAATAAATATTTCAGAGCAGTAATATGTCTGATTCACAATGCAGTGAGCCTTTTAAATATAAAAATAGTTTTTAGTTTAATTTAATCAAAATAATTTGTATTTTCTAATTTTCGTGTCTTTCTTTAAAAATTCGACAAAAAATGATGTTGGGGCAAAACCAATCTAAAATGTTGTTTTTCCAATCTTGAAGGAAACTGAACAAAATTTTTTGGGACCTTAGGTCAAATTTTAGAAATATGTGTTTTTGTCCAGCTTGGCGAAAAATAAAGTAGACAAAACAACAACAAACTTGTGTAAATATGCATAAATGCTGTGTTTTTGTTCAAGCCCTTAGAGAAATGGTTAGAACACATGAGCTTGGTTCACTAAATTCACATTTTAAATGCAATATAGGACCTTCTGATTTTTTTTTTTTTAATTGAAAAATCGCAATTCAGATAGGTGTCTGCATTGAGTGAAAAATTTGACTTTTTGTTTTTGAAAATTCTTTTCAGGTTAAATTTTTGGTAAAGCATGCTTTACTTTTAGCTGAACTTGGCTACCGATAAATTTATCATAAAGAATCCTATTGAACTTTTTTTCCTAGGTTCGCCTGTTTATATTTTTTCGACTTAAGTAAGTTCAGAGAATTTTTAGACCTTAACTCTAAAAATCGTGCTTCTGGCGCAAACAAAATCTTTAGTATCGATGGATAGTTTGCATGAAATCAAACAGACTTTGTTTATTATGATCAGTGTCTTCAAAATTGAATCTTAAATTTTTATTTTAGATTGTTGTTTGCTGCTCTACGATATTTTGATGATTTCATAGGCTTCTTTAAAACAATATGATTTTTAATCACAATTTCTCTTTTGGCTTTCCTAAAATAATAAATAAATACATTTATAAATAATCTTAACATTTATGATAAGATTAGAAGTAGAAGATTGGTTAAAACAAAGTGCAGTGCTTCAGCCACCATTTTTATAAAAAAAAGGAGCTGAATTACCACTTCAGTGACCGAGTGAGTGAGTGCCATCAGTGATCGAATGAACCAGTAACCACTTCAAATTTTGGTATACTAGATTGCTCGAGACGTGAGCGTCAATGCCAAAATCACATAATTCAGTAACGTGTTGCTCGATAACTGATGCGGTAATTTGGCCCCAGGTTTTAAACAATATCTTTGGAACGGTTAATTTGCAGTTGTCTTTTTTAAAGGGTATTGGTTTATAAAATTTTCTTCTGAGAATTGAAGTGAGTAGAAAATTCTTTTTAATCAATTTTTAGCACTTTACTTTCTTCCGTCATCTATGGGCTTAAATGTCAAAAACTTAAGATAGAAAACTTTTCGGCACTTAAACTCTAAAGCTAAGCACGCAGATTCCGCTAATACTCGCTTCCATTCAAAATTGTCTCCATCATTTATATTCCAGTCAAATTGTGCTCAAAACGTGTCTTAGCGAGTAAATTGTAGGGTAGTTTTGATTTTGCCCCTCTTTTAAGTTTTCAGGGTGCTAAGTTCAAATCTGAGCTTTGCGACTAAAATTTCGTGACGCAAAAATAAAAATTGGCTGGATTTTTCAAATTCCGTAGTCTAAGACAAAGGCTAACGATTTCTCGAAGATGGATAAAGGTATTTGAAAAATTCAGAAAGAATTTTGAAGTTGAATATTCATACCTTAGAATGATTATAAAATGAAAATTATAAATGAAACCCCAAATTTGCATAAAAAAACGCCGTTTTTTTTTCTTTAGATTCGAACATCTCAAAAACGTGACACGCTAGAGCTATTTCAAGACTAGATTCAAGCTCAGCGCATCAAAAACCACTAAAAAAGTATATCTTGGTTCCTGTTTCAGATAAAAATTCAAATTTTTCACATAAAGTAGTTAGTAAGTGCCTTTGAGTAGATTTTCGAAAACAGTAAAAATAAGTTAATTTTCAACTAGTGCTTGAGTCCAAATGGAATGTCGCAGAAAAAAACCTTAAACAGAGATTTATTGGAAATTGTGTAAACTTTCAATAGTACTTCGATGTAATTTTCGAATCATTGGTAGTTTTTGAGCCATTAGTTAAAAACTCAAAAAAAATGCATTTTTGCATCATTTTTTGCATTTTTTTCCATGTTGCGTCACGAAATTTTAGTCACAAACCTCAGATTCGGATTCAGCACCTCCGAAAACATAAAAGGGGGGCAAAATCAAAACTGCGCCAGAATTTGCACAGTAAAAATACAATATGACTGGACTATTAGCTAAACTAAAATTTTTCAAAGTACTCGTATTTAAGTCCAGCAGTATGCAACTCCTCCTAAAAAAAATTATTTAATTTCTTATTGCACATCACTTAATTGCAACGAAATAATACATTTTTTAGCACATTATTTTCGAGCTAAATTGTGATAGGTTATTGTATTCTTGAGATTTATATGAACTTTACTTTGATAATATGAAAATCAAAAACGTGAGATATATTTGATACAAACAAATGATTTTTCAAAGCCAAAGCTATTTTATTTGGTTTAATTTACTTGAAATATTGAATAAAAATATCTTTTAAATGATTTAAGCAAATTTTTATTCAAAGAACAGCTGTTTGATGTGATTTTTATCTCCACAAAAATTGTATATGTCCTTTTTTTAAATGATATATCTTAATAGATACCGCAGCCAAATCCTAAATTCGCAACTGCTTTCGAGTGTGGTACCGGAGTCTTGATTTTCATTCGCTCAAATGTCCCAGACTATGTAGCTGGAGAATTACAGAGAGTGTCCTTTCCTAAAAATCAAACAAACAATGTTAAAAGTTCTTTTCATCGGACACACTTCCGTTCGATATATATATTGTAGTGGTGCTTCCCTTATCAACTATAAGAACTTATCATTTTCATATATCGAACTGCAAAAATTATATAAACAAATCACTTTACTCTTATGACTGTTTTTCCCAGTGAACAACTAAATTCTAGATTGGTAAAAACCTTTTGAAAATACAAATGAATAGCTTGCGAAGAACAAGTAGCTATTGACAAAAAAAAAACTAAATCAAAACCCTTTTTTCCTTAATAATGAAGGATATTTAATAATTTTTTTTTGTGTGAACTTCTTTTTTCAACGATTTGATGTAAATCCTTAGCTGTTGGCGGAAATAAGCAATAATACGAATCATTCGATGACTTTCACGTTACCTTGTTAATATACATTTATATAAACTCACATCAATTTTTACCTTTGTGGTTTTGCTCAGAACGGATATTTCCTGAAATTTTTATTCTTTTTCTAACTAACTGGATGATCTTGCTAGTTATAAAAACTAAAACATTAATATTTTTTTTAATTTTGTTCACAGTGATACTGTAAATTAAATACCACACCGCAACTTATTTATGACCAAAAACCATAAAAAAAATACCATAAATTATTGACATCTACAGTGAACTACATCTGACGTGGCATTCCATTAGTCATTAGTTCATTAGAATTATTTTTGAATTATTTTTTTCTAAATGAATTACAAAAACAGTTTACCGGTTTTGCTTCGACTTTCTCCATTTTACATATTTCACGTGTCCAATCTCAGACAAAAAATACTTATCGACCTTGATTTCAAAAGCAGGTTTGTATATTTTATTTAAGTTTAGCTTAAAACTTAAAAATAAAAATCCTATTTCCCCTTGACTTTTCCCTAGATTTGGGACTTTGCTTGTCTCTTTCTTAAAATTTAATTTGTCTTTAATAATACTCCTGTCTTCACATAATATTTTCAAACTAATTATTCAATTTTCTCCATCAAGATTAGCTGATAATAAAAAAAAAATACATTACACAGTCTTCAAGATGACTTATCACTTTCCAAGTTCAACAAAAGGCTTACCAGTGTTTCGATTACATTATTATTTCAACAATATTAAAATCAATCTATAAATCTAAGATTACAAAATGCACCTTCCATATCTCGCCTATGTCTCGCTTTTCAACATTTTCCACGCCATTATCAACACGATTCGCTTATGAAATATCAATTCGATTTGCATGACAGCCAGTCAGCAGGTTTATTATAAAAAAAAAAAATTTAATCTTCTCAATATTTTCATGGGCTAGACGCCACTGCTGCCATGCCGCTACGCATATATTTATATGACTATATCGACTCACTATATGATGGTAATCTTCATAGATATAATTTTCCAACCCAGAGTACCTCGATCAATCTTTTCTTTCTTTTTCTTCTTACTAATCTTATATGCAAGCTTACATGTGTGTAGGTATGTGTATGTATTATAGAGTATGTTACATTAAAACAGGTTCAGTGGAGAAAAGAGAAAAAAACCTATAATAACAAAATTACTACCGCATCTGATTGACTTTGACCATCACGGTCTAAAAATTTGCATCGCTTAGTTCCACATAAAACTCGTATACGTATATAAGCTGTAATCTCAATAAAATAGTTAAAACAAGTATCTGAAGAATTCCTGTGAGATGAGATAAAGAAACTAACATTCTCTATTTTTAGCACGAGCCATGAACTTTCTTAAGGTAATTAGTGTCAATGTTTGTTTTTTGATTTTTTTTGAAATTTTGGTCACACTTCTGGCGCAAACAGTAGTTGCTTAAAAAAAAAACATTTTGAGTCAATATTTGGACAAATATTAGAAACCATAACATGCATACGGTTCAGTACACAAAATAAACAAAGATTGCTAATTTTGTCTTAGTTAAATTACTATTTGAAATTAGGTGTGTATGAGGGTAATGGGGACTCCCAAACTGTCTTCACTTTGAAACATTCCACGATATAATTTAGGAGCCAGTTTGACAGGGCACATTAACTGGAATAAATTACATTCAAGTGTCTTGATTTCACCACTTAATTACCTCCTATTCCAAGTGTGGAACTGGGCTTTAATGTCTTATCAAGGCTACGAGCCTTTTTTCCCGGAAAGTAAACTTCAGCTTATCAGTTAATTAATTTCATCAAGAATAGATTACAACCATTAAAGACATTTCACATATTAATAAGGCCCTGGGACTTCCCCAAACCATAATTATCAAGATAGCTTCTCATTACAATGTTCCTTCGAGCCTCATATACTAAAAACATACATTACTCAATTTTATGTAACACAAGACCTTAATCTTATGTGTCCGAGAATATGAATGTACCTTCTGTCATTTCAAGGATGATTATTCAGATTCAAGTTGTACTCCTTGAGGCCTTCCACAATAAGAAAAAATCCAAATCAGCTAGCCTTTCCCCCCATTTTTTAACAACGTCGCGTAATTTGCGCCGTGCGTCGCTTCGTCGTCGTAAGTAGTAAGTCGAAGAAATCGGTCAGTCGTGTCACGATTTGGGTCTTAAATTAACTACGATTTGTTTATTTATTGAAGAGATATATTTATGTCCGGTGGTATGCCCGATGAATGACAATTTTTTTTTTTCAACTAAATGTTGTATAATGAAACAGCTGTTAGCATAGTAAATTGATCGTTGTACTTAATACAAAACTTGTGTCACACACGCGTATGACATTTAAAAAAACAAAAACAAAAATAGTAATGCATACAAAATATACATTAAGACCTTGCGTTTCATCCTACAAAACTGATTCATATAACATTTAGCATTTTAGTCAAATCACCTAGCTAGTTATAATCTGTGGCTATCAAATATTCAAATTCTATATTTTATATGCAAAGTGTTCTTCTTTTATTAATGCAATGCAGCTTTACGATTTGCATAGCAAAATAAAAGCAGATGATGTCCCTTCTCTAAATTTGCATAATTTTGAAATTATTTTTCCTTTCCGGAGATAGAGTTGTTGCAAGTCAACAGGGGGCAGTATAAAAATTATTGACACTCTAAATTTAATGTTGAAAAATAATTAAATGTTGATTATTGATTGAATTTTTATAGAGCAAGTTCAAGGCAATAAAAACAATATGTATAGGAATTTAAATGATAATTCGATGACCAAACAAAGGAACTTGTATCAGGTTGATTTCAGAACTTGGTAAGAGCTGATTCATTTTGAGGTTTTTTTTTTCAATAGGTGTTTTTTGACAGAGATCACAGGTGACTGGTATAATGCGCTGTCATGGTTTCAGGATTTTTTGACAAATCATTTTGCGAAGACTCAAAGTGCAACATCTGCAAATGATTCAGCTGTAGTTTACGAAAATCATCGAAAAAGTTTGTAAAAAATTCACTGCTTTCGTCAAGATTTTGTAGAAAATTCACTGCTTTCGACAAAATTCTGTTTGCTTTCGACAAAATTTTGAGGCACATTTCTGGCTCATTTTAGCTGAAATAACATTGCATCCTCAAAAATGCACTGTTTGGTGTGGTTCATATAGACTGGTTGCTTCATCGGGTAGTGCTTCCTTAAAAATGAGGCTGGGCCATCAATAGTAGTCGCTTAGTCGCTACCACGCTATGACAACGAACTTTTTCAACAACATTTGGTTACAACAAGACGGGCTTATGGCAAACCAGCAGCCTAAACAATGGCTTAATTGAGAAACTAGTTTGGTGAGTTGTTAATTTTGTGTTTTTGGACCTGTCAATTGACCGCCTTGATCGTGTGTTATCACACCTTAAGATTTTTGTCCTTAAAGTTATGGGAAACCAAAAGTCTGCAGTGGTAAGCCAGTTACTATTCAAAAAGCCTGAAGTTGGGAAGATACCGGTTGCAATCCTGGAATGAGTGATCTCAAATTGGACCTTCCCAATAGACCATATGCATATGACGGACATTCGAATAAAATTATTTTCAAATTGTTTCATCGTTTTTTTTTGCCAAAATTAAGGTTTCAACATCCACTTATCTCCTTCTCAGGATTTATTAAATATTCTGTTTTTTTGAAAATTAGCTCGAGAATTTTAGGGTATTGATATTTTCAAAGAAAGTGACATATCAAGTCAACTCTCTTGTACCTAATCCTGCTTATTTTGATTACTTACCAAATTTATCTCTCGTCAATTTCTTCTTCATACCACCTTCCAATATCTCATAGAAATAATTTAATCTCTACTCAATGATGATTTGCCTAGCTCTGAAAACCTCTCTGGCGTATTTCTAAAATATTTCAAAATGAGAAACCTGAGCAGTTCTGTGATTTAATAAAGCCCTAAATATGCTCTTTCGTTACGAAAATTGTGTGTTATAAAGAGAGGACCATTTTATGTTTTTTTTCTTATTTCATTTTAACTGTTATTCTTTAGAGTATCTGTCGGAGTGTAAACAGTTTTTATTATAGCAAAAACAAAAAATTAAATCATAATTTTTTTTAAATACTAAGCTCAAAAGCTTGTTTTTTTACTTATATTTTTGTTCTTCTCTTTCTAGGTAAGTCTCTCTAAAAGACATCTTCATACAATTAATTACAATTATGTAAGTATTTTAAAGAAGCTATTTGTGTAAAACATCTTTTGTTAAAATTGTTGTTGGTAAAAAGTAATGTGAAATGTTATGCTGGGTACGATTTCAAATTAAGTTTGAGTGAGTGCGTTGTTCATTTTTCAATATGAGTTGGTTCTTAAGTCTATATGCATCAGTTTTGGCTTTTCTTTGATAAACTTAATTAATAAAGTGATTTCTATGCTTTTTACTTGAGATATACATAGGTAAGGGCAAGTTTTGGATTCGTGCAAACAAAATTTTGAGATATCAATCAAGCATGACATTACAATAATAGAGAACATCTAAAAAGTGGGTGACAGAATTCTGTCTGTCTGTTCAGCTACAGCCTTAATGGCTGGATCGATTTTGTTAAAAAGGGTACATAGTGGTCTTTGATGATTCTGCCCACACGTTTTTTTAAGAACTAAAAATAGTGGTACCTGCCATATATTTTTTTTTAACAATTCTACAAAATCTATTTTTTTTTTTTTTAAAACTGCTTCTAAACTTTTCTTAAACAAAAAATCGATACATTTCTTGTAGCAAAAGCTTCCCTCATATTGGAAACTATTTTTCGGAAAATGGTTGTTAATGGTACATCCCATAGAACCATATTTTTATATTCTTCCAAACGGTTTTTTTGATTTAAATATATTTTTTTCATACAGAAACTTTAAAACAATGTTAGTAGTTTTTTTTTACCAAAATTAAAAAAAAATATTTTTTGGATTTTAATAAATGTTAGAATTTTTTTTTCTTTTGGAAAATAAAATATTATGAGAACTAAGTCGTCGATTTTTATAAAACTCTGTTTTTAAGGATTTTTTTTACTTTGTAAAGTATTTTAAGAATAGATTTTACTTTTATGAAAAAATAACGGTACCTTCCATACAAATGTTAAAAAACCGATAAAGAAAATATTTCTTTCTTAAAAATGGAACCCACGATTTTTATAAAACTTTTTCCTTATGCCTTAATTAGTTCGCGCGACGTATCTCGAAACAATCAATTTATTGAAGGAAACTTTTGGTCAGGCGCCGAATATTCGAATACTCCAAGGCGTCAATCGTTTCAGGTTTATCTGCGTAGACAAGCGACCTCACATTACACCGCAAACAAATAACCCCACGACGCGAGACAGTGCGCTCACCAAAAGTTTCCTTCAATAAAGTGATTGTTTCACGATGCGTAGCGCAAACCGAACCATTATTTTGGTAATAAATTTGCACGATTTGCAAACGTTGTTCAAGAGTTAGTCTATTCATTATTAGTGACAGCTGTCAAATAGACCAACTCCGAAAAAAATATTGCCAGATTGAAAACCACACGTGTAAAAAAGACACTTTACTCAAAAAATTATAAAAATTTACTAATAGCAACTATTGATATATAGTACTTTTCATATGAGGTTTTTTTAAATTTTAAATTTTCTCACTATCGGCTGAACAGATTTAGATTATTTTTTTATAAACAAATTCCGAATAAGATTAAAAAATTTCAAATAAATGTTTTTTTAATTTTTAAAAAAGTTTAAATTTTTTTAAATCGATGTCTCAAAAACGGGTTGGCATTTCTTTTTTTTTAATTTTATTTTTATTTGCACATAAATAAATACTTTTGACTTGCATACCTAAAGTTTTGCTTAAAATCGTTTTAAGCATGTGATATACCTATAAAAAATAATTTTTTAAAAATTTAAAATATTTTTTTCAATACAATCATATCTAATCAGGAATTAAAATGGTATTCTTTTTTTAAATTTAAAACTCTCAAAGAAGTTATTTAAGCAAATTTAAATATCGTATCTCACGCTTTTAAACATTTTTCTCTCGTTATTTCCGTGTCCTTACATATAATGTTCTCAATCCCTCAATGTCTTGAACATAAAAGCAAGCAAGTATTATTTTCGATTTTTTCATTAATGGCTTAACTGATTTTAATTAAAAATTGTATGAAATTATATCAAAATTAAAAAGAAAACAAATTTTGGATTTAAAAAAAAAAATAGTTTTGTTTTGAAATTAAATATTTCAGAAACGGGTCACTAAATATTTTTTATACTAGGTTATAACTATATATTAATAAATACTGAAAACTGGCATACCACATTTTTTTAATTTCTAAAATTTTGTATATAAAAAATTAGTTTTGAGAAACCCGCTCCAACGATTTAAATTTTTTCTTATATTCATATTTTTCTAAGTAATCAAATTGCATACTTGTTTTTATGCTCTAAGTTATTTGAAGGGTTGTTTATACTACAGGGTGTCCGCCGGGAAGGTATACTACTTTGTTTGTTTATAATTTTTGGTTAAATGAAAGAGAATGGATCTTATATTGATAAATTTTTTATTTAATGCCGGCAGTTATGTATGGAATACAATATCAGGTAAATGTCCGCCCCTGTAAGTCTCACAAATGCAAGCCCTTTTGACCACATTTTTCTTTACATTCTCACCCATTTCACGCGGTATCTCATTAATTTCATCTCGAAAATTTTGTTTGAGTTGCTCAAGCGTTTCTGGTTTGTCTGCATAAACCTTGTTTTTCAGATATCCCCACAAAAAAAGTCAGTAGCAGTCAAATCAGGTGACCGTGGAAGCCAATCAACATCACAATTTCTTGAAATAACTTGCTGTGGAAAGAGATCTTGCAGTAATTCCATTGTAATCCTGGCTGTATGCGATGTGGCACAGTCTTCTTGATACCACATGTTAATTAAGTAAAAAGTGCAAAATTGTGTCCAAAGTTGGTTTTTGAAGACCAAGCTCCTGAGCATGGCGTCGAATTGAGGTTGATGGATTGTTTTGAACACTTCCTTGAGCAGCAGTAATGTTTTCAGCCGATCTTGCAGTCCATGCTTGGGCCTATCACAAATCTTTATCCCCAAAAATTTAACGTAACTTTCTCATCGTCAAAGTAATCGATGTTTGATTTTGATAAAATGTTTTAAAGATTAAAACACGTTGGTTTATCAAATATTTTTCCATAATAAATTTGCCATGAGTCTACTTCACGACTGCCAAATTGCTTTTTTTTAATTATGTACTTGCATATTTCAAAAAATCTTAAATTCCAAGCAACCTGAAGACAAGAGCAAGTACGTGCGATAGTCGGGCATATTATTTTAACTATAAACCAAAATTGTCTTTTCAGATCCATGCGTAGCCATGAAAGAGCCTATGTATCCTGCACTCTTGGAGAAGTTTTTTAAAGTCGCGGCATTATTTGCCCAATTTTCTTACAAGAAAAATGTTGAAAAAACGTTACAGTCTGGCAGACATTGTAACTGATTACATAGCCAGATATAAAGAGCATATGTTAGGGCGAGTAATGTGGTTTCATAGCACTTACACAAACAAAATCAATTTGTTGAACACTCACTTCAATAATCAGGAGATCACATTTTACGAATTGAAAATGTTTAAGAAATTAAGTAGATAAACGACCTAACAGTGAAGAAGCTGTTTGAACGTAGTCCATATTTTTTTGAAAAGACTAATCTTTTCAATAAAGCAACAATCTTTAATCTTTTGAATGTAGTTCCTCGTAGCATAATGGTTAGTGCATAGGACGGTCATGCCAAACGTCTGGGCTCGATTCCAGGTCACTGCCACCTAAAAACAGAAATGTTTTTTTCCGAGGTACTGCCTCTTGCGAGGGATTGACAAATCCTCCAACAGTATACTTGTCATGAATAAGGGCTTCTCATCTAGCCGTTCGGACTCGGCAAACAATTGTAGGTCCCCTCCGCATGCACACAGGAATGGTTGAGAGTTGTTAGCCACTAGGCCCTGATTCTCCATGAGCTTTTGCGCCACAAAATTTATTTATTTATTTATTTTAACAATCTTTGAAAGTATTGAACAGTTTTTTTTTTGTACATTTGCCCACCAAATACTACCTTCCTTCAGCATTATCATTGCTAGAGTAAATCATTTTACAACCTTACTTAATGACAAACTTAAAAAGTAATGGATACAAGGTAGCTTACTTCTTTAATGCATTTGTGATTTCTTTTTTTTTACATTTATTTTCTTACTTGATCCAAACAAACTGAATTGTTTATTAATTTTTAAAATTCCCTATCATTAAATCCAGCTATAAAATATACGGAAATATATTGATTTCAAAATTCCTTAGTACAAGATAATCTCATAACCTGTAAGCTAAAAAATAATATCATAAAACCAGTCTTTCTGCACTCCTCAAGTGTAATATACTAGAGCAGCAGCATATCCGTCCGTGTCCACCCAATCAATCAATTTGTTGCCTGCTATCGATCAGACATGATAATATCAAACAGAAAATTAAAAAGAAAAAATCTAGCTGCTATTTACCATAATTACACTGTAATAACAATAATTACCAAGAACATATGCGGGCACCTGTAAGGCTGCAAAACTGTAAGTTTAAGGTTAATTATAGAGTTTTTCTTAAGTTGTTGTTTTTTTTTGTATAAATTAAGCTTGACATCGGCAGACAGACAAATCAAACATATTTCACATTCAAATTACTTGTTTAAACTTAAATATTTGCATTTTATTTCATTATGCAGGTTTGGGTGGAATTTTAAATTAAACTAAAAAACACTTTAACGGTTCCGTCATTGAAATATGTATAAAGTCGAACTAAATGAACAGGTATATAGTGTAAATCAACAGAAAGCTACTGTTCTAGTTTCTTGACGTGTTTTATGATTTTATTAATTTTGTTGTTTTTTTTTTTTTTAATATATTATTCATGTGGTTTATATGGCTACAAGGTTAATCAAGCAATTAAAATAACACTTTTTGTTTTTGTGCAGCGTGATTTATTTTCTGCAGTTTTTAGTGTTATTTTAATTTATGCTTGGTTCGAGTGAGGTGTTATATAATAATTAAATAGACCTCGATTATAGGCGGTGATTTGGTAACAATATTAGGTGTTATGCATGCCTTTCTGTTGATGGAAATTTAATTGGAAACTCTAATAAGGAAAAATTTATTTTTAATTATGATTACACTCACTTGCTTGTGCAGAAGATGTGTAGGAGGAATTTTGTGAAGGTAGATGATTACCAGATGAAATTACTTATTTAATGATAATTTCGTCATCAGTTTGAAGTGAAAACCACCACCTAACTTTTTTTTGTTGCATTTTTAACAGAAAAAGAATTGTTCGGAATATTTGAATCAATCCAAAAATAAATCAGAAATCATTTTTATACTAAATTCACTTGAGCTGAATACACTTGAGAGACTTCTGTATTTTTACGAATTTTGAAGTACATACCTATTTACTATTCTAAATGCCAAAGTGAGTTTTTATGCTACCTTTTCTCTCAAAATTTTTAAAGGTTTCGGGAAAAGTGAAGCTATGGGTAAGAGCTAGTAGTCTATAATGATAAAAAAGTATTGAGTTAGTCGGATTTTAGATTTAATTTTAAGGAATCCATAGGCAAATATTTTTCGTTCTTATTTCGTTAAAAGCTTAAAATTATAAACAATTTATAAAAGACTTTTCTCCAATGTAATGAAATGTCCCAAAGCAATTTCTCCATTCAAAATAATTGAATCACTGCTTCCCTTCAGGATCTCACATTGCACTTTCTCAAAAATATTATTCCTTCCTTCTTCACGTAGTTAGTCTAAATGTAATTTAGCTTAACAACAAAGAAAAACGAAAGTCTTTATTGATATGGTCACTACTTGTTAACAGAGGTGTGACAATACCACACCATCAACAGCAGCTGACACCTGAACCCAAGCAGAACATTTATTTCTTTTACACGGTGACATGATATGAAATTCGATATCTAACTTAAGTAAAAAAAAAAAAACAAAAACAAAACACAACCTTTCACTTTTCTTTACTTTCAAATGACCACACAATAATAACAAAAAAAAAAAAAAACACAAAAATTAAAGTAAAACAAAGAGCAAACAAAATAACCATAACTGCAGGGAAGTCAGGTAAAATAAATAAGATTACAAGTGAAAAAAACAAAAGAGCTGATCAACGAACTCTTTTTTTTTTTTTTGTTTTCTGTTGTCAAATGAAAATCAAATCGTTTATTTGTTTTTTTCTTTCATTTTTATTTGTATTTGTCATTCATTGACAAAAATAAATTTAATAATGGCATAGACATGCAAATTTATAAAAAAAAAATTAAATAAAATATTGACAGACAATTTATTATGTGTTTCTTACTTTGGCTTATATGCAAAGTAGTTGACCAAAATTATGGTTACAATAGGCAAAGACTTCTTTCTTTGATTTTTTCTGTAAACAAAATCATAAATAATATATGTATTTAAGAAATACTATTGCGTACATATAATTAAAATTTTATAGATGTTTCACGCCTGTTGGAACAATTAAACCATGTTTTAATGGTTATCGTGTATAGATCGTTAAGACCCAACGTGCGTTGACCATTTTTTTCTTCAAAAATGCAGACAAAACTTCTATCCAACTGAAGACACGTGATATTTGTACTTAATTAATTGGCAATATAGATTCTTGTTTTTTTATTATTCTCAATTGCAAATAGAATTATTACATGCAGACATACACATATATGTATGTATGCCTTCATATGATTGTGTCTACCATATTTGGTTATATTTCAATCAACCGGACCATGCGAGGCACTCCTTAACAACACAACACAACTCTCGTGTATTTGATGCATTTTTACCTTTGTTCGAACACTTTTAAAGAGTCATATATACCAGATGTGTCTATTAATGTTTGACTAATTTACAGGAGGTACCAACAAATACAAATCAGAAAAAAAGACTTAACTGGTAAATTGCCAGACAAGGTGTCAGCAGACTAAACAAACGAATTGTTTTTCATCATTGCCATTTGTATTTATATAACGGGTGATTTTTTAGCTGGTTTGGTTTTGGCAACACTGGTTTTGACAGCTGACGTGTGTTTAGTACCTTGTGTCACTGTCAAACAGCTTCAGTTTGGTTTGCAATTTAACCATGGATCGTCTTACAAATGAACAACGCTTGCAAATTATTGAATTTTACTATCAAAATTCGTGCTCGGTTCGAAATGTTCATCGCGCGCTGCTTCCATTTTATGGTCGGCATTCTCGACCTTCTGAGCAGTCTATTCGGAAGATTGTGACCAAATTTCGCACCAAATTTACTTTGTTGGACATTAAACCACCAACACGTTTACGTACTGTGCGTAGTGAAGAAAATATTGCGGCCGTATCAGCTAGTGTGACAGAAGACCGCGAAATGTCGATTCGGCGCCGTTCCCAGCAGTTAGGCCTTTGTTACAGCACTACGTGGAAAATTTTGCGGAAGGATTTGGGCGTAAAGCCTTTTAAGATACAGCTGTTGCAAGAACTAAAGCCAGCCGACCTACCACAACACCGAATTTTTTTGGTGAATGGGCTCTTGGAAAGCTGGCCGAGGATCCGCTTTTTTATCGAAAAATTGTGTTCAGCGATGAGGCTCATTTTTGGTTGAATGGGTACGTAAATAAGCATAATTGCCGCATTTGGAGTGAAGATCAGTCAGAAGCATTGCAACAGCTACCAATGCATCCCGAAAAAGCCACTGTTTGGTGCGGTTTATGGGCCGGCGGCATTATTGGGCCATATTTCTTCAAAGATGATGCGAATCGCAGCGTTACTGTCAATGGTGAATGCTACCGAGCGATGATAACAAACTTTTTTTTGCCCGAAATGGAAGTTCTTGACTTGCATGATATGTGGTTTCAACAAGACGGTGCCACATGCCACACAGCACGCGAAACAATGGCGCAATTGCGAGGCGAGTTTGGTGAACAGTTAATTTCACGTTTCGGGCTGGTCAATTGGCCGCCTAGATCGTGCGATTTGACACCATTAGATTATTTTTTGTGGGGGTATGTCAAGGCTTATGTCTATAGGGACAAGCCCGCTTCGATTGACGCACTGGAAGCCAATATCCATGCATTCATTCGTGAGATACCGGCCGATATGTGTGAAAGAGTATGCCAAAATTGGACTCAGCGGATGGGCTACCTGAGACGCAGCCGCGGTCAACATTTGCATGAAATTATCTTTAAACATTAAATTGCAAGGTTCAAACTATCGATTCAAATAAATATTTCATTCATTTTTTCGAATTTTTTGTGTTTTTTTTTTTTAAGTTTAAACCTCTTAAAAAATCACCCTTTAGAATCTCTATCGTCAGGGGTCACTAAATTACCAAGTCTGATTCTCGCGCAGCCACCGAGATGGATTGTTGAATGTACAGTTTGTTTGATGATGACGATTGTCTAGGAACGATGATCTCAACTTAAAGTTCTTTTTATTATAATTTTGTATAATATCTATCTCACACTGTGTGGCTGCAGCTACTTTATTTGACTAATAGATTTATTGTTAAGTTTGTATATGGACGATCGATGGATTTATGATTCAAGAACTCAATTTAGAAAATGAATAGTTTATTGACATGTTGTATAGCATTTGGATCGTGGTTGATTGGTGTTAAGTGATTTATGTGAAAATTACGTATAAAGACACAAAATACTATTGTTAACAAAATATTGTTACGACAGCTTATAAACTTATGTAGGAAGTGTGAATAATTGGTTTTTTGTAATTTATTATCTAAAATAAAACAAAAATACCATAAAATGCATATAAAATGAAAGTTTTGAGGTTAAAACTTCCATTTCAATTCCAATTGTTAATATATTATTTTTTTTTTTTTTTGTTAAGTTTATAAAACTTTGGAGATTAAGGAAACAATTCTTTTTATGGACAAGGCGTGGTGCATTGAATTTGTATTGCTTTAAAAGTAAATGAATTTAAATTTTTCTTTTGATTTACCTCGTGATCTTAGTAATAATGCTTTTATTTATTAATTTTAGTTGCTTACCAGGGTATTTTGTTTATGGTCTTAATTGATTTTTATAACTTTTTTTAATCTTATATGCAAGGTCAGGCTTCACAGGTTGCTGAAATATAATTGTTATGACTTTCGAAAAAGTCGCTACCGATTTTACAAGTTCAGTTTGCTTACTTTTCTATATCGCAAGTTAAGCATTCGTAAAAAAATTAAACTCGAGATTTTGATAAGAGTTGTCATTACGATGATGGAAAAAACGAGAAAAGTTGGTTTCGCAATTCTATTTGTCTGTCCGTATGTCTGTTTGGCTACAGCCTAAGCGGCTGGATAGATTTTGTTCAAACTTGGTACATTGTGGTTTTTGGTGATTATGCCCACACGTTTTTTTTGTCATTTTTTTTAGAACTAAAAATACCAATACCTGCCATACATTTTTTTTGCAGTTTAACAAAATCTTATGTTTCTCAAAACCACTCCACAACTTTTCTTAAAAAAATTAAATAAATTTCTTTGGGTAAAAGCTATCTTCAAAGGGGAAACGATTTTTCAAAAAATGGTCATTAATGGTTCTGTATTTTTTATTTTCGATTGTCTTCAAAACGATTATATTGATTTAAATAATTTTTTATGCAAGCGCTTCTAAACAATTTAAATAGTTTTTTTTCACAAAATTTTTCACAAATTTTCTTTTTTTTTATGAAAATCAAATTTTATGAAAACTAAATACTCGATTTTTATAAAACTCGGTATTCAAGGGTTTTTTTATACTCTGTAAGGTGTTTTAAGAAAGAAATTTACTTTTATGTAAAATCACTGTACCTTCCATACAAATTTAAAAGAAACCGTTAAGGAAAACATTTTTTCTTAAAAATGGCTTCTACGAATTTTATTAAATTTTTTCTTAGGCTTAAATTAATACGATACATATTTACAAAAATTAACAAATAGCAACTTTTAATAGTAAGTACCTTCTTCTCACAGAACGTTTTTTTTATAAATTATGATTGTTTTTCATTATCAGCTGAACGGATTAAAATTAATTTTTTTTACATACAAATTTCAAATAAGGTTAAAAAATATTGCATATTAAAATTTACAAACAAAAAGTTTTTGAATTTTTAAAAGAAGTTTAAATTTTTTTGGGAATATTCGTTATGTTTGATTCCGTGCCAATTGTGATTTTTTCTGTCCAGTGCTTTTTTTGTTATTTAATGTAAAACTTTCGTTTATATTTTTGGTTTGAGTTAGGTAAACGGCTATTTACTACAATCTTCGTTTCATATAAAGACTAAATTTGCTGCTTGTTTCATATGGCTTGGGAAAGTGTAGTCGAAATGTCAGTACCGTGGCATGTCCGTTCCTTGTTTTTCCAATTAAATTTACTATTTTCTAATGACATTGAATAGAAATGTTGTTCTTAGACAAATTTAAGTGCAATATTTGCTTTAAAGCTTTTTTTTGCAAAAATTAAGTCAAAATACTTATTGCTGAAAAAAGTAGGTAATAATGAATGAATATTGTCCCAGGATTTACTTCAATTTTTGGATTTAAAATATTTCTCCGTTAACCGCCATTTTCTTTTAGTTTCAAGTCTTTAGAATAATGGTTTTCTAAAAGCAGAACTATCTATGCATAGTTTACAACAGGTGTGTTGTTTTTTTAACAATACCTATTGTATTTTAAGAGTGATATGTTTTCATTTGAAGAAAGTGTGTCACAAATTTATTTGTTGTGTTTTTTAACATGTAATAACATGTTTTTGATTGATAATCAGAAAGTTGTATTTCTTTTAACATCATATGTGGAAATTATTTGTTTCATTTGCATAGCGAAGGAAGGTCACATAAACTGTCTAAATGTCAGTACCGTGGCTTCGTGAACTGTAATGAAATTATTTCTTGCAATAATATTTATTTTGTGCCAATTTTCTTATATGAACGGTAGCATTACCTCACATAGGTCAAACAAAAATTACTCCGCGCAATAAAAACTAAGTAGTAACCCAGTACAATAAAAAGAGTTGCCATTCAGAAGATAGGCTACAAAAACGAAAAAGTTATGCATTTTTTAAAAAAGTAAGGGAAGTAGTAATCTCAAGATGTCAAAAAATAACATGTTATCGAGAATATCAACAGAAATATGGTCAAAAAGAGAAAGAAAAAAAGCAATTTAAAAAAAAAGTAAAAGTGTTTCACTATCGCCTATTCCAGTTTTAGTACATTTCACTAAAATTTTTGTTCTTTAAAAGTCGTATCAAAATGCTTTTACAGATATGATACCCTGACTAATCAAAGCTACAAAATCAAAACAAGAATTGTTTCCAATAATTTTTTAATTTTTGTAGTTAAAAAAAAAAGAATCACATTTGGCAGAGAATCACCCATATCACAAAAATGGGCTAACCATTTTTTTTTTTTAAATTTTTTTTACATGCGCATAAATAAATACCTACATATTATGATTTGCATCGGAAAAACTTTCCTTAAAAATGTTCTTAAGAACTTGATTTAAAGGAAATATGTATTTTTTTAAGAAAACCACTCCAACGATTAAAAAAAAAATCTATACAATCATAGTCAATCAAGAACTAAGATGGCGTTTCTTCATTTAAAACTCCTAACTTCTTTATTTTAGCAAATTTAAATATCGTTTTTTATGCTTTAAAACATTTTTCTCTCATAATTTCCATGACTTTACATATGATTTTCTTAAGCCCTTAGAGTATTGAACATAAGAACAAGTACGTGCGAACCAGTCGTGCATTTTATTTATTTTCAATTTTCTTCAAAATGAATAAATTTATTGATATCGGTAGTTTCCATAAAATGTTAAAAAACCGTTAAAGAAAATATTTATGTTCTTAAAAATGACTTCTACGATTTTGATAACACTTTTTGTTGTGTGCCAAAATAAGTGCGATTTACTACTAACAACTATACAAATTTCCACTTAGCAATTGAAGGCTGCATGGGCGAAATGGCTTAGGTCCAATTGGATTTATTCCGAGAAAAATGTATTTGTAAGTTTTATATACTGAAAAATTTCATCCAAATGATTGGTTTCAGAAAAACAAAGTAAAAAACAAAGTAGAAAAATGGGCACGGTATCGCTCTCGTATAACTCAGTCTCGTTTGGTCTCGTATAAAAATATTTGGTCTTGGAATCATTTCAAGTGCTTTGGAAGTGGTATCATCTCGATATCGTTTCGGTATCCGATACCGATACCAAACAATACCGAGACTTTTCAGGTATCGTAGCCAGTCCTACCAACAACTCGCACATAGAAGAGTTTTTAGTCACTCTCACTAGGCCCAAGTTCTCTCAGAGCTGTTGCGCAACCAAATTTATTGATTCAGTTTTTTTTATTAAATTACCTTTCTTCTATTATTTACTTTCAAAGAAGTTTTCAATTTGTTCTAGTTCTTCGGGTTTTAAATAAAATGTATTGACTAACTGTTCATTATCTGGTCTAGATTGACCAGTTTGTGTCCTTCTCCTGAAAGTTGTTTTTTTTTTTTTAATTTGGTCAATATAATTAATCAAACTAGTGGTTTGAACTTTTAAAAAAGATTCCATTTGTCATTGAGAGTGAACAGTATAGTGCATTAATTTGCATTTTTGCATTTTAAGAGTTTCGAAGAATTTTTTAAAACAAAAAATAAAAAAAAAAATACACAGACAGTTAAGTAACAAATTAATTCAATATCATGAAATGATGCAAAATGCAAACAATTTTGTATTGTTTATTTTACTTTTTAATCAACCTTATGAATTCTTATAAACTGGTATTAATATGTTAATTAGTAATATAAATTGGGAGTAATTGTTGCATGATAAATATTAAATGAAGAAAATTATCTTTTTATTACTAAGAAAACCTGACTTGTAAGAAATAACGTTAATTCCCAATAGCTTCTGAATGACTGCTTAAGAGTTACCAGATACAAAGATTTTAAGAAGTAAAACAAACTGGAGTCAAGAGAATTGTATTTGAGATAAATATTCGAAGATTTTTGTTAAAAACATTAAAACATAATCGATTTTGAAAAAAAATACTTCATTACTACCTACACTTTATAATGGTGTGGTGTTCCTGATGGAAATAATTTTTAAAGAAGCTCATAAAATTCGACAAGAAGATCTGTTGCTCAACAACGAAACTAGCGGTGTTTCCGATTTCTCCGCAGAGTGCTATAGTCAGTCCCTGTACTAGTTCTAAAGTAAATACTTTTAAGGGAGCAGATCAAAATTCTGGTTTCTGTTTTTTTAAAACCTTTTGTCTGCTTACCTTAACACGTGTCGAACAGGTCAAAAATTTGACGTAAATTTTTTGCACCGTCTCTGTAGTTAGTCCCTAAGAAGATAGAAACCGATGAAGTTTACAAAAACTACTCAGGATTATGTTTTTAGCTGAGTGGTTTTTGGGAAACTGCATTGCTCTCTGTCTTCTTAGGGTCTAACTATAGAGACTTTGACCCATGATAGCAATTGTTGAAAACTAAATACTAAGCTTAGGACCAAAAGTGTTAGGTGCTAATCAATGTTAGGACTCTGTGACAAAAATTAGGTGTGCACCTACATAAACCCGTGACTTTGATGAAAGATGGATTACATATGACCTGTACAATGTGACTGCTTCCTTTTTGCTATATGTTTTTAAATGCGTTTGAAAGAGTAAATCCTCAAATCCTCATGAAATCTATTTTGAAGAATAAGTAAGGGCCTCCAAATCATCTTCAAATGGTCCCTTAATGAAGGCTTATCTCTAGATCTATCTGAGTTCCAATTGATCGCCATTGTTTAAAATTAACTAAGCCCCTGAAACTCCACAAGGAAACTTTGTGTCTTAGAACAGAACCCAAATTCGAGGTGGTCTCGAAGACCCAGATTTTCAAAGGCCTTTACTCTATTAAGTCATCAAATTCTTTGCATCTTTTTGGGTTCACCTTACATTTCATTCCTAGAAACCAAAAGATCAACGTAAACGAAATGATTTATAGATCCTAGTAGTGTAGTATCTAAAGATGGAGTTCCCCAAGGCACAATTTTGGGACCTTTTCTATTTTCTCTTTATTTTTAACAATCAACTTCATGGTTTTAAACTTGATGTGATGATGTGTAAATTTTTTAATCTTGTTTAATAGGCTTCTAAAAGAATCTTATTTGAAAAATAAATACCTACAACCCATTTTCAAATGGTTCCTACACATAACTTAAGCCCTGAACCCATCAACATACATACGTTCCAATTGATCGTGATTGAATTGATCTTGGAAGCAGATTACACCGGTCAACACTATTTTTGAGACAGAAACGAAAATTTAGTAGTTTTTCAAAGATTTTTGATGCCCAGAGTCCGAATTCAACCTCGAATTATTTCTACAATATCAATTTTTTTAGTAATTCTAACCCTGAAAATGCAAAAGTAACCCTTTTTCGCTTGTTTAAAGATTGAAAGTCATGTTTCTTATTGAAATTGTTTTGTTTTCTAAAAGTAACTCATTGCAGTATCCAAAAGTATTTATCTCCACCTTCAAATCAAATTTTTAAATCTTAAATTATGGCTTTCTTCGTTAAGAAACCGCTATTTCATTCTCAGTCTTCCCATTTCATGTACTATTCTATATTCTATTTTCAGGCCAAACTAAATATCTCGGATTTGAAAACGAAAACGAATGATTCAAAATACATTTTAAATCATATATTTCATACTTTTAGATACCAACCATTATTAAGAGCTTAAGTCTTGACTTATTTTTTGGGGGCAAACGAAAGAAAAACAACTGGTACTGATGCTCTTGCCGTTTTTTTGTTTATTTTAGGGCAAGAAAAGTTCGATGAAACCCCGAATAGCTTAAAAAATTCCGCATGATCAAATTTTTTTGAAATATCTTCTCGGCGAAACTCACAATAAGGCTTTTAGATTAGAATATTTCGAAAACCTGTCGTGTTAGATTCTGAGGTTGAATTCAAAAACTTTCGAAAAAGTGTGTTGTATGTAATTCCCGTAACATACAAAAGTTCAATATTTAAAACCAGTGTTATTGAACTGAATTTTTAACTATATTTATTTATATATTTATTGTTTATCAAAAACTGGAAATTAAAACAAAATGCCAAATTTAATAAATTTTTTATTTTAAAACTCTTATTATGAATTTAATTATCAAAAAAGGTGTCAAATTTGTTTTTAGTTTTAATTTTATAAAATTTATTACCAGTTTACTCTTAAAAACTTCCAAATTAATATTCAAATCATTTAAAAACTCGTTAAATTATATATAAGAAAAACTTAACCAAGTTAAACCATAATTATATATTTTAAATCAATTTCCTCCTGCATTGGAATCCAATAAAAATTCAAATATGGAATTAACATCCATAATCGAACAATTAATAATAAATCAAAGATTGCCATCCAAAATTCCAAAAAATAAAAATAAAATTGTCTTATTGTTTTTTTTTTACAAACATTTTTGGTACAAAAACAAATACACAATTAGCTAAATAATCAAAAAGAAAAACAATTTTAGCAAAATAGATTTGTGTCTAAATGAAGTCACATAAAAATCTTCCCGCAGCAGTAAATAATTGTTTCAAACCAAAACAAATCAAAAAAATAACAAAAACTTAACTAATAGAGACTTTATACTAATTTTGTTTGATTTTTTAATTTAAACAAAAAATCTCTTAACCGGAAAGCCAAATGATTCATATCGGTTAAAGGGGATATTTATAATAATTTTCCGGTGGCATTGACCACTCGTATCTTATGAAACAGAAATACAACAACAAAAATTTTATAAAATCAAACAAATAAAAAAAAAACAAAAAAGCCGAAAGGAAGAAGTATAACGAAACAGACAAGCAATAACAACAACAACAAAAAAAATTAAGTGGAACTCATAAAATGAAATCAAAATTTAGTTCATTCAACAAGATGCAGACAATCAAAAAAAAATTAAAATAAAAAAGAGATTGGCAATGAAAGGAAATGGTTTACAAAAAAAAAACTACAAAAGAAATGATGAAAAACTTGCACCTACCTTTTTTTATGATTTTTGTAGATAGCTCTCCTTTAAGCCAAGTTGTAAGAAATGTAGTTTAAATACGTAGGTGGAAAAAGATGACATAAATAATGCAGCTCAAAAAAACAGCTTTATAACTTTCCGGTTGGCTAGTAGCACTTCTTTTTTACCAGAATACAAAGAAAAGAGTGAATTCAGACAAATCAACAAACTTTAAAAAAAAAGAAAAGAAAAAACTGGTAGGTAGACAGTATGTGTAGGCGGTAGGTATCCTTGACTTGAGTTTTTGAACTCTTTCTTTCTTTTCTAATGAGACACTTGAAAACTTTTAACCTGTTGCACAGTTAACGGGGTTGATTTTGAGCACTTTTCACTTTTAAATAATTTTATTTCATCAAACCGTTTTTACTTTTGTAATTTAACTTTCTTAACTTTTTTTTGTTGTAATTTTGTAACGGGCCCCCAAAAAAATTTAAATTTTCAATCGGCTCCTTGACAACTTTAAACTTTTAACAATATCTTGTAATTTTTTCACTTAATTTCACACGAAAATATTAACATATGTTACAGTACATGAGCACGAAGAAATTGTGTATATCAAGTAGAACTCCAACTTTGGAATTAAAAAAAATAAAATAAAAATTGTGAACCAAATTCACCGCGATACAAATCAAGACTGAACATGGGCTGACATCAGAGTCTCAGAGTTGATTTAAAATTTTTTTTTTATTATTTTATTTTAGCTAAAGACTCGTTCTTCTTGTTATAAAAAAAAAACATATATAAAATATACAAAACACACAATCAAACGCATGAGAGGTGGCTTTATACACGCTCTTGGCTATAATCCATGACACACAGTTTACGAGTTAAGAATCTATTTTAGTTTTGTATGAGAGAAGTCTTGATGTTGGAATATTTTTTATTAAATATATTTTTTCTTATTAAAAGTGTGGATTGAACAATCCGTTTGGGCTGCCCGCCAACGCGATACTGAAACCGATTCTAAGGTGAATTTCGTATATATAAACAGTTTTACTCTCTATTACTCTCTTTTCGAATGATTTTTCTCATTTTCATTGTTGTTGTTGCTTTTTTTTGTTTGTTTGTTTGTGTGATGTGCATCAGTGGGCTTTTGAAACTTGTGGTCGTTCGTACGTCTGATTCTGATGTCAATGCACGGAAAAATATTAAAAAAGAGCGAGAGTAAGAATTCTCCTTAGCTTTGCCAAGTTTAAGAGAAAGAGAGTAAAATGTTGTTGGATGATATTCATATAAACACATAAACACCTTAGTTAATGATAAGAAATTCAATTCGATGCAATTTTCAGGGATTTTCTATAAATTGAGTTTTCACCTCAACTCTTTCATTTGTCTCTACACAAACCGTGTGTGGATTGTGGAACATTTTAAAATTGTTTAACACCTACAGATATCTGAGATATAAATTCAAAAGAGGCAAAACCCAGTTATTTCACAGAAATAAAGTTCTTAACTCAAATCTTTCGTTTTTCTATTAGATCAGTATTGGTAAAGTGGACTATGTTCGTTTAAGGTGTTAAAGCCCTCAAGACATGATAGTAAATATCACCACTGGTAAAACGCATTGAATTTCCAGAGTTCAAGTTTAAACTTGGACTCCTTTTAAATGCCTAAATGTCTTAAGGTATGATAAGAAACCCGGACTCGCCAAATGAGTCAGTTCTTGCATATTGATTTTCTATCAATAACTAAGTTTTAACTTTAGCTCTTTTGCTTGTATTGAAAGATAATTAAATTAAGATTAATATGGAAATAAAAAGAAACTTATTAAGATAACAACATTACTTGATGTGGTAATAGTAAATAATAATAATACAACAAAATTAATTAATTTTTTTTTTGTTTGTGCTGTGAAACCATTTAAGTGGAAAAATAAAATCAATAAACAAAGTAGTTTTTTGCTCGTTGTTGTTGTTGTTGCTGATATTTAATTTTTGTGGGGGCGTTTAATGTTATTTTATGAGAAGTATGTGTTTAACCTTCGTTTAGATTTCTAGATAGAGGAATAGGAAATTGTAGTTTTTATTCTTTGCTTATTAATTAATTAGTTGTTGTTTTTGGTGTTTCTTTGTATTTTTTTGTTTGTTTTCATATAAATAAGTTGATTGATGAGATTTAACTGACTTATATAGACTGATAAGTAAATTGATCATCACAGTATGTGGTATTGGCAAAATAGTAAGTGTTCTTGGCTAAATTTGTTGTTATTGTTTTTTCTTTTGTGCAAAAAAGTAACACTTCCGGAAATAAACTAATTAGGTTTAATGAAACTTATATGGTTTTGCGGTTGTTAACACGGGATATTTTTTTTTTTGAATAAGCTGCTATTTCTTGTTCAAACCGATAGCAAAAAGATGGCGTTGCTATATGGTTAGTTTTGGCAGATCTATGGATGGGGCATTTTAAGAAAAAAGTACAGATAGCTACGAAGAAAACTCAAAAAATTGGATATGTTGATATTACTTTTTTTATTCTTAAAAATTCCACCATTTTGAATTTTTTAAAACATCTTAGCTCATATGGCACATCAAAATTAAGTTTTAGTAGAAATATTAAGTTAAGACTCCATTGCATTTTTGGATGTGAAATTATTGCCGAGCCCTAAATATTCCACACACAGTTTACGAAAAAATTATACATACAAACAGATACCTACAGACGCTCCTTTCCAACACCATCTAATGAATTTGAGATCTGTTGTCTCAACACTTGTTTAGCGAGCTCACAAAATATTTTATCGAGACAGCAGTTTTAAGCTGTCGTGAACTTGGATCCTAAATATCATAAAAGCTTCATAGTTGATCCAATTGCTGGCTTATATCAAGAAGGATACCAATTTGTGGTACACCAATTACAACAACAGCTAATGACAGAACCTTACGCGCAGCATTACAACCTACATGTGCAAAGCCAACATCGCTCTTAGCATCCTTATGGCAGTTTCCCGGCGACCACACTTAATTAAATTCGAAGAAAAAAGTTCAGGGTGAGTACTGTATTGCTTAAACTCAATTAGTATCACCCTGTGAGAACTAAATACAAGCAACTGCAACTATCAGAAAGTGTGAAGTGAGCTTCAGGGTGTCAATATTATGTTCCAGAGTTCTATACAACACCACAATAATAACCTGAGCCCGATGCCTTCAAGAATATCAATAGATGACTTGGTCAAAAATCATTTATACCTGAAAGCTGAAAGAATTTTCACCAACAACATGGACAAGCAAATGACGCAGGATAAAGTTCAAGCCATTGCTACCAATATCATATTCTGTCCAGTCTTTTTTTGACGAAATTATGTCATTCATCCAGCAGGCACTGATGCCCAACTTGAATAAAGCAACGTTTAGCGATACCAATCAACGAAACTCCAAACTGAGCACCCCAGAGAAGAAAACTGAGATTATAAGCAAATCCAAAGCATAAAAGTCAGCTGCGCCGGCTATTTAACTTAAATTAAACTGTAATGGTGTTCTTATCCATTGTCTTCAACAATTACATCAAAACAGTTACTTCCAACAGAAGTCAAAAACTGGTATAGTAGTGATTCTGAAAATAAGTGCTTGCAACAAGATTACCAACTACCAATCAATATCCCTCTTCAATAACCTAAGTAAGATTTTGGAAAAGCTAATACTCAGAAAGCTTGGAAAGTTCTACAGCGAAACCAACATCATCCCAGACATGCAGTTTGGTTATCAGGAAAAGCATTCGACATGGCATTTACTCCTGAGGACGTCACTATAACCTTAAGGTGCGTATCCATTTCAGAGTATTTTCACTACCAAACTCTCGACAGTGACTCTCGGATAGCTATCTACCCCTCTGTGATCAAATTTCATGACTATGTCCAGTTGCGAATTTTAGTCTCGAGAGCTGCTCGCAGTCATTTTACTCTCAAATGGACACTCACATTTTAACTGTCATCGAGTTATAGTCAGCTGCTTTTTCGAAGTGGAGAAAGTATTCGGTAGTGTATGAATAAGCTCTTATCCATAAACTTCACATAATTGGTTTTCCTTTACCTTTAGTTAAAATTTTATTTTTTCTTTGGTGCAACTGGAGATGGAGAACTGGAAATTGATACTGAAGAGCATCAGAGCTGGAGTTGCCCAAAGGTCAAAACTTGAATCAATTGCCTACAACATCAGAATATCTCACCAACCAATTTCAAGTGAATGCAAGAACCATCTCTCCGCTGATGCCTCACTCACGTTTATCTCCACAGCAGCTGACCGCAAAGTCAAGGCCAACATCCGCAAACTTCCTGACTTTTATATCAATTGGTGTGTCTGGACCAACTCATCCGAATCGCAGCTTGTCTATTTCGGAAGACCAAAAGCAGATAAGGGCGTTCAGCTAAAAGCTGCAGAAGCATCATCCTATCACTTCATACGGACTGAGGTTAAATTCAGCATCAAGTACCTAGGCGTCAACTTCATCGCACTGCTGAGATTCAACCCACACTCGTGGACTGTCATCAAAGAAGCCAAATATGTTTTCCATCGTCTCTACCCATCGATGAAATAGAGAACTAAGCCAGTGGACAAAAACTCAAATCTACAAGCAACTCCTAAGGCCAGTCATCAGCTAAAGCTTCCCAGTTTGGTTTACCATCTCCAAAAGAGCTATGAAGAAACTTCAAATATTTAAAAGGAAAATCCAGAGGATCTGCACTGGAATTTACTTTGGTCATCAGTAGCATAAGCGTTTTAAGAACGACTAACTCTTCTCTGAGGCCAAAGCTATCTCTCTGGCCCTTATGCTTTCTTCGGAGAAGCTTTTTAGAAACCTCGCCACCCACACTTAACAACTGATGATAACGATATGACAAACCCACAACGACATCTCATCTTGTGTCGGCAAGGTACCTTAGCGCTATAGAAATCCTGGATATTACTCCAACAACTAACTATGAAGCATGGTCACGGGAACCCAGTTCACCCATTGACATAATATTTTCTTAGTGACCATTAAACTCCCATCCCAGGCAAACTCAAGAAAAGTTTTTATTTGTTACGCAATCGGCAGTACCTAAACTTCCACAAGTAGATAATGTGCTTGATATGTGTTTGCGCAAATATGCAGTTCAACAGAGCCCTCTATTAGCGCATATTCACTACACATAATCAGTCATTACTGTCTAATTGGTAGTTGGTTTTACTCTGTGCATGAATTTATATCAAAGTATTATGCGTGTTCGCTCAAACGTAATTCCATACATGTAATTTTCAACAATCATCACTTTGTAATTATTTTTGACGTAAAATTACATTACTTTTTTTTGTTACGGAAATGCGTTAATATTTCTGCTTTAACTATTGACCTGGATTTTATTTTTTTACGTAGAATCATTACGAAATATATCTTTGAATTCCGAAATGCCCCGCAGATGAGTAATTATTGTCTCCTCTTGTAAGTTTTCACTTTCTTTTGGTTTTTATGTCTTTGAAGAAATTTCTACCAGAAGTTGATTTATTATTCAAAGAAATTCATTGATTCCAAAGAGCAATGAAAGTGTTTATTTGTTTACAATTTTTTTTTTCTTATTAAACTGTTCAAGGTTATGCAGATACCGGTGATGGTGATGGTGACTGATGATGTTTTGCTGATCGTCATCGACTTATGCTAAAATTAACATCTCATGGTTATTTGCATTCGTTATGGTTGATTTTGTTAAAAAAAGCTGTTTTTTTTTGTTTGATAGATAGCATGACGTATATGTATGCTTAAAAAAAACACTTTTGGCAGAGCTTAGCGGCATCAATAAAGCCATGGATAATTTAAGCTATTTGCATGCGCGATGGCAAATTTTATATTTAATGAACCGTTTAATTTTGCATTTGATTTAGTAAGCTGTTTGAGTTGTATTATTTTTTTTTATTATTATTTTTCTTTATTTATTATATAAGATTTGTAGCTATCTACTAGTTTTATTTTCCTTTAGTCTATACAAATTGGCATTTCATCTAAGTTTGTTTTTGTTATACTTTTATTTAAATATTAAAAACAAATCAGTCTCTCAGGTTGCGTTCCAAAAATGTCTTTATGTAACATTTTCTGAATTGGAGGTTTTGTATTACACGGTTCAAATTTTGACTAATAGGCTATTGAATTTACCAAAAATAATAGGAAAATAAAGGAAAGGAAATTAAGTTTGGGGCAAAAAAGTTTGTTTGGGGCTTAATAAGAAATTAAGTTTCATTGAGGAATTATTTAAGAAATAGGGAAATGTATATTACTAAATAAATAACTAATGAGCTTGCTTAAAATAGAAAATACAACAACGTTTCTTAGAGCCTGTGACTAGGCTGGCAACTTTTCAATTTGTTTTTTTTTCCCTTTACAAATTTTTGTTCAAAGTTAAATTTCCTATCGAAATTGATGGGTTACGAAATTTGATTTAAAAAAATGGCAGTAAAACTTAACGAAAACCAACAAAATAAAATGTACGACTAGATCGCACGTACTTGCTCTTACGTTGAAGATGCTGAGTGTCTAAGAACATAAGTAAGGACATGGAAATTATGAGAGAAAAATGTTTAAAAGCATGAAATATGGTATTTGAATAAGCTAAAATAACTTCTTTCAAGAGTTCTAAATGAAAAAAAAGAATGCCATCCTGATTCTGCACTAAATATAATTGTATGGAAATAAGTATTAGATTCGTTGCAGTGGTTTTCTTAAAAAATAGTTTTTTATATATCAAATTCTTAAAACATTTTTAAGGAAAATTTGTGGTATGCACATCGTAAGTATTTATTTATTTGCATATACAAATAAAATATAAAGAAAAAATAAAGGAAATTGTCCGTCTTTGAGATTATCGAATTTTCAAAAAAAAAAAAATTGAAACTATTTTAAAAATTCTAAAACTTTTTTAAATTTTGATATGAAATATATTTTTTAATCTTATTTGAAATTTGTATATGAAAAAAAAAAATAATCTCAATCTGTTCAGCAGATAATAAGAAAACTCAAAATTAAGAGAAACGTTCTATGAGAAGTATTATTAACAGTTGCTATTTTTAATTTTTTTATAATTGTTGGTAGTATATCGCACTAATTTAAGCATACCAAAAAGTTTAATAAAATGCTAGGAGTCCTTTTAAAAAAGAAAATATTTTCCTTAACGCTTTTTTAACATTTGAATTGAAAGTACCGTTATTTTTTAATAAAAATAAATTTTTTTCTTAAAATACTTAACAGAGTGTAAAAAAAACTCTTGAATACCAATTTTTATAAAAATCGACTATGTAGTTTTCATAATGTTTCAAAAAAGTTTTTGAACATTTTTTAAAAATCCACAAAGTTTTTGTTTGGAAAATTTTTGTAAGAAAAACCATTTAAATTGTTTAGAAGCTTCTGTATAAAAAAAATATTGAAATCAAGATAAACGTTAAACAAATCGAAAATTAAAAAAATGGTTCTTTGGGGAAGTACCATTAATAACTATTTTTTTGAAAATGGTTTCCCATCCAAATTTGTTTTTTTTTTAAGTTGTAAAGCCGTTTTTGAGAAAAAATAAGATTTGGTAAAATTTCGAAAAAAAATTGTACGGCATTTGAAAAAAGAAAATTAAATAAGTTAAATTTGGTGGCGTATAGAACCAGGGTCTAGTGACTCACAACTTTCAACCCTTCCGGTGTGCGTGTTGTTGGCAGGAATGGAGGGGACCTACATTTTTTTGCAGAGTCTGAACGCCTAGATGAAAAGCACTTACCTATTCATGACAAGTATACTCTTAGAGAATTTGTTAGTTCCTCAAAAAAAAAATTACAAAAATAATTTTCTTTTTCAATTCATTTTTATTTTTCCATTTTCTTAAGACTATTTTAAAGCTAGACTAAAATTCATAAAAACTAGCCTACTTATCAATATCTTAAAACTAACTTACTGGTCCCAATCGGGCGCTCTAAGTTAAACTAGAATAACTTAATGCTAATATCTTTGGCCTAAGAGCTATCTTAATACTAAAATTCTAGATCGGTTTTTATTTTTCCCCGAGAAGAATTTACAAAAAACTCGGTATCTAGTTATGTCTTTATTTTTTTTGGTTTTATATAAAACTTACAAACTATATAAAACTAAATTAAAGCTAGTTAAAACTAATTAAAACTACTTAAAGCTACTTAAAACTACTTACAACTAATTATAAACTAATTACAACCTACTTACAAACTATTTAGAGACTACTTAAACACTAGAACAGCCACAGCAAGAATTTTCCATTTTTTTTTAAAGTTTTTTTTTTGTGCCACTCTGACTGTCCCTACTTAAAACTATCTACCTAAACCTACATATGTACGTTGCCCATACAGGAAAAGACAATACCAAAGTCAACTTTTAAATGTCTGAAGGAACTTCATTCCTCAACCACCAGAACTGGTTCTCCTGCCTTACCCTATCTCTTCGGTCCCGTTCGGGCACAATCCTCCTAAACCGAAGGCGTTCAGAAAACAAAACAACAAAAAGTAATTTGTATTCAAAATTGACGGAGATATATTTAATCAAACTTGACCATTTATATCATTTTCACATTTTTAGCCTCTTTTTTGGTATCTTTCAAGTAATTTAGTTTGTTTTTTTTTTTAACTTTTTTTTTATTTTTATAAAACTGACAAATGTGGTTTAGTTTCCTAGTTCTACCAAAAACCATCAAATCATCTTTGAAAACCAGCCAGTGTGACCAGTGAATTTATGTTTTTTTTTGGATTTTGACGTAACTGTTCTTTAATACCACTCATTTCCCTTTAAATTCAATAGCCTAGTTCTAACTTCCACAATATTTATCTAAATCGGAAAGTGGCTAATTTGAAAAAAAATTAAAGCCAGTGATTTTCAAGTCCTTACTCTTAATGTAACATTTCACCCTACAATGTTCACATCTGGATATATTGTGTAGTAAGGTTTATCCTATGATTATAACTTTTTTAGACACAAAAAGAATTTTTAAAAGTGGATTCCCTTATTTGTTTGTTTTTACCCCATTCAACCCTAAGAATGAAACTTAATTTTGACAAATATGTAGTATTCCAAAAATTTTACTTAGGAACACAAAAAGAAATTCAAATCGAATACTTTTTTGTTTTTACCCCATTTCACCCCGAATGTAGATATGTGGTTAGATCTCATAACATTTCTCGCATGAAACCCATCCTCTAAGTTAACCCTTTCAAACTGAAACAAGATTTTTTTGAAATCTTAAACCTACCATTTTTGTTTTTACCCTATTTCAAATAATTTTTTTTTTTCAAAATTTTAAGTCTAAATTAAGCCCAAATTACTTGTAGCTTTCCAGAAATTAGAGAATTTTTTGAATTGGTTCTGTAATTCCAAAGAAGAAAAAAAAAAAATTTGACAGCTGACAATTTAGGGTTAGTAAAAAGAGAGCATTACATAAAAGATAAACTGTTTTCTTTCTTGAACAATATTTTAAAAATAATGAAACGGAAATGGTAAAGAAAGATTTCGACAAAACTTCGCGTATGTGCCAGAAAAGCCATAAGGGCCATTTGTCCGATGTGCTATATTCCATACATTACCCTATCCTCCAGCCCTGGATTTTTCATAAGGCCGACCAGGCCCAGATTTTGACAGAAAGGAGTAGAATTTGGTTGTTTTATGTAAGTACACAAGAACAGACTTACTTACTGATAAAGAACCCCTTGCTTAACGTATTTAATACTAAAGACTTGCTTACTTCATGCAATTCTGTCATTCTAAAAATTCTATATCCCGTCGTTTCGTTAATCAAATGTTAGCACTTTAAAATTTTTTTTTTTTCAAAAAGATGAATTTCCCGATTTCATTTAACTTATTTATTAACACACATTTTAACTCAAGATGAATCTTTTTTTTTATTGTTATGATTTAATAGTTTTTAACACCAAAGAAATAAAAATAAAGGCATCATAAATCCGGCCCTACTATCCTCTACGATTCAATAAAAAATAAAAAATATATTGTCTTCAAATCATTTTGGGACACCCTTTCGAACTGTTGCAAAACCAAAATTTCATTATTTTTTTCAAATATTGTTCAAGAAAGAAAACACGTTTTTCTTTTTTTTTGTTATGCCCCATTTTTATTTACTCTAATTTGTCAGCTGGTAATAATATTGTTGCTATCTCGTGTGCTTCTAATGCTTCATTTCTACCAACCCTCATCTGACAGCTGTCTAATTGTATTTTTGTTTTCTTAAAGTTGCCAACTCTTTTAAAAGAGAAAATCAAACTTTGTGTTAATTTTGGAACACCCATTTCAAATTTAGCAGTGGCTTTATTTCATTGTGTTTTTTTCTTAGATTGAATCCATCAGTTTTATGATGTCAATAATTCCAAAAAAAAACACTTCAAATTGATGGTTATAACTTTCTCTCGCAAAAAATACAAGATTTGGCCATATTTGTTGCTGTTTGTCTGTTTTTCCTAATTTAGGTGTTAACAAATATTTCTATCGAATCTACCCACAAAAATACCTTCCTTGTGTTGAAACACTGAGTGATGCTACTGATTGTCTTGCGATGTAGGATTTTATGAAGTGTCTAATAAGCTCAATGAGGTTTTAATTATTTAACTGTTGGCAAAATAGCAAAAGATAACATTCGTCTTCTTTATTTAAAAGAAAAATCTGTCGTGCCTCTTCGAGATTTACATCTCCATTCCTATCCTGATGAAATCTCTGGCACATAATAAAAACCACACAGAAAAAAAAAACATAACTTGCAACAAGCTTCAAATCCACACCTCTCGGAATCAAGATCTAAGCATTTAAATCTCACTTTGTACCTCAATTAAATTCAGAAACAAACAAAAAAATTATAGAAAAACAAAAATTACAAAAAGTGAATTCGACGCCAAAATCAACAGAAACATAGAAATCAACAAGCTAAAGTTAGTCTTTCTCCCTCTCTCTTCCCACCTTACTGATGGGTGGGTAGACTTGAGTGTCGAATGCTTTTTTTGCAAAGAAAAAAGCAGCAAGTTTGCCTCGTCCAAACGTGGGCTGATCGTGCCCCATAATTATGTATACAATGTTTCTGTTTTTTTTTTTTTGTATTTCTGTTAAGTTTTGATTTTGTTGCAGCCTCATTACCTGCAAACTATACACCTCCTCAAATTCGACAATGTCTTCGTTTTGTTTGTTATATAGCAGCACACTGTGATGGCTGAGAGTATTTGTTGGGTTGTGTTGTGGTATGGTGTGCGGCACGTGAGTGGTTTTTTATTGCAATCGCACACTGTTAAACGTGCAAAAAAGGTGTTAAACACGTATTCACCGTCAAAATAATCCATCATTGCTGATGAAAGGGAGATTGGGGCAAGATTGACCATCAGGAGATCGGATATAGTAAAATTGTTGAAAAAAAATGTTTGACAAATTCTCAGATGTGAGACGAATTTTGAGCTTGAAGAAATAAGAAAACTCAAAATAAATCGAGAAATTTGGTTAAAAAGATTTTAAAAAAAGTAAAAATTGAAAAGGCAAACCAGTGTAAAGTGGTTACACACCTAAGAAAAAACAAGCAACTTAAAAATTGCATCAAAGTATCATGGAAAGCGAGTCAGTACCTAATCGAAGCTTTAAAACATTTTTTCGGACTACCTGATCCGTTTTACCTCCTAGGCCCTTTCCATAGACATCAAACATATCATTGGTGGGGTGCGGTTTGTGACTATTTTTGGTAGAATCACACTTCCACGAGAGACACATTGACGACGACACCAGTGCACCATTTAGGGAAGCAACAAGATGACATGAGGCATCCCATTTGAGATTTTATCTGGCACATTTAAGAATGAAAAAAAAAAATGAAAAATTGTGTTGGAAACTTGTCTCCATCCGAAGCTAGGGAAATTATTACAAAATATCACAATGAAACAACGGAGACATATCACGCTGCAGTAAAAAAAAAAAAAAAAAAACAGAAAAATGTAAGCCAATTGTGTGGTCGGATGTACTGACACCAGCAACACTGACTTACAACATTCACAGGTAGGGAAGCAGTGTATCCCATAAGATCCCAAATTCGTATGTAAATTTGGAACGCCGCGAGTACATGGTTAAACATGGCACACAATTGACAAATAAATCTTGTTGTTGAGCTCTCTGAGTCTTGTTTCTAAAGTTTTTGTCTCGTTTTCGTTTTTTGATGACGATGATTTAAAGCGTTTAGAGCTTGTAACCCAAGTTTGCTGATGGTGTGTGGTGGTTGTTATGTAAGTTAATCTGAGGGTAGTTGTTGGATAATCCTATGAATATTTCTAGAGCACTGCGCTCGCTGGGAGTTTTCGGGTTGGTTTATAATGAAGAATAAGTTGACATCGTGGGTGCAAGCAATTTATCAAAACTATTTGCTTACATATACTGGGTGGTAGATTGTAGGCTTTTAAGGGAAGTTGCCGTTTGGAGTGATGATGATGGATCTTGACTTTTAGCGGAAATAGAAATGTGAGAATTTGTGATGCTGATGATGATGATATTCTTCTCTTGTCGTGTATATATCTTATTTGGAGATTGAAGATGACTAGAAGACCCGTTTCTTCGTTGCTTGGCTAAATATTCGTTAAAATATTAGGAAAATATAAATTGAAAGAACTTTTATTAAAATCCTTTGCGCTATCTAGTTTTATTACAAAATGAAATGTTAAAAAAAATGTACTGAAAAATAAAGACTAAAGTACCTATGTATATTCATTGGTGTAGTGGTTAGTGACAAGAACTTGTACTCTGGAGGCCTGAAATCGAATCTCAACCTAAAATAATTTCTTTTAAAATGGTGTTGCGAGAAAGTGACACATCCTCAAGTGGTGTCTTTTTTCATGGCATTTGCTTCTCGTCTTTTCCGTTCGGACTCGTCAAAATTTTAGAATTTTTTTCAATTAACAACATTCATATTGGGAGTTGGTTGAACTGTCGCTCAGCTAAATTAATTAACTTTTTTTTCAAATTGAACATCCTGTTGTATATGAGTAACTGTTCAATAAAATCCGTTTTCAAAAAAAAAAAAAACTAATGAAATTTTTACTGATGTCACATCTTTAACTTCTAGCTAGGTGCTGTGATGACTCTTAAGATCTATTAGAATTGTGATTGGAAGGTTTTTTTTTTGTTTTTGCCTAAGCCGATTAAATAACCATATAATTGAATTCGGGCAAAAGTCGTGATGATGAATTGATGATCTTGACTTTGAAATTGATAATTCAAATCTGGAGCCAACGGTAATGGAAACAACTTAAAAGTCAGACAAATTTTGTTCTATTTTACCTTGAGAGTATATAAATGTAGGTATGTTGATTTTGATTGAAAATTTTTAAACCAGATTTATGTTGTCAAGAGTTTTTTTTGTCAATATATAAAATAGAGGTATCTGCATGAGTAGGTAAACATATTTACGAACGTATTGTACTTATACAGAGGTATACAGTTGTTTTCTTGAAGATAAAACCATTTACAAGAACATACAAATTTATTTTATTAAAAACAACTAAAATAAACTTTAAATACCATTTTTTGAAAATTTTGTTGAAACAAAAAGTTGGCAGTACCTGGCAGATAGCATTTTGTATTAAAACTGTCAAACTAACTATGAAGCAGTATTTATATTTTTTCTAAGGTCTTAGAAAACCGTTTGACCCCAGTTTGTAGGAATCTGCTTCAGCGGGCCTTATAGTTTGTTGTTCAATAGAGACCAACACACAGATTAAATTTTGATGCTGACTTTTCTTATTCAGCAATGTTTACTGTTTTTTTTTTTTAACATATCATTTCGGATGAAAATATTAGCACGGATAATAGAGTTACATAGATATCGCATCCAGTACAAATACAAATTATCATTTTGTGTTTGCAAGCTCTTTTTTCTTTTGCTTTAAAAATCAAGTTGGTTAACTGAAATACTAATGACTTGTAGTTGACTTTTGAATTAATGTCTACGTCTGTAAATCTATCTTATTTAACATCATCATTCAAAATATAAAAAAAAAAACATTTCTGCAAACTGTATGCATGTATGCCCTGCAGATTGCACAATTCATCCTGGACGACGTAGGCCAACAATTTCGTTCACCCGATCTTGACAAAGTGAAGATAGCTATGTCTAAACTTAAGTTAAATAAAGCTGCTAGAGCTGATGGCCTTGTGGACGAGCTATTCAAACCGGCTGGCGAGAATTGGTTAGAGGTATGCAACAGCTCAACTGAAAGATATGGTCGGAGAAAAATATGCCCGATGAATGGAACCTCAGCACTGTTTGCCCGATCCTCATGAAAGGTGATCCTCTGCACTGTACCAACTATAGAGGAATCAGTCTTCTTAACATCGCCTACAAGATCTTCTCTGCCGTACCTTGTGAATACCTGAAGCCATTCATCAACAACCTGATAGGTCCATATCAGTGTGGTTTTAGACCAGGGAAGTCCACCATCGACAAAATATTTGCACTACGGTAGATCTAGGAAAAAACCCATAAGTTTCAAATCGATACCCACCACCTTTTCATCGATTTCAAAGCCACTTATGACAGCATCTATAGAGACGAGCTATATACTATGTAGAGCAATGTCTACTTTTGGAAAACCTCCCAAACTCGTTCGTTTGCACAGGATGACGATAGACAAAGCACGCTTCTCCATCAAGGTTAGCAAAGACCTCACCGATACATTTGATGTCAAAACAGGTTTTAGATAAAGCCACGCTCTGTCATGCGACTTTCTTCTTTTCTATCGTTCTTGAAAGATCTGTGCAAAACTCTCACGTCCATACTAGAGGCACAATTTTTCAAAAGTCCGTCCAACTAATCGCTTATACGCCAACGATATTATAACAAAATCGGACGAACAAAGCGTGATGCCAAGAAGATGGGTTTAACGGTGAATGAAAGCAAGACCAAATATATGCTATCAACAAGTAAGGACACCCAACACCGACGTCTCAGAGACTTTGTCTACCTAGGCTCCGCGATACCAGTGCTGTGGTCAAACGAAGAATTACTCTTGCCAATCCCTGTTTCTTTGGGCTAAGAAGGCAATTGAGAAGCAGAGCCCTCTCTCGAGCAACTAAAGTGGCCCTGTATAAGACGCTTATCATCCCGGTCCTGATGTATTGTGCAGAGGAACACTATTAGCGATAGATAATAACGCTTAGTTTTATTTTGTGAGGAAAATTCTACGGGTGGTTTTTGGTCCCGTTTGCATAGGGAAGGGAGAAAAAGATTCAACCAGGAACCGTACGGGCTGTACAGGAACACCGACCTACCCAGTTAAGTGAAAAGCCAACGACGGAGATGGCTGGGTCATCTAGAGTGAATGGACAATGCTCCGGCCTGGAAAGTTTTTGAATCCAACCCTGTGGGACGGTCCAGTAGAGGAAGGCAGCGCAACAGGTAGTGCACGCAAATGGAAGAGGACCTCAACCAACTTGGAGTGCGAAACTGGAGACAACCAGAGACCGAGCCAGCTGGAAGAAGCTTGTTGGTTCTGGCCTGGTCCACCCCGGACTGTAGCGCCACCTTAAGTAAGTAAGTATAAAAAGTATATAGCTCCCACAAAATACACTCACACGTAGCTCTACATCTCACGATAAAAAAGTGCAATTTTTCTTTGCTCTGTGTGCTATATCTATGTAACTATAATATCGGTGATAGAGGGAAGAAATCTCCCTAGAGTCAATATATTTCTTTTGCATATTTCTAAGTGATATAAAAAACATCTCTTGACACATGTGAAGGTATGTATCCAAATTTATTACTAGATTTATGTCTACCTATAAGTTTATTTTTATGTTTGTGTTTATGTGTATGTCCAGGTTTATAATAATAATGTCTTTGTTGGAACTTATACGTTCAAAATCATTTCAAAGTTACTTTGATCATCTTCATGTTATGATTTATGTCCAAGTTAGTGTTTCAATGCATATACGTATGTAGTTTTGTCAAAATAAGTTTATAGCAGATTTATGTTTATCCAAGTTTATGCCCAGATCACGTCCTAATTCAATTCTGAACTATTGTCCGGGCTTATGTACAAATGTTGGTCCATATTTAATGTGTAGGTTCATGTTCAAAACATTGTTCTATTCATTTTAAACTTTATTTCCAAGTCTATGTTAAAAATCCATTTCAAAGTTTATGTCTAACATTATATTTAAATGTCTGTGTCCAGAATTATAATCATATCTTGTCATATGAGATTCGTGGGTGCAGTACCGGCCTTTACTGCAAATTTATTGAAATTAAGTAAAATACAAAAATTAAATCGGGATTAAACAATAATTCTGCATTTAAATTTTTAAAATTTTGCTTTGACATCATAATGCAAATAAGAATCAAAACTTCGTATCTTTATTCAAGAACTTCAAGTGTTTGAAAATAACTTGTTTCTTATTTTGTTTCTACTGAAAATAATGAAAAATGAAATATACTCGTAAATAATGCCACACTAATGGCCTCACATAAATGTCCCAAGTCGCAGTTTGTCCAGAAGCATGTCTAAGTTTATGTTAACGTTCATATCCAAGCTGATTTCGAAGTTTATACCTCGATTTTTAAATAAGTATGAATTCAAGATTATGCCCAAGTTTATATTAAATGTCAGCTTTTGTTAAAAATCATGTCAAGTAAAATATCAAGGTCCTGTGTCTTTATTTATGTTTTTCCGAGTGCCAATGTATGCTCACATTTATTCCCAGTTTTATGTTCAAGTTTATGTTGGGGCTTATGTTCAAGTCATCGTCAAAGTTTATGCCCCAAGTAATGTTCAATTCCATTTTCAAGATTATGTCCTGATTTATGTTCAAATCTATGTCAAAATATACCTTAAAAGGGAAAAGTCTTATTTCGAAAAGAATAAAAACCTCATTTAGAACAGAATCATAACAAAAAGTTTTTAATGTGGAATAAGCTCCCTAAGAATAGCCAATATTCCTATCTTGCATCAGCTTAAGCAGGAAAAAACTCAGAATAATAAAAAATCTCCCTACCGGTCATTGTAAACTCGATTGACATTTCGTCAGGCTCTGCAAGGCTCCTAAGCAGACACCAGACCAGACATAAGGCAAATGTAACGTAACTTATTTTGCTTCATAAAAAGGAATACTTTTTAGTGATGAAATTATTTTTTTTAATTAAATGCTTTGAAATAAGATAAGAATTATTTAAAGTGCTTCTCATAAAATCGGATAAAACCCATAAATATTTTTTTGTTAACTTTTTAACAACAATTAAACGAAACAAGCTAAGTAAAAAAGAACAAAAATCTTCGTCAATTCGAGACCATATTACGTGCATAAGTTTATTCATCTTTCTTGTTTTTTTTTTTATTAACGGTCTATTCTATCTCGACAGAAAAATCGTACGTGTCTCTCATTGGCACGTAAATAAAAAAAAACTAGTCAAACTGTGTGTAATCCAAATATGGTTTGAGCAAGGTAATTGACATATAAAAAGCTTTCTTTATATACAAAAAAAAAACCATGTTATATCTTTTTTTTTATATTCTTGGGATTATATCCGCAATACAACATCTTCATATGTGTCAACTTTTATATAAAACAAAAAAAAAAAGATTACAAACCACTGAGTAATGGCTTTTATACATTTATGTGAAGAGCCAATTGAAATAGGTTTATCAACTCATCAATCAGTAAATTTATTTTAAACGCCAACTTAAAGTGCTTTATTTGTTACTGAAATCGACTTACAAAAACTAATTTGCATTTTTTGATTGTTATTTTGTTATTACTTTGGAACAATATGAATATTTTTTTAATTCGCAATTGGAAGTCGCCATCAGTGAACAAAAAAAAAATACAAATAAATTAGTCTGGTTTAAATTAAATTTGTTATACTTCCTCGTCGTCAATTAATGTTCATTGTTTATGAAGAAAAAATTCTGTCAAAAAATAAATACTACATGAATTTTTTGTTTATCAAAATTCTTATTTTTTTTTAAATCTTGAAAGGCATAAATAAAGCCGATTAATATTTTTTTCTCATATCGTAGCTCGCTCAAATCTTCGATCTTATTGACAACAAAGTAATCCACAAATTAAAATATTATAATTGCTCTATATGCATATTTAAAAATCACATAACATAACTTAAAAATCACTATAAGAACCTGCCTACTTTAAACTTAATAGATTTATTGCAAATCACCTTTCTGTCAGAATTTATTTAGATAAGAAAACCATACCTGGCTACTTGCAATGATTATTATCAATTGATTGATGACATTAACCTAACAAGCTGGTATCAAATGTCTCTCCTCCCACTGAGATGTGAAATGAAGAAAAATCTCCATTTCCTTTCGTAGGTGAGATCAAGTTTTAATTTATGACACAAATTAAATTAAATCAAGTTCGTAGCTCAGCTCTTTTGTTTTGCAGGTACTTCTTACACACATTTATTTTTTGTTACCCAGAGAAATTGATACGCGTGGGTGATTTTTATCGATGTTAGGCAGATTGTTTAAATATGCAACTAACGGTATGACAGTCACACAATAAAAATAAATTTCAATTATAATGGTCTCCTGACACTAGGGTCAAAATATTAGATCGTAAAATCCATATTATTATTTTTTTTTCTCTCTCCTATTTCTTAAATGATATGATTTTTTCTTTTTAAACTTTTCTCACGACTATTTCTATGGTTTGACAATGAGAAAGCTTAGTTTAGTAGGTTATTCTGTCATCAATCGGCTTAGAATTAGGTGTTAAGGTGACAAGTGATTGGGTTTGCTTGTGATTCTGGAATATAAGTGACTATCAATAATTAACCATGTGGTTTCAAGTGACGTGCGATACACTCACACATGCACACACACAAACGTAGTACTTAAGACCTTGAAGGCAGATCGATTTGTTCTACTCTCTTGAGAGTGACTCAAAGCAACTTAGAAATACCTATAGACAAATAGGCATATGAAATTAAAGTGTCGATTTGAAACGAGTTTTAATTTCATTCGATGCTGGAGGGCATACAAACGTGGGTGACAAATACACATTGTTATAAATTGTGTGTAAAATATACTTATACACAATTTTAAGCTTTATTTCAATTTCAACACATTTTATTATTTATCTACTAATTTAATAGTTTGAATTGAAAATAGAATAAGCCATTAAGCTTTGAAACAAAAAATCGATAATTTGTTTGGAAGAAAAAACCTTTGGCAAGGAGCACGTGTTTTTCTTGTGATTAATTCTATCTTATGTCAAATGTTAATATATGTTCAGAGCTTGGAATATATATATGTGAGGTTTTTTTTATGATAATTGTGGTTAATTGTAATTTATGATAGACTAGGCTTTTGAAGCAATTATTGCATTTTTACTGTCTGAAGTAAAAGAATTTCAAAGTTCAAATCAATTTAAAGCAATTATATGTTCACAATGATTATTATTCCAAGCAAATCACTTTATTTATAGATTACTAACTCTTTTAAATACGAGTAATAATACACATACACTGTGTGTGCCATCTTTAATGTCAGTTTGTGAATATTAAAACACTTAAAAAAAAAAAACAATCGATTTTTTGTTCGATCTTTTATTAACCTTGGCCTTTACAAATTAAATTAGACTGGATTTTCAATGTACTAATAAGTAATAAGGCGAAATCAAAATTTTACCTTTTTGCTGTGTTTTCTATCACTTCTTCGAGTATCTCGGGTAGTATCGTGATTCCTCGTTAAAATTGTGGTTGAATACGAAATCTCATATTCGTAATGTTGCACTATTAAAAAATCCCACTTTTCAGTCTAGTCGCGCAATCAAAAAATTCCACTCTTAATAATATCAGAATCACAAAATCCCAATCTTAATAATATCATAAATTACAAAACTTGGCAAATTAAAACACATCGGCAAATTAAATTTTCGCATGACTTAATTGCATTGCACCAAATTAATTTTTTTAAATAAAAATGACGCAAATTCAAATCTTCCTGCATTTTGATTTGCGAGATTGAAAATGACGAGGTTTCGGTTTGCGCGATATATTGATGCGGGATCGTTAAAAATAAGATTTTGAAATTGTGAAGTTATGATTTCACTGTTCGAAATTTTTTAGAACAAAATTCGAGATTTCGTTATTCGAGATTTTGGCTGACGGGACTTCGTATCACATGCTCCTTTAAAACTGTATTGAAATGGAGTTTCAAAAAACATGTCTACTCAAGTCAGTTGATTGATTTATTAATATTAAAGTTGTTCAATGTTTACAAATGTCAGTTTGATGCATCCGTCATTAAAAAAATATTTTTCAGTTCGTGGAGAACTGAGAACTGAGAAATAAATAAAAAAGAACTAGGGAACAGTGACTGGCCAGAATGAAATAGATCTAAAATTTTCTGGCAAGTCTGAACGGTTATAACATGAAATGTTTCATGACAAGAAATAGTATTGCAGGATTTATGATCTCGAGTTGTGGATTAAACGTTATTTTGAAGTCACCTTAAATTAGAATACTTCCTGACATATTAAGGACAGTAGTCGTGACCAAGATTCTGTAATTAACAGGCCTATTTTTAAAATTTTTCCTTAACAAGCACATGTTTTTGCCTTAACTTGCAAAATTTTGGGATTACAAAGGTTTTTAACGTAAGTGAAACGACTATTTGATTGAAAACCCGAGAAGTATCGTCAAAAACTTCTGCGTACTTATTGAAAATATTATCAAAGTTTTTGTAAACCTTTATTGAATGTGCTTATTGAATCTCTTCTTATTCTTAGTCTTCTTTTCTGAAATAGTTATCGCTGCTCTGGCTTTTTGTGTATCTTTTCGAATCCAAATGACTAATTTCTGTTTCGAAATCAGCTGTTATGAGTTGATGTTACACTGCGGTGGTTTTAATATTTTTGATAATCAACTGCCACACGATATTGAAGTCCTTCACGCTTGCTTCTAATTATTATTCTTGTTTCATCGGTCATCGCTTCTAATTACTATTGTTGTTGAATGAAGTCTATCGTTCGTGTTATCTTTATGGTTTTTTTCGGATTCATCCCTAAGGTTTCCCAGATTCAACTGGTTTCACAATGGACCAACTCATGGTCTAAGTGTGTCAGTCTTCACGACTGGCTACTACTTCAACCTAACCTTACCATCCATCTATTAGACTTCTTCTTTAAAGAGCTTGTCTTTCTCTGGGCTCTACCCATGATAAACTGGTATCGCAACATTTCTGCCAGCTTGATTCTTAGTTCGCAATTTGCAGTTTAAAGAACACACACTGTAGCACACTGCATTGATTTGTCTTTTTGATTTAAAAAAAAAAGTTTGTGCTGTAATGTACCCATTTTGTGCTGTCATTTGCCGTATTTAAAAAATCGTACAAAAGGTATATTTTGTTAGTGTGAATTGAGCATCGCAATTTTTGAATTTCAAAAAAAAAAAAAGTTGTGCTGTATTGGGAAAAACTTGTGCTGCCTTCTGTCGTAAATAATAAACGAATCGCAAATTTGCAAATCTTATGACTGAATTTTTGTATTTGAAATTTCGACATTTCTTAAAAAAAATAGTTTGCTGTTTTGTTCGCAGTGTGCGCTGCTTCATGCTGACTACATTACAAAATTTAGCTTATTTGCAATTTTTACGACCAAAATAGTATTTTTCGAAGTGAGAAATTAGCGCCACCATTTTTTTGTTCATCCTTTTGGCACATGATAGTATAAAGTGGGTACAAAACCAACAAATATGCGATTTTCTTTTTAGCAAAACTCAATACAACATAACTTTTTTTAGATTAGGGTGCTTACTTCTCGCTTCACACAATTTTGTTTGTTGCCATAAAAGTTGCAAACATGTAAATCTTTACACTTCTTTGCCATATCACAACATAGCATTATACAGCACAATTTTCATTCGCAAGTTTGGTAATTGCTTAAAGTATTTACCGCACAAGACAGCACATGATGGGCCGAATAAGCAAAATAGTCGATGCTAACTTCACTCACATTCATAAAACTTTTGTTCGAATAAGGTAACAGAATTTCAGAAAAAAAGTTCTAACAAAATAGGTTCAAGGGGAAATCAACACTGAAAGTCAGGTATAGAAAACAGAAAAAAATATGAATTTAACTTTTTAATGAAATATTATAAAAATTCTGAGATTTCAACAAGTGCATCAAGAGAATTGTAATATTTTAAGAATATTTAACACTACGTGCCGTGACTTTTATTGGATCGAGAAAAATTTAAGAATAAAAGTGTGTAATCATATTTTGCTCTTAACATTATTCTATTGGGTTAAATCAAAAGTTTAAGTGAGCTCTACTCCATATATTGCATTTTGCCCAGGTACAACAGTTGAGCTTATCTGTAAGATGCTATTGTACCTACGTAAACAGAAGAATATTGTTTTCCAATTTTCTGCAGATTAAAAATCATTCCTAATTGAATTCTATTTATATCAAATTTATTAAATAATCATTCTATATTTTCCTTTGTTCCCACTCCAGATCCTAGAAATAATTTTCTTCTCACCTTGGATATATATTGTCAATGTAGGCATTTTCACAGATGTGTATCTAATCCACCGCATCAAAATTCACCTCGATCGATTTTTGAATAAAGAAAAAAAAATGTTTAAATATCAAATCTTATCTTTCGATGCAATCACAGCTGTGACAAATAAATCTATGTATTTCTCTCACGTTATGAACCATTTCTTGAAGCTTATTTTTCAAGGAGTGCCATCAAAACGTCAATCCTTCAACCTTCCACCTTCGTTGTTTTTTTGTATTGTCTATCATTTAAATTCACTTTGTTTTCCTCTGCCTTCCACTAAAATCAAATAAAAATAAAAATATCTTATTGTCTGCCATCAATATTGTTGTCGTTTGAATTGAGGACAGACAAACCGTCGTAATAAATTGCATTCGATTTAAAAATATTCTAACTGAATCATCATCACAATGTCACCTCATCAACAAATCCAAGTCTCTAACCCACACAATTATCCGGCAAAGTAAAGAAATCTCAATGACTTCTCTACAAAGTACCAATTTAAAGCCTAGACCTAGTGGCAACATGGTGGTAAAATGACTGGTATAGGAGGAGGCTTTGACAGTCATACTCCCCATAGTTGAAAATTCTTCCATCTCAATCCATCATGAGTGCCACTGCGCGGAGAATATAATTACAATTTACAATTCCAAACCAATTACGAAAATTCGTTGAAAGCTTAATCACCATTCTTGTTAATATAAAAGACAAAAAAATAGAATTTAACTGCTGCCAGTTGCCACCGATCACTGAAGCTTTTCTCACAAAGAAGGCGGTGGTTTATTATTTTGTTGGTCGCGTAACATTATGCAATTTATAATTCTTCTGTTACCAAACAAAACGCCTTATGCAATTGAAAACGCAATTTAAAAAGTCATAAAGAAGAAGAAATAAAATAGTAAAAGCCACCAGCAGTGCCACTGGTGGCAAAACAGAGGTCACAAATTGTCACAATTGCGGCTTGGAAGGGTCAAAGCCATTGGCAGCACACCAGAGACCGAGAGTCATACCATTTGACTATTCGGCTAGCTCGCAAAAGGTATATTTTTTTGCTTGTTGCTTCAATGCATAAAACGGGTTAAAATTTTGGTTTAATGAGGCGAATCATGTCGTGGTGGTCTCTTCGTAGAATACCTAGTTGTATACGACTAACTTGGCTCTTGACTTCAGGTTACCCGCCGCAATTTTTAAACGATATCGATGGTTGTGCCCTTAAGTTTCGTTTCGAGTTACTTTTTCAAAGTGAAGGGGATGGCTGGGCTAAAGCTGAATTGATCTGAGCTGAGTTGAGAAAAAGATTGATTTTGATTTTGAATTTTAGTTTTTGTTTTATGTTGCTTACAACTTACTATACGATCTCTTCACTTCATCGATCAACGATCGTATTTAGCATCGAGAACGTCTCTGGTCGTTGAAAAACTGAAGGTTTTCATTGGAGATATGAGAGTTTAATGGAAACAAATATTCGACTGAGTTGACCTCGATTTCGATTAATTGGAATGATTAAGCTTGAAACTTGGGTTAAGTTGTTATCTGAGAAGGTGGATAATTTATCTATAATACCTACTTTGATGCAGTAAAAACTAGTTATAGGTATATGTAGCTATAGGGTTAAACGGGTGTGTATTTGTTTACCAAAATATGAAAGGAAATCACTAGTTTGGGTTATTAAATTGTTTTGTTTTTACAAAAAAAATCAAGGATATTTGTTTTAAAAAGGTTGCTACTGTAGCACGTATTTCTGTTTGGACTTTAAAAAAAAAATGTTAAGTCAAATATGGGAGAACCTTCGTTAAATGCTATAAAATGTACAAAAATTATGAGTGTCGTGATAAATTGGTAAACTGTCGTAAACGAACAAAATTTTATCCAAGGATTGGTATAAATGGCGGCCATTATTAGCGCTGCATCAGTGCTCCATTTTGCTACCTAACTCGTTTTACTTGTGGACTAACGTGGATAAGAGTTAATAGATTTGTGGACATACCCTTGAAGGATCATCTTCCACGCCTTCAGTTCAATAAAAAACTTCCTAGCCATGCATTTTGTTGGTTTGTTCAAAGCACGAACCCTCATTTATGTTACTTTATGAAACAAACATTTTTCTAACACTTTTGTTAATATCAGTAGCATAGACGCCGTCAAAGGAGGTCTTAACAAATACAACGCTTCAGATGTATTATTAATCTTCCCCTTAAGCTTTTGACAAATGTTTGTCTTCTTCTTTATGTCAGTGGCCGTGATTTGCACATCCCCAACCCCCCACAAATTCTATTATAACGATATTATATTTGACGATAATTCCTCTTTAAAAATCATTTACCAAATTCAACAAAAAATTGCTTTCATTGACTTCTAAAAGGTTTTTCAAACGGGACGCAACAAAAGTAGAGCGACAGGGACAGCAAACGACGCCATATTTTTTACCGCTCCTTTGACATTTCTCTTCTTCAGTAAGGTTTGCCATTTCTTGATGGAAAGATATACGAGCCAACAACGAGTCGAAATTATTAAAATTTACTACCGAAATTCGGAGTCAGTGACCTCAACGTTAAGAGCGGTACGTCCAATTTATGGTCGTCATAATCGTTCTAGCAGATCAACAATTGAGCGTCTAGTGGAAAAATTTGAATCCACAGGCACAGCACAAAATGTTCCCGTTCCAGTGAGATAAAGAAGTGCCCGTAGTGTCGAGAATATTGCTGCTGCTGAGGCTTCAGTTGCTGAAAGCCCAAATGTGTCTCTCACACGTCGTTCTCAAGCGTTGGGCATCTCTGTGACGTCGTTGAGGCTCTTGGCCTACATCCTTACAAAATTAAATTGTCGCAAGAACTGAAGCCGCTTGACCACCAGAAGCGTCGTATGTTCGTGAATTGGGCTGAGCAACAACTTGAAAATGATTCGGATTTTCATCGAAAAATCATCTTCAGCGATGGGGCTCATTTCGGGCTAAATGTCTTCGTCAGTAAACAAAAAATGCGGTATTGGTCAGGCAGCAATCCACACGTACTCCATGAGCCATCATTGCATCCCGAAAAAATTACGATTTGGTGTGGTTTATGGGCCGGTGGCGTCATTGGGCCGTACTTCTTCCGTGATTATCAAGACCGGCACGTTACTGTGAATGGGGACCACTACCGTTTGATGATAACCGAATACTTTTCGCCCGAATTGGATGATATGGACTTGGAGGACATGTGGTTCCAACAGGACGGCGCCACAAGCCACACAGCGAATGTCACAATCAATTTACTGGAAACAAGTTTGGAGAACGTGTTATCTCAGGAAATAGTCCAGTCGCTTCACCGCCTCGGTCGTGCGATTTGACGCCGTTAGACTATTTCCTGTGAGGCTACGTCAAGTCTATGGTCTATGCCAACAAGCCAGCGACGATTGATGAACTTTGTACGAATATCGAACGTAAAATTGCAGCAGTATCGGCCGATTTATGCTTGAAAACCGTCGAAAATTGGGTTCAGCGTCTGGACTTCTGCAAACGTGCCCGTCGTGGCCATGCAAAAGAAATCGAGCTTCATACATAATGGCTCCGAACGTACTTTCACAGGAATAAAGAATTTCATTGATATCCGAAACCGTTTTTGTTTTATTTAACTAAACTTTTGTAGCGCTCTTATTGAAAAACCCGATATTTGAGGCTTAGACGCAAACTCTGCAATCACTATTGAAAGGGTTGCAATAATTTTTTCCCCATTTATTTTACAGCAATCAATTGAATGCAATCTTTCGGGTACTCATGCATTCTTTGCAGTACTTTTGCCCTCATTTGCATTCTTTGCATATATTCGTACTCTTTTAACTCTTTTTTTTTAATTATTTAAAGGGTTGCATTCTCTTACAACCTTTTATTTGCAATACTAAGAGCAAATATTTTAAATTTTTTTTTGTGTAAATGTGTAAGGTTTAATATAAGTGAATTTGTCATATGCTTTAAATCTATTATAGTATAAAAATCTCGCAATAAAAACAAATATGTAGGTGCGTATATGTGTTGTTTTCAAATTAACATGAAAAATGACTTGGTTCCACCTTAAACGTAAACAAAAAAATACTCATTAAACGGTGACAAATTACTGCACATATGTGTCTAATAGATTAATTGCACTTAAACACCATCAGCCCACGGCTTAATTACGTGAAAATATCTTAAATCATTCAATGTGTGTTTATTTTTTGTTTATAAATAAATTATAGGTTTTTAGGTTAAGCCTGTCATTATGTATGAAAATTTTTCTCAAAAAAAAATTTCAAAACTAACTTTGTACTCGTATTTTATACTCTCCTCATTGCCATTGAGTGAAAATTTTAAATAACACGCCTACGTAAATTCAAAAAAAGCTTACAAAAGTTACTAAAACAACCACGCGTTCTTACGTAACCCATTTAGAAATTATTACAAAGAAGCAAGTTCGAAGTGTTGTTAGGTCTTCTTTGAGTACTTTTAACCTTTACTCATCTTATAACATATATAAATTCTTAGTAGGTACAGCGAGAACGTTGTACGGTAGCAAATAGTTTATCAATTAAAACACTTAAGCCACCACTTAAATCATCGAAGTAAACTTCAATAGATGGCACATGTTCTCAATCAAGTTGTCAAAAAAAAGAATAAAGACTTTGTCACTTTCAAGGTTGTCATACTAGACCGACCATGATATGCCATTCTCACAACATAATAATTGTAATAAATTATATTAACCTGAAAATAAAGTTCGGACCTCAGTTCTTTCGTTTTATTTTCAACTCATATTCATTTATTGTATACAAATTCATAGAAAATACTTAAAAAGCTGAAATATGAGCACCACCACGAAGTTATTTATTAATTCTAAGAACACCCATGCAGGGATTTGAGATGATATAACTTAGTAACTTCTTTACGCCTGTCATTCACATCATTAAGCCACCACACCAAACGACACAGCGACAGCAAACAAAAAATCACACATATCTTTGACAGAATTGTTTTTTTGTTTGCCTCCTCTTCTTTATGGATGAGTACATTGACTTGGACTCCGCAAACCTATGATAAGTTAGTTACAATCAATCAAGCCAAATGTCTCATCTCAAAGCCCGCCTAAACTCCTCCACAGTCTGGGAGTTTCTGAGTGATTAATGTATCCCAAAGTCTATGATTTGACAAAGTGAACAAAAATAAACATTTGATATCCAAACAAACACCAGGCAGCAGTGTTGCATGCTAAAGTCGCAAAAGAAAAAAAGAGATGAAATGCGATATCCGATCTTATATACAAGCAAAAAAGCCCACCTAAAAATAAAATTAAAAAATTAGAGAAAAAAACAATAACGAGGGGGAGCTATAATTCTTAATTTAAACGTCTATCTTAAAATCTCAAACGAGTGATACAAAATTGGATTTTCCAAAGAACCGCAAAGTTTTATTAGCTACAGCAATCATTAGTCAACCAATTAAGGATTTTCTTCGTTCTATTATAAGTTTTTTTTTTTTTTAATTTTTATTGTTTTTTTTTTTTGTTTTTTGTTATTTTGTGATTTGAATCTTGAGTAAACAATTTTTATGATAATTTATGGCTTGTTTTCTGTCTGTCTCTTTTGCATTTGTAATTTGATACTAACCAATTTTTGTTGGAAGTATTTTTATTTTTATTTGGTTTTTTGGCAAACATCACACGAAAAAACCAAAGAACCTTATGAACTGCAACACGATAAAGTGTTGCATGAGATGCAACCACCACCACAATCATGTCGTCCCGAATGGAGGTGTTAACCTTTTCGTGTGCAATTCAAAAATATTCATCGCCGAAAACTGTGAAGAAATGAAAAAAACGCCAAAGTCTTTATTTTTTTTAGTGAGACAGAGGCGCAGCAGCACTAAAGATACACCGATGCAGATAACCGAAAATAAAAATTACCATAAATACTTTGCTGCAACGCGAGTCTGTATCTTTAGTTCGTGAAAATTAAGATACTCCTCTTATTTGGGTATGCCATTGCATGCACAGCATAGTGATCTTTTAATTATTTATCAATGAACTGATGAGATGATGCTGCTGTGATGGCACAGCCAGAGAGTGGGATGTATCTCTCTGTTGGAAGGCAGTTTAATGTTTTGCAGTTTCATGTTACTTAATTATAGTTGACATAATTTGCCTAACGGAACGGGAGTGTATAAAGTAATTTTAATTAATTAAAAAAAGAGATAAATAGCACATCGTTTATTATCACGAGAAAATTTTACATTAAAGTGGGTTAGAAAACAAGACTTAGGTGAGATCAGCAAATGCATGCATGAAAAGAGGATTATGCTGATGCAAACATGCGACAGAAAAAGGCCTTAACAGTTTGTTAAACAGAAGCAGTTTTGCGAATTTTATCAGATGCTGTTAAATGGTTGGGTAAATTAAGTCAAATATAACCTTTTATATGAACAGTATGTTTACTAACCAATTTAATGGTAGCTTGTAAGATTTCGCATTGCTAATGCTAGGAGATCCCAAGGAGGACACGAATGTCCCAATAGAACATCAACAGCCCATCTTTTTTATTTGGAACAATATTCTCTGAAGATCTATTGACCCAAGTAGGTAAAAGAACAAAAGAGTGGACAAAATATTTGATTTTTGAAGCAGAAGACAAACCTTTAAAATTGAAAAAGAGTTAAAACTAGCTTAAACACTATGTTACGTAGTGGTGGGGCTTACGGTGACTACTCTACTATTAAATCTAGAACTATACGATCGTGGAGCTAGTTTTAGCAGAAAGGCCTCTAATGGTCAACAAGTCAAAGTTAAATAGGCTGTTGTTTCTAATTACCTTGCAATGAAAGAGTGTTCTCCACCAAAGCACACCAAAGATTGAACGGCAGTAGATGAATCTCAAGATGGAATCAACGAAGGCAGCTACACCTCCAATAAGGCTTAACTCCTTGGTGAACACATTATATGGGCTCTCCGATTATTCGAAGATCAGGATTAGATTAGTTGTAGGCTTGAGGGCTTGTGATAAGAAGAAGACTCAGGCAATAAGTCTGGTCACAATCCGCATCAAAACCAAAATCAAATACATCACGCTGGTCACGCACCCACGCTGGTCACCACCACATCTCTCTTATGTTGTTTTAGATTTTTAGAGTGCTCCTTTTGGACTCCTTTTTCACTCTTATTATTCTAAATTTTCCATTATCCCTAGAAATGGGACAGAATGCGAATCCAAACAAAAACAGCACTAAACCTATCAGCAAACCTGCCACCAGGAAACAAGTACAGATGAACACGATGCACGTACCGCCACTGATGTGAAGGGTTCCTCTTGGCGACCAGTGAGTGGTGATAAAGAGTGCCGGCTGGCGCATGCAGCTAACAATGAAGGTTACCAAGCAATGCTGGAGGAGGGAACTAGAGTCACTTAGATAGCGGCCTTGGAGGTCTACAGGCAAAAAAAGAGGAAGGAGTCTTGACTTCCCAAGACAAAAAAGAGATATCACGAGGAGTGAGAGGTCGAGTGTGTTGAGGATTGCACTGGCAAATGTGATTTTCGTAGAATATACAAAAGGGTGATGTGATCTACCCAAAGCTACAAACAATCCCAGAACAGAAGCCTATCCAGATGAAAACGGGAAACATGGTAGTAGATTAACAGTTCGTGCTAAGGATTTAAAAAGAACATTTTTTAAGGTTGCTAAACGGCAAATAGCCATCTTTGCCGTTTAGGCCAAACATCCGTCCAGCAGACCTGTAAGAACTTTGGCTAGCGATTTCCAAACTTAATTCAAACAAGGCAGCTGGTGGTGCGGATGGATTCCAAACTATTCAAATCAGCAAGAGATGACTTCATAAAGAGCATGCACTAGCTTATCTGCAAAATTTGGTTGGATGAAAGTATGGCCGATGGATAAAACTTTAGCATAGTGTGCCCCATCCACAAATTAAGAGATTCTCTGACCTTTTCTAACTATAAAGTCTCCAAAATGTTGTGCACAAAATATTGTCAGCTATACAGTGTGATCGCCTAAAACCTTTTGTCAACGATTCATATTGAATAGTCTTGAAAACTATACAAAAAGTATCGTTTTTGCTGAGATATTGTGAGAATCGAAAATTACGTTACGTACTCGTAATTCCGGTAAACAAGGGACGATATGATAGAGTAGATAGCAACAAATCAAATAGAACCATGTGCATCCCGGTCAAATTCGTGCGATTGTGCATGGAGAAATCTCGCTGATCCGTCAAATTCTGTTAGAACAGTATAAAACCAGACACACACATTCAAATCGTTCTTGAAGCAACTTTACGCAAATCAAAAGTCAACACCACTCGTACGATCTATCTAAAGTCCCTTCAACTACTTGCATATGCTGATAACATACTCACAAAGAAATAATCAGCAGAACTATGCGAGCTATTTGGTGCATTTGTCAGTATTAAATCGGAGGTGGAAAAATTGGGATCAGCTATCAATAAAACAAGACGAAATATATGCTTTCATCGATAGTTTTGTCTTCGAAGTTGTCAAAAAGTGGTCTACCAAGGAATTACATCGCAAAATGACAACAGTGCAGAGATCAAACAAAGAATTAGATACTCTTGCCAATCGCTGTTTCTTCGGACTCAGATAGCACTTCAGTATTGAGGCCCTCTCTCATAGAACCAATGGAGACTTTCTAAAAGACCTTAATCATCCCTGTCCTGCTCTATGGGGCAGAAGCATTGACCCTGTAAAATCGGATGAAAATTTGTTTTGGTGCTTTGAGAAGCAGATTCTTCGAGTGATATTTGGCCATATGTGCATCGATGGAGTAATGGAGAAAAAGATTCAACGTTGCCAAAAAGCTGGCACCTAGAGTGCATGGACAGCAATGCATTAGCCTGACAAATCTTCGAATCCAACTTTGTGGTGAAGTAAAGGAAGATCCTCAAAAGGCGTGGTACGCACAAGTGAAAAATGACATCAACCGTCCATAACTGAAGGTGGCTTGTTAGAGGCAGAGCCGGCTGGTGAGGCTTGTTGGTCGAGGTCCTAATCGATTCTTGGCTGTAAGCACCATCAAAAATTAATAAGTTTCTCGTACTTAAAAACTTCTCCAGAAATTATTCAAGATAGAAGATTGTAGGCCTGTATCACTTAACAATACATAATTCATTTGAATTTTATTTTTTTTTTTAACAAATGGGCATATTATGAATACCTACTTATTGTGTCCAAAATAGTATTAGAACTTCCCATGATAACTAGAGAAAAACATATAATTACCAACTTCATTATTATTTTTTTGTTCATGATCAATTTATTTTGTCAATTTCAAACTCTCAATCAAAGTCATTTTGTTCAACAACAACTAACAACAAAAATTGCTAACTCACTTTACGTCAATAACCTCGCACTACAAAACATAAATACGATTGATCTTATGAAAGCAATGAGACTACTTACACACTCAAGGCCAAATTTGGATTCAAAAAAGAATAACTAATTAAATTTATGATGTAATACAGTAAGTGCGATAGCAACTAGGAAACGCACTTAAAATTAATTTTGAAATTATATTTAAGAAAAAAAAAATAAAAGTTGTAGCCATATATTTGTATCTAGAATTTTAATCAGAGTCCGCACACGCCATAGACCTCTGAACTAACCTGTTTATCTAAAACAGCATTTCAACATTTCATCGTGACTTAAATCAAGAAATATCGCAAGCATTTAAAGTATTTATACTTTGATATGACTTTCTTGAGACAAGTTCAATTAAAAATGTATACATAAATAATCTGCATGAGTAAATTAAGAAAGTATATCACAGATTAAAGCATTAGGTACCGATTTTTTTTAGATTGATTTAAGATCAGAACACAATGGTACATATGAAAATCAATTTACCACAAAGTAAGGTGTTAAAAGTACTGAAAAGTTGTCGGAGTTCCTACTTATATGAAAACACCATACTAAAATCCATCAATATTAGAGGGACTATATTTTGCTTAAGTAATTTACCAAAAATAAATCATTACCTGCTTAGTTGAAATTATGTCTTCAATCAACTCTAAAAGGGTTAAAAATGTACTAACAATAATAAATCATCAGTCGAAAGTTGAAGGCCTCTTTATGATGCATTGACCATGTAAAGAGAGGTGTGTCATATGTCTGAAGTTGAAAGTTATTGTTATGTTTTTTGTTTTGTGTTATTGACTCGGTTCAAGAGAATAGGTAAGTGCCGGATCATTGAATCCACAAGTGGTAGCGCACTTAAAACTGTTGTTTTAAGTTTTTCAAAAGCACGAATAAAAACAATAAATTAGCAAGTATCCTTGTTGATATTTATTTGTTATTGTTATTTCAATTAAATAAACAAAATTCCCAGCCACTGCCACCTTAGAACAGAAATATTTTTCCCGAGGTACTGCCTCATGCGAGAAACTGACTAACAAAAGAGTATACTTGTCAATTGTCATGAGCAAGCGCCAAAAAATCCTAGGTCCTATCCATTCCTGCCAGCAACATGCACACAGGAATGATTAAGAGTTGTAGGCCCTGGCCCTTCACGAGCTTTTGCGGGACCAAATTTTTTTTTTTAATAAACGAAATGTAAAAAGAAATTTGAATTTGCGATTATCAATACAAATCACACATTGCAAACTTCTAAAATAATAATATTTGTGATGTTTCTTTGGAATTTTCAATCGATTCACTTCTACACCGACGGATCGAAGAGACCATAGATGGGGTCGGTGGAGGTGTGTACTCTGATAGACTAAATTTAAGTCTCTCATTCCGCCTTCCTAATCACTGTGGCATATTCCAGGCTCTTTGCTCAAAGAAAACGTGATATAAACCTCGGATATCCGCATCTTCTCTGATAGTCAAGCTATTAAATCTCTGGACTCTGTCTCTATAAACTCTAGAACTGCCCGTAACTGTCAAGCATTTCTGGTGGAGATGGCGCAACATTTTATTATTCACCTTTGATGGGGCCATAGTGACATTCCAGGTAATTGTAAGCTAATGATCTCGCTAGAAGTAGAACATTACTACCCATTTTACCTGAAAGAACAAATATTGTTATACCCATCGCTACGTGTGAACTTTTGCTGAAGGAGGATGCCTTGGAGAGTACAAGCATTAGGTGGAATAACATCACTACTTGTTTGGCTACAAAACAATTATGGCCAAACCTTGATTTAAAGTTCCCCATGTGTCTAATATCTCTTACCCGACTGCACATAAGCTCTGTTGTAGGTGTCATAACAGGACACTGTTTAATAGGCAGGCACGTAACGCGGCTTGGCATACTTACAAATGATTTTTGTAGAAGCTGTATGGACGAGGGGGAGGAAGAAAGGATTTTTCATCTTCTATGTATGCCCATAACTTTCCAACAGACGTAGGCTCCTATTAGGAGACTACCTACTTCTATAACGGTCCTAGTGATCTGGCAAACATCGATATAAATAGTCTAGTACGACTCGTCAGGAGCTTTAAGTGGTTTAACGAGTAAGGAAAGAGTGTTCCAGATTCATGTGCTATCACAATGGACCAACTTTGGTCTAAGTGTGTCAGTATTAACTTACTGACAGCCACTTCTACCTAACCTAACCTAACCTTCCTTGGAGTTGTTTTAATCAAAGCCTCTTTAATTCAATAAGTTTGTTTCATGCGTTTATTATTCACTCGCAACTATGCAGAAATAGTTACTTTGATAAAATTAGTTATACTTCGATTTTTTAACTTTTTTGCGAAGTTGTTACCAAACTATTTTTTACGTGATTTTATACGCAAAAAATGAAATCCATAGACAATATTCTAATGAGAAAGAGGGCCTCATGGGCAAAGTCCCCAAAGCTCCAAAAATCCCGAACATGATTTCTGTGAAAACCCTCTCTTTGTTGCATTTTTTAACTTTTTGTACTCGTCAGTCTAACTCGTTAGTTTTACTCTTTACTTTTACTGGTTATTTTTTCTCGTTAGTTTTACTCGTTTGCTTTTGCTGTTACTTTTACTCGGTGTACCAAAACACATTACATAAGTACACTGCAATTTTATCTCTTTAATCTCATTCTGGAGCAAATGGAGCAAAGGTAAGTGCCGTTCCCAACGTTGCGTAAACGAGCCTTTTAACGAACTTGAAGTGAATGACAACCTTACAGAATTCCAGAGAAGAGTTACCCTTCAAAAGTGAAAAGTGAAGTGCACGCCACTGGGAAGACAAATTCTTTGACGTAGATTCGGTCCTGTGTGTAGGGAAAGTGCATGAAAGAAAAGATATATCCACAAACTCTATGATTCATACAAAAAAAAGATGTGGATGCAGCTCAAAATATAAAAACAAGTCCAGTACATTGTCTAGGCCAGTTCGAACTTATTAAATATTATGCTTAAGCCAAGCGAGACTTTAAATCCCGGCTCCTAGGTCTTAGTCCACAAGGAAGACCTAACCAAGCCATCACAGATGGCAGAGTGCTTATGATGGGAACTTGGACTAACCCTTGTAAAATTTCGGACATTTTAAATAAAAGGCTTAATTCGTTTTTGCTAATAGCAACTTAACTAGGCCTGCTAAATTGTGGCCCGAAATTATAGGAAATTTTTAATTATAAAAAAAAATCATTCTCCAAAAATTAAAAAATAAGGATGATATTCGTAAAACTCCACAAAATGTGTTTTCCCCAGTGAAATATGTAATAAAAAAATCCTAAATATGATGGACTAGGCTATACATGGCAAAAACTACTCTTGATGGGTGGATAATTAGTAAAATTAAAAAAGTCACATAAATAAAATTACCTTATCTTTAAAGAGAACTTATGTCAGCATATAAATAACCTTAACCTGAAGTGATGAAATTTTTGCAAAAAGTTCCTTGACATCAGAAAAAAAAATCAAACTTTTACATATTTTTGCACCACTAAAATTTAATCGACCGGAAAGTCGTAAGCTTAGTGAGCAGCACGAAATGTAATTAAGTCCTAGCTCTCTTAAGAGTCATTGTACTGCGCTGTTTTACTACTCATTCTATAGAAACAGGAAAACATATAGTTTAGATCACACTGATCGCAGTGCGAGTGACCATCGTGGGAATATAATTAATGTTAAACACAAAAGCAACAACAAACAAAAAGTAGCTCCATATGATGTTCCATCTCACTTGAGTCAAGACATTAAGTTTTACGCACCAATGTCATTTCCAACACCGCGGACGAGACGATTCAAAACCATATTCCTAGAAACAAATAAACTCAACTTTAACAACAAAAAACCTAAGAGAACAATTCGGGAAGCCAACGTTTAACAGCCGGATACACTCCATCACCAGACTTTTCAAGAAGAAAAAAGTATCAGAAGCTTATACCGACCACCAACATCGTTGATCATTGTGGAACAAAAAGAATCTTTAACGCGTCCGCGACGATCGACACAATAGTGACGAGAAGATTGGAGAAAGAGAAATAAAAAAATTGTTTCTCTAGGAAAAGTGTCAACAATCCAGCACCAAGGTGAAGGCGAAGGCCATATTTTGTCACTTTGACACAAAGAAATTAATCGTTGAATCTTCGATATTATATTTTTTTTTGTTTTTGTTTAGCAAGATCTTCAAGTAAGTACGTGTTGAATTAAAATGATTAATTTAATTATTTTCTGATTCAATACAATGTGGTGTTGAAGTTTACACCACCATCTGCCTTGAGAATATAACCAACCGACAATTGTTTGGGTTTGTTTTGTTTATTTTTATTGAATACACTTTTTTGCGGTATAAAATTAATTGCTCTTCACAAAGATAGGAAGAGTATTTTTTGAAGAATACAACACGAATTTACATTATTTCCCAGTTTCCAAACTGGGAGTTCTGATCGTGAGAATGCTGGACGTCAAGCAAAAAACCATTAAGACATTGCTTTTATATTTTTACTTCCTCAACACGAAAAAAAAGAAACAATCTTCTAGTTCAATGTTAATTAATCAGACAGAGATACCGACTCTTACTCTGTTTTGGAGTTGTGAATCATTTTTCATTTGAAGAAGTCACGTTTACAATTTGGAAAATCTACACATTATAGAAGAAAGAGCTTACGTGAACTGTCAAATTGATGACAGGTGGTCATTTGATGTTGATTGTTTGTTTTTAGCGTGTGGTCATAAATTCATGTAGCTTTAGCCTGATGTTTAATATTTTAAGGGTTACATAGGCAGGCTGGCAGGGGCATCTTTAAACAACTGCAGGCCCTGGACCCTTAAGAATGCGGGGGGCCCTGGCCTCTTAAAAATGTAGAATAGTTCATGAATATACCTTTCCAACGATATATATTTCGTCATTATTGGTCTTGGAGATTGGTGTGTATAATTCTCCTTTGTATGGAAAAGAATATGACCTTAAGAGGCACCGATTAATCATCTCAGACAAATTTTGCTTCACCAAAAATATTAATTTAGGGCATAAAACTTTGATATAAAAGGTGTCTGATATTGAAAAATGATGTTGGGACGTAACAGACACCCTAATATACATTTATATGACTTTATTTAAAAAAATGAAACTACCTTCTTTCACAAATTATTTTATAACTCCTACACTTTCGCTCGATTTTGGCAAACTTTAGCTAAAATTTTTGTTAAAGTTATTGTTTTTCAAGTTAATTCCTAAAATTATTTGAAATATTTTTTTACATCCCATTATGAAGCAACCAAAAACTAGAAATTTTTCACAAATTCTCCTTTTTCAAACTTAGAGTGCCTATAAATAAAATAAATTTGGTGGCACAACAGCTCGTGGAGAACCAAGGGTCTTGTGACTTACAACTCTCAACCATTGCTGTATGCGTATTTTTGGCAGGAATGGAGGGGACCTACAATTATTTGCCGAGTCCGAACGGCTTGATGAGAAGCACTTATTTGTGACAAGTATACTCTTGGAGGATTTGTGAGTTCCTCGCAAGAGGCGGTACCTGGGAAAAAAAATTTCTGTTTTCTTTTAGTGCCTATAACTTATTTAATTAAAATCCGACTTACACAAGCAGAACATTGTTATAAGGAGACAGGGCAGGTGATTCGGAAAATTTTGTATCTAAATTAATTAACTGTTAGTGAGATTTATGCCAGTATCTGAAACAAAAACTGAAAAAATGATTTTTGCCCATCTCTCAAAAATGCTTCTATGGGAAAATTAGTCTAAGAAATATATTGGCGCAAAATTATAAGCAGCCTTATGTTAAGGACTAAGCACGATACTAGTTAACGAACTTTTTAATATTTAGTCAATTACTTGCTTCCAAATTTATAAACCTTTTTTTGTTGTTTTACTAACTAGTATCACACTAGTTCCATTTAAATAAAAACCTTCTAGGGTTTTAATAACAGTTTGAAAAGAATTTGTAAGGTTTTAATTTCATGAACATTGGTTGGGTACCCCCAGCATTCGAAACCTGAACCCTTTGATTTGATCCTAACGCATCGATCAGAAAATTCTTCCATTTAATTCATACAAATAACTCAATTTAATTCTGAAATACAATTGCAAGAATTTTTTTTAGGAGAAAATGATAGATATCATGGATTTAGCACGATACTAAAAAATTAAAATAGCAATTTGGTGATTTTAACTTTAGTAAAATATTAAGAGATAGTACGGTGCTAAAATCGTGTAAAATAAACAAAACGCTCTTTTTAACCTAGTATTATGTTTACATTGCTTTAGCATCGCACTAAATCGTTTAAAAGTTTGCGCCATTGTGTTTAAGGACCCGAAATTCTGCAAACTAGTGTAATCAAGTTCTAAAACACTTTCAGCCCTAATTATTTAACAACACATTAAGATTTAAAAACGTAATTGCTGAAAGTGTGATGACCCAAAAAGTACTTACAAACATTTAATTTTCTGCAAGTACTTGCCCAACAAACACTTGTAGGGTGTGACTAGAACCTGAAAGTACTTTCACGCAACTAAATCACTTGCAGCAAGTACTTGCAACTTGCAGGATTTGCGCAGGCAAATTTTTTAAGTAGCTTGATGAAAGTGAACGTGTGTTTTTCGATCAAAATAGCCAATCCTGGAAGTCTATCGTCAGTGTTGTATGACACTTTTCTGTCATGACTTTTTTCTGTCATGACACATTTCTGTCATGACACTATTCTGTCATAACACTTTTTCCTGTCATGACACTTTTTCTTGGTGACATTTTTCTGTCATGACACTTTTCGTCATGACACTTTTCTCTAACGACAGTTTTCTGTCATGCAACTTTTTTGTCATGACACTTTTCTGTCATTCAACTTTTCTGTCATACAACTTTTCTGTCATGCAAACTTTTCTGTCATGCAAACTTTTCTGCCATGACACTTTTCTGTAAGCAATTTTTCTGTCATGCTACTTTTCTGCCATGACACTTTTCTATTTATAATAACAGTATTTGATAATAATTATACGAATGACTGGGTCTTTGCGCACGTAATTGTCCCTAGTTCAACTTGCTCGGAACTACAGATCTTTAATAAATAGACTCTTAAAAGAAACAATTTATGCAAGTAAAACATCATTCCAGCAAGCAATTTACTTGTCTGTTTGTGACTGCTCCCTGTAAGTGCACGAATATTTCAAAACCGAAATTTTTGAAACAATTGCTGCAAATACTTCACTTGCACAGTGTGACTGTAACTGTACTTGATTGTGTGAAGATATTTAAAAAAGAAAATTCGCTAAGAGTTTTGAAGGAACGTGCACGAAAGAGATCCGAAGATTTCGTTAAGGATTCCAACAAAATATCGTTGTATTTTTCAGTGAAGAAAACCACGAATTGGAACTCGTTTAAAGATAAGGATTTCAGTACTGAATGAATGAATGATGAATTAAACAAAATAATTTAAAAATTAACTTGTTCAGAGGTGGAAAGGAATAAGAATTTTCAAAACCTGTGCAGGAAAATGAATTTTTCTATCAAATGAATGAAAAACTTTCCCAAAAATAGATTGGAAAAAAAAAAAAAATTTTGTAAGAAAGTCGTTAAAAACATTTCAGAAGTCATGAGGAAAAGTGAATTTAGCTGTCGATCTAATGAAATAACTTTGGGGAACAGATCGGAGAACTCCTGGATATATACGTATTAGAGGATAAGAACTCCAAAGATGGTATCGTTCCACAAAGAAATAATATGGACAGATTCTGCATCTGACATTTAAAAAAAAAATTGTTAAGAATTAAGCTATTGAAATCGATTGAATGGAAAAGTTTCCCAAAACCGATTAAAAAATTTTGAGTTGAAGGTCAAAAAATGACACAAAGGAATTACGTATTTTTGTATTTTCACGCGGGATAAAAAAAAACTCAATTTGATTTGAATACTTGTTCATGATGACATAAACTAACAAGGTAAAAAAAATCTCGTTCGGAAGAATTTCATCAAGAATTTCCTAAATCCACGCGGGAAAATCAAAGGAAACGTTCCCGAACTAAAGATCCGGCCGATTACAGAAAATAATCGCGTTAATTAAAATGAATATCACTTTATAGAAAGTAAACATGTAACTTTGCATCATTTCAATAAACCCATCTCTTAAAAAAGAGGCCTAATTTGTATAAACTAGGTTTAGCTTGCGAAATTAATGGCTTTGTAAATACAATATGGACCCAATGTATTCATAAGTTAATTTTGACTTTTTTATAACTCTCTGTTTTCAAGGCATCAGATTACATTGATAAATGCTAACTGAACTTATAGCTATCTGTTAAATACAAGTAATTATTTAAGTAAAAAAAAAAGTATTTAAGCATTCAATTTAGCAGAGAACACACATTTTTAAAGCTGCCGTATTTGTTAACGACTTTTTTAACGACTGAAATACTGATTTGTGTTATGTTCTCTTTATTGTCTCTTTTAAAGGATGTCCTAACATGAACGTGTAGTAAAGTGTTGGCAACCCAAAACAACAAAAACAATTTGAAAGCTAACAGATCAGTGAAAAAATAGAGCAGTAGACATTTCAGTTCAACTTAAGTGAGGTGCGCTTAGGAGCGTCATATGCTTTCCGTGCGGTGCAGGGAAACAATTCCACGGGCATCTGGTCCACACGAGAGTTTATTCCATCATAAGTAGGAATCTGTTCCACTTTTAAAAGTGCAATTTATTCTCACCTAGAGAGGGAATATATTGCACTTTTTAGTGAGAAAGATCTCCACTTGGAGAGTGGAGATTTTGCCCACTTGGTATCAGACTCAATTTCACTTTACTTCCTTTTCTCTCATTCGTTCTAATAGTAGGTATTTTTTTAATCATAGTTTCTTTAAATCTAGATTCCTTAAATGCAAAAGAAACTTCGCATACACCCAACCTCGCACCCACCCCACAAATCCTATAATAAGCAAGGAGTTGCAGAGGGTAGCATGCCCCCCCCCCCATACAGACCACCCTATTTATTCGTCATAAAGCTGGCGTATTTCTGTAAATAAACAATGTCGTTTTCTACAATGAATCAATAATATCCCAAATTCCAAATGTTAGGTGTGGACAAATTCCACAAAATTTCGAGTGCAGTTAGTTCCCTCTCGTGGTGAGATTAAATTGCACTTTGGAAAGTAGGTTAGAATCCTACTTATGATGGAATAAACTCCAATGGAGCAGATGCCCGTAGAATTATTTCCCTGCACCTTTCCCTGCATACGCTTGTTTTCTTCCGTCCACTGAAGTGCCTATCCGAGTATTATTGTTATAGCTTAAGTTGTCAGCTGTCAAATTGTTTTTTTTTTAGTTGGCAGCACTTAATTCAAAAATGGCGGAAAATTCAAATCTTTCTGTCATTTTTGGGTAATCCCTTCTGATTTATTTTTATTGAAAACGTTTGTTACAAATTATATGATTTACGACCCACGTCCCACGATTTCCGAAAACATTTAACTTTTTTTCTATATTTTTTGAAAGCTTTACATCAATGCAAAATTATCTGACAAAAATATTCGCCAATAATGCATATAATAATCTTCAAGTGAAATTGATCGTGTGTAGAGAGCTAAATAACTAGGCTTTAACAGTTAATTGTTAACAAACATTAAATCTTTACTAATATATAGGACACAGTCCCCTTGATAAAAATTCAACAACAAAAAAAACGTGAAGGGCAACCCTATTTTTCTGTGCTCCATCTTCGTAAATGATCGTGTTCTTTCCAATCAAGTCTTCTCGATGTACATATGCAAGATGACACAATTGGAGCGTATTAATTGTTTTCTAATCTCAGTATCTTCAGCTTGTTTATTTGAAACATTTATAAAGTTCACAACAGTATCGTTGCCCAAGGTGTTTTTTTTTAGAGAAAGTCTTTCATCAGAGAAGAAAACAAATCAAGAATTTCAAACGATTTAATCTAATTTCACTTCAAGTTATGGAGCAAATTGCCTTCTAATACAACATAAGTGGTTTTCGTTTAAATACAAAATAGCGCAATTTGCTTTGCTTTAAAAAAAAATAAATAAAATGATTGACAATTGCGTACCAAACAACACTCCATTTATAATTTCTTTACACCCATCTCTTCACTGATGGCATTCTGTTCCTTATTTAGACTTCGCAAACTATACAATTTTCAAATATTTTCTATTTAGCCATTTTTGGAATGAAATTGTAACATCCACATTGAACAAAACATCTCTTTCCTAATTTAAAATCAAGAAATATACATTCCACATTCCGTCGGACTATACCTACAACTTGTTTGTCAGTTTGTCAGTTTGTCACCATTAACGTCAAAACTTGCCCTGCCTATTTGATATATATGATGATCAAGCAAGTCTATATTTTCCTCTAACAAATTTATTCAAAGTGATGTCCATTTCGATAAGTAATTTTCTATCACCTTAGATGTTGTCTAAGATTTCTGTTATAATTTCTGTCAGATTTCGATTTCATCGTTGCTTTACGCACCTGTCAAAATGGTAAATTACAAAAATTACAAAAAACACGACAGACGATGGGCATATAAGAGCTCCTTCTTGTCGTGATGGTCATTTGTATGTAATTAAGGCTGAAACACATTTTCGCGCCATAATTAGACGATGTCACATCCAAATGGATTAAGCCAGTGGGTAAAGTCTTTAATGGAGGAGTAAATCAGGTAGCACTATGAGCCAGTAATGGGGGATAAGCTTGCTATCTGCTTTTGCGGTTTGCGTCTGCGTCCGTGTCTGTGGTGTCTAGTCCATATAGCAGCCTCTCTTTGTGCTGGCTATATGATTTATGAAGGAGTGCATGTCTGGTGTTGTTTTTTTTTTATTTTTTCTTCTTCAGGTTTTTAAGCTGCGCAGAGGGATTACTTTAACTTAATGACAAAAATAGGAAAAACAGCAAAACAAAAAATGCTTTTAGCTCCCTAATTAGAGGTGATTTTCTTGTGATACAATGCACGCAATAGTTTTGAGAAGAGTTTCTCTTTTTTTTTTTATTTAAGTTATTTTTTGTGTTGCCTTAATTGAGTATGAAAAGAATGCTTACATTGTGAAAGATCGTAGTGTTACTTAAGAAGTGTCATCGAGATATCATAAAACTACATATTTAACGATTGTTTTAATTCTTTTGAAAGAATTACTAGAATATTTGATGTGGTTAGAAGAAGTCTTCATGTTGTTTTGGGAGTTTAAACTCTACAGCACTTGTAATTTTTATCTGTGAACTGTAGTTAAAAAGTTTAAGTTTAAATTAAATATCTAGTGAAATATTAAATTTCTACCACTTAAAAAATCTTCATTTTTGATCGCTAGTTCATATTCTAAAGCACTCCCACTCACTTGTAATTTTTAATTTGGGACCTCGTAACCATTAACCCCTAAAAAATTACACAAAAAAGTCCAACAAAACTGAATTTTAATAAAGAGCTTCGGTTTGATGTCTTAAAAATTTCTTAAGAAGCAGATAGCCTTAATTTGGACCAGGTCTTCAGCCCAATATAGCAAGACTAAGGTGTTAAGAGAGTACTTTACTATACTTTTATGCCTGCTTAGAGATAAGTGCTTAGGGGTATTCAGTGATTGGCATGAGTGATTCCTCATTTTCTGATGCATTTTGTAAAATAAATATTTTGTCTAGGTAGACAAAGTTCTTGACTTCTTTATTTCTTTCTTCCGTGAGGTTTTCCCTGATAGTGTCAATATAATTAAAATAAGTAAGTACCAAGTTACTTGAACTTTTGAAAAATTGACTTGTGACCTTCCGTAGAATCGAATCACTTCAAGTACGATGTTCAGGAAGTTACTTGACAAAGCGTCGTTTTTTTGCCTCAGACCTTTCTTGACATCAAAAGATTCACGTAGTCTTTTGGCAGCGAAATTTTCTTCATCGAACAAGTTTGGGAGGGATGCCAAGATAAAGACATCTCTGTATAACTCGTTCTTATGGATTGTGAAAATTTTTCGTTCTGTCGGATTGTGAAAATTTTCCCCAGAATTAATTTACCACATTCAAAGAGACTAATCAGTTTTTAATAAAACGTGTTTAGCGATCTCACAGGACGAGATTTTGTATATGACGTTTATGAGACTATTTCCTCTGTAGCTGACTTAGCTATGATGAGACCTTAATACCGGGGTTTCATTTATCGAGCATACTTTCAACCAAGAAAATACCAAATCATTTTCCATTTAATTGAGTAGTTCCTGCTCAAAAGGGATAGAAAACAGAGCTGGAATAGATATCAAAAATGCAGCAGAAAATGTGTTATAATATCGATTATTTAAATGAAAGGCAACCAGTAGTATAATAAGAAATGAAGTGTTTAATGTTTGATAATTAAAGAAAGACTGTACATTTGATAATTCAAGAAGTTAACATAAAAGCAGAATTGCAACAATAGCTATTGACCTTACAGTTTTATACAGTGGTGCAAATAAGTTTTACAACAAAATGTTAAAAACCGTTCCACTCTTGCAGCTCCGGCTGCAGCATTTTTGACATTCATTCCAGCTTGTTTCCCATTGTATTTATGCAGTTTGACTGGTGTGCTACCTATGCTAGCATCTTTAATTGACTTGAGTTTTTTTTTTTTTTTTTTTTTTTTTTTTTTTTTTTTTTTTTTTTTTTTTGAAATTCATTTTTATTTTCCATTTTCTTAAAACTATCTTAAAGCTAGACAAAAATTCATAAAAACTAGCCTACTTATCAATATCTTAAAATCAATATCAATATCCACTGTTGGCTGTTTTCACTGCGTTAAGAAATCTAGAAAGTGCTCTTTCTAGATTCTCAGCATTGACTGGGTTCTTACTTTTTCATTTTAATTTTTGTCTCAGCAGACTTCTGCTCCTTATAGCCTCTGTTAGACCGTTTCACTATTTGACTTAGCTTTCAAATATTACCGCGGCCGTACCCTCAATAGGCTCAACCAGCCGCTTCTCTTGCTCTCTCTCTCTTTCTTTCTGAAAAGTTGTTCTTTGCCCATATATAGATTCCATACCACTTTCTGAGCAGCTCCGACTTTAGTCTTTAGCATTGACTTTCACTGATAGATTTTCTTATTGGACAGCTAGTAAGTCTTCATCGAAACAGGAAGTCTCCTGCTGAAGGTCAGCATATCAGTGGTAGCAGTTTTGATGATATGTTGGCAGGATTGAGGATTAAGGGTCTGCTGAAATATTCAGAGAGACGCGTTCAAGAGCATTTTTGTGATTATTTTCAACACTTGTTTCGCTACGTATTTTTTTTTTCAAACTATCCGCTCGGTGATGTGGCTTAATGGATATATCCAAATCCGTAATTTAGCCACTATCTGGTAGTATTCCCAGTCAATATTGGCTGCTTGGGCTGTTCGAACATCAAGGGTACTGAAAGTATCTTTGGTGTCAGTCGCTAAATTATCAATTTGGTTAATTTTTCGTTGGTCTGAAGGCTGGCAAATCCTCTTATACCCATATATTTTTATATCTGTAAGAATCGAGTTCTTTTTGCGATAAAATCTCATCTTGTCTCAAAGTCTCCCTTGAGTCGTTTACCTGAAATGTTTTCATGCAGGATATATATTATCCGATTATCGAACCAAAGGTGTCTTTTCTTTCCTTCTTTTGGATTGAAATTGCCAAGAATAAACTCGACGTAGTTTGGGATCTAACAATACGTTCTTTTGAATAGAATATTTCCTTGCTTTAGTCAACTTTCTTAAAAATCCTTAAAAATCTAATTTAAGAAATAAAATTTCCATCTTAATCTCAAAATGCTTCAAATTTGTCTATGATTTATTTATCTGCGTTTCAAGCTTTATAATCACTCATTTAAGCCTGACACAAAAGAGCACACAATCAGGAAGAGCTCGCAATAATAAGATTGAGGGTGTTGTCTTGCCATCGATAGAGTAGAAAAGATCAAGGAAGGTCATCAAAACCACAAAGATTTAAAAAAAAAATTCTTATGAGGAAGTTAATTGTTGAATACTGCATGGATTCGATAAATGAACGTTCTTTTTTTAGATTATTTTGCAAGATATTCAAACAAATTGAAATTAAATCTCAATTCTTTTGTTTATCTTCATGAAAACATTATTCTACCACGTTTTTCTTCTTTTTTTTAAACAGAATAGCCATTTGAAAAAGTTGAATAAATAGTATTATTCTATTCTCAAGAGAAAAAAAACAGGAAAAAAACATCTACAATATCGATTTATGTAGAAACAAATAAACAAAAGAGCTGAGCTGCAAGCTGTAGCTCGTCGATGATTTATTTTATTTGATTCTTCTTAGAAATGACCAAAAATTCTTCTCGCACATTATTTCTATCGATTTATATTTGGCCTTGAAGATCATTATTCAATGATTGACATATTCCCATTAAGGTGATTGACACCCCATATCCATATATTCAACATACATAATCCAACCAATTTACTATGAAGTCTCTATTAAAAGCAATTTTGAAAGAAGAGAAAAAAATTAACGTTCATGAGTAGCACGCGTCAAATAGTGCACCACCATACTTGCCCCCGGATTCTACCTATCGTGCTTAGTACTTTACAAAAGTGTGCCACGATACTGCAGCCATACATACAACAACACTTTCATGTTCAATTTTTATCTAATATTTCAAGCTTCAGTAAGTCAGTCCAGAGTGCAACGTGTCTTAAGGCAAAATGACAGCACCCAGCTCCAACGTATATACAAAGCCATCATCTGAGATCTCAACAATATACTAGTCTCGTCGGTCGTCGCGTCGTTCGTTGTAGTCATCGCCGCGTCGATCGGCTATAGGGACTGTATAGCTTGGATTTGTTGGTCCATATTCCATGCATACATATATAACAATTGCGTTTGAAATTTTGTACAAAACTCCAAACCTGCTCACTGTCGCTGCTCTATCGATGGCTTAAATTGTAGCACAAGCAAAGCAGCAATTGTTGCAATTGCAACGAATTATTTTGTTTTCTGTTCTTTTCGCCTCCTTTTGTCAGTGATCTTGGGTTATGACTTATTGGCTTGGCACGGCACCTAAGACACAATTACTTCACCTCGAAAGTTGGACGAACAAAAAAACTAAAAAAAATACCGGGTGTCTGTTGTCTGTTGCATGGTTTATTGTTGTCGCTCTGCAAATCCCCAACCAACAACAACTTACCATCGGGTGGAGTTCGTTCCTTGGTCTCTTTCTCTCTCTTCCTTCCAACAATCGATGTCAACTTCTTTTATCTTCGATTTTGTCGTATATGGTGGCACTATGGCAGTGCGGTGATGCGGGGCAATCAGGCACGAGATGTCAACATCCGTGAATGTGTAATTACAGGGCGTCGTCATTGTCGTTGTCGTCGGCTGGTCGTTTCTTGCTCCATTCAGTTCTCCACTATGTTTTTCGTTGCTCAGTTGGTTCTGGATTCTGATTATATGAAGGCCAGGGAGGAATTGAAAGTTTAAATAATAAATTTTCCTTATGACTTTGGGTCACATGAGTCAGGGACTCAAAACGACTCAATCCTTTCGTTTATGGGGCACAAAACTCGTACGAAAATTGGGTTTTCTTTCTTTGAAAATTTGGTTCCACATCAACTACACTGCCGCCGACTTCACCTTGACCTTCATTACGTGCGATAAAATCATATAAAGTGAAACGCCTGCCTTTGAATTCATTTTTTTTTGGTGAGTTTCAATATTCACAAAATGAGAATCAGAAAACTAAAAAAATTTGTGAGTGGGAAGGGGTGTCGTATAATTTATGCAAATAAATTATTTTTGTCGCTTAAAGGCTTTAATGCGCGAAAGTCCATTAAATAAAAAAAATCAAATGACGCCAAGTGCTGAACTGAGAGTCAAGTTAAACCCGCCTGCTGGTGGGACATGATAAAAAAATATTAAAATAATAAGAAGGTGAAGGTAAGTCGCGTCTCTGCATCTGATGAGATGAAAAGGTGGGTGCGTGCTTAAGGATTTTAAAATATATCACACGTTGGTGGTGTGAAAAATTATACCAATTTCTGTCACACACAGTGGAAATTATAAAAAAGAGCAATTTATGACAGGGATCGAACAATAAAACTAAATTATAATGAAACGATTGACATTATTTCTCGATAGGTCACTGGGACTCTGCTGTAAATGCATACTTCTGAAAATAAATATATATGGAAATTAAAATCAGTAGACCATCAACAATGACCGCATTTGGCCTTTTTTATAAAAAAAAAAAATACAAAGTAAATAAAAGTCATAATGCATAACCCATTAGCCATATGAGTTACATTAAAAATTGTCACAGGTTATTTGCTTTGCATCGTCCAACCGAAACGTATTTTAACAATGCTAATGAAAGAACAAACACGCAGTTGAAGGTCCAAAGAACGAAAAATACTCTTAAATTCAATTTTTTGCAAGTTTTCAGAGAAGTCAGGTTTATTTATTCTGTACAATGGAATTAAAAGAGGTAAACTAAATATTTTTCATAGAAATAATATGGTAATAATTAAATGTATTTGAATTAAACATTATCCATTATTATTTGTAATTAAAATTAATATAATTATCTACTTAAATAATGTGATTATCCATTACTCTGCAAACAAAAAATCTCATTACATTTATCACTCTTTGATAATTAAAACAAAACATAGGTAATTAAAAACTCCAAAAATAGATTTGTATGTAATAATTACAAATCCAATCTTTTTTAAATACAAGTTACAAAATAGATAATTTTTTTAATTTCAAATTACAGAAAGTAATGGGTAGTTCTTAATAGACTTTCTAAACTTTACACCATGTTTCTACTTTATTAATAAGCATCCACGGTTGCTCTTAGCACTCCTTCTGGTCTTATAACAATATAAGATTTTGTTGTCAAATTCGTTTTTTATTTTTCCATTTCCTTAAAACTATCTTAAAACTAGACAAAAATTCATAAAAACAAGCCTACTTATCAATTTCTTATAACTAACTTACTGGCGCCATACGGGCGCTCTAAGTAAAATAACATTTAAGTGAAGCAATGCATGTTAAGGTGAAATATCTTCTAAGCATATTTTCAATCCGTAAGGATTCAATTCGACCAATTATCAGAACAGCCACCATAGGCCAGAAAACCTTACAAAAAAAGTTTAGCGAGGTCAAATCGAATGATCTTGGTAGCCATTTCACTTCACCTCCGCGAGATTTAACTCTACCCTCAAATCATTCATATGCAAAGTGTCCTTTGTGGCTTCAGCTTCGTGAAATATTGTTCTATTGAAACCACATCTCGTTCAAATTCATATCATTCAATTCGGGTAAAGGTCTCCGTTGATTGAATGAGCGGAATTGTCTACCTTGGGTAGACTCTCAAGGGCGGTGGTGATGCTTTCGACAGAGTCTGTTGACGTATTGCTGTTGGCTGATTGTCTCCTGAGCCAGTAGATCTGAATAACCAATTGAGAAAAAAGGACGATTAAGTAATCTGTTAATTTGGTATCAGTGACTGAATACTGGCTGTCAATATGGACTTGTCCTTATTTGAAAACCTTTTATTATACAATAAAAATATTTTTAAGGAAAATGAAGAAAATATTTATTAAAAAATATAAAATCTAAACCACAGATCTTATCTACACACTCGTGAGAGCCTATTACCTATAGTTTTATAGTCCACCCAATTAAATCTTTTCGAATACCAATTTGTCTTTCATTTTTGTTTTTTTTTTTAATCTATCCAGACCACCTAGTCGTTAAAATAAGCTTTTCCACCTGCATTCTGTCGCCAGCAGTGAATTAAATATAATTTTAAGGACAAAAATGCAGTTAAACCTAGTTCAATCTAACTACTTACAACTATCAAGAAATCACAAGAAATAAATAAGTAGGTGTTCAACGCAATTTATTTATTAACAGTTTACTGATTTATTGCAATTTGCTGCTTACACAAAATAAAGGCGTTCGCATTTAATTTAATATCGTTACTGCAAACGAATTACATACTTATTATGGTTATTTATAAAGGCAAAAACAAAAACATGAAAACTTATACCAAAAATACTGAACCAATCGATTATTTCAAACCACGTATAAACTACTTATTGGCTATGGCAGCGAGTCTGACCAGATGGAGAGAATGGAAACAAACGCCTTCACGGTTTTGTTCTTTGAAAGAATATTTTTATATCGTTAATCATTATTTACTCACTTACAAAAATTAAATAAATTTGCAATCGAATTTCATGACAATTTGGGAAAGTAAATTCCGTTTTCGATGCACTCCGACGAGGGGAGTTAAAATTTGCTATAAAAAAATATATCACTCTTGTTAAACTTTTTCTCTTCTTTTAACAATATTATCTAAGTGATGATATTTAATTTACTTTTTAAGTTTAATTAAAATTTAAATAATTAGCTTGTGTAGCAGCTTCATACTCCAGAGCTAAATTATTGACAAAATCTCTCGACAAATCCAGCTCGGCAAGGTCGTCTTTGAACATATCTTCACGTTTAAATTGATCCAAGAATGCTCCACGTTTCTTTAATTTGTCATACTGACTCAGTGATCGATTGAAAAGTGAACTGATTCCCGTGTGATTGGCTAACATCAAGCCAGACACTTTGTGACTGCTCTGCACATAGGGACTGCTACGTGAAAGTGCCACTTGTATACTTGCCGGTCCCCATGGAATAAATTGAGCTAGTTTTCGTTCACGAATGCGTTGCAGCGATTTGTGCACCTGTGTGGGGTCAACTTCACCCTGGAAAAAAAATTATATTCATTTGATGAAGCTAAGAATATATTCATACAAGGTGGGACAAATGTAATAGCTATTCTTATTTAAATACATATGACAATTTGTCATTTGTATAAATATGGCATCCACCAAATAATGGATGAGAAACTTAACACTCACTTGAATAATATTCAAAATCGAGATGTAGCAATGGTGATTCGTCTTATCAGGTCCCATAGATACCATCATATTTTTCGGCTGAAGCAGGCGTCGCATCACATCTAGCACTGTCGTCTTGCGGACATTGATACTTTGCTGAAAACAGAGTCATATGTTCAAAAGTTAAATCAATTATTTTGTTAAATCTTTTGATGCATTTACACGACTGACAAAGTGCCATTATTTTGGTTATAAACACCCATTTTTGTCATAGACATGATTTTGATGATATTGCAGAAACAATGGAACTGTTTCTGCCATATTTTTGACACTTATTATCATAACCGTGTTTTCTGACAAAAAATTAATACTAAATTCCAGAAAAATTTTGGTGATTTGTTAGTCGTGTAAATCCATCATTATGCTTAATTTTCCATATTCATATTCATATCAATTTTTTGTTATTTAGCACGATTATGGTAACTAATGGCTAAAAATTGTCAAAATTCGACATTGTATGTAGCATTTACAAGAGTAACAAAATGATATAAATAATGACAGCTTATTTTGTTGAAACACGCTATGGCAACAAATGTCTTAGAATAATATCGTTTTGCCATATTTTATAGCCATTTATTGTCATAATCGTGTTTTATACCGAAGTTATCATCAGTCGTATAAATCCAGCATTATTTAAAACTCACATCATTCTCTGTAGTCAGTGGAGTATATCCGGTCATGAGAAAGTGCAATTGAGGAGTTGGAATGAGTGGTGCAGTCAGTCCGATCATATTATTATTCATATACGATGGATATCGCAAAGTTGTCGTGCTCACCGACATGATCGTCGATACCAGTGTATTGATCTGAGTAAAGCTCGGATTTTCGATGTGTAATCGATCGGTGGCAATTCGATTCAATGCCGTATTATCCAGGACCACAACACAATCGGCACTCTTGGTTAAGCGTTTCAAAGTCAACATCGAATTATACGGCTGCACAACAACATCACTGATCTCATCCTGATTCGGAAAGACACTGTATGTCTGGAGGAGTTTTTTGGGAAATCGATCCGCCAATCGCTCTAAGATATAAGAACCCATTCCAGAGCCAGTTCCCCCGGCAATCGAATGACAGAGAACAAATCCCTCTAAACTGTCACTACCCTCGGCCTCACGATCAATTATATCAAAAACCTCCTCGTGCAGTTTTTCACCTTGGCTATAGCCAGATGCCCAGTTGTTTCCAGCACCACCGCCATGTTTCGAAAGGAAAACATTCTCTGGATTGTAAAGCTATGAAAAAATACAATTTTCACTTTGTGATAAACCTTGCACGACCACTTTAATTGATCTTACCTTGGCATACGGAGAGCTCATGATGTTGTGGATGACTCTCGGTTCCAAATCCAACAAAACTGCTCGTGGAATATAATGATTATCGTCGGCTTGATAGAAGAAAACATCTTTTCTATCCAAACCATCGCTGGCGAAATCTTCTAAAACTCCATTTGGTGAGATTCCATGTTCGAGGCACAAACGCTTCCAGAATTCAAATCCAACTTTAAAGTTTACAAATTTTACCTATAATCACATAATCGAATATTTATTTTCCTTACTTTGATTCCCACATTGGCCAAGTTGTAAAGTAATTATTTCACTCGGCATGATTACAAAATAACACGAGATATTTAAACAAAAACTATCAAACAAACAAAGTTTTTATTACAATCGGAATAACGGACTGTTTGTCATGTTATTATCTTTTTTGTGTAAAACGGATTATGATTATCTGATCATGTTGATAATAAGAGCTTCCATGAATTGACGCGTTCAGACTAATTAATAAATGATCTCAAAGTTTCTACCCTGCCATTTTTTGGGGGGAGAATGAAAATGTATGTGAACAAAGTTTCTTAACAAGAGGAATACAGCATCTGTCTCTTTTAAATCTGATGTTCTTGTGAGACGAAAGATGATTGAGAAGACTAATTTTGAAATTTTGAATCACAGCTTCGCAGTAGACAACTTTGACTAAGAATTTATGTGAATTTCAAGAGATCTGGATTCAAATATCAGAACAGCCTAGTGGTAGTAGTAGGAAGTTGTTGTCATATGTTCTAGAAAAAGTGATGATGATTTACACGACTGACAAAATGCCAGTAGTTTTGCGTCAGTCCTGTAAATCTAGCATTATTTTTCATATACTCGTAAATTATTATTGAAGTGTTAGCGTTTTGCCACTGATTTCAAGTACCTATACCTTACTAAAAGGTATGTTCTGTGTAATTTATAATAAATTAGATTAAGTACACTACAAAACTATCATAATTTTTTCTTTTGTTTTTCATTGTTTTTTTTTTTAATAAATAGTTATGAAAATAAGTTTGGTTAGCAAATAACCGACATTTTCGTTGTCTTTTGTATTAAATGCTTTCGAATACTTGGCAAGTACCTAGTATATTTTGTTAAAGTGTTACATGATCATCAACAGCTGTAGTGAAAAGCGTTTTTAATGAACATATACAAAAATGTACAAATTTAAATTTTGTAATCACCGAATACCGATCTCTCTGAATTGAAGGTCCAAAGGGTTGATACTTATTGGTACAAAGTTTTTTTTTGTTTGGATTACCTATTTATCAAAAGTAATAAATGTTGAAAAATGCCATTTCGTTAAATATTGACATTGGATATGATTTGTGTGTGTAGTTTTGGGACTTTTTCAAAATTCGATTGCAATGAAAATAGAGAATTAACCTACCGGGCATGTTTTATTGTTATCGTTGTGTTTTTTTTTTTATCGGTGCAGGTGCCCAAACTCTCCTTACAATCAATGAATTTCTTTCACTTCTTAAGCTTTTGGCTCTTTTTTTGTGAAAATAAAGGAAGCCTTCGTTTTCTTCCTCATATAACCTTGAAATCATGCGGCCCCGACTGTTGTGTTTCAATTGAATATAATAGGTGTGCTTTTTTCCATTGCCTGAATAGACTTGGATGAAAAAACGAAATCGGAGCTAAGCAATTAACATGTTAAATACAACAACAACAACAAGGTCCCTTTGGGCTTATCTTTAGCCCAGATAAAAACTGTGTTACCGGTGCGAATTTTCAAACAGATCGTTTTCACATTTTGCTGAAAGCACATTATGCGATTCTTGTTCTGTCTTCTCACTGTACAATAGCCAGTATAATGCCTAAAAGACTAAATTTGTTCATTCTTTTGCCAGTATTTTGACAAATTAATAACTGCCAGAATATTGTAAGGTGTGAAAATTGCGGTCACTTAAGCGGAAAGTATGAAAACCAAGTTTAAATATTTTTTTTTATTTCAAATACAAAATATAGGAAACTTATTTTTCAACGTTTCGTTAACAGATGGAGTTCATATTACATGCTAACTCTTGTGCTGTTTAAATACTCTATTTTTGATGGCATTGAATAAAAATTCACTATATTTTGCTATGTGCGTTATGCCTAGTTTACAGCTCCCATGCGAAAAAATCAAAATTTTCAAAACTATTTTCCACCTATTTCATGCAAGAAATTGTATTATATTCTAGGCAAAAAATGTTTGCTTCGGTGTAAACCATCCATTGAGTCATTACTTTACCCTAAGTTAATAAACTATTAAATGTATTAAATATAAATTATTAAATGTATAATAATTATTTTTGGATGCAAATGATGCCTTGAGGTGAGAATATATATATTTTTTTAACCGACCATAAACGAAATATTTTACTCATCACACTCTTTTCGCATGCAAAACAATTGCCGGTCTATTGTTTTGCATGACATTTTATGACAGCAATGGTTTTTTTTTTGCATGAAACTGTAAACCGATCATGCAAATAGTTAATTCTACATTTCACCTCAATTATTTTTGACAAAAATATTTGGCGAGAATATTTGCATAGATTTTTTGTTTGTGAATGAATGAATGAATGAATGTATTTTATTTAGCTTTACAGCCATTTAGATAACAATTTAACAATTTCATCTTAATTTAAAAAATATATCAAATTTATAATCTAACATTTTTAGAATTAATTTTTATAATCATGATATATGATATATTATAAATTATTATTTGATTGAACATATTCAATGATTTTTCTTTTGAATTCATTGATGTTGTTTATGTTTTTAATTTCTCTCGGAAGATTGTTGAATCCATTGAAACCCAGGTAAAATATAGTTCTTTGACCTCTCGTGGTCCTCGCTCTTTCTATTCTTAGGTCATCATTGTTTCGTAGGTTATATTCTAACAAAGCATTAGTGCGTACATTTTCGCATAAATATCCTGGATACATATTGTTTTTAATTTTAAATACAAATATCATACATAACATAAAAAGACGTTGATTTATATTTAACCATTGTAGCGTACTTAGCATATTTCTAATTGGTGTATATCTACTACATTTTAATATAATTCGCATTACTTTGTTTTGCTGTAATTGCAGTCTATCCTTGTGACTTTGTGGACACATATACAATAAACTAGAACAATAGTCAAAATGAGGTTTAATTAAGACATTACATAAATTCACAGCGGTACTCATAGATATATTATTCCTTATTTTTCTTAATACTCCAACTTTTTTTGATATTTTCTTGCAAATATAATTTATATGTTCATTAAAGTTAAGTTGTTCGTCTAACATTACACCAAGATACTTTAATTGTTTAACTTGTTCAATTTGCTCATTGTTTATAGATACATTTATATTGACATTTAAAGACGAACTTACAGAATTACATTTGAATACCATACATTTTGTTTTTGTAACATTAAGCACTAGTCTGTTCATTTTCAACCATGTATTTATTCTTTCAAGGTCTTGATTTATTTCTTGAAAGCACTCCGCAGCATTCTTCCCAGTGGTGTAGAGTAAACCATCATCAGCAAATAGAACAAGTTTTGATGATTGAATTACCTTGCTCATATCATTTATAAACATAAGGAACAACCACACTCCCAGTATTGTGCCTTGTAGAATTCCTACAGTTACGGCGATTGGTGACGATATTTTGCCGTTAACGGAAGTGCGTTGTGTTCTTCCTGTTAGAAACGATTTAAACCACTTAAACTCAACAGATTTAATACCATAGTACTTTAGCTTTTTTAATAAAATTTCATGATTAACTGTTTCGAAGGCCCGTTTCAAGTCCAAGAATACAGCAACCACAACATTTTTTGCATCTATTTCTTTCCTCCAATCGCTTATCACAAAGTTCAAACATGTTTCACAGGAATGGTTTACACGAAACCCCGACTGATAACTATCCAGTAGTCCCTGGCTTTCTAGGTGTTCTTGGAGTTGCATCACTACACATTTTTCTATTATTTTTTCATACAAAGGCATCATATTGATTGGTCGAAAGTCGCTTAAAGTTTTTGCATTTGGTATCTTTTTTATCGGAACTATAAGTGATTCTTTCCAAGATTGTGGAAAAACACCTGCACTTAGGGATATATTTATTATTCTTTCAATCACTGGACCAACGAAACACAGAGAGTCTTTTATCATTTTTACAGTCATAAAATTAAAATTACTTTTCTTATTTAGCATATCTATTGCACATCTTATATTATCTATGTTGACTAGCTTGAACTTAAAATCTATATTGCACGGTTCGAGTAAATTTGTATATTCACAGTATATCACAGATTGGGTAATTTCATGTATGGACTCAACGAAAAAACTGTTGAACTTATAACTTATTATTGCACTATCATTTATCACAGATCCATCCTATAAAGATTCGTTTTTGTCAACTTTGCCATTCTCAGATCATTATTAAACCACTCCGCATTTTTGTATGGAACTAGCTTTTCTTTTACCATGGAGTCTACTACACTTTTAAGACTATTCACAAATTGATCGCAAAGTACGTTCAAATTAAAAGGCTGTTCACCACTCATATTAAAAAACAAAGGGACTTCAGACAATTTTTTTAAAAAAAGAGTTTGATTATATACACAGTATCTAATTTTTTTTTTATGTTCTGTTGAATGCTTGTTTTTAATTGTAATATCGATGGATTCATGGTCACTTATTTTTAGATTTGTGCATTGGAACTGTTAACTATTCTTTACGAACCATAACTGAGCTTGGATTAGTTTTGCGTAAATTGTCTTGACATTGATTGCACACCGACCGCATTCGTTCGTCTGTCGTGTATATGGGGCACAAATGAAAATCCCGATGTAGGTTGGCCTTTAAGAAAATACAATTTGTGTAAGCCCACATGCCTCATTGTGAATCTAGCCTTTTTTGACGTTTCTCTTTGTGTTTGTATTTCAATTTATAAACCATTTTAACCTTACCACGCACCGGCGTTGGCTTTATTTATTGCAAATTTTTACAAAAGTTGATAAAGTTATTTCATAATTTTGGTATAATTGCACTTAAATAAATTTAGATTGGAAACCTGCATATCTACTACAGTTTTTTTTCACCGTCAACTTAAGTGTTTTACAAAAAAAAAGTACAAGAAAAATTTAATCAAAATGGTTGTCCGTCCGTACAACGATGAACTCAAATATTTGGAAAAAATATCCGATCATTGTTGGCGTATCAAGAAAGGATTCCAACCGAATATGAAAGTTGAAGGATGTTTCTATGTAAATTCCCGACTGGAGAAGCTGATGTTGGATGAATTGAGAAACTCTTGTCGTCCGGGAGCTGTTGGTGGCTTTTTGCCAGGGGTGAAGCAAATTGCAAACGTTGCTGCGCTGCCGGGTATTGTGGGAAGGTCCATTGGTTTACCCGACATTCATTCGGGTTATGGATTCGCAATTGGTAATATGGCAGCATTCGATATTGACGATCCACTGAGTATAGTTTCTCCCGGTGGAGTGGGCTTTGATATCAATTGTGGAGTCCGTTTGCTGCGGACAAATTTGTTCGAGAAGGATGTTCAGCCACTGAAGGAACAGCTGGCGCAATCCCTGTTCGATCACATTCCTGTAGGAGTTGGATCCAAAGGTATCATTCCAATGAACGCCAAAGATCTCGAGGAAGCTCTAGAAATGGGTATGGATTGGTCATTGAGAGAAGGATATGTCTGGGCAGAGGATAAGGAGCATTGTGAGGAGTATGGTCGCATGTTGAATGCTGATCCATCGAAAGTCAGCATGCGTGCTAAGAAACGTGGTCTTCCCCAGTTAGGTACACTCGGTGCAGGAAACCACTACGCAGAAATTCAGGTTGTAGACGAGATCTACGACAAGTGGAGTGCCAGTAAAATGGGAATCGAGGAGAAGGGACAGGTATGCGAGCTTGGTCTTTGTTTTGACCATAGAACTGATTTTGTTTTCAGGTATGTGTGATGATTCACTCTGGAAGTCGTGGCTTCGGTCATCAAGTCGCTACCGATGCCCTCGTCCAAATGGAAAAAGCCATGAAGAGAGATAAAATCGATACAAATGACCGTCAGTTGGCCTGCGCCAGGATAAACAGTGTCGAAGGACAAGATTATCTCAAGGCGATGGCTGCAGCTGCAAACTTTGCCTGGGTCAATCGCAGTTCCATGACCTTCTTAACCCGACAGGCCTTTGCCAAGATGTTTCAGACAACACCCGACGATTTGGACATGCACATCATCTATGATGTGTCGCATAACATTGCTAAGATCGAAAATCACATGGTCGACGGAAAGGAGAAGAAGCTATTGGTCCACAGAAAAGTGAGTAAATTGTTTTCTATGATTTCTTTGTGCAGGACGTGTGAGACACGTAAGAATTGGGAGTGATTGAGGGGGTGTTCAGGTAACAAAGGAATACTTTGTTTGGTTTGATTTCTTTTAAAATTATTTAACCAAACAAAAAAAGTATGATCTGTCGAGTTAAGCCGAGCTTCGTTAAGATTTCTATTAGAAACAACGATCGGCCGACGTCGAGTCAAACATAACTCTTTAAAGCCTCGGAAATTCAAATGTTTACCACCTCCCCTCCCCAGTTCTTGTCTGCTATCGTGTATCTTTTTAGGATTACATATTTTCACCGAATGCCTCGTAGAACATTAATTCTCGATACCAATTAATTCCAAGAAAAACTTTAGAGCATTATTCGCGATCTCAATTTTGCCGACACAATCCCAGGGGATTGGTTTATAACCTACTTTGTTTATTTTTGATGCGTCTTTAAAGGGTTCCACACGTGCCTTTCCACCTCATCATCCGCTGATTCCGGTGGATTATCAGTTAACCGGCCAACCAGTGCTTGTTGGAGGAACAATGGGAACGTGCAGCTATGTCCTTACTGGAACTGAAAAAGGGATGCTGGAAACGTTTGGATCCACTTGCCATGGAGCAGTAAGTTTTTTGGAATGATGTTCATCCCGAAGATTAATCGATAAATCTGATTTACCCTTTCTCTCTGGCTATCTCTATTTCTCTTTTTTGCTCATTTCAAAATTTTTAGGGACGTGCTCTATCTCGTGCCAAATCCCGTCGTAATCTCGATTACAAACAAGTTCTAGAAAAATTAGATACAATGGGCATTGCAATTCGAGTTGCATCACCTAAACTCGTGATGGAAGAGGCCCCAGAGTCATACAAAGATGTCACCGATGTAGTGGACACATGTCATGCCGCAGGAATAAGTAAAAAATGTATTAAACTTCGACCTATTGCGGTAATAAAGGGATAAAAGCTGACTCTTGTTTCTTTTTTATTATGATTTATAACTTAAGAAAAAATAGAGAAAAAAAATTTACGGTTAAATGTGATTTTTTTAATGAAACAAATTTTTGTTGGGGGACAAACAGAAATGAACAAAACTTAGAGAGCAAAACATAAACTGTGATTTAAAAAATACTTAAAGGCGGTGCAAGAGAGACGCCGGCGGCAGTTGGCACAAGTCTAATTTCTACTCTTGTGGTTTTTTTGCCGACCAATGGAGGTAGTTAGGCTGCGTAGCCGCTTCATACTCCTGCACCAGGCAATCCACAACATCTCGAGAATCATCCAACTCGGAGAGATCATCTTTAAATATGTCCTCGCGTTTAAATTGATCCAAAAAGGCTCCGCGTTTCTTCAACTTATCATATTGACTGAGGACACGTTCGAACAACGAACAGATGCTGGTGTGATTAGCCAACATCAAGCCAGATACTCTGTGACTGCTCTGCACGTAGGGACTGCTCCGGGAGAGAGCAACTTGTATGCTAGTCGGTCCCCAGGGGATGAACTGGGCGAGCTTACGTTCTCGGATTCGCTGGAGCGATTTGTGGACTTGGGTTGGATCCACTTCTCCCTGGAGAAACAGAAGCAACTTGGATTATAGGAAAGAGGAACATGTCGAATCTCACCCACCTGAATTATGTTCAAAATTGATATGTAGCAATGGTGATTGGTTTTGTCCGGTCCAGTAGATACCATCATGTTCTTTGGCTGCAGCAGACGCCTCATTACATCCAAAACTGTTGTCTTTCTGATGTTCATGGTTTGCTAAAAGGAGATTTTCTCAGAAAATCAAATTAATTCAACAATTTCGCGAGGACTTACATCATTGTCCGTGGTAAGTGGAGTGTAGCCAGTCATCAGGAAGTGCAATTGAGGCGTTGGAATCAGGGGAGCCGTGAGTCCGATGAGATTGTTGTTCATGTATGAAGGATATCTAAGAGTTGTCGTGCTCACCGACATAATCGTCGACACGAGCGTATTTATCTGGGTGAAGCTGGGATTCTGGATGTGTAGTCGATCAGTGGCGATGCGATTCAGAGCTGTGTTGTCCAGCACCACCACGCAATCAGCGCAGCTGGTTAAGCGTCTCAGAGTCAGCAGAGAGTTGTAGGGCTGCACGACGACATCACTGATTTCGTCTTGATTCGGGAAGACGCTGTAGGTTTGAATGAGCTTCTTGGGGAAACGATCGGAGAGTCGCTCCATGATGTAGGAACCCATACCGGATCCAGTTCCACCAGCAATCGAGTGGCAGAGGACGAATCCCTCCAGGCTGTCACTGCCATCGGCCTCTCGGTCGATTATATCGAATACTTCCTCTTGGAGTTTGTCACCCTGACTGTAACCAGATGCCCAGTTGTTGCCGGCTCCGCCACCGTGCTTGGACAAATATACATTTTCAGGGTTATACAACTAGAAAAGTAGATAACATCTTAGAAAAGAAAGAGATAAAAACAATTAGGTAGGCAAACCTTTGCATATGGAGAACTCATTATGGTATGGATAACTCTAGGTTCGAGATCAAGGAGGACCGCCCGGGGAATGTAATGATCATCATCGGCCTACAAACAAAAAATACAACAATCTAACGCTCGAAAAGATGGAGTAGAACACCAAATCCCTAACCTGATAGAAGAAAACGTCCTTTCTATCCAGACCATCTGTGGCAAAATCTTCCAATACGCCATTTGGTGAGATGCCATGTTCCAGACATAATCTCTTCCAAAACTCAAAACCGACTAAAGAAAAGAATTAAAACAATAAGGATAAAATGAATGAGACACTGGAGGAATCCTGGCGACGATTGATTTGGCCCGCCTTGGCAGGAGGGGCAATCATGTTTGCTTGTGAACAATCTTACTTTGATTGCCGCACTGTCCAAGTTGGAGGGTGATAATTTCACTGGGCATTGTGAAAATATGACAAATAACAAATGAACTGAGATTAATTTAATTTTTGTAAATTTATTTCTTCGAATATTTTCTGTTATCTTCTATTTTTTCATAGATTTATTTTCAAAATTAAACGGATGAGACATTTGGTGTGTTTTGACATTTTTCGCTTGAAGGGTGGATGTCAAAAAAAAAGCTGAAGAGAATAGTTCTTCAGAGACAGGAGGACAAAATGATGTTGGAAATATCTAAAGGTAACTACACATCACTCTTTGTTTACTAATTTTTAGTCAAAAAGATCTATCAAAGTTCATTTTTATATAAGAAATCAAAATTCGCAGTTTAGAGAAATGAAGTGCCTTTACTGTACTTTATTACTTATTTTGCTTAACACTTTGACATCCAATATATTTTGTTGTTGTAATGTAATAAAATGATATACTTGTATCCTTTTGCAACTCAGCTACATCGGATCGTGAATACCAATAACATAAAATACTAAATTTCGTTTAAATTCGTAGTTTGGGAAGTATACGAACAGGCATATTAGCTATATTTTATTTTCCTCCAGGTCTGGGGCCCAGTTCCACAAGTTTGAATGATTTTCCGTGTAAACATTCCATTCACGTCCAAAACAAGTGTGAATAAATTTGACTGATTGTGAATACGATATTTTTCAAAAACTTAAAACTCATTCTTGCCAAATCGCAAAAATTGAGGTGTTCACAGAAACTCTGAAGAAAAACAAGATAGTTTGAAGAGCGTTTTATTTATATATAACTTGATTTTCGAGTTCGAATTTGACCTACCATTTTGCAATTCCTTGTATTATGTTGATGCTTGGTGCTTGATATTAGTAGGAAGGTTAAATACCTATCCTCTAAGTTCAAAATGCTTCATGATTGTTGTTAAGTTATTTTTTTTTAATTAAATAAAACGACAACAACTTTTTCAATCAAAATAATAATAAATTTTGACTTCGATTGACAAGTATGATAGAGTGATCGACATACAGAGACGTTAGGATAGTTGTTTTGTTCGCCGCATGTTAGACGGAAACTCTAGTGTTGCTAAGGAGAAGCTGAACCCTTTTCTATTGAGCTTTTGTATGGAAAAAACATACGACTAGCAGTCCATATATAATAAGTCAATGTGTAAAGGTGTTAGCAGATACATTTTTTTCAAAACTAACTTGATTCAGTATGTTGTATGAAAAATTGATCTGAAATGTCAATACCCCTAAATGTTAAATTTTATCACAGTTCAGAGTCAAACAAGCTTTAAATTCTGTGAAGAATACAAACTCAATTGTCAAATAAATATATAAAATCAAGAAGAGAACAAGTGAAATGGCAAAAATTTACATAATCTAGAATGGAATGTTGGACTTTTCTTGCGCTTTTATGAAAAGAACTACGTTTTTAATTAAAATGTTTCAAAAACAAAATAATAATAACTTTACGCAATACAACTTAGTCAAACTGAAAAAGAAAATACAAAATTGTCAGGCAAATGACAGGATTTATCATTATGTACTTTTTAGTACTAACTTTGATAGAGAATCGCGTAATGTGTTAATGAAGTGATAAAATGTAAAATTACTGTGAAAACTCAAATGATATTTCTTTATCATTTCACATCTTCAAGACCTTTGAATGTGATAAAAATATATTCTGTGAAGAATATTTGATTGAGCTAATTGTGTGTTGAAATTCGGTTTTTAAAAATTTCAGTTCAATTTTTCAAATATACTGAATCGAATAAAGCTTACAAAATTCACTGTTCAGTGTAGTCAGACCCTAATTAATTTCAGAAATTTAAATTCTCTCATTCTACACTTGGGCCACCTTGCGGCCAACACCCTTAAATAACTGCTGTCATTTATATCACGTATCCCGCTGTAGGAAAAATGAAAAGAAAAATTAGTAAATTTTTTCTCCGTTCGATGCGTTTAAAGAAAAATCAAAATTCCAATTAGAAACAAATAAGTAAAATTGCCATAAATATTTATTTTATAATCAAAACATCTCCCAACATCTATTAAAATAAAAAAAATACTATGAACTCCTCGATCCAAGTTGTTTTGAAGTGAAAAAGTTTTTCTTATCGGACTGCCGCCAAATAGTGAAGCGCACCTTACTAAGAAGCTCGACAGAGTCCATCGTGAATTCCACAAAAAAAAAAAAAAAAAACAATATACAAACATTTTTTATAATAATAAGGTAATTTTTTATTGAATTTTCATGGAATTATGTCTCGTTTGAGGATTAACGAGGAATCAGCAGCGGAATCACCAACCGTCTTGGTGATCTCCGATAGCGACGACAGTGGCGAAGAATTGGCTGGTTTTCCTAGTCCACAGAAGCGTTTTGCTGTTGATCCAGAGGTATCAACCATGATGGAACCTCCTTTGGCAAAGAAGAAACTCAAAGTCGATGGCGAACCGAACGAAGAGGCACCAATTGACATTGATTCGATTTCAACAAATCCCATGCGAACCAGAACGAAGGTTTCCAGCGACACATCGAGTAAGTTTCCAGTGTCGTCACCTTCGGATACGGTTCCTTTGGCTGGTCATCGCAAGAAATACGTTAAGAACACATTACCAGCGGGAGCGGAGTGGAGAATGCTTCAAGATATCGCTCTCGGTCATCCGCCGATCACTTACCGCGAAAAATTGGCACATTGGATTTGCCGTGATGAACTGAGTGACGTCGAAGATGTTAACAATTTCGATGACCAGTTTCAGAAACGAGAAAAATTCTACTCGAGGAGTTCGTCTGGAAGGCGCAGCGCCGGGAAAGATTCGCCTTATCCCAATTACAACTACCAGCACTTTCGTTCGGTAGTGCTAGAAAATTTGAAGGGAAGTCCTGTTGGATCCTCGCAAGAATCTACAAGAAAGTCGTCCCAATTACAGCCGTCGTGCTCCAAAGAAATCACAAAACATGCTGAGCCCTCTGCCCCGACTAAGCCAGACTCGAGCAACGTGACCATTTATGAGAAGATTCTCTGCCCGAGTAGTGAAAGCAGTACTACAAAGGCTTCTCCGTCAATTCGACTCCATTGGACAGACGAAGAGTCGGTTTTTAGGTGTAACCGTCTTAATCCCGACATCGATAAATATTCGCAGTTGATTAAAGTCCGCATCGACTATAACAAGCAGATCGATCTCAAGGCGAAGATCAATGAGATCTTCAAGACGCCTACTGTGCCTGTAAAATATAACTCTCCGCCCATAGAGATGTCGGCAACGGCGGGTAGGAAGAGCTTGGATGTCAGCGGCATCGAAACCAAGTCAGTGGATGATCATGCAGCTCAAGAAGTCGCCCAGAAGAAAATCCAAACTAGAAGAAGCACTGGAGGCAAGAGTAGCGACAGTAGAAGAAGCTCAGAGCGAAGGAGTATCGAGCGAAGAAGTTCTGACAGAAAGAGCTCGGATCGAGCAAGCATCGAAAGAAGAAGTTCGGAGAGATTCCCAGAAATAAATTGCTTTCAGCAAGATGAATTCTGTAATTATCTAGGTTTGGGGATGAATGGAAAGGTCTATAGCCCAACACCTACAGACAACAAGAGGAGATCGCTGAGAGTTAAGCGGTTACTGGTGCAACCAGAGACAACAAACAAGAAGAACGAACAAAAGAAGGAATTCAAAAAGAAAAAGATCAATGCTTTGGATCAGGAGGATAGAGAGAAGGACGAAGAAAAAGTAGAACGCGAAGAAGTTACCATAATAAATGTCAATGAAAACAGGTGAGTGTTTACATATTTTTTGTTTTTATTTTGTTCAGGGTTTTGGATTGAATTCTTGTTCATTAGTTCTTGCGTTTTTGTTGTTGTTGGAGTTTATAGACAAACAATTGCTATAATGCCTCTGAAGCGACAAAAGTTTTTAAAAAATACATTTCACTCATCATTTTAAAAACTATTAGCCGATAAAACTTATAAATACTATTCTACACCAAAAGCCCTCAGCAGTATTTGGATGTTGCGAAATCACGAAATCCGAGATCATTTTTTTAATATATAGTTCGCCCTGCCAGACTGTTAGGAATAAAAACGTTTTTCACTTTAAATTTTAGGAACTCTCTGGCAGGGCGAACTATACAATCGAATGGTCTCGGATTCCGTGATATCTTAATCGAGAAGCTTATCTAGAGGGGAAAAACCAATTTCGATTAATACGATTACCCGAGAAATTGCATTCTAATTTTTTTCTTCAATGTACTGTTTAGTCCTGTTTGTGGACTGTAAGCCCCCTTTTTTGAATATGCTTGCCTTAAGCTTTTGAAACCTAAACTTCTTTTTTGCTCTCTCTCACAACCAAAATCTGCTGTGGGCTCTCGGTCTTCTCGTATACATATTGCCACAAACTTCAAAAAATGAAAAATAATTCATAAAAAGATTATATAACGCAGAATTCCACCCTCTACACTCCTACAGCATAATGCAAATCCCTCCGAAATCTTCAACATTCATATGAAATATATTACCCAAAACCCTTCGAAAATAAATAATGGTATGTTCTTCGAATAAATTTTTCATTTTTTTATTAAAACCAAAAATCAAATGAGTCCATAATATCCAAACAATCATGACTGGTATAAACTTGACTCACTAAAATGGTTTAATATGAGTCAAATGTTTTATAATGGTGATAGCTTTTTTTTTTAAATAAAACATAATCTATGCCCTGGGCCTTTATTACGTTAAACAAAAATCCGTTTTGGACAAATGATATTTGTATTTTTCTACAACTGACTATTAGCTTACGCATAACTTCCGTTTTTAATGAGATGTTGTTAAATTTGATATCTCTGGTTGCCACTGTGTTTTTTTATTAAAAAGAAACAAATTATGTTTAGTATAAACAATAAACAAAACAAAATTAGAAATAGATATTTCGCCAACGTAAAGCAAAATTAATAAATACTCTTATCTTTATAAACAGCAATCCAAAAATAAGGAAATAGCTATAAAGATCTAATAAAGGACTTGTAGATTATGATAAGACATGAATAAATATTTTTTTAAACAAAAAAAGTGTCCGTAATTTACCAGAAAAAGAGTTTAAATCCTTGGAACCTTTGAAGAGGGCTACGCAAGGTACTTCCGGAATGAACTATTAAAATAATACATTGCTGAATTTGTAGAATTTAATATTTTGGGGCTTTATTCTAATACATATACATATATGCTATGAAGTGTTGATTTTTTCTAAAGTATATTGTCTCCATTATGAACACATGATCTAATATCTAATGCAAATTTTAAAAATGAAGAAAATACATACAAATACCTGAAATCGCAAGGGGATATAAAAGTATCAGGTTGCTGGAATCTACACAGATACTGTTACCAACTAAGATGGAGCAGTAAATTGTTCATTATTTATTTATTATTATTAGTTTCATCCAATATGCAGTTCTTTAACACTTTTTTAGTTACATACCATTGAAAACTGTTGCCCTGCATCTGCACAAGTTGATTCCTAAGTGCTCTGACACTAAAAAAAAGGCCGTTATGTTCAATGTCATATGAAAAGTCTCGATAGGTGCTAGTTTTTGTGTGGAAATAAGTCTGTATCTTGTCTTAGAGAAGTGTTATTTTATTGATTCAAAACCTTCTAATTTTTGTCATTCAACCAAAAATAAATGAAAGATTATGAAGTCTCTGGTTGAACACGGTCTGGGAGCCGACCGTTAGATTACCTATCCCATTGTGACTATTGAACACTATCGGTAGTGTTTATAAGGCAGTCTCAGCCTCCATTTAATACTTCATTTATAAGAGTTGCTTATGAAATAAGTATACTAAGTCGAAATGCATTAACAGGGGATAAATGCACTGTGAACTATTCGACTAAAGCTTTCGATTGGTAACCTTTTTTTCAATAGCCGCATGAGAAAGGTACTCTTACGGATGCCTCTCGGACCGTATGTGAAGTACGAGGTCCTCTTCGCAATGTTTTTTTTGAAAAGATTATAAACACTTCTAATTTTTTTTCTGATTGGTTTATGATGTTAGCCTGAAAAATAATCTTTTTTTTTAATTTTTTACTATGTTGCGAAAGCTTGAATTGTCACTTATTTTTTGACGGCGAACGAAAGAAAAACTGAATGTGCTGGTGCCCTTTGTGCAAGTTTTTTTTTTTTATTTTAGGTCAAGAAAAGTTCGGAAGAAACTCATAATAGCTTTTACAATTTTGGGGCAACAAAACTCACAATAAGGTCGATTAAGATATTGTTGATATGAAAAAACGCATTTGTCATAAAATTAGAGATGTGACCTTATGGGAATTGCTAGTTCAATTTTAGAATTCCTCGGGGAATAATGGTTGGTGCTTTGGAATGTCCCAGCGAAAAAAAATAATGTTTTTTCGAGGTACTGCCTCCTGTGAAAAACTGAAAAGCCCTCTAACTCGGCAAGAAATTGTTGGTCCTTTCCATTCCTGCCAACAACACGCACACAAGAATTATTGAGAGTTGAAAGTCACTAGGCACTGGTTCTTCACGGGCTGTTGCGCCACCAAATTTATTAATTTCTAAGCATCAAATAAAGAATAAAATTTTATGCAATGATTTTGGAGACAAGGAGATATAAAATTATCTAAAAAATAGATGTATTGATGTGTCATGTGGATTTCACTTCACCTTGATGGTATGAGCTTCTTAAAAATTTCAAGTAGAAAAGTCAAATTTTTTTACTTGCTTACATACTCGTACTTATCGAGCTCTCCAATCCAAAGGGATTCAGTCTAAAACACGGCAGCTTTGCAGCGTTTGCTGATACAAAACTTAAATGCATATTTAAATCCTATCTTAAAACGCTTATGTTCCCCTTTTTCTTACGTTGAATTTCAATATTTAATATAATTTAATTCGGTATATGTATGTTATTAGCCCCGTTATTAAAATCTTATCTTCTATTTTCTTCCACAGATTCTCTCTTCCTTCTACGTTATCTATGAAAGATACTGGGCGTACAACTCCAGAAGAATCCGTCATACCCAAATCTCCAGTGCCGAATCCGGCGACGAATATTATCTGCAAAACGCCTGAGATAAAAATAATCAGTCAACTACGCAATACTGCAACACCTACAAAATCTGGTAATACACCGTCATCGGTGACGACAGCCAATTCAACACCTCCACCTACAACCCGCCGCCAACGACGCACCCGAGCTACATCGAATGGAACTTCAACGTGTCCACGATCTTCGCAAAGTGACGAATCACCAGATAAATCAGCACCACGAAGACGTCGTCTGAATCATCATTCCCATCGGAATGACCACGGAAGTGATTTAAGTGAATCACTGCAGAGCGATCCACCTCCGCCAAATGCCACTGGATCACCAGAGCACAATGGTTGTACCTCAACGGTTCCCTCATCCGAAGACAAAAAAGAAGAACTCAACAAACTCGCTGAGCTGGATGTCAATGAAGAGGACGATGAACCAGAGTGTATGCATACAAAATACCAGCGCTACCTTGAGGAGTCCCGCAAAACAAAACCTAGCATTTTTATTGTTGAATCAATAAACAACAGTGAATTTAAGTCATCATTGAGTTATACAAAAAACAGCAAGACAGTTATTCCTAAGGAACAATTATCCAAAGAAAGAAAAAATCGTAAGAATAGGGAATGGCCGGCAAATAAGAGAGTTCTCCGTCGTTTACTCCGAAGAAACGGAACAGTTGTTGGAACATTCAATCAGAGAATTCTCCGCAATCGAACTGTGGCAAGGTCATCACGATCTAAGATCACAAAGAATCAAAAAGTAAAAGTGATGAAAAAGAAAGTCATTCAGATGCATTTGCGGAAGGGCAAAGTTGAGAAACAAGCCAGCGAGGAAGAGGAACCGGAGAAGAAAATGGAAAAGAAGAATAAAAAGAATACGAAAGTCCATAAAGAAAACTATGTGCAAATAACTAAACAAAATAAAGCTTCACAGATTAATATCGAGAGCAAAAAAGAAGTGCAATCTTCCTTCTCCCAAGTAGATCCCCTCGCTCTTCCTATCATCATCGAAGAAAGAACAAAACCAATCGAAATATGTGATGCTGAGATCCAGACTGAAGCGTACACCCCTCCACTACCGATATCTTTCCTAACAGCGCCTTCAAGCCGTATGCCTAATCCTCTTACCCCAGAAAATGGTCGTGTTATCTATGCCTATTACGAATTGGACATCTTAACCATTGTTCAAGACTTCATGGTGACTTTTTGGAAGACCTGTAAACTAATTCAAGTAATTGATAATTCAACTGAAGAATGGGTTCCGCTGGGAGAGTGCAAGAGACTGTTGTTTGGTGAGAAATAAAAAAAAAAGAGAAAATGATCATCTACTTAATATTACTTATTACTTTTTTTTTTTAAATAAATTTCCAGATACTGAAATCAATGCTCCCTACAAAAATCGCATATGTGTTCATAATTCAATACCAATTTATATGGAAGTGAGAGCTAAAGAATTACCAAACCTCAACAGAGATTGTGTTTTGATTTCGGTTTACGTGAACGTCTATTACTATCACGATGAAGAATTGGTTGCAAAATCACATTCAATACAATTGGATACGGTGGCGAGGTGAGTTGGAAAATTATTTATTTATTTAACAATTTGAAGTAGATTTTTATGAGTCAGTCTAGTCGATAAAGGTTTTATTTTATTTATTTTGCTACCATTTTTAATTTATTTTATTAAGGTGGATAAATTTACTTTTTTCTATAAAATAATAGTTAAATAGAATTATTTCGGCAACGTGACACCTCGTAGAGTGTGTTATAGTTGGCAGAAATGGAAAGATTAAGGTGGCATTGACTGGAATTCAATCCCTAGACCTACGATCTGACAGTCCAACGCACTAGCATTGTCCTTGTAATGGCAAAATTTGCAGACACGATAGTCCGGTAGTTGCCTGAGCTTACACAGAGCACCTTAGTGAGGCTGGGCATTAATCTTCCATAGATGCTAATAACCAGTGGTTCCAGTATCGCGATGTAGTCAAAGAGGTAACCAAAACTACCTTAGTCTGCAAACCACCCCCAGATAAGATTAGAAGGAATGATTATTCGGCAAGCTGTACAATATTTATCGGATCTCAGTGGATCAATTGTGAATCCCAGTAAGAAAATAACCCATGGTTTAATGATGATCGTACACAAATGAGAAAGTTGATAGTTGCTACACATTTGAGACCGAGATCACTATAGGCCATAGATAATGAAAATGCAGGCAACTGGAATGTGATTATAGGACTGGCACGCAAGCTCTTCGAAGCAACGAAGAGAACTCAGTCACCGAAGCACAGGGAATTGTACACGTGTTAAAGAATCATTTCTAGCAATTGCATAATGGGCATTATGTAAATGTAGAGGAGAACAAAGAAGCATGATAGCAGTCAATGAGGATCCAGCTTAAGTATAGAGGAGATGTCCTGGTAGAGTGCATGCACCAGCTCATCAACCAAATGTGGAAGGAGGAATATATGCCCCACGACTGATCAAAATAAATAGCTCCACATGCCGAATCTACAAAAAAGGATATTCTATTTCCTGCAAAAACTGCAGAGGCATATCCCTTTGCTTAATTTTGCCTACTTGTACTTTGTCAGCTTCTAAAACCTTTTTGCAACACTATAATCGGCACGTACCAGTGTGGCTTCAGGCCAGGCAGATCAACAATAGACCAAATCGTCACATTGAGGCAAATCTTGAAAAAAAAACAACGAATTTAAAGAGCTTATATTGGTGATATCGGAACTCGAGATCTCGAAAAAATGATCCAGCTATTCAGCATGACGTAACAACAGTACATTCCAGACGTGTACAGGGCGCTATCTTGAGATTTCTTCAACCTAGTCCTGAAGCAGATAGTGCGCAAGAGTGGTTGCTGTTAATCTCGAAGACACTACCTTCAACAGGTCTTCTCAACTGCTTGGCTATGCGGATGGTCCAAGCGAGCTGAACGATAACTAAAAAAAAAATTGATGCTGGACACAAGAGGGCGAATGGAGTAGAAAATTTAATCGTGAATCGTACGGGCTGTACCAATATGTCGATGTAGTCCAAAGAGCCAAAATACGTCGATGCTGGGCCACATCGAGCGAATGGACAACAAGGCTCTAGCCAAGAAAATCTTCAAGTCCTAACCCTCAGGTTAAAGAAGACCGAACCTCCGCTACAGGGCCCAGGCGGTAACAGACGCAAAAGTGCTTGTTCTCGAAGAAGCTTGCGAGGAACCGCAAGCGCAATATTTCAGGCAGAGACCCTCCATGATTCGGGACCCTGGTATGTAAGTAAGTAAGTAAGCAAGAACAGCGATAGAAAAGTATCGAGCAAGTAAAAGACGCTTGCAAAAAGAACAGATCGTACGTAGCCTTAAAGCTCATATAAATCGAAGTGTCTTACGTTCGAAATAACACCCGGGGGTATTAAAAAAAAATAACAAGAAACTGGCTGCTGATTTTAAGACTGGAACGGAGTATTGGTGGCAAGTAAGTCACCTAATATGAGGGAACAATCGATAAATTCGAGCTAAACATAAACAAGATGCATCAAAACAATTAAGAGAATAAGAGGAAAAAAAGACCCGTTCTGACGGTACCAGTATAGCTATTAAAATAAGAGAGGATGTGTTGATAGGGCGCATTCAATAAATCAAGGACCAAGTAGGGATGTCAGCAAAGAAGCATACCCTGTCCTGTGATTGCTTCGGTATCGTGTTGGGACAGGTAGCGCAAAGGAAAGCGTTAACACGGAGGACACTTACAAAAAACTGTCCAACTCTTAAGTCATGCAGATATCGACATCTAGGTCTTTCCGAAAGTGCAGTTACAGACCTTCACGGTGATTGAATGGAAGGCTCAATTTGTTCGTTTTAAAGTAAACACCAAGTACATTCTATCAAAAGATACATTTTTTGCCCACGGCCTAGGCTAAAACCTCCTCATTGCGACCATTAATTTTGACATAGTTAAGGAGTTCAAGTACCGACATAGTTAAGGAGTTCAAGTACCTCGGAGTTAAAAGGAACAGGTTCACTGCAATCTTTCGCGCCACCAATATTTTAGTTTTTTTTATGCGGTTTTATACTTTTATACGCTTCATTGGCTCGACTATATGGGTCGAAATGATTGCTTTTATTGGTTTCAAGAAATCTCAATTCCTTCTCAATTCCTTATTTTTTGTTTTGTTCTTTCTGAAATTTGACTATATTAGGCATGTTTAGGATCTCGGAGACCTCAGCTAATTTTGCCCCGTTAAAAAGTGAGCAAGCGGATCGAACATTTTTTTCTAAGTAACTTGACAGCAAAATACAGAAACTTTGCTGAGGAAGCCAGTTCACGAGATTGAGATTGTTGAGGTCTCTAAGATCTCATTTTACTGAACATGCCTATTATTTCTCTTTCACAAAGCTTAACGCCTTAACCAGAAAAAAGTGTTTAACAAGTTATACAAGTTCTTGTATAAACTACTTGATTTACTTGAACTAATTATTGCAACTTTTTGTATTTTTGCAGCTACCCCCAAAACGTCGTCTATACCACAATAACCGATTCAAGATATTTTGTAATGTGTTGGTCTCAGGAAACAATAATTGGAAAAACCCTATCCGGACTGTGTAAATATTCTCTAACACCTCATCTAGACACGTTGGCCAGTATTCGTGAATTTAAAAGTATGCGTCATGAAATTCGCTATTTGGAGTGTACTACTGGTAAGTTCAAATACATATCAACTATAATCAAATTTTGTTTAAAGTCAATTCTATCAATTTCTCTTTTAGATGATAATTTAATTGGATTTGGTGATTCTCAAGTGACTCTCTGGGATCACCGTAGCGGCGATATACTAATGAACTATGATCTCGATATGCAAATTGGCAATAATATGGGTTCGCTGCATTTTCCGCCACTGGAAGTTGGTGTAAGTATTTCATTTATCTCAGAATCATTGAAATAAAATAAAACTAAACTCTATACCTTTGCAGCATGCAAAAACCGTCCTTATCTTCCAGAAGACATCCGCTGAAGAACTCTTGATAATAGCGATAAATGTCTCGCACAATGCACCATCGCATCAACTTGTCTGTAAGCACATTCTACCACCAGAATTTGATAATCTAAAATCCACAACCGCCATAGACGATTACACAATTCTAACCAACACCGAGTACCAAGAACTATGGATCGATCATTCTGATCCTCAGTATATGGTCCAAATCAAAACACCCGAAGGTCAGAGGAGATTTTATTCGCGTTGCAAACAGAATGTCATCGTGATAACTGAAAATCATTTGGCTCTCGAGACCTTTAGTAGTTTCGTCTTGAAAATGAGTAATATCACGGGTATCTGAGATAGACCTTAGATTTTAACAAACAACAATTGGGAGTGTGTAACGCTTTATAATTCATTTGAAAAATGACTTTTTTAAGTTTTTTTTTTGTTTTTTTATTTTATTAAACTTATTGGGGCATATTCATAGATTTTTTTTAAGTTGTTGCTAAGCAAATCTGGAGTTTATCATATGGAAACTTCATCAGGTAAACTCCAAAATTGTCTAGCAAAAGCTTAAAAAACATCTATGAATATGTCCCATTGCTTTTACCGAGTATTCAATATATAAAAATTAAATTAAAAACAACAATACAAAAAGAAAAATTGTTCTCACATAAAAATAAAAAATATATTTATAAAAAACATTATTATAATAAATATAGAAAAGGAGAAACTAGTTATATAGATTTAATATTATTAATTTAATGTCAAAGACATTGTTAATGTTAATAATAATAAAAACAAATATGGAATAAACATAAATAAATGTGGAAATAATAAATTTATTTCTTAAAAAACAAAATTGATCTTTATTGAAATAATGTTTTTACAATTTGCAGAGCTAAAAAAGCTTTCCATGATCATTTTTAGAGGTCAAGAATGAATTGCCTAGGTTATGGACCATTTTCTGCATTTTTTTTTCATAATTTTGCACCATCGAATTTTATCGACCAATATACTGGAAATTCGGAAGAATTCCAATAAATTTTTTTTTAAACCGTTATATCTAAGCCTGTGCCTATCGTACAGCAATTTTTTATACACCAAAATGACCGTTGATTGGTCAAGATTGTATTGATATTTGAATTTTGAAAATCGGTTGGGAAATAGCAAAGATATTGCCCGTTATTTGAAAAACATGCCTTTTATTGTTATTAAGTCTCTAAAACCGTTAAATAATACCAACTTCTATATACATTTTATATTAAATTAATCGCATCCAATCAAGCTTTCCATAGAGACCTAAATTTTTAAGATCGGACCAGTGGTTTCCGAGATATAACAGGTTTTATGCAGCTGTAACGTGAATTTTTCAAAATTTCCTTACATTTACCTGTACAAAATTTATTCATTTTTTTTTCATGTTAAAAATCACAATTTTGGTAAAATACGTGAAGGAATTCTTTTTGGGACAGTAAAACTCTTTTAAAAATTATATGTGGTCACGCCTCTTTTTTAGCTAAGCCACGCCCACATTTTGGCCACTCCCATATAAGCCACGCCCCTATATTTTTTGCTAGATTACATGCATTTAGGCCACGCCCCTCGTGGAATTTTGTTAAGCCCCGCCCACTTAGACCACGCCCCTTGCTAATTTTTGACAAGCCCCGCCCACTTAGGCCACGCCCCTTGACAATTTTTGCTAAGCCCCGCCCACTTATGCCACGCCCCTTGTTATTTTTTGTTAAGCCCCGCCCACGTAGGACACGCCCCTTGTTAATATTTGCCAGGCTCCACCCACTTAAGCCACGCCCCTTACTAATTTTTGCCAAGCCCCACCCACTTAGGCCACGCCCCTTGCCAATTTTTGTTAGGCCACGCCCCCTCTTTTTGTTTAAAACCAACCCTACAATCCCAAATTTTACAGTTCATATTTGGTCGATTTTATGAATGTCTTGAATCTCATAAAAGGGCTGTAACTTAGGCAATTTCCTAATGATTTTCGAGATGAAAGCATTTTAGAAAAGTAGACTTAAAATTGATTAGAGATCGGTGTTTTTAGACAAAAAATGGAAGTTTGATTTATCGGATGTAATTTAGTTACAGATAAATCTTCCGCTAATTGATTTCATTCAAGTTCAAAATTCATGAAATGTTTACCGATTCCATTGACGTTTTCAGAGTTTGTTCTGCAGGAAGAAAGTGGTTTTAGTTATGTAAATGCGTCGCTTCCAATGCCCTTTTCTGAATATCAGTTCAAATCTTTAATGAGTCCGATAAATGCGCTGTGAAGCAAGCACAAAATTGCAAATCCCCTAGGGCGGTTCATTATGAGGAGCGTCCACTTTAGCGACTAGAGACATCATTGCGTTTTAGAAGCAATCATTTGTTTACTGGTTTGGATTCTTCATTGGACAATACTGTGGAGATAAGAAATAAATGAGATTAGCAAAACCGTTGCCGTTGAAATTCCAACTCCGAAGGACATGAAAGTAAATCTACGGGATATTGAACGCTTCTTTTTGTTGGTCTATCACATTAGCTTCCAGCCAGGCTTCACTTAAGCCTTCTTCAAACAATTTTTTTTGGATAAAAATTTCATTTTAGCAGCCATTTTATTTTTAACGAAAACATAAAATGTCAAAAAGGTGCGAACGATTCAAGATTAATCGTTCACAATAGTAGTTTCGTTAAATAAGTGCAAAATGTTCATTTGAGTCGGTTAAGGGGACTTCACACCTGGTTTTCGAGCCTTGTAATGAGTATGATTTCTTAATGGCCTGGTTAATAAACAAAGAGCGGGTCCGACGGGACGGTCAATACTTTAGCCCTGGTTAACACGGCAATGCACCGCACGATTTTTCGCAGCATAAAGGCTGACCCAAACCAACGCGAATGCGGAGCGATTCGCAGCGAATAATTCACAATAGTACAAAATATGACAAATAAGGTTCTCCCAAACCAACGCGAATGCGGAGCGATTCGCAGCGAATCATTCACAATAGAAAAAATATGACAAATACACAAAACAACAACAATAAAAATTCGTCGTCGCTCCGCATTCGCATTGGTTTGGGAGAGCCTTAAATCCGTGCGAATGTCAGTGGCATAGGGGACATAACGCTAAACAACATTTAACAACCATCGTCGGAGAATGTTTCACGGTTTGGTTTGGGAAAGCCTTTTATATTCCATTCGGAGACCTTCAAATAAAACACAATTTTCTTTAATTAATTACAAATTGTTTGAATATATCTTTATTATTCCATTTCTTGTTATTGATGTTTTATTTTATAATTCAGAATTTTCATTCGATTTAATATTTGTGTCTTATACATTACTCCATTGTTTTGTTTTATATATTTTTTTTTGTTAAATTTATTTATTTCGTCGATGGTAAATTTAAGACGTTGCTATTTTCTACTTTTTATGTTTGTTCTCTCATAACTAAAACATTTAAATTAATTTTTTTTGTTTATTTTTAGTTTTTGTTCAAAAATACATACAGAAATAATAATTTTATAGTAATAATAATATCTTATATAAAAGAAATCGCGTTTCTTTAATGATTTTTTTTTCATACACATAATATGATTTCTTTTTTGTATCTAATTTTAATCCTGTTAAATTAATATACCAGCGCGCACATATCAATCAGGCAAGCAAGATACATAATTTGTGTTTAATTAAATTTTCATATTTGATAATATTTTTATATATATTTTGTTTGTATATTATTTTTAAATATGCACGGCGATAATGTATATAATAATAATCATTTCAGATAAATACTTTATGTTTTTATTTTTGTCGCTGATCTCATATTATGTAGGTTGTTTATAAAATATAAATGTTTTTTTTTTTTATTTATTTTAATATATTTTTTTTTTGTTAAGAAAGTTAAGAAGGAAAATGAATGGAAAATGGAAAACCTTTCCGTGTACCTACCTAGTTTTGTTTTTTGTTTTTTTTTTTTTGCTTTAATATAAAATTATTTAATGTTTAGATTAAGAACTGCCCCAAGTTATTCTTTGTTGGACATTGTTTTATTGGTTTGATTAATTTTGAAACGCATAATAACTAGCAAAATGTTTTTATTTGTTATAATAATTTTTATTTCTGTAAAATTTCAATTAAATACTTATTAGTACACATTTTGTTTAAACATTTTTTTTATAAATATAAAATACACAGCTTTTCAATATTGTTGTTAATTTATGTTTATTTATTCTTCTTTTTTGTTGTTGAATTATTATCATTTTTTATTTTTTTTTGCCTTTAAAAGTAAAACATTTTCTTATATTTTATTTCTTCCTACATTTATGTTGAAGATAAGTTTCATATAATATTATTATATATTTAATTTATTTCTAGTTTAATGTGAAATGAAAGTAATGCGCCAAAAATAGAAGTATAAAACATCTATTTTGTTGTTGTAATTATGCTAATTTTCTTTTTCTTTATATAAGTATTATATTTATTTAATTTATTCTTAACTATATGAAATTTTATACATTTTAATAAATTTTATTATTTTATTTTTCATACTACATTTTTGAAAAAATATTGTTTTCTATTTTGCTTTTGTTTTTTAAATTTATTTTCATTGTTTTTAACTAGTTTTTTTTTTATTTAATTTGCCGAATAATATAATTTTTCTTAAATATTTAATTTAAGTTATTTTTTTTTTCATTTATAAATTAAGTTAAATACTTTATAAGTTTTTTTCATTTTGTGTGTTTATAGTGAAACGGCAAATGCGTTTTTTTTCGACAGAAATATTGTTTTTTTTATACTCAGTAAGTTTTTAAGAAAATGAGTTGTTTTTTTACATATTATATAAGTTGCAAGGGATTTTTTATTTTGATATATATATATTTTCGACGATATATGTTATTTTCACAGTTAAATAAAACTATAAATAAATATGTGTTATTAATAAAATGTTATTAAATTTATTATTTTAAAATTAATAAAAATCATATTTTTAATAGATAAATGTAAGGTCAGATATTAATACTTCTGATTAGGTCATAGTTTTGACATCTGTCAACGTCCGACTTTGATACTTCTAAATAGGTCGTAATTTTGACATCTGTCAAAAAAATCCTTTATACAAATGGCCAAGATCAAATTGGTTCACCAAAAAACCAATATAATGATTAATGTCTCACAAAAAATCATACTGAGAGATCATGTGAGAGTTTATGTGTCTCGATGAAGAAATCTCTGAGACCTCTTATTCATAGATCCAACTTCCTGGTAAATATGCATCACCTAGTACAAGTTAGGTGAGCATATTTACTTCGTTTTTTTTTTTTTTTTTGTGAGAGTTCTCGATTTTTTAAGTAATAACCTATCTGCTATTCTAAAATCAATAACTTTATCCACACTTATTTATAACAAATGCCTTATGCTGATGGTTTATGTAACAAATAAACTTAATGTCAATCATCTGACAGCTGCCAATAAAAGTGATAAAATTTCCTAAGATATTGAATGAGTACAATGCAAATAAAAGACTTAATATTAAAGCAATTCTCTATGGGCCTGAATATGGAATTCGAAGTGAATTGTTTTGAATTCGATATCGAAAGCTAAATTTATAATACTTAAAGTCAAATGCTCCGTCAAAGACAATTCGCTTCGAATACCATAGTCATTCCGCAATACAATGGGTTATTTTCTAATTCTAAGATACCAAGAAACTGGAAGAGTATTTGCAAGCAGCTGGTAACCTAATAGACGTGGGGTTTAATTTATTATTTAAATATATTTAAAACACAGTGATACCTTTATTTAGCAAAGAATAGTTAATATCTCATTTTAGTTATTGAAAGCTCCACAAGCACTGCTGTGCGAGATATATAAATATATTTCTCTATAGATGCTATGGGCTTCTTCTTGGCTTACGTAGTGATCTATCATGAGACAATGTGATGAGTCACACCTCTGTTTTGAAAAGAACAGCTAATATCTCTTCCACAAGACACAGTGCGAGTTATGAAAGGTTTTCTCTATGGATCCTCTATTGAATTGTCCTCAACATGTAATACCACGTTTTAGATATTAAAATGCTTTTGAGGACTAAGTTTGATGAGATTATAGATTGATACTAATCTTTCCCCATGTTGGAGATTTATTAAATAACTTTTTTGTAGATCGCATGACTCTGTACATAAATGAATACAATGCATACAATAGGGACCTGGTACTGCCATATTGTATGCACGATTCATTTTCAGAACAGAAATACTACAAACTGATATCAATTTTCAAACTTTACTTTTGTAAAACTATTAATAGAAAATACTAAGAACTATTTTACTCTTCCAGAACTAAGGTTTAACATTATTGCATAAAAGAAGGTATTCGTAAATGAAATAACAATGAACCTGATTATGGAATTCGATTCAAAGCGTTTTAAATTCGATAAAACTCATTTTCGACGACTTGTTTCGATTTATTTGAATTATTTTTCTATTATATTTGAGGGGAATATTTCCGGTAAAATGGACATCGAAGTAAGAAAAGTCAAATCGAAAATTTATATTATCAAAAGTCAAATCCGCTACCAAATACGAGTCGCTTTGTTCTCCATAATCAGTTCACTGCTAACGTTAAGAAAAGAATTTTAAAATTATTGATTTTTAAGTAGAAATCCAACAAAAAGCGGGACATTTGCCTTATGAGTCGCAAAAAATAAGAAATCAAAATTGCCTTAATATTAAAGCCTAATACCTTTTAAACTTGAGCATTAATATTTTAAGAATGCTTAAGCTCAATACAGATACAATATTAATAACATTTTAGATTGGTTATCAAACGACAGTTCTTTTTCTGAGAAAAAAAGATAAAATAAATTTGATGAGTTCACACTAATGAATTGTTCTTTCGGATAACCAATCGAAGTCTTTATTAGTAAGATAAGAAGTCAGTTAGCCAAATGAATAAATTCTTCTAACTGGTCAGCTGCCTATATGACTTTCACAGCTAACCAATCACAAGACATAGAATAAATAGTTAACTGAATATTTATCTAACATTGAACAATATCTCTTACATTTTATGAATTTAACTCATTGTAAGATATGAAGTCAACCAACTACAATCCCAACTCCTACAACTAACCACCTGCCAGATGACATGGACAGCTGGCGATTAAAATGGCATAAAATAAGAAATAAATTTAATATGCATATATCTTGCATTATTCAATATCTCCGCGATGAAAATTTTCTTGTTAAGGCAACATCTTTAGAAAGAGCTTTTCCTCCTGGTAAAAGTATACACACAATTATTGACAGCTACCAGAGTTGACATCGATTTCATTTAACATATAGAGTTCGCTAAATCAGTTTTTTTTTAATTTAAACTTAATTTCGACTAAAATACACATACCCTGAAACTTAAATATTATATTTTGCAAAAGAAAGGACTTAATTTAAAAGAAATTGTTAAATAATATTTTAAGAATTTAAAAATTGTATGTTAAATGTTTTATTTAATACTTACAGAGACTTGTTGTTTTTGTTATGACAAATCGAACATCCAAAATACTTACAATTTACAAAAATGTTTGTTTGTTTTATAAGAAGGAGAGAACGGATTTGTGATTAAATACTTATTTTTTGTTTTGTTTAAAGATAGAGCCATCCATAGATAAATCGTAATTATTTTATATAATGTACTTCTTTTCATATTTTGTTTCTGTTCAATAAGTCATTGTATTTTTTTTTTGTGTTGTTTTGTTGAATTTTATTTTATTTTATTTTTTTATTTAAAGGAAAATTATTCATTTTATGTTATGATTTTACAATTTTCTGTTGGTGTTGTTGTTGTTCTTTTGGGTTTTGGTTTTAATTTTAATTTAGTCTACTATTTGATTTAATTAAAAATTTGCTTGTTTTTATGGGCTATTCCTTCTTAAAAATGGAAAGAAAGCAAAAGAAACAAACATAAAAAATTCTATTAATGGAAAAGAAAAGATTAAATGTTATTTTTTGTATTTAAATGTATTTTATTAGATCCTGTAAGAAGAGTACAAAAAGCATATAATAATAATAATATAGTTTTTTTTAAATTAATTTAATTGAATGCGACCAGGCATAATCTTAAAATATTACAAAAAAAAATGAATATTAAAAAAAAAAATCAAACATCGAATAAAAGAGAAGAAAATAAAATTAAAAAATGTGCACAAACAACCATCTCAAACATGACACATTTTTTAAATAAAAAAAAAATAACTTAATTTAAATAATTAAATTAAATGAAAAACATAAAAAAAAAATTTTAACTTATTTGATTTGAGTTAAGACTCAAGTTGAATACTTTTTTTTTTGTTTTATTTTAAGTTGTAATATCTTTCTTAAGTGATAGTTGTTTTTTTGTTGTTGTTGTTTTTATTTTAAATAATATATAATATTTTATTTTATTTTCTTTCATTTGTTAAATCAATTAAATGATTTAACGGTGATGTTTTGGAAATGGTGTTTTTTTTTAACCAGAAGATGCAGTTACAGTAGCAGATTCGCAAAAGTTCTCCTCTTCATTGGTTGGTTGTTGAGCGGCTTTATTTTGACGCACCAACTCAGCGCGGCGTTCCTATCATGGAATAAGATTAATGGAATTATTAAGAAAATGCATTATAGTCACAGTTAATTTTAAAATAATTTTAAGGATGATTTTGTATAAAACAAATTGTTTTGTTTTGTTCACTAAGTAAAATAGGAATGCACTTTAAACTAGAGGGTTTTCATCATACCTACACGAAATGTTTCAAAATTATTTCAAGAGTATATACCAATAAATTTCTGTATAATTGAAGAGGTCTATTATAATTGAAATATACTTTGAAATAATACTCGTACTTTAACAAATTTTCAAATATATTTGTTTTCAGATTTTCTTTTGAAAAAAAAAAATAAAATAAAAACATAATCATGCAAGCCAATTTTGTAGAACTTAATAGAAAAAATAAAAGTAAAAGATGGTCAAAAAATGTATTGTTTTTTTATTTAAAACTTGCTCCTAGATTAATATTGATGACACTTGTATGTTTGTATGCAGATGCCAATTGTAAAGGGTTGAAATGTGAGAAACAATTATGATCCATAGAATATTCTAAAATAAGAACATTTAAAATTTTTGAATAAATTTTTGAATAAATTTTTAAAATCACGGGTCTGCGAATTTATAAGTTTTCATTTAATATAAAATTTATAAATATTTCAGTTTTAAAGTCATTTTGTGCAAAGTCAAAAATCTTAAAAAATCAAAGAGTTTACCCATAAATTATTCGAATTCGTTATTCACAAAATCCCCTTGAAATTAATTTCTCATTTTTATAGTCAAAGAAAATAAGAAAAGAAAAAAGGGTTTATTACATTTTTGAGTTCGGACTAAAATGAATACTGGTTTTGACTTTTAATAGGGAAAATTATATCTTGGCATTTTTTTTGCAAAAAAAAAAAAAAAAAATGGACATGATACGAAGTCTGTTCTAGGCAGATTTTTTTTCGAAATCTTTGTTTCTATTTACGCCTAGAAAAAGAAAAATCAAAAAGGTACACATACATATGTATATTAGGGTGGAGGGTGGTCCTTAAATTGGAATTAGTCTTGGATAGCCTTCATTCGGTTCAAAATATTGAAAAACAATTTTTATAATTTTTTCAGATTTTTATTTCACCCCCCTGGTCTTCCTATTTTCACTTTAAGGTACTAATTATGGGTAAAGGATTATTCTTATAAAACGCGAAAATAAATCAGAATTTATAGATTAGATTCAGACGGAAGGGGGTCTATTTCCCCACGTTCAGACGGGAGGGGTTATTTTCTAGAAATTTGGCAAAAACAGAAAAAAATTATTAAACAACACGGGAACACTTACAATGCCACGCCTTAGCTCTTTTTAAAGCCACGATTCCATTCTATAACATTCTTCCCAAATAAAATTTTTATTTAAGAAAAAAATAATTTTATCTTAAAAATTACAATTTTTTGTTTTTTAATTTTTAAGTTTGAAAATTATTTTTGCAAAAACTTTTTGAAATAAAAACTTTAATTATGAAGCATATTATGAAATGGAGTCGTGGCCTTAAAAAAAGCTAAGGCGAGGCATTGGCGAGTGGCGAGTGTTCCCGTTTTTTTAAAATATTTTTTTTCTGTTTTGATCCAAGTTTTGATAAAATTACCCCTCCCACGTTAACGAGGGAAAAAAGACCCCCTCCAATACTATTGTTTTCTCCTCTAAATCTAATCTATACCTTTAGATTGTTTTTTTCGCGTATTTATAAACTTTGTCCAACTTAAGACAGCAAGTCCAACTCCAAAAAGATATTAATAAACTTTGTTTACTGTTGCCCTAAAGTTGTCTAACTTGGACAATAGCATCGGTTGTCTACGATTTGTCTAATTTGATATTTTTTTAATTAAATAGAAGGTATCTTCCTTTCCTTTGATTTCTGCGATTTTCTGTGTATTTTAGTCCAAAATTCTGTCAAAGTTCATATAAAAAAATGTTTTGACACAAGTTTGGACTAAAAATCAAAGAAATTCAAAGTAAACGGACACACATAAAGTATAATTCCAACAATTAAGGACTTTTTAGAAACTGTCTAACTAGTCAACCGTCTTAAAAATTTAATAAATAAGGCTGTTAATGTTTAAACATTCACTGATTAATTAAATACTAAGAAAATATTAAACAAAAATTACAGAAAAAAATTTGGATCCGCTTGCTCATTTTTTGACGGGGCGAGGGTCTCTGAGATCTCATTTTCCTGAACATGCATACTCTATCACCTAGGGACTTATTAGTAAATGGACAAGTAAAAACTATAAATATATATAGTATATGTATGAAAATAATTAAAATATATTTTTAAAGTGCATTCCCGTTGTTTTCTTATTTAAAGATATTGAATGAAAAGCTGTAAGAATATCGCTAGGAAAGAAAAAATATTAAATTTTATCATTAAACCACTAAAGCATTGGCAAAAAATTGAACAAAACAACAAAAAAAAAAACCTAAAAACGATGAATAAAATTATATGGCATGGTTGTTGATGATTTTCATTAATTTCAATAATAATTTATAAAAATAAATAAACTAATACAAAATTAAAAATGAACCTACAAGCTTTCGAGCAGTCTCGATTTTCTTTTGGATCTCCTTTTCGCGATTTTGTTCCGCTGTGAATAATTTATTTTCAATAATTCGGGCCTTCTCCTCAATCTTCTGCGTTTCCAATTGATCGATTTGATTTTTGATTTCGGCAATTTTGACAGTGTTCTATAATAATGTTGTGAGTAGTATAATTTTTTTTGTTGTTGTTATTAAAATATGTATTTTATTTTGTAGTTAAATTATTTGTTTACAGTGGGGAGGAGGATCTTTTTGGTTTTTTTTTTTTGTAAATAGTTTTCTAAATTTTTCGAATTTTCGTTTGTCATCTATTCCGAATTATAATAATTTTCAAACATAAAAATTAGTTATAAATGATGAGAAAATTAAATTTTCAGTGATTTTATGAATTAAGGAGAATGATGGCAAAATATAAACAACAAATATTTAAATATAAAACATGGAATGGTTAAGTAATATTTACAAGCAACTAAATATAGAAATTAAATTTTATCGATTCGTTTGTATAAACGGCAACATAATACATAATAATTATTATTTATAGAAAAACTAAATATTTTATATAGAAACAAAAATCGAACTTAGATAACAAACTTAAATCGATTATTGTATACTTATATTAAACAAATTTAACATTTATATTTATAAACTTATAGTACATAAAATGTATCGACAAAACATTTACTGAATTTACAAAAAAACAAATGGGGGATGCATATTTTTTGTTTGTTATTTTATCTACAATGACTAATCTTATCTAACTAAAGTTTAAGAGTATACTTACATGTTCCTTTAGACGCTCAAGCATCTTCTTAATATTTTCATCACGAAGAGATTGGGCAGTTTTAAGCTTCTCCTCAATGGCTTCCTTTTCAATTGATTTTTGCTGTTCCAATGTAGTGCGGGTCTTTTCGATTTCTTGAGAATGAATCTAAAAATTTAAAACAAGAATTAGTTTTAGGTTTTATATACAAAATAAGAACTTGAATTTTTGGTGATAAAAACCTTCAATTTCTCCTTCAAATCGCTAATAATGGCCTCGCGTTTCTCAACATGCTGTTCCATCTTGGTCTCAAGTTGTTCTTTGGTCTGAGTTATAAATTCATTATTAAGTTCGTCCTTCTTGCGAGTGGCTTCTTCGATTTTGGCCAATTTGTTGGAAATCTCAGCCATTTTCTTGGCCTCGAGGGACTAAAAAAATAAAAAAAAAAAAATAATAATTTTTACAAAAAATAATGGTGGAAAGTTTTTTTTTGTTAAACAAAGAAAAAGTAATTTTTGAGAACACATAGTGCTGAAACCTGCCCAAAATGTTAATAAACATTGTACTGAGAGGAAAAAACCATGCTTGCCAACAAAATAGGGGGATGAGGTACTCCGGCCGTTGACCATCATGAGGTTTGATTATTAGAGAACTTTTCTGCGGCTTAATAGGAGTAGATACCAATAAAGCAGAATCAACCGATTTTAACCCTAATGATATTTACAACAGTTTTGTGGCAATTCATCATATTCCACTACGGCAACACTTTATGAACTGTAAAGTAGCGGCAGCTTATTGAAATCGATTAAAATCCGAGTGGAAGGCAAATATCCTATCTTTCGTCCACCTATGGATGATCTTAACTCTGCAAGGGACCTGATATTTACCGACAGTTGATTCAGTACACCCTTAAATAACCTAAGTCCATACAAATTGGCGGTTCGTCCAGGCGATCTCCCTCGGATTTATCATTAACTAGTGAGGGCCTTCGGCATACGCATTTTGTATCAAGATCAGTTCAGCTAAGTGCATTTTTTGCAATCAAAACTTCAAAATTTGAACCTAGCACCTAGTTTATTGTTGAAATGCAAAATAGTACAAAGTTAAACCCTTTCTGCACATTCATACACTAAGGGAAAAAATGCAACTTAAAATCTAATAGAAAATATTTGATTTAAAGTGGAAAAATATTCAACGGAACATATTTAATTTCACGTTGAAACCCTGTTGATTTAAATAGACAACATAGATTTAACACAACCAATTTAGTTTCAAAGCGAAACGCATTCAATTTTGCATTGAAATCAACTTTTGTACTATTAAAAGTATACTCAATGTAGTTTCAAAGTGTAACATGCCAAAATTTTTTCGAAATCGAAATTCAAAACACTTGTGTGCGTTGTGTATCTGTCATATTTTGTGCTATTGTGAATGATTCACAGCGAATCGCTCCGCATTCGCGTTGGTTTGGGAGAGCCTTTACTTTTTTATGTTTATTTTTGACATTTATTTATTGAATTGGTTGCCATGTTACTTTAAATCAATATCGGGGCAAAGTTGAATCAAAGTTTTGAAGAATTATTTTGTTTGCATTTCAATTATGGAAGAATGAATATTGGTTTAAAATGGATGAATTCAAATTAACGATGATGACATCTCAAATGAAAAGGAAAATATGGTTAAATCAAATTATGAATATATTTGTTTTTAAAGTGAAAAACACTTTGTCTTCGAGACCAAATCGTTCCGAAAAATATTTAAATCAAAGTGGTTTCCTTTGATTTTAAGTTGTATTTTTTTCTGGGTGTAGCGTACCCGGCTATTTGAATACGCGTGTGGACACTCCATTAATGTAAACAGACTAGTTATTTTTTTTAGATCTTAGACTATTCAAAGAACGCAAAATAAAAATAAAATTTGGTGGCGCAACAGCTCGAGGAGAACCAAGGCATATAGTGACTTACAACTCTCAACCATTCCCGTGTGCGTGTTTGTTGGCAGGGGTGGAGGGGACCTGCAATTTTTTGCCGAGTCCGAACGGCTAAATGAGAAGCACTTATTCATGGCAGCACCTCATGAAAAACATTTCTGTTCCTGGCGGAAGTGGCTGGGAATAGAACCCAGACCTTCGGTATGCCAGTCCAATTCACTTACCATCAGGCCACGAGGTACTAAAATTTAGCGCGAAATTTTAAGGCATGTAATTTAATGGAAGTCAAAAACTTGCAAAACAATTGAATGCAAAATTAAAAAAAGGTAAACAACAAAATGCAAAATAAGAAAAAGCGAAACAGAAAAATTAAAAAAAAGTCAAAAAACAAAATTCCAAATAAAAAATTTGCCAATCTTCATAGCGCCAATCAAACAAAATACTTCGTGAAAATTGAGAAATGAAAAATGGGAAGTAATGGTTTCTCAAGTCATTTAGAAAACAAAACGTTGTTTGCCAAACGTAAAATGCGGTACAACGAAATCCTAAAAAAAAACGAAACAAAAAATGTCGAAATGAACCCCCGCGAAACGTCAATTGAACCAGTGTGAACATTCTTTCAGAAACCCAAGGGTGAATTTAGAGCATTTTCAGTTTTAATTTTTTTTTAAGGCATACCTATTCACTAACCTTATAACATTTAATTTATACACATTTGAAGAAAAAGGTTAAAAATTTCATTTAATAGTAAAACCAATTGCTCCCTTACATTTTTCGAGGTATGGAAAAGGGAAAAAGTGCCTGGTAATGGCTAAGGATTTTAAGATCCTTACACTTGATTTCTGTTTGTTTTTTGAAACATCAAACAAAATTTGTGAAAGATTCAACAAAAGATTTAGTAAATTTTCTTCCAAAATTCGTAAAAACTATGTTACTAAAGAACCAAGCACCTATTACCTGTCTACTCGAAAATAAAAAACTTTGGAAAAATAATATTTTAGTAAAAAGAAATATGATTAATACTTACGATACGTCTTTCCTCGGCCTCCTTTAACTTCTTTTCAATTTCTTCAACCGAAACATTCCTGCCTGGGGTAACTGGACGTTTTGGCAGTGTAACATTAGGTGCTGGTTCAGCAAGAATAACTTCATAGCTCAAACCGCCTTTGGATTTTTCCTGGCAACGAATTTCAGTAGCTGTAATTTTAAAAATAAAACGAAAGTTTAGATGTACATATTTAATATAGTTGTTTTAAAATAAATCAGATGCATCCAAGTGTATTAGTCTAAGGATGTTTTTGTTTTTAAGCTAAAATTGTTGATAGAGGTTTTTCAGTCATTTAGATAACATCGCTGGCAATTTTAGTCAAGTATTGTATATAAATATAAAATCTCTAATCAAAAATAAATTCAAAAGGTCAATCTAAAAATACCCACAATCCTAATTGGATTGTCCTTTCTGAGCACACAAAAAGCACAATCAACTCGCAAAGGAAAATCTGTTTAAAAAAAACTGAAGCTTTTATCAAAAAGTTCAATTATTTCCTTTCATATTAACCAAAATCAAAAACTAAAGCAATATCGTTTTATTTCTTCCTCCTTCTTCTATAGATATAGCAATATTATCACCATCATCATCATCATCATCATGACTATCACCAAAGCAATTAAAAATACTCAATAAGGTCTATACGCATAGCCATTTTCCAAAAAAGGACATTTCTTCGGAAGTAATGATATAACAAACAGAAACAATTGAAAATCACACAAACAAAACTCAATTAGGTACCAAAAAAGGTTTGGCTAAACCATCTCTATTGCCCTTAAAAACAGGATTTAAAACTTTAATTTATTTTTGTTGTTCAGTCTGAATGGCTTTTTAGAAACATCAGCGACAATAACACAGCAACTAAAAATAGCAATCAACTTTTTTGTGACGGCCGGCAATGGCATACAAAAATATAATGTTTCAATAATAACGACACAAAAAACTCCCCAAAACTAACGAGAGGACAACAAATGCTGTGGGATTATAATACCTACAAAACTACGTTTAATTAAAATCGACAATGTCATTCGAAAACTTTTCTCGCAGATAAGCTTTTGCATGAAATTGCCGTTTGCCTTAATTAATGGCTTCAGTCAGGCCATAAATACATTTGGGACAGTTTGTGTGCGAAAATTCAAGTGGTTACGGCGAATTCAAATACTAACCGGCTTTTTGTTATAGTTTTGTTGATTTGAAAAATTTAACCAGCCCCCGCCCCGGTAGGAAGCCATTTAAAGTTGCTTTCCCTCCAAAATGTCTACAACTACGCTTACCCTTTTAGAGAACTGTTTTTGATATATATTTTTTTGTTTCAAGTCAAGAGCAATTTCTCTAATGGAAGTTGAGTTTTATGCCATGGCATCGTGATTCATGGCTTATAGCTGCTATCTGCATATGACATATTCACAATAACAAAGTTTTGTCACAAAATACCCACGGGCGCGGCAGAGTGAGCTAAAGTAGTAACATCAAAGAGAGCAACAGCGACCATTAACTCGTCAACTCTATGGCGGCAACCAACGAACGGGCGTCGCGTCGAGGGGCCTTTGGAGGGGGACATCAGTGATGGCAATATTTCGTCGTCATTTCCGGACTTGGTGTTTTCATGGATTTATGAAGAGGATTTTTATTGTTGTTGTTTTTGTTTTATTGAAAACTTTACCGGGGTGAGAAGGGGTGGATTAATAGTTTTCTACTCAGCGGATTGATTGAAAATCGTCGTTGTAGACTACAGAGTTTTTGGGGGGTCTAGCGACTGTATAGATGGAATCGTTTGAGGGTGTGTCATCTCCATTCTGTTGGTTAAGTTTTATTGACGATACATTTTGGTTGCAGTATTTTGTGTGCTTAGGCTGATTTTAGATTTGAAAGATAAACTTTCAAACAGAGTTTTAGTAGATTTCCCAAAGTGTTGAATAAATATCAACACTCCAGGGTATATACATGTGCATTCGAAATATTGGTTTGGTCTACCGCTTAACTGTTATGGTTTTTGGGAACTTTGTTACATTTTAGGTTTAGGTGTATTTAGATTGCAGTCGAAATACAAAATGAATCGACTATAAGCTTTGATAAACTGGAAATGAACTAAATTCTAGAATGGAATTTAAACTTTTCAGATAAAATATAGGTATATATTGGGAGAATAGTTTTGGCAAAAAGATGGAAGTAGGCATACATAATGTACAGTATTGTGTAAAACATAAGCAACTATATCATCCTAACGTTTCACATTTATTTTTTCTACACTTTTTTGCATAGTAGAATAACGTAAATTATGTGAAATTACGCTTTATTGCTAACTTTACATATTTTTTTAGTTTTTAGAAAACCCATCATTCTTTAATATTAAAAAAAAAAAAATAAGATAACTAAAAATTCATAAAATTTAAAATTAATGAAACTTTAAAATATTTGGTGTAATAAACGTATATTTTCCCCGTAAAGCCTACACAGAGAAAACTGAGCTGTGAGTTATTTGAACAGAAGCATATTTGACTATGAATGTTTAAATAAGTACAAGTAGAATTGGATTTAAATTAACCTCATACCAATTCAAAAATACTATTATTTTGGGTAAATCTATTGAAATATAAATGTACATAAATGCATGTTTAATTATTAAATTGTTAGCTGCAAGTAATTTTTTCCATGAATTCAACTCTACTTGAGTTTTATTTTTTGAAAGACCTGTTAAATTATTTTAATCACTTAAAATTGTTTAGCTTTAAATTAACATGCACGAGTTTGTTTCAAATATACTCGTAAATGCACTTAAAATATTACGATAGAAAAAGATTGAACAGAAATGTTAAATTTAAACTCGAATAACATTTTTGTATTGTTTTAGAATTTTGTGCTGCTGGAATATAGGTTAGGGTTAATTGTAGGTTATTTTTTTGGCCTCCAAATGATTCCGAGAGTAAAAGACTTATATGTTTTTTGCTAAGATCGATATATTTTGGCACTATGTGCCATCATCAGGATCTAATTATCAATTTTAAAGTTATTTGACAAACACTTTTACCAACAATCTTGTGAAAAGTGCCGAAATACTCGTATTTATATCGTTCAACAAAAAACAGATAAGTCTTTTACTCTCGAAATCAATTGGAGGCTAAACAAAACACCTACAACTACATATATATTTATAGATAGGTGAATGTATTTCATTAACATCCGCTAAATACATCAATAATTATGCACTCCATAATAGTGCAGGCTAATTACACACTTTTAAAAAAAAATTGTTAACAGCAGTTTGACGACTGAAAATGGTGAAGGGGGTTATAAGGAATTTAAAATAAATATATTTCCCAGGAGCGGAGTTGGAAGGAGTTTTTGGGAGGGGTGAATAAAGGGGGGGAAATTGTATTCTTTCGTTTTCTGATTTAAGTTGACATCAAAATGAAAAGTGCTGAAAAGAAAAGTTGTAAATCACGCAAAAATCTATAACTTTTATATTAATAATTTTGTAACATAACCTCAAAATTTCCGAAATAATGGCGAAAAACCGTCTTTTTATTTTGCTTTGGTTTTTTATTTATTATTTCCCCAAAAATAGTTCAATTTAAATGAAACTTTCGGAAAATATATCTTTTTGAATTTTTAATAACCACAATTTTTTTCAAGTAAAACTATAGAGTGGTTTTTGAGATGTTCAATTTAGTTTGATAAAAAATCCTTTTTTTTTCAAATGAAAAATTTCTTCAGAAAATCATCGTACAGAGTTCATTTGGGACTCATTTGCTTTGTATTTACATCTGCTTTCATATTAAATAATGACAACACATAAGTAACCACAGTAAAAATGCGAAAAAGCAAAAAATTAATTTTGCAACAGGTAATTTTTTAATAAGTGTTGATAAATTGTTTAAAATTTTTGGAAAATGCAAGCAATTGTTACACCATTGCATTCTACCGAAAAAAAAATAAAAATAAGATGTTTTTATATTTGACCCTAAACTAAATTTTTACCGATGCCACAACGGTATTGCTAGAAAGATTCATTTCAGTACATACATTTTTTTATGAATAGCAAAAAAAAAAATTCTGAGAGCCCACAGCAAATTTTGAGAATTTTGGATGTATTACCAAAATCTCAAAATCTGAGTATGAGAGTTTATAGGTAAATGAATCGTGATATCGAATACTAAAGTCTGGCAGGTTTTTCCCCCAGTCTTTGGAGGGGGAAGGCGATTAGGGGATTTTCAGCACTTTTCATTTTGACGTCAACTTTAATTAAAAAATGAAAGAATACAATTCCCCCTCCCTTATTCGACCCTTAAAACTCTTTCCAATTCCGCTCCTAGGAAATAGGTTTATTTTACATTCGCTATAACCCACTTCACAATTTTCAGTTGATAAAGTGCTGTAAACAATTTTTCTTTTTTTTTGAGTATGTTAATAAGCCTGCACTATAAGGAATTATGTTGCTACTAAATAGTTATTCATAAAACATTTTTTGTAACTGTAAAAAAGACACTATTTAATTTCGGAATTTCAGGTTATTGAACAAAAATGGCGCTTGAAAACTGTCTCACAGAAACTTGTACCTTATACACACTACTCATGCTAGTTAACATTCTAGAAAATTAGTAAAATTCAAGTCGTCGGCTTAGAGTGTAAAGCAGCTAACTCACATTTTGCATTTTTTACAAACAAATATTTTAAACAAAGTGTTCGCATTATTTGAATAAAACCAAAATTACATTAAATATTTTTCAACGCTCGTAATTGCCAAATTCAGTGAAAATGAAAAGATCTGATAGATTTTTGTATTTTTAGCAATTTTTGAAGTGGTCTAAAATGGTAAAAAAAAAATGTGGAGTTAGACGCTTTACACTCTAAGCCGACGAAGTATGTTTCAAGTATCGTTTTATAAAAAAATAAAAAATAACAAACTTGGATGCATTCAGAAAGATAGCCCTGCTGTAGTAAAATAATTTGGATGTTTGAAGTATTGAAACAATCTATAGTTTTTTTGAAACTATCGATGTACGAGGGTTTTTTATTATCGATACTATCGATAGTTTATCGATGTTTAACCAACGCGACGAAACAACAGTTTGAATTGCACTCGAAAAAACTTAACTGTAACTGTCTTATGATTCTTATAGTCGTTAAAATATTTGAAAATGAAACCGTCGCGCCCATCGATCGGTCGGAAAAGATATTCAAAATTTAAATATCGTCAGTTCAAAGGTAAAACTTACTAAGTGCGGAAAAAAATGCTGAAGAAAATGTATTTTTAATCCAAAAAGTATGATTTTGCAGTTTTTGATCAACAAAACTATTATTTTGCCTTTAAAAGGTATACCCGAGAAATTTATTAAAAAGTTTTTGAAAAATAGCTCTTCAGCGTCAAAAAGTACATATGTTTCCATCTCATTACTTCAAAATTGTATTTTGTTAGACTGATATAAAGCCAAAATATACCAAAAACCATCCTTAGTTTAATGCCAAGTTTCATTTTCCGATCAGAAAAAAACATGCAAGATGGTAACGGAGAAGACGCGTACGATTAAAGGTTTTTATTCAATTACCTACATTGTAATTAATATTTTTAAATAACTGTCAGTAATGATAAAATTGATTAAGGTTATTGAAAAAAAATTATGTAAAATTTCATTGAAATCGGTTAACGTTAACACGTGCTAGCGAGTACAAAGAAAATACATTGGGTTTTCACAGTCTTTCACTCAAAATATCAGAAAAATTGTAAACGTTGATGGAACATTTTCAAACTTGGCACATAGATTAAGTACAAAAAAAATTATTTTCAATAATTTTATTGAATATTTACCTCATTTAAGCCAGATTCACATTATAGTACTAATATTGATAAAGTCTCGATACGATAAAATATTCTTACACAAGAAACAATAAGGGTATTCATGCAACTTCGTAAAACCGTAGATAAGTTTACAAATTGGTTAAGTTTACCTTTTGGTTAATGAACTGCCAAATTTTGTATGGGAAATGATTTACACAATTTGGTTAAACTTATCAAAGGATTTTGTTGCGTAAAATTAACCAAACTGGTTAAACTTATCCAAACGTCATTGTGACTCTTACTCTGATTGAATTACCAAGCATTTAATCAAATGTATACAAAATGTCGTTCGTGCAAACTTTGCGTAAACTTATCATTTTACACAATTTGTAAACTTACCACGTTGCACGAATACCCTTAATGAGTATATTCACATCATCGATATCTGATACCATTTCGATCCTCTCATTGATTCTTATGTGCAAATATTTTATCGTAGCAAGAGTGTATCGGTTTTATGTCAAAATAGTGTGGATCTGGTCTTAAAATAACATTAAATATTATTATTTTTGTAAATTTGTTGCTATTTTTAATGGACTGTTGCTTGAAAAAAATAAAAATAATGGCGCAAAATTTTAAACATTGCTCGTTTAACGAATAGAACCGGCGCTAGTTAACGTAATTGGTTTGCTTCGAAAACTTGTCTAACTATTTCTTAATTTTAAACGCATTAAACAACTCTTCTAACTAGAGTGAACTCCGCAACGTAACGTAAGGAAATTTGGGTCGAACAAGCCAAAATCTGACAGATGAAGAAAGAACACAGCTACACAACAGAAACAAATTTAAAATGAACACAAAACAAAAATACTTCGAAGCAAATAATTTCTAGCTGAAGAAGGTAATAACGAAATGAAAGTGCCATTAGATTAAGATTGTGATTGTTTAAACATTATTATATACTCGTACTTTAATGCACAAAGAAGACAAAATTTATATCTTGGATTTAATAAAATATTGTTGTTCGAATCCCTTGGGAATTGTTGCAATTTATTTGAATTGTAGGTACAGTGTAAGTGTGTTTCATCGCCACAATATTGCAATATTAAAACTTCCTTGGTTGGATTCATCCTAGTTTTATAATGTCTAAAATCGTATAAATGCTAAAAAAAAACTTTTGAAAACATTTTCCTTTAGGTAATTCTTTTTCGTGAAATCACTTTTTCTATGGTTAGAGTACACTTTTTATGAGATAAAGAAGGGTTTTGCTGCTTTTAAAGTTAGACGAGTGCTTTAGAGTTAAAGTATACTTTATCTCGTTTAAAATTAAAAAAGAGCCGACTCTTGCTCTAAAAAATGTATTTAGAGCAGACTCTCATTTTAAGAGTAATTTAGTGTTGGTTTTAAATGTTTAAAATTTTGCGCCAGTGTACTCTCTCTGGTACTCCCTATGCCAAACTTAAAGATTTTCCATCAACGTTTACACTTTTACCGACACTTTGTATAAAAGACTGTGAAAACACCATGTATTTTATATGAAGTGCTCGCTAGCACGTGTTACCGTTGACCGTTTTCAATGAAATTTCACAAATTATTTTTTTTTTTAATTTAAGGGTGGCGATCAAAAAAATGTAAGCCTATCAAAAAAAGCGCATATTAGTCGTTGAAATTTGGGAGAGAAAAGCGCAATTTTGTCTTTTCTGTTATTGTGTTTTAGTCAGTTAGACTATTAAAAATTATAAAAATTCCACAATAACTCTTTTTCAAGTCTTGCTTTGCATGCGAAACAACATTGCAAATACTTATATACTTCACCTTTTATGCCAACTTTTGTAATTTTTCGGTAACTGAGAAGACATGAAATGTTCAATAATTTCGACGCATATATTTTTTTTCTACAGTACACCTATAAAGAAAACTGTTCCAAAATTAAGTAGTGTATTGAAAATACTTTTAAAAATCGCACTGCACATCGCCATGTGCATCACAATTTATAAAGAACTGATAGCACCAAAAATACCGAAAAATGCACATTTAAGAAAGATAAAATTTATGTGTTTTTTTTTATCACTTCCCTATTTTACAACAACAATACGACGATAAAAATAGTCGAGAAACGATACGAAATGAAACAAATCGTACGAGTTTTATTTCATTTTTCTCGACCAATTTTATCGATGCGATAGTAACAAAACATGAGGACAGGTTCTTTAAAAAATGGAAAATTGTACTTTTCAGAGATGAGTGAGAATAAATGTTTGAACATGATAACGATCAGAAGCACACCTCGAAGTTGGTATAGGACTGGATCCCAAACAGCGGGATTCAAGTTCTTGATTGGCAGCACAATCGCCAGACTTTAATCTCATCGGACATATCTTTTTAGAAAACTCATGAATCGAGTGACTAATCAAATTTTCAAAACAGTCTTACAAGGTTTATACAGAAAGCCGACGATATTCAATACGCTGTTTATTTAATTCTTTTTACTATCATCATATTTTTTAAGCAAAAGATTCTGAATCTTGGGTTGTCTTTAAATGTACAAACATAGCAACCTGAGGAATTTGATAATTTAAGTTTTTTAAAAGTAATGTTGGACATCACAATGTGGCGTACCTTCATCTATCTTGTAATCAGTCATCGACCCGCTTGATCTATGGCAGAATGATTCACGTAGGTAAAACACCAAACAGAAGCAAAGGTCTTTCAACGGATCGTTCTCAATTATAAAAACTGATTAATGCATTGCACATTAATGTCCACATTTTGATTCAATTCCACAAAGGCTGGATTCGTGTTAATTCTTGAAAAAAAAAACAACCCAACATGCTTATTTTTTGTTTGTTTTTATAATAATTCTTAATAAACCAATTTAACATAAAAAGTAGAAAAAAGAAATATTTTTAAAATAAATTGCTTTTGCAATTACGATTGTAATTTATTAATCTTTTGTGGTTTTTGACCCGAACAATAAAATTAAATCGCATTACACTATTACCATCCAGTAGCCCAGTCATCAGTTTGTAGAGTAAAATGGAAAAATAAAACAAAAATTCAGTTTCATTTTTATTCAGTGTTGTGGAAAAAAATAAAAACAAAAATGTGTTAATATGAATTTCTTGTAAAAATATAAAAAAAAAAAAATAAAAAACAACCCAGAATACTTTACCATCTGATAAACAAATCATCGCTTTTCGCATGGAAAGGCTTGATACAGACATTTTTGTATATCTACAATGTAATACATCACATAACAATGCACATGCATTCATTTACAATTCGTATCCAAAAAGTAAACGAGAAATGAGGGTTAAATGAATAAAGAAAAAAAAAAAATAATAATAATAATTGTAAAATTACAACGAATTCATTAATCCATGAAAACCTCTGGCTCTGGTTCAGGCCCCGCCTCGGTTGAAAACTAACAATGAAGCCCTAGAATATAATAATACCTACAATATATTCAAGATTGTGTACTTTTTTACATGAGTATGAATACCTTAATATCATCTACCGAAGATATAATAAAACTACATCGGGCTTAAATGTCAAAACAAAAGAAGAAAGTCCACGTGCCATGTGTATGTACACATATAGCATTAGTCAGATTTCGAATGAGTAATGAATGGCATCAAGTCAACGAAGGTTGCCAACGATGGTCTTTCAGAGGTTTTTTTTTTATGTTATTTTTGATTTTGACCAAAAAGTATGCAAGTTTAATGGCGACCCCGAATTTTTTGTTTACCAAAATGTAGTCTATTACTTTTGTCTCAATTTTAACACCTCAAAAATGAATATGTGACAGTTAAAATTAAAGTTATGGACTATAAAAGGGAACAATATTTTAAATCGAAGAATTTAAAAAATTAATTGTTGTCTCCACTGAAGCTTTACTTTAGTTTACGACGAAGCGCACAAATTCGATGACTACTACTAATTATTTGTATACCAAAACGTAGCCTATCACTTTCGTCACGATTTAAACACCTCAACCTTAAAGATCCGACAATTAAAACTCAAGTTACGGAATTTGAAAGGGAACCTTATTCTAAATCGAAGAATTTGAGTAATAAAGGGCTCTTTTCATTGAAGTAGATTAGTTTTTTCTGTGGTTTTGGTTGAGTTTTTTAGCTCTTTTTACGTCATATGGTGTGACGTAACTTCTTTACGATAGAACTTTAATTCCAATCAGTATCTTGAAGCACTAAAAACTCCTATCACGATGTTTTCCGAAGTTCTCCCTATACCTGGCAACCATCATTACATTTTTTTCCACCTCATAGCAATAATATGCAAATAGAAGCGATTCTATCATCATGAGACACATCTGCATACAACATGCACTACTGAGTGCAAAGAATCTCTTGACATGCACCGTTATAAATGTGGACCATCGGGCTTCCAGTCTTTATAACTAGCTTCATACTATAATGCGCTTGGTATACAATGTCACCTCTAGGGCTGGCTTCTTTTGCACATCGCCGGATACCCGATGATGATGGATGCTTCGAACATATAGGTATCGTGTTTCTTGAATGTGAATATGGGATGAGTTTCGCACAGAGATGGTGATGGTGTGTGGCATGTGTACGGAATTAGATCATTCCCTGAACTAGTTAACGCTTTTGGCTTTGACTTTCTCATTAAAATTCTTGTCTTTTAGGAGGAACTGTATATACAAAATATTAAATTCATATGTTCCACCCCTCTATGGGTATGTACGTCTACTCGTTCTCATATGGTTGGGATTTGAAATTAATTGGCTGTTATGACCCGCACTGTGCATGGTTGCAGATATGTTATGCAGAAGTTTAAACTCTGGCTTCATAAGACCCCTCCATAGATTCTAAAAGTGAGTTCGTGCTTGAACTGCTCAAGTAGGTTATTTCATTTGGTCGTCCTTTCTATACCAAACTTAAGTAACACACAATAGCGGAAACATTATGGCGATATGTTGTGTTTCCTCTTTTCCAAACCGGCTCTACCTATATCTGCAATCATATAATAAACCTTTTGATTAAGCGTCCTATAGAGAGAAGTGAGGACGAGAAAACGTGTATATATTCCATACTTTTCCTTAAACTCATATTAGAAAATTGCAGTAGAACATTGATTGCAACGAAACGTGACTTCGTTTTATTTTTTGACTTTGCAGATTTGTTGGAGCGAAGTAGTTTTTGTTTACAAAAAAATATAATACAAAAAAACTAACTGTGCTGCAACTACTGCATAGAAAAAATGAAGGGTATATAAAGTTCTCGCAAGTGCATTGCACAAAAAACTAACTCAGTTAAGTCATCGAGTGTAAGTTTTTGCAACAAAAGAACTGAAAATGTGTTATTTGGACCGAAAAAAAACGAAGTTTTTTCTTAAGTTTGAAGGTTCTTCGGGACACAAAAATGTGCATATACATACATAAATTATTATGTGAAACATGGGATTACTTCTTTTGGTGCTGATGCTGAACAGAAAAATCGTTAGTCAAATTTAACCTTAAAAAACTCTGAATACTTTCGAAAAGAGGGGTTTTGTATGATAACATACAAGTAGGTACTCGCAGTAAACACAAATAAAATTTTTTAAAAATTTTTCTGCTTTAAATGTTGACATTTTAATCAACGGATACATATATTTTTCAAAGCATGTCTAATGCGTTTTAGACTTAAAAACTCAAATTCATAGATGAAAGAAAAATCTTTTTGGTCAGGGAATTCCTTTAATATACTTTTTTGGCGGACATGTTTTCACATGTTGTCCCAATGGGTATCTCCCAGCCTACAGTGATTCTACGTGTTCAGTCTCTTTTTAGTATTTAAATTAAATTATTTTTTTTTTTGATGAATTTCTGGTTTGAATTTGGTAAATGGCTATTAACCACAATCTACATAAGAGATCATGAAAAAATTCTACGTGGCTTGGAAGAGTGTGAAGATAGTAGAGATGAGCGACCATTACTTTCAGTTTTCCATACAAATCATATGGGAACTTTGTTTTATTTTCTTATTTGCTTTAATACTTTAGAACCTGTTGTCATACGGGATCAAGGAGGAATCTTAAACCTCAAATTTGAAAAAAAATGTTTCTTTTTTTTTTATTTGTTTTTATTTTGTTAATAATTATTAAAATTTTATCAAACACCGAAGGCCAATTTACAAGAAATTTTTTTTTGTTGAAATACGAGACATTCTGTCTCTATTAAGTGAAATGTAGGACTGGCTCGCACGTACTTGCTCTTATGTTCAAGACGCTGAAAGTTTAAGTAAATCATAGGTAAACCAATGGAAATTATGAGAGAACATTTTTTAAAAGCATAAAATACGATATTTAAATTAGCTAACACAATTTCTTTGAGAGTTTGAAATGAAATGTTGATTCTTGATTGAATATAATTGTATGGAAAAGAAATCAAAAATCGTTGGAAAAGTTTTCTTAAAAAATAATTTTTTATAAATCAAATTCTTAAAACATTTTAAGGAAGATTTTCGGTATGCAAATCGTAAGTATTTATTTATATTCATATAGTAATAAATTTCAAAAATAAATTGTTAGCCCGTTATTGAATTACGAATTTTCAACAAATATAAAATGAAACCAATATTAAGAATATATATTATTAAATTAAATTTGGTGGCGCAATAGCTCGTGGAGAACCAGGGCCTAGTGACTTTCAACTCTCAACCATTCCTGTGGGCGTGTTGTTGTCAGGAATGGAGGTGACCTACAATTTTTTGCCGAGTCCGAACGGCTAGATGAGAAGCACTTATTCACGACAAGTTCCTCGCAAGAGGCAGTACCTCGGGAAAAACATTTCTGCTTTTTTAGGTGGCAGCGGCTGGGAATCGAACCCAGACTTTCGACATGACAGTTCATCGCCCTAACCATTATGTCACGAGGTACTACAAGAATATATATTAGAGTTAACGAAAAAACTAGAGATACAAAATTTTACTTGTTGTAAAATAGGGAAATTATTTAAAAAAAAAACTCATACGTTATATTTCAAAAATGCGCACTTTTCTGTATTTTTGCTGCTATCAGTTTTCTATAAACTGTGATGCACATCGCGATTTTCAGGGAGATTTTTAAAAGTAAGTACTTTCAATAAACTACGGGATAGTTTTCTTGATAAAAGTGCTGTAGAAAAAGATATATTTATCAAAATTAATGAACATTTCATGTCTTCTCCGTTACTGAAAAATGACAAAAGTGGGTATAAATGGTGAACTATACTTGTATTTGTAACATTGTTCCAGATTCAAGGCCAGACATGATAAAGAATTATTGTGGAATTTTTAGAGATTTTAATATCACGTCTAACTGATGACTAAAACAGGGTAACGGTGAAGACAAAATTGAACTTTTCTCTCCCGAATGTCAACGACTCATATGCACTTTCTTTAAAAGGTTTGAAGTTCTTTGATCCTCACCCCCAAAAGTAATCAAGGTAATTAAAAAAAATTATGTGTAAAATTTCAATAAAATTGGTTAACGTTAACACCTTCGCTAGTGAACACCTCAATTTTTTCAGTCTTTTATTCAAGGTGTCGGTAAATTATTGGAACTAATAATAAATAATAACTTACGTGCCAAGCTTAATTTTTTTTTACAAATTTATTGATCTCTGAGTAAAAGACTGTCAAAGCCCCATGTATTTTGTATGCAAAATTTGAAGTTCTCGCTAGCACGTGTTAACGTTAACTTATTTGAATACAATTTTACACACATTTTTTTCAATCACCTTGATCACTTTTATCTTTACAATAATTTAAAAATACTAATTACAATTTAATTAAAAAAAAGAAGTCTTTAATCGTTCGTTCCGTCTATTTCTTTGTATAAACTTACTATATTTCTAATAATTGAATATGAAGAAAATTTAAAAAGAAAATTGTTCTGTTTAAGTGGAGTGACCGAATTTATAATTGAAGTTAAAAGTTCAAATGAGCTCAACTCCATTGCCTTTCGCCCAGGTATGGTAGTTGGGCTCATCAGTTATAATATATATTATATATAACTATAATAATAATATAATAAAATCGAAGACACTTGGACCAAATAAAATTTTAAAGTCTAAGGTACATATATGAAAATATTGCCAGTTTTTGCTAACAAAAATAGATAAATATCATGAAATAAATGATTTTGATGTTTGTGAATAAATAAGACAGATATTTTGCTCTTTGGAAATCGGAATATGAACGCGTTTTTCCAGAGCGTGGCACTGAACTGTCAAAAAAGGTCAGTGTTTCTTTTTTAGCTCAGAGCACTCAAACCGCTCAATTTGTGTTTCTTTTTTAAATCGAAGCTAGCTTGGAGAGCGCTCCATGAACTCAGAATAAAAAGACCGAACGAATTAATGGATTTGATGTTCACTCATATGATAAACAGTACTTAATTTAGGTGCTTAATTTAGTACTTAAGTACTTTATTTAGGTGCGTTGATCGCATTGCAATCGTACGACAGTCCAGTGCTCAGATGTGTTTCAAAATTATATCGGAGAGCTCTAATCACACTCTCTGCTGAGAGCTAACTTCAATACATAGCTTAACAATTTAAAGATGGCAATCCTCAGCTGTCAATTTGACTTGCCTACAAGCTGAAGCCAACAGCTGATGTATTAGATTTGCAAAGTATTAGTGAAAAAACAGTGAAAAACGCACACATAGAATCAACTCGTCTATTCAGCACATCAATCAAAACAGGTCTTGTTGTTGTTGCAATTCACATCTATTCATCGACACGAAGTGAAATTACAAATACAACAATGTAAACAAATGGGTTTTGGAGGGTGAAACGTATGAAAGATTGGCTCTTGATAATTGATATTCTCTGCTCTAATAGCTCGATACTCCATACTCTGCTCAGAGCTAAAAGAAAGACGCCTAATGGTTCATAAAGACTCGAAAATTGAAATAATGTTCAAACTTCAAGCTCAACATTCAACTGAGGTCTTATGCTCTATTAAAAAACTCAAATAAAAATATTAAAAGATTAGTGAATGAGCTTTTTTCTATCTTTGAACAAAATTAAAAGAACTAAATGAAATAGTGAACTGAGTGTGTGAACTAAGTTCACTTCGTTCGCGAACTACACAAGCCTACTTACTATATTTAATTATTTTTTGGTGAAACTTATGTCTTGTTAACTTTGTGATAAATTCTAAAAAACCACCGAGTTTCATGAAAAAATATTATTTTGTTAACAAGAAAAAGCCCATAACAAGCGTACGATTGTCCTCTCCGTTACTTTGGAATGGCAGATATAAAAAAAATCTAAAATTCAAAATTAAAAGAAATGTTCTATGAGAAGCACTTTTTACAGTTGCTATACTTAAATTTTTGTAATTTTTGGTAGTATATCGCACTAATTTGATCATAGAAAAGAATTTTATTAAAAAAATATTTTCTTAACAGGTTTTTAACATTTGTATGGAAGGTATCTACCTTTCTTATAAAAGTAAATATTTTTTAAAAATACTTTAAAGATGGTAAAAAAAAGTCTTAAATACCGAGTTTTTAAAAATCGGCCATGTAGTTTTCAAAATATTTGATTTTCAGCAAATACAATTTTGATTTTTTTTTTTTATTTGGAAAATTTTGGTAAGAAAAATTATTTGCATTGTTAAGAATCTTCTGTATTAAAAAAATTAGAACTACGGTTTAGAAGAAAATGAAAATAAAAAAGATGGTTCTTTGGGGGGGTACCATCAATAACCCATCCCTCTACTGAAAGAAATTTATTGAATTTCTTTTAAGAGAAGTTGTGGAGCCGTTTTTTGAGAAAAATAAGATTCTGTAAAATATCTAGAAAAAAAAATGTATGGCAGGTACCGTTATCTTAAGTTCTAAAAAAAAATTAAAAAAACGTGTGGGCAGAATCATCAAACATCAATATATGCCAAATTTTAAGAAAATCGATCCAGCCGTTTAGGCTGTAGCCGAACAGACAGAATTGTAAGACCCACTTTTTTCACGTTATTTATAAGTGCTTGTAATATGAAAATCTTTCAACCACTTGTAGTTTTAAAATAAAGCAACTAATATTTTGATTTTTATTTGCAATGTATGATTGAAAAATAAAAGATGTTTGATTTTTTATTCATGATCCTTCAAAATCCCGTTATAACTGATTAGATAAGGCTACTCTAGCACTCAAACTTTTAATTTCTTGTGGTGCACTTATAAGCTTAAAGTCCACTAACTATGACATGAAGCCATCAATTCAAAAAATTTCAAATGCTGAAATATTATAGCGCTTGTTTTTTTTTTTAAATTAACCCCTGCTAATACTTTCATGACAGTTAAGTAAGCACTACCACCCCTCGAATTAAAGGTTGCTTAAAAAAATGGTACTATTTTGGCGCGGAACAATGGTGACAGTGTCAAAATTTTGTTTTTTATTGTTTTAATAACTATTAAAAATCACTTTTTCAAACCTGAACTTATAAAATTTCATACAGAATTGTTTCAAAACATCCAGCACTATATATACATATTTCTTTTTTTTTGATAATTCCATACCAGAAAACACTATTAAAAGTTTTCATATGGTAGTGCTGGATTTATTGAAATAATTCTGTATAAAATTTATAAGGGAATGTTTGAAAAAAGTGATTTAAATGAGTTATTGAAAAAGTACAAATCACAGAATTTTGAAATGGTCATCATTGTTTAGCGACAAAAAAAGACACCTTTTGAAACAGCTTTCAAATAATTTTGAGTCGATTTTACCGTATTTCGAGGGGTGGTAGTCTAAGAGCTGGCAGCATGCTGTATATTTGTAAGTTGAACACATAACCAAAAAATGAGTATCACGGTCTGTAGGCCAGGCAGGATTTTTCTGGCGCCCGTGGTAGGGATGAATAGGCGTTGAAAATAGCGGTTTTCAGACTATTATGTTAGGGCCACATGCACATCAATTTATTTATTAAAAATGGGAAAAGATGGTCTGTCATTTTCTTTAAGTCCACAGACTTTAATTTTAATAATTTGAAAAATAAAACTCAAGATATCAGATTTTAAAGCTTTAGTTTGGATACTTTTTTTTTGATTTTTGATTTTTTTAATTTTCCTAATATCTCTCGATATGTGCAACTAAAAAGTTTATATCTTGAGTTCTTTTAATCGGATCGTAAAAATTTAACTTTGTGGACTTAAAAAAAATGTCAGAGCACTATTTCCTATTTTTAATAAATGAAGTGAAATGCACGTGGTCCTAACACAATAGTCTGAAAACCGCTATTTTCAATCCCTCTTCCCTACAACGGGTGCCAAAAAAATCCTACCAGACTTTTGAATTTGATGTCAAGTTACCACGGGCGCCAAAAAAAATCCTGCCGAACTTTTATGTCATGATGCTTGCACCTATAGACCCTCATACTCATTTTTTGGGTATGTGTTCAATTGGTTTTTAAAAAAGTGGTAATGATAACTTAACGGACATCAATTTTTTTTTTTGTTTTTTTTTTTGTTTTTTTTTTTTTAAATTGCACCTTCCGCCTGATGAATGGGGGAAACAGATAGACATTGCGATCTCATTCTAATCTTAAAAACTATCCAGACTATATTTAATCGATACCAAATTTCATGCCCTCCAAAAGAGTACTTTCTTAAGTAAATTTAACGTTTAATTAATTAATTAATTTTAACGTTATTCGGCCTCAACACCGAAAAGAAACAGAAATGCAAATCAGTATATGGACATTGTCTTTTTACTCAACATCTATGTGTCGTACAGGTTTTTTTTATGTACTTCATTTTGTGGCCATTTAGCTACAAAGTTCGAGAGATATTTGGCACCAAAAACAGCGAATGGAAATTCCTGGATTTAATTACTTGATTTTTTTTTCTAAACTTTTTACATACGTTAAAAAAAAAATTATCACAACATCTCAAAAAAAAAAATCTCACATCCTAAGCGAATTTAATTTAATTAAAACTTTTGACCATTAGAAAAGTTTTTCCAAAAACACAAACCGCACAACCAACTTCAAGAACAAAAGAAAAAAACAACGCAAAAATTCATAAACAAATAATCGCAAGCTGTCAACTTGATTCTTGTCAAAACTCCCGACAGGAGGGATAAAGAAAACCCAAAATGTCATTAACAATATCGGCACAGTGTCTACAGGGAAAACCTAAAAATTTAACAAAAAATAAAAAAAAAAGAACAAGACAAGACTTTTCCCATAAAAAGAAAAAACTTTGTCAATACAAATAAGCTAAACATGCCGGGACGGGACACTTTCGTTGCCTATTCCTAGCTTTCAAAAAGGAAAATAGGAAAAGAGGAAATTCCGGGAAAATGGTATTAGGTACGACATGAATTTTATATTCAAAGCGACAGCCCTTGTAATGATGATGATGTCAAAGTAATCAAGTCGTCTTATCTACCTATAACCCCCCTATTTATTATCATCCAGGGGCGGTCTTTTATTCGTATTCTCGTAACTTCATATTCAACCACCACCTGTAACTCGCTCTGATCAATGGTGCTGTGTACACTGTGCGTACAGTACAGAAGACTTATTTGGAGGAGAATCCCACAGAAAAAAGGGACGAACGAAACACGCGAGTAAAATGCAAAAATTCTGTTAAAGAAGATTTTTATACATTTTTTCTTATTTTTTTTTTATTTTTTCTTGTACTCTTACTTTTTGCCTATGATGATTCTGTATTGGTTTATGTGATGGTATGCAACAAATACCCTCTTCTGCTGATAGTAGATGTGTTACCGGCTTAAAGTTAGGTCGTTTTTTCTTCCTGCCGCATAATATGACGACCCCGGAGGCCGGGAGTAATGATAGAGAAAACGAAAAAAAAGAATAAAATGACACACTCTGGATGTTTACAAATGTTAAGCACGCACTTTGCTTCACTAAGACCGGATGCACGAAAAAGGAGGAGGATGTGAATTACCCCCATTACCAAAACGGGGGAATCGTTTCAGTAAAGCCCATGGTCTATACAATATACTCGTACCTTAAACCCCATATTTTTTGATGAGGGTGAAAGAAGAAAAAATGTCACTTGTTTGTAAATTCTTTTGCCATATTCTCTATATTTCTGCAAACATTCTCCTCACCCCCTCAACTTTATGGACCCAACCCCACAAAGAAAAAAAAAACTGGATAAATTGCATGGAAGAAGAAATTCTTGTTCTCTGTTTAAGTTAAATTTAACAAAAATCTCGGTAGTGTAACTAGACCCTTAAATGAGGTTATGTACATCTTATTCGATGGAAAGTTCTGGTTTCTATAGAAAATCCATCAACTTAATGTTATTTATTGAATGCTTTAAAGACATTTTATTTATTTTGAAATTTATCAAAATTGTTGTCTGATTTTCTTTAAATTAAAAAAATAAATAACTTTTTTGAATTTTTGTTAAATTTAATTTGATTTTTATATGTCAAGGAAATTGCAAAGGATGTTGCTGGATAGAAATATTTTTTTTTTTTTTCTTAAAATTTTAATGAGATAGAAAATTATGATGCTTTGATGATTTTTATGTCTTGTGAGCTTGTGACCTGAAGAACAGAATTTTCTTTTACCTTTATTTATAAATATCGCGCGGTGAGTTTTGTTTTAAATTTTTAATGAGATCAGGTGTGGATGTAGAGCAGATGTTGTTGTTTTTTTTTTTTTTTAAGTTTCGAGTTGGGACATCGACAAGTTTTTTGGTGTTTGTTCGTGTTGGCGTTTATTGTGTAAATATGAGTTAAAGTTTGGAAATATTATAACTTTTGGAAAACTTTTGCTATTAACGTGCAAATTTTTAGGGATAAAGTTTTTGGTTGACATTTCGTTTTTATAGTCATCATCAGATGAACTTAATTAAATTATGGTATTATTTTAAGGGGGGTCCTGATTTAGTTTGGATGAAATTTGGAAAGATTTCGGGCAAAGAAAGTCTCCAATGAATACATTTTTACAAGGGGTTTGGACAGGATCTAAAAAATTTAATTTATTTTATTTATGAATTTTTCAGAAGTTTATATTTGTGCAGTTAAACTGGATTTTCGTTATATTATTGTCTAAAGTCTAGGCTAAGCAAGCACTAAAATTGACTTTCATAGGGTGGATAAGTCATCTGCTGGTTCTCAAAAAATTGACAGAGACTCAGTCCGTGGAACCAAATGGAAAGATTCATGGTTTAATATCTTTGGAAAACATTAATTGTATAGTGTGCTGCCGAAACAGTGCAGTGAATACAAATTTCGGTCGCAACAATGCACCAACTGTAGCTGTGGGCTCAAAGGAGAATATTGAAACCGTTGTAGCAAGTGTGTCTGAGAACCTTAACACATAAAAGAGAAGACCTCAGCAACTGAACATCAGTCAAACTAGCCTGAGTTAAATTTATCGTTAAGATATCTTAAACTCAACAATTGAAGTAAACTGACAAGCTGTTTTGATACCGCTTGGGACAGATTGGGCTTTAGAACAGGCACTGACACACCCACTTTTTAAAATAGAACAACTAAAAATCATTAAAGGGATCTTTTGAGAAGTTAAAGATACTATGATTTTTACTAATTCTTCGAAGCTAAACTTTTTCCCACTCCCACTTTTTGGAGCGTTTTGACAAAAAGTGTTGTTATTTGACTATGAAAACAGAATAAATTCCGATTATAGCAGGTCATGAACAAAATAATTATGCAAAATGTTGACCACGCCCACTTTTGAAGGCATTTTTAAAGTTTATTTCGCATAATACCAAGGAGCCAAATATAAAAAAAATATAAAAAGATCAAAAAATTTTGTTTTTATTTTGAAGAGATCATAGCGAAACTGCTCTTACTCTCAGTCGGTGTTTTATCAGGCTATGACAAAACAAAATTCTGAAGAGTTTATAGATGAAATTGTAACTGACAGGGAGGGGCCTGGCAGAACGTGTCCCAACGTGACGCTGGAAACTGTAACTTTTTTTTGGCCATTTGTAATAAACTTTGAACTGTTTTGGCCTGATTGGACAAAATTAGACTTTCAGTTTGATGGGAGATTCGACATTTATTTTTAGTTTAGGCTGATCTGGCCTTTATCATAATTCGAACATTTGCTAGTTTTCCACAACGGAACGTTTCAAAATCCAAATCAGCCAAGAGATAAGTTTTTAGTGTTTTTTTCGAAAAGACAAAACGAGTTAAAACGGCCTTGAATTCAATGTACCAACACAATAAACTTTTTGAAATCATAATACGGAAACTGCAAAAAAATTCAAACAAATAAGTTTGAGTTAAAAATTTTAACATTGCTTTTAAAAAAGTCTTCAAGTCTAAATGTATACCTACCGACAGGAATTCGTTTTTATTCAATTAGTAGGTGAGCATCTTCTTGAATTGAAAACTAGAGAATCTACTTGTACTCAAAGGACCAATATTACTTAAGCTTTGTATAGCCAACTATTAAAGAAGCTATTATCATAAGAATGCTCAAAATTCGCACCATCCATAAGATCGTGTAAGCACAATAGTATCACGTTTTACCAATTTACTATAAAGTCCCCATCAGCGACAAAGACAACAATGTCTCTCCTGATTACTGTCTCGAGAGAGCACGCGACACTCTTCATGCACACGCCGAAAAATTAAATTTCCTTCTGTTCAAAAGTAGATTAAGACTAATCTCATTAGACAAATTCACAAATTCACACCTCTATCAAACAGAGGCGTAAAGAGAGGCAGAGAGAGAGAGAGAGAAACCGACGACCATCAGCTATGGCACTTGTTTGATGGCGTAATTAGAAAATGTATATATGTATAATCATTTCAACACTTCCGCCTCGCATCCATCCTCTTAACACATCCGCCATTAACATTAACACTTTGCATGATAATTGCCACCTTTCCCCAAAAAGCAGCTAGCGCCTTTTTATTGAAGTGGCCCTGTTGCCGCAGTGTAACGCTGCTTCGCGTACCATTTATCCATCCAAGAGTTTCCAGTTCTTTGTGTTAAAGTTACCAAGAAGGTTCGTTCTTCTTCTTCCATAATCAGATTGCATGCGACAAGAAGAAATTAAACAAAGAAAAAAAACACACGCTTCTTTAGAAACACACAGTTTAGCATCACTTTGAAAACGAAAACGTAGGTATTCAAAGCCAACACCCGGATCGCGCGCACTTCCATGACAAGAACATCCTCTTGAGACATTAAAAAGCTGCACATTTTCTTCTCTTTTTTTTATTTTCGCCATTCATACAAACTTATATAGCTGTGCGTTCGTCCTTGTGCAGAAACGGAAAAACGTCGTCGTTTCCTCAGTTTTAATTGCTAACGCGAAGTGTATATTATATACAGAACACTACACACCAACCACTTTGGCATAATGTTTATAAAACGCCTTTTGCCATTTTCATCCTGCCTCTCAAGACCGCCAAGAAACCACGTCACCGTGACTACATATAAGGCATATTGAATTCTATAAAGTTCTCGATGACTCCGGAACGAACAGAAGTTAAAGGCTTCTCTAATGTAAGTCATTAAAAGTAATTGAAATTGGTTTTTGGTTTTATGCAGGGATACTGAATGTCATGTATTTTCTACTAACTAAAGCAATCGCATATAAATGCAGGGACGAAATCGATTAGGAATGTTAGAATTCTTTTTTGTGTAGGCGAAAGGACTAGGTTCTAAGTAGTTTTTACATTGGAAATTCTGACAATTCAGAAGTGGAAACGTTTGCTTTTAGGTTTAAAGTCTAGAGGATGCTGATGCGAAAAAATTCTATTTTAAAAATGACAAAACAAAAACATAAACGAAAACTTCTTATCCTGTTACGCTGTTTGAAGAACAAAATTGATAGTTAAAGCGGATTTTTTGTAGAAGTCTCCACTCATTTTCACATAACCTGTTCAATTAGAAGTGTGTGAAAAAAATTGTTTCCACTGATGCATTGCTCTCGGATTTGTTGTTTTTTTTTTTATAAAAACTCCCCACAATATTTGTCCGTTTTGTAAGTAGTTGGAGACCGAAACAAATTTTGTTTCGCATCAGCTGTGGTCTAGGATTGAAATTAGAGGCGGTGAATAGTCAAGAATCACTTTCAAAGCGCTATTTTTCTGATAAAATCAACTTACTTCGACCCAATTCTGTTAATTTTAGTTGAAAATCTCCACCACAAAGGGTATTCTCCACCACGGAGGGTATTCTAGTGACTCCATGACAAAAAATACTCGGTAACAATTCTGAAATGAAATTTCTTAAAACACTTAGTATATAGGGTGATTATATTTTGAACTTCAAGAAGGAGGACGGACATCTGAATATGTTGGGCTTCAATTTTGGAGAGTTTTTGTTCATAGAGGCTTACACTTAGCTTAGGATGTCAAGATCTTTAACTTCTAAAAGAAGAAGACGTCACAAATAAATTTGAAAGTATAGGACATTCGGACAAAAAGCAAGCGAGAGACGTTCTTTTCAAAGGAATCAGTTGGATTGCGCTTCAAGCTAACTGGATTCATAGCATCTAGTGTGCTCGAATTAACTAGAAGTTACGTAGTTTAAATGTGAAATAACAATTCATGAGGTTTTAATTTGCGAAATTGCAACTAAGATATGCGAGATTTTCAATGAGATTTAATGGTTTGAATCGTTCTTTCCTTCAAATAAATTTCGTATCACAAAATTTTACCTTTTTAAAACTTTTGTATTTTGTCAAAGATGAAAACCTCACAAATATAGAAAATTATATATTTTTTAAGTTTTCGCACTCAAATGTTTTTCTATTAAAATTTAATGTTTCTAAATCAGGACAAGAAAGATGTTTTTCTTTTTAATTTTGCTTAAACAACACGAGTTTCTAAAAGCAGTTGAAGACTTTAACTTAGTTTCAGAAAATGTTTCAGTATATTTGATCGAGATTATTTTAACAGGGTCATCCAAAAAAATGTTTAAAGATATATAAATCTCCAAAAGCAATTATTATGAAGTAGTCTCCAACTGTTTACTTGATGGATGTACTGAACTGAAGTTCAAGAAAGAAATCAAAGTAAATTAAACGAAATTGTTGAAAAATAAATAAATCTCCAAATGCAATTTTGAACATATTTAAGTCTCCAAATCTATAACGAATTGAAGTAAGTACTAAACCTAGCAGGTCAAGAACAAAAAAAAGTTCTTAAATTTGTTTTTTGTCTTGTCTTGTTTTTTTTTAAAAACCTGGAAAATATTTCAATCGTCGGCTTTATTCGATGTATTTCATTTTTTGTAGAATTTTTATTTGTTTTGACTTAGTTTACTGACTTTAATTTAAGCAGAACAATATGTGGTAAAACACTTTTTTAAAATATAATTTAAAGAAACTGTTGAAAAATAAATGAAGGAGAAGAGTCTACAAATAACGTTCTATACCTAGCAATGCAACATATTAAGAAAGAAGGTCCTGCTAAGTATAGCTTTTTAAAAACCTTATTGTTTTTTTAAATTAATACTACGTTTTTATTAGAGCCCAAATGAGGTGATTTCACAAATAACAGAAAAAGTGTTTTCATCTGTTATTTGGTAATTTCGTTTGACTTCTCATTTATTCTTGAATTTCAACTGCCTGCTAATTGCTTTTTGTTGTTGATTTTCTGTTTCATCTTTATATTTTCATACGAAATATTTTCACAACTTTTCAAACTATGCTTCGTAAGGTTTTGATTTAAATTCCCACCTAATTTCGTAAAAATTTGATTGAAAAAAAAATCATTTCGAAATGTGAATTTAATGGGAAACGAATTTGGAAATTTTCGAAATTACCTCATTCGGCCTAATGAAAACGTAGTATACCTAAATCAATGCGCTGCTGATGCGAAACGAAAAATCCCATACAAAGATGACACGAAAAATTTAGTTTTTCTTTTCGTTGTGCAGTACGCTGGTTGTTCCTTTTTTGTACACAATGAACTATAGGCGAAGTGACATTTGTGTTTTTTCCCATTTATTTTTGTTGTTCCTTCCATTTCAGCATGATTGCTTGTATTTTTTTATTTGTTTTAAAATTTTAAATTTGCAACTGTCAATGAATATCTTCGTTTTTTGTTAGTTTTTCATTGATTTATTGGAGATCAAATACAAATTTCTTTTCGCATCAGCAGCGTACTAGGCTTATTCCTGAAAATTGTTGAAATATTCATTTTATCAGCTTCGTTTCCTGTTTTGGAGACTTATGTATAATTGTAATGTAATGTAAATAATAATGTTTTGATCCAGTTTTTCATTATTAATTTCAGCAAAGTTAAGCTAAATAAAAATTAAGTTAAAATATAAATCTACCAACACTATTATGAAAAATACTTCCTATTTTGGAGACTATTTTATTTTGATTCATTTTATCAACAGTTAATAATGCAGATTCGAACTAAATAAAAGAATAATAAGGAAATCTCTAGAGACAATAATGAAACAAATTTATCTATGCAGTCTTGTAGATAGAGTTAGAAAATCACATGATTTTGCAATGGCTTCGAAAATTGTTAAATCTTTGCATTCGTTTGGTTTATTCCTCATTTTGGAGACTTATTTTATTCTTCACTTTTGAAGGTATTTTTTCTATTGGCAAGTTATGTTCCTGTCATACAAGAATACTGTTTACCAAAGAAATAATTTTGATAATAACCTATTCGCCCTATTTGCCATCGATAAAATTGCATAAAATGAACCCAGAGACCACCCTGTACTATTTTTATTTTTTCTCTACATAAAGCATGTAAGCACAAAAAGCATTAAAAGAAGTAAGAAGACGATGGCTTTTTGTGAAATTATATTACACATCCACTCTTGAAACTAATGGCGTGTATATACATGAAAGCAACTTGCTTCTGAGAGCCACTTAGGAAAATTGAATGAAGCCAACGAATTATACACAGTGAGACTGACTCTCCATAGGATGGATCCTCTTGCCTCTCGCATCTGATAACAGAAGAGTTTTTTTTTTTTTGGGAACCAAACGTTTAGTTTGGAAATTATTATTTGAAGTTTATTTCTTCGAATTTATAGATTCCAGAGCGGAATAATGAGAAGAAAAAAAGGTCTAAATTTTATTAACTCATTTTTAGCTCAAACTTGACGTTTTTTGTGTATGAGTGAGTGAAAGTTTTTTTTTTTTTAAGATGAAGGAGGCTTCAATTTAAATTAGAGAATTGAAGTTCAGTTCAGGCAATTTGGTTTTGATTAAATGCGATTTGAATTGGATTTTGATTGGGATGAATATTTTTTTATTTAGTTGATAATTTGATGGGAATTATGATTAATGTTTTTTGGTTGAATTGTTGGAATTAAAAGAGATTAAGAGAATGTGTATAAAGCAATTGAGAGAGCTAAAGTTTATACCATAGAAATTTGAATTTATAATAATTATCGAATTACCAAAGGATTTTATTAAAAGCCATTTCCATCTCCTTTTTTTGTAAGTACCATTTGCTTTAGAATAAAGCGGATTATAGACCATCATTTTGAAGCTTTTGAAATGTTTAATAAATCATACAAGTCGAGAAAATGTGATGTACTTTAAAGAAAAATATTTGCTACCGCAAAAAAACGTACGGTGCATTGCCGTGATAACCAGGTCTCCATAATTTGAACTCTCAAATTTATACTTCCCAGTCTTGGTAACCAGTGTGTGTTCATGCTTCATTCATTCTTCATTTTGAGACCTCAAGAAAAGCCTTTTGGTAGCGGAAGAATTTTGAATACCTACATATTGAATTTTTTAAAACAAAAATATTTCAAAATAAAAATTATTTCGAACACTTTGAGCTCAAAAAAATAAACATACTTCCAGTTCCTGCGAACAATCTTGATTCATTTTAAATGTGAGGCAGTTTTAAAACTTAGCCCAAAAACTAAGAAGGGAGATGTAAGTTTGCCAAATAAATTTATTAGAACCTATTTTGCATAAAATAAATTGCAAATTTTTGATACCTCCAAATTTGATATCGGAGAACCAAGTTTTTAGGTCCAAGTCTCTAACTTCTATGGAGTGAATTTTTGTCCATTCCAAGAGTTAATTTTAAGAACAGGAAAAAAATACAGGATAACTTTTATAGTGGATTTTGTAAAACAAGAATTTTTGCATACACAAATTATTGCTAACCTTTGGGCTCCAAAAAATCATACCCCGCGGTCTTGATACCCAACAACTTATGATGTTGTTAGATATAAGTCTATTCCAAAACATCATTTCAAAACATATAAGACTGATTTAGAAAACAGGGATGGTTTTTCAACAACAACTAATTGTAAGGAAAAAAGAACAATTAAAATTGTTTTCCATGCCAAAGGTTAGATTGGAAAGCCAGGGAACTACCTTTCTTATCAAACCAATGATCCTTTTTCCAAAACATGCTTTACATTTTGAGCTTCTTGTTTTTCATTACATCATGTTTTCAAGCTCTTGAGCTCTCTTTGATCTGAAATGTAGCTTGAAACCTCAATACCAAAAGACAAAACATGCTTTGAAGACTAAATCACATTAAATAGGTACAAGTCCTAAGCCTGTACGTACTACCACCTACATCAGAGCATTTCAATTTCTCTTTAGGAAATCGATTTTCTTGATCAATCCAACTCATCCACCCAACAAAGCACCATTTGGAAGAGATTCTCATCCTTAATCGAATCTACCAAAGTGAAAATCTGTCCAATATACGTCTACTTAAAACCACACGAAACCCAATTATGAAATCAACCAGCTCCATCAGTTTCAGCTCCAGCTAAGGCCCAACTCAGGTCATCATCATCTTCATACAGTATATTCCCATGAGAACCGAAACATCAGGAAGACAACAACAACACGAACAAAAAAAAAACCATATAGAAGACTGCTTTAATATCTTATCCTTGTTTATCATTGAATTTCCTTTCTCCACTCTCGAACACACACACACACTCATTTATACTCGTATATCGATGTGACATTTTAGTACAACATTTTGGTATGATGTCTGTCCTCTTATATGGACATTGGTCAACCCAGATGACAATCATCATATAGTGTCTTGCCTGTGGCCATCATGCCAAAACAAAAGCCACCGATGATATGATGATGGTGCCAGCTTACAGAGAAGTTTAAATGTGTGTTGTCATCCGGTGTGTCCTTGCTTGCTCCCTCTATCTCCGAGTGAATGTTGAAAATTTCAATTTAATTTCTCCGAGGACACCACAGCAGCAGTACCATCACCAGCACTACTACCACCATTAATGTCGGAAGCACCAGCCGTCATAAAAGTGGGAAAATTAAAACAAATGTGTGGGCAATAAGTGAACCGAATGAAAGGATATTCTCGTAGATGTACGAATCAAGGATATATCTAAGTGAAAAGGATACCCCCGTTCTAATGAAAATCCCATGAATTGTTAAACCCCAACATCATGTCGGTTCGGTGAAGCCCTGTCTCTCTCCCACCCGCCACCAAAACACGTCCCAGCAACAATCTGGAAGTCAAAAATATTAATTTCATATATCGTTGTCGAATTAATATTTTCGTCGTCATCGCAGGATGACTCTCCGTAGTGTCAGAGTGTCCTGGATGTGGGTTGAGTTGAGAGTTTGTGTGATTGAAATAATTACACCATCACACTCTCGTATTTATTTAATATTTTAATGACTGAATGAGGACATCTCTCTCCAACTGCAGGTCCTTATATCCTTCATTATCTTAAAATTGGAACAGCAAAAAAAGAAGTGTGGAAAGGACTTTTAATATAGTACCTACACAATTTGTATTCCATTGGGGAAAGGACACCATACGAGTGTTATGATGATAAAACACTTAGGCAGAATTCCTAACAATTATTAAAAAAAAAAAAGATTAGGAATAATTTTCCACAAGAGAATGATTGACGGAGGTTTTCCGTTTTGACACCTTGCAATTTTCGATTGTTTTTGTTCATAAAGAAAGTATTTCATGAGTATTAAGAGAAGGCGTTAAATGACAGGATATTGTCAACGTTATAAAACAATTCAACAAAAGCTACACGTGTTGCTATTGTTCAACGATGGGGTGGTATATATTTTTGTGTATGCATTTTTTGGCAGAGATGAGTTACAAAACAAAAGAATTATTATAATGGATTCGGATTAATGCTTTACGCCCTTTATTAATGCGTGAATTGTTCTTTGGTCTAAAGGAATCATATATTGGAAGAGATTTAGTATGCTACATACCCTTGAGAAATACTTAATGCACGTCGTGTTTTTGGGGTTTTATTTTAATTAAGGATATCAAGGATGTCACTTGATATGTGTTTGTGAGTGAAGGAAGACATAGTAGACTTGTTGTTGAAGGTTTGTTTCAATATGAATTTTTGTTTTCAAAAGTGTTATGGAAATATTTTCAAAGTGGCTTTAATCGCATGACATCGTGCATGGGGAACGCCCTCTTTATTGTGTTTGTATTTTTGTAATAAAAAGTTATTACATTCAGGAGTGTCAAGGCAGGCTGGTTGTTATTCCCGAAGGTGTCAGACATCTTCGCCATAATGGATTACTGTTTCATCGGAATATGTACTACTGTCTGCGGTGAACCTACTCTTGTAAATTTGTTGCTCAAGGACGTTTTTTTCTTTATAAAACCCAACCAATAAGGTAGGCTTTGATGCAGAGAAGCGACTTATATGGTAAAACCTATGTAATTCTGAAATTTTTGTCTGCATTAGACCCACCCATTATCGACAGGTCAAAGTGGAATAGGATTTATTTAATAACATTTTTATCAACCAAGAAGTGTTCTTACTAAAGCACGCTCGAAAAGACAGTACCAGAAGATTTCCCTACACTTAAGGAAAAAAGAATAAGCCGTAATGTTTTCACTTCTAGTTAGACCGAACTACTTGGAAAGCACCTAATAGGCGTTTTTCTTTTTTAAATTAGAATAAAGCTCTGAACAGAGTCCGAGCATATTGAGAATGTTCTGAACATCCTCTGGTCTGAACCAAGCGTGCTCTGAACGCTCTGAATTATTTTCGAAACATACCTGAACAGAACACTAGCTGTCAAATGCTTTTGTTCAGCATTAAATCTGTCTGCTCAGTCATTTTATTCTGAGCTCATAGAGCACGCTCTTAACACACTCAGAACGAAAAAAGAAACACGAATTTTAAGCTCTGAACGCTCAGAGCTAAAAAGGAAACACGATTTTTTGTTTGACAGTTCGGGTTCTACTCTGAACTGAAAAGAAAAACGCCTAATATGAGCTACGCGGACATACTAGGAGCTAAAGTCAAGTACAATCCTTAATCAAAACGAACTTGCTTACGAAATCACAGCGGCAAAATATTCATTAACAGTTTTACCGACGCAAAAAGTTCAAAAACCACAGGAAGAAACGCAAAACTAAACACTTAAGAAAAACAAATGTCATTTTTTGATCTGAGTGATTAATTGTGTGCTAAAAAAAAGTGTAGACTTCTCCAAATAATCTGCTGCTCTACTCAATTTTGCACTTCGAACAGCGTATTACAGAACGGAATTTAGAACTCAATTTTTCGTTTATGATTTTGTAGTGTAATTTTTGTATGGGAGAGAGTAGTAGAGTATGGTTTTGACACGCATTGCAGCCTAGTAATTTGCACACCCTGCTTCCCCACAATAAAGCTGAAGGTCTCTTAAAGAATGGGTTTAAGAACTCCCCTAGACAGAAACAACAGAGCCCCTTAAAATAGAAAACCAAGACATCTCTAGTTGGTAAGTATAAGCACAACCTCCTCGAATCGACAAATTAATGATAAAGACTTATAGACTTTTTAGAAGCCTATTTCCACTTTTAACAGGAAAATTTTCATAAATTTACAGCTTTTAATACTCACGTAACTTAAATAAAACCTTTGAGGGTATCTTTTAAGGAAACTTACCTAGAAAGAGAAGAAAAAATAATTATTAGTATTCAAAAAAAACTTGAGTTTAGACTTATAATTTTTATTTCTGTTTATAAATCCAACTAATAATACACATAAATAAGAAAGTTTTTTTTTTTTGTAATATTGATAAATAATAACAAATCTGAAGCCATTGCGACAAAAACTAAAATAACCAACACCAACCCAAATCTAATGGTTGACAGCTTGATTTCTGTCTCTTTTCATAAATACCATGTCATTAGCATTCAACTCTAGCGATGCACTCGGGAAGCTACAGATAGTGAATTATTTTTTACTTAATTGCATGCAAGCAGTCCCGAACTACCGCTTCGTTTGATTTTGAATTGATATTGCAATTGTGCCAAACTCAAACAAATAACGCCCTTTGTAACTCCCTAAGTCCCAGTCTTTAACACAAAAACATTATGCAGAAAAGCACAAGGAAAAGTGAGACTCTTCATTTTCAAAGACTCTCATAGGTTCTCGAAGTGATAGAACAGTCCAGGTTAAAGCAATTAGCTGGTGACATCAGCCATTTCAAACGTCAATTTAGAGACGTTTAATCTTAAAAAGCTTAAACTCGTCGGCGTACAGTAAGATATAAAAATGTTTAATGACTATTTTAACATCGTAAAACAGTCACAAAACAAATGAAGATAATAGCACCTCCGTGGCTGCTTTGAGGCACACTTGAAGCAAGTATGAACAAAAATAGGAAGGAAATATAAAAAGCACGGTAATAGCAGTTTTTTAGGCAAAAACAAATATATCTTATAAAAATGGGTTTAAGGCTGATGCGGAAAAGCAGTTTCTTAAAGCAGGTATTAGTCGCTGAGAAATTTTGTCAAAGGCTTTAAAAAATTAGTTAAAATAACACCGTTTTCGCAGCGTTTCTCTACACATGATACAGTCTGTTACAAAGAAATTAGGTCCGATAACGTAAGTATGGGAGTTATCAGAGAACGAATCCTACGATTATACCAAGTTGGGACAGAAATGGCAAACGAGATATTTTTTTGGCGTGCATTGATCAACTAACAGCAAATTTTTGTTTCACTCTTCTCAATACTAAAATATAGGTACATTAAGCTTAGTCTATAGTTCCCGTGGGCAAAAAAAATCTGTGCAAATATTCTTGCATGTCAAAAATAATTGATGTGAAATGCCAAAATAATTTTTCATTTCATTCATGAAATGTCATGCAAAACAATGGACCGGCAATTGTTTTGCATGCGAAAAAGAGTGTGGTGAAATTTTTTTTTTTTTTAATGATCGGTTTACACTTAATGATTTTTGCATCAAAAAATAATTATTTTCCATTTTTAGGCCTATAGTTTATTAATTTAGGGTAAATTATGACTCAATGGCTGGTAAAGGCCAAGGCAAATATTTGTTTGCATTGAATATTATACAATTTGGTGGACAAAATAGGTGGAAAATTGTATTGAAAATAAAAAAAAAAATAGCATGGGAACTGTAAACTAGGCGTTAGAGGACAATTTATTGAAAATTATAAAATCTATTGAGCAGCGACAAGAATATAATATAACACTAAGTCCGCCAGTGATATATGTACACAGATTATTAAAAATGGTTCGAATGCTCATGCTTATAAGCTGGCAATTTGTTTTAATTACAAGTTTTTACTAGACATGTACAGAAAAGTGAGATCTCAGAGACCTAATTTTGCTCCGTAAAAAAGAAGGCAAGCGGATTTCATATTTTTTTCTAAGAATAATTTGACAAGCAAAACCGAGAAATTCTGCTCGTGAGACTGAGATTGCTGAAGTCTCTGAGATCTCATTTTCCTGATATGAACATTCCTAATAAAAATATAAACAATGGGAAACATTTCCTGTATTTTAATTTACCAAATATGTAGTTCAACCTCAAATGTGAACGTTTCGGAAAAAAATCAAAAAAGTTTAAAATAAGTACAGACTTATTTTCATCACAAACGAGTAACTGCATAAATTTCATACTAATCTAACATAAAACATTGAGGGTCAAGTGTCGAAAATATTAGTTTCTTGCGTAAAAATAACATGGATACGATGACAGATGGTCAGAAAAATTGGACTTTCACCACAAAAAATCCCAAAAGTTGAATATTAGCGGAGAGCTTGTTTCGAAATCTTAAGCATTTCCTTGAAAGTACAAACAAAATTTTCGCCGGGTATCAATATTAAAGCAGGCTTAAAAAATGGAAAAATTCAGTTGTTTCCATATTTCTCGAAAGCCATCAGTTTTTTAAAAACAAATTGATAAAAGTAAGTTTGGATAAGGGCTGGCCACGGTACCAGAAGTCTCGGTATCGTTTGGTATCGGAAACCGAAACGAAACCACCAAAGCATCTGAAACGATACCGAAAAGATACCTTACTTTTTGGACCAAAATGTACCGATACTCTCGATGGTATTGTTTGGTATCGGCAGAAAATATAGATTTTGGAATATTATTATTAATTTATTACAAACACAAATTTTGGTTTTTCAGAAAGGGTTCTTACCATTTATTTAGATGTCATTTTCAGAGCTTTTCTCTTATGCCCATTTTACTCATGCTTGCTTTCTCTGAAACCACCGATTTGCATGAAATTTCCAGACTTGGCTCTTTTTAATGAGGAAGTGACTTAAGTGAAATATATGAAATAGTTTTTGTGCATTGTTTTCCTGTGAACCTATGACTCCACGTTAAAATTTTTGTGTCGAATACCTAATAAGAACTTTACTAAGACATTTAAAAACAAGCCTTTAAAAAATTGTTAAGTTAACAAAAAAAAAAAAAAACTTAAGTTAAAGAATTGGTGCAAAATTTTAAACTATTTAGTACGATGCTTAAGCAATTTTAACATGATACTAAATTAAAAAGAGCGTTTTGCTAATTTTAAACGATTTTAGCATCGTACTATCTCTTAGCATTTTACTAAAGTTAAAATCACCAAATGATGGCTATTTTAGTTTTTAAGTATCGTCCTAGATCCATAATACAAAAATTCTTGGCAACTGTATTTCAGAGTTAAATTGAGTAATATTAAAAATATCAAAAAAAAGAAAAGTTTCCTAGTAACATTTTGTGTTAATTGGAATTTTCTGATCAATACGGGAACGAACCGAAGGGTTCGGGGTTCGAATCCTGGAAATACCAAACTTTTTTTTTCTGCGCACAGAACCAATGTTCATGAAATTAAAACCCTACAAAGGTTTTTTTAAAACCATACAAGGTTATTAAAACCCTAGAAAGGTTTTTATTAAAATGGAATTAGCTAGTGTGATGGTACGAGTAGTTAGTAAAACAAAAAAAGGTTTTTAAACATTTGGAAGAAATAGTAATTGACTAAATAATTGCAAGATTGTTATCTAGTATCATGCTAATAAAAATGATTCTTGTATTAAATCTTAAAAATACCAAGCGAGTTAAATTACATAATCAAGAAAATGTAATCAAGTCCAGCATTTTATTTTGGTTTCCGACTGAGACGAGACCGAAACCAGACGAGACGGATACCGATACCGAGACGAAGCTTTGTTATACGAGACGAAACGAAATTGAGTTATTCGAGACAAAGACCGATACCGAGACAATACTGATACGATTTTGACGGTACCAAGACGATGTTTACAAAAGTATTGTTTGGTTTGGTGTTGTGGCCAGCCCTAGCTTGGCTAAAATTTAATTTGAATAACATTTAATTTTACATAAAAATGAAGAATAAAATAAGGACAGTAAAACTACATACATAAGCCAAAATTTCAAATTGTAAAAAAAAAAACTGATAGTATTCGTGAAATTAGAAATAAACTGAATTTTACCTCCTTTCAATTCCTTCTAAAATTTTACCCCCCTAAAAAAATTTAGGGTTCTTTTGAGGAAATGCTAAGAGCCTCAAAACAAATCTCTCTACCTACAAAAGTTCAACTTTGTCGGAGTTTTTTCTCTTAATTTTAGACATTTTTTCATCTTATTTTCTTGTATGTGAAAAAAGTGTGTTTATTGGAATTCCAACACGTTTACTGAAACCTCTCGTGACTGATGAATAATTTTAACGAAATTAAAAAAAAAAAAGTAAAAATTTGATATTTGAAACAATTTTATAATAAAAAAATGTTTTAATAACTACGTTCAGTAAACACTCTCTAAATCCATGTTTTTACTTGTGTTGTATTTTTAGTGGACTGAGTAGATATTTTGATTTCAAGAAAATACAATGTGGGGAAGAAAGTAGGTACCTACTGCGGGAGTGGGTCGGAATTCTGGTTTTTAAAATTCTGTTCGGTCAAAACTCTGCTTTTTTTTGTAAATTTTGTCCGGTCTATTTGGCCAAAATTCTGTATTTCGAAAATCTGTATATCAAAATTCATAATTTTGGTCATGCAGAATTTTGTACAACCAGAATTTTGACATGAAGAATTTTTAAAGTAGAATAATGACCCTACAAAATTTCGACCCCAACTGCCTCTACTGCCTCTAAATAAGCTTTCACGGAACTTCAATTTTTACATAATTAAATTCTTTTTATTAAGGAGTTTTCATTAAACGACGATGATAAAATGGAGGGATCACAGCTGTACCGAACCAAGTCATATTTTCATAATTATTTTTTAGATTATCGTGAATATTTTTCAACTCAAGTTTTTATTTTTAAATAAAAGAATAGTAATAAAAATTTAATTTATAGAATAAACTTTAGACTTGTTTTTTTAATGAGTAAAATATTCATAAATGAATGGCAGTTTATTCACTAAACCGCTAGAAAAACTTAATTCCAACATAACTTTAAACATTCAAAGGAATTCAATACCTTCGAATTTTCTTTTTCTGACTTAGTTCGGTTCAGCTTTGAGCCCTCCAAATCACATTAAAGAAGGGTGTAGCCTTTTTACCATTTAGTTTCAACACAAAAGTGTGCCTCGCATTCATCTCAAATATAAAAATCTTAATATTACTTTTCTGTCATATTCAACAAGCTTTCAAACTTGTTAAAAAGTAATAAAAAATCAAATTTCTCTACTTTATAATTTTAAATCAACCTTAAACCTCCTTTTCCGCCTATAAAACGCCTATTATATGAACAACCCCACATTTGTCATGTTGTTTCATTTTGAATCTTTACAAAGTATCCAATTATGTTTGCAAGCATCATTTGCCTACCTACCTACCTAGAAATAAAAATGTAAAACACAAAGTTGAAAAAAAAAAAATAAAAATCCTGCCCTAAATAACTTTGTTTCACTTTTTGATGCTGCCCTTTGGCACTCATCATAAGGTCCTTCCCACCACTGAACTGACACTTCTTACACAATTTTACAATTTCAATGCAAATAAGCTACCTACTTGTGCGACGCGTTCATTAAAGATGCTTTACATCTTCTTGTACAGGCACATAAATCTAGTGGCATGGACAAATAAGTTGCCGCGTGTGCACTCCCCTCCCCCCTCTCTCTCTCTTTTCAAACAACATAATGAACGCGAACTTCAGCCCTCCATCTAGGCAAAACGACATACATTGTACATGTCGATGAAGCCCCCACAAGAAATGACACGTGAATGACAGAAATTTTATAGCACGATGCTAAAAAAATGTCTACCCTCGGGAGGGATGGTGGCTTCTCCTCTCTTCTCTGCCGGTTATTTATTCATGACTTTCACCTTGATGCACGAAGGCCCCCCCGTTGAACGTACATATATACTTTATTGCTGCACAACGAACAGCAGCACTTATATGATGTGTGTGTCCTACTCCGGCCTGAGGCGGATTTTGTGGGAGAGGAATGGGTGAACCAGTTTACCTATATGAATGCTGGGGATGGAATTTCAAATGAAGGACAAATAGAAATAATAAAAAGAACGAAAACAGAATAAAAGAGAAAAAACTAACAAAAAGTAGAGGGTTCGTATGTGATGGCCCAACCGTCGGAATTGAGTTTTGAAAACGGTGCGGTCCTCTGTTGAGTTGTACGGGACAGGAAAAAGCTTTTATGATCTTCATTTTAGTGTCCACCTTTATGGACCTTTATTCAATTCAGGGGGGTGGCTTTTCAGATATTGGATGTAGTCTACCCCCGATGACAACAATGCGTCATACATATGAAGGAATAACTTACGCAAAAAAAAAGGTCCTGACAACCTATTGCCACTCCCAAACATCCCTGCAGTCGATTGAGCGTATTGTAAATAAACCAGGTTTTCGAACGGTAGGTGTCGTCGTTGTCGTAGCATGTTTTTTTTTGTCTACCTAAAGACTTGTGTTTGTTGGATTTTTTTTGTCTGATCTCAAATGAAGTGGAAAATGTGTCCTTGTTTTTTTTTTTGTTTCTTATTTCTCTTTCAATATTGGGATAGGAGGAGATTTGTGTTGCTTTTTTTTACCAAGTTCAGTTTTATGATGATGAAAAGTGTGTTTGGGGGTTGAGTGAAAGAGATTACATTTATGGGGTCAGTCAACATCGCATCGCCATCAACCAGTAATCCGATATATTGATGACAATCTGAATGGCACCAAAATAGGAGACGTACACGTTTTTATATTCAGTTTGAGATTCCCGGGCTGAGATTGATGGTTATTGGTGTTTTTTTTCGGGTGATAATTGACTTGTGTGTAGGTAGGTTGGTTTATAATATAATGTATTGGGTGTATAAGCCTGATGATAATGTATATAAGGTGGGGTACTAAAAGTTATTGTCTGGAAAAAAATCGAATAAAAATGTTGGGTTATATATATCAACCACACCTTTATTATCAGATTTATCGGCAGACACATTGATGGTCATATTTTATGTCTTTTTAAGCTGCTACGCCAGCTTTTGTTTTATTCTAAGAATTATAATAGAAAAAAAGTTTCATTAAACCTTAAGATCAATAGGCTAAGGAAAAGTTATGTAGCTACATATTTTATTTAGTGGCACTAAATTTAATTTTTAGAATAATTTGACCTTGATGTTATAGCTTATTATTGTGAGGTTAGTTTCACTAAATTTGTAACTTAAAAACCTAAAAATCAAATTTTAGGCAAAGTTTTTTCACAGTTAATCATCTTTAATCAATGATTATTGTGACTGGTTAATCCGCAAATGTGCTTGTTAATCTCAATTTTATTCAATAAATCCCCAGTTTTACTTGTTTATTATCGAAATCGTAATCTGAGAATAGTTAAAGATGTTTCTCATCGGCTTTGTTGGTCGTAATGATGATAAAATGAAAGACTATTTCATTTCCTTTTTCCAACGTTTCGACGGTGGTTGCCGTCTTCTTCAGGGCATCTTTATTTATAAAAAAGAAGTTATTACATAAAAGTATTAATGTTTGTACGGCGGACATGGTATACACATACATTAAAGTTGTAAAATTATAACAAAAACAAAAAAAAATGTTTCGAAAAAATCAATAAATATAAACTTTAAATTGTTCAAGTTGAAACAAATTTAAAGATAAACCCTTCAGGAGAAGTTTGGTCCAATAGGTTGTGCTATAGTTTGAATCTACTGTTGGAAACTAAAGAGCAGTTTTTTTTTTTTAGGCACGAGAAGAGTGAAGCCATAGTCTGGTTTGACTTATACGCCAACGTGACATCGGTTTTGTTTTTGGCGATTATGTCTTTGAAGTTTTCGAAAAGCTTCGGATCGTAAACGACACTTTTGTGAACACTTTTCCTAATTTCTAATATATTTTCCGATGGAGTTTTGTGTTTTTGACGTTGTATTAAGCTTCTTATAATTTGGATCAGAAAACTATTGTCCAAGAGAATTTTCGTAACCTTTTCTTCAGTGTGGAATTCCCGATCGCTCAACGCAAAGACTTTATTTATGAGGTTTGATGCGGTATTAACACCAATGTGTTTGGCTTGATTCGACCGAAAATTGACAAGTCTTCCCGATGCCATATCTTTTTGGTACCAGTCGAATTAATGCCGGCAATTTTTGCGATGAATCTTCACATCCAGAAATGCTATTGATTTAATTTTTTTCCTCTCTACAGTAAATTGTATTTTCTCATGGAATTGGTTGAGACATTGTAGCACATTTTCAATTTTTTCTTTATCCACAATCGCAAAAATATCATCAACGTATTTTATGATGAATTTTGGTTTGTACTCCTCCATGAAACACTCATCAAGAAGAAAATCCAACACTAAATCTGCAATTGTCGGTGAGAGGGGATAGACATTTATTTTTGGAATAGCTTTTACTCATGTTTATAACGCCTATACTTCTTTTTTTGCTATCACTCACATCCAAAATTTCCGGTGGGCGCTGGGTCCATCGAATCTTTTTTAGACAGAATTTTTGTTTTCATAAGCAGAATTTTGGAAAACTGAATCTAATCTATACATTCTGATCTTTGTTAGTGTAGAATAATCTTTACCCCATAATTAGTACCCACAAATGAAAAAGAGAAGCCCAGGGGTGGTGAAATAAAAATTTAAAAAAATAGGGGAAATTGTTTTCCAATGTTTTGAATCGAATGAGGGTTTTTCAAGACTTTCTCCAATTTAAGGACCACCCTAGTGAACATAGTATTATAAAACATCGATTTGGTGAAAAATAAGTTTAATTTAGTTTATTAAGTTGTGAATGGCTGGTCAAAAGTTTTATTTAAAAAAAAAATTAAACAAGTCAATGTTAAAATTATAATTGGAAATGTGCAAACCAGAAATAAGACAAATGGTTTACGAGTTAATAGTTATTTGCATACAATTGAAAAACAGTCAGGCCAAAACACCGATTAATCTCGAGTTGTGGAAAAATGGGCAGGGTGTAGAAAACAACAAAAACAAATTACTATTAAAAACAAAATCTCTTTTTGCTTGAAAAAAGTGCTGCAATCAGTTGTCTAACAATTAAGTTGAAAAAGTACTTTTTTTGTGTTTATTTACGTTAATACTACAAGTTATTTGAGAAAAAAGCAGAACAGGCAGAATTTTATTGATAAATATGTCATATGACAAAATTTTTAAAAACTGGTTTTGAAAAAGCAGAAGCAGACAGACGGAACTGCGAAAAACAGATTTTGAAAAACAGATTAAAATAAAACAGAATTTTAAAAAGTTAATAGCTGCGAAATAGAATCTTCTAGCTGTATCCAAACTTGTGCAAAAGGTCGAAGCTTTTGTTTAACATTCAGTCTTGAGAGGTCTGTGAAGTGTGAAGAAGGTTTGAAAGTATTCCATATTTGTTTTAATTAACATATTGACTTGAAGGAAATTAAATTTTGTATCGAAAGGATATTGAAAAAGTGGGACAAAAAGACGCATGATTTTGAAAGGACTATTATTTTAGAATTAGGTTGGGTTGGTCAACTAGTATTGAATAGGTAGTTGCTTGTTTTTTTTTTTTTTTTTGGAAACTAGGTCGCGACCTACTGTTTTTCTGTTCAAAAGCACGGACCCCTTATAAGGTTTGTTCGTTGAAGTTTACTCAGGTTTTCGGTTCTCAAAAAACACCAAACGGCCCTTAATTGTGTTGTTGAGATAAGCAAGAAGCAAAATTTGATTTAAAAATAAAAAAAAACACGGTTTCCATTTTTTATTTCTGTTCTTGCAGCACGTGAATCCACAACAAAAATATGCTTAAGAGCTCTTGACTTTTTATTCTTAACCTGCACTCGCCCCAGCAAAGTTTCTAGTTCTAACGTCTAGTTCAAGGTGATCCCAGGTTTCAAAAAACGCAGAATTGGCTCGTCAGGGATAAATCAGGTTTTTCAAAAAAACGCTTTGGGGCGACCCCAGGGTTACTTCAGGGCTCAACGAACAAATCCATAGTGTCCTTAAGATCTGAACCAACACATAATATGTGGCTTTAGATCCAGTTTGAGAAACTGAGTTATTTTCAGTATTAAATAATTGAGCTTATCATCACAAACAAAGATTGAATAAAAACGATAGCAGACTAGAATGTGATAGGATTCTGATTTTAAAAAAACACTATAAACACGTGCGTTTTGAAAGCATTTTTTGAATCTCTCTAAAATGTATGTCAATTTCCAAAAAATTATTTTTGAAAAAAAAAACAACAAGTAAGTTACCAAATTCTCTTTAAAATCAACATCATTAATCTTTCCCACTTAAAGACTCATTTTTAAAGCTAATGGTATTATTAGGGTAGAAATAAAATTGTACATATACACGAGTAAAACGGACCTTATGACTTATTCAGGCAGTTCTCGTCCCTTTTCATATATGGAGAGACACTATAAACGAAACGCTCTCCCCCTTTTATGTTGGATGCGCAACATGTGTTTTTAGCTTTGAGTAATTGGACTGAAAGATGATGAAATTGAATTATTTATCCAATGCTTATAAAAAAAGGCCAAAGAATAACCTAAACCCAAACACAAGTAACAGCAGCACCAGCAAACCATCAGTAACATATTGCTGCAGTAGGTTTAGGTACTCCTACACACACTTACATACACATACAAACATCCACCGGAAAACGAGTCCATTTCATTTTGCATCACGTCTTCAATTTGTTCAGCAAATGAATCGACCTGCTGCGCTGATGATAATTTATCACATGGGTTCCCCTCATAATAAGTTTTGTATTTTAGGAGGGTAATAGGTGGAGGTGGGTGGTGTATGGGCGCAGGAGAGTATGTGGTTATTTTATTTCTTATTTTCTTCTGGTTTTTTCAAGTTAAAAAGCAAACAAACTTTGATGCAATATTTTTTTTTTATCTCTCAATGTTATTACCTTACATAAAATAGAATATTGGGATAAGAATGAATTGTGAAAGGGGGAAGTTTATTGGGGTAATAAGGGCAAGGATGTTTATTTTTGTTTTATATTTTGTGGTTAGTCGGGTCGATAGGTTGTATGAATAGATAGGGGGGAGAGCAGGTGGAATCTTTATTTTTTTTTTCTTTAAATTAAACGAATACAAAAAATATATCTCCACATAAAATGGGAGAATATTCATTCGTCTTAGAGCAGGTACGAGTACCTACGGAAAAATGGTGTTTGAATAACAAAATATAACAAAAATCCGCAAATCCCTATTTTGTATAAAAAAAGGAAGCAAGTAATAATGAATTGGAGAGTAAAAAAAACTTTGTTTTGCTTGAATTTTAAATATTTTAAAGAAATCATCCTGGAAGATATTCTGGGGAAAATTAGAAGAAACTTTCTTATAATTTTATAATAGCAACTCTGGTTTTGCAACTCAAAGTTATAATTTTGTTTGAGCTCACTTCATTTATCAGTTTTACTGATAAATTTTTAAAATAAAGTGCTCTAATTGTGCATAGCAGTTAAGTGTTTTCTAACGAAATGTGGAATAAAAATTACTTTAGAAGAAACTTCGAAGGCTTCTATACAAAGAAAGAGCTTCCTTTCTAATCCGCTGCTTGAAGAATGCTGATGGATCATGGATCAACTTTTTCGACGAATTGCTCAACCTTCTACTGGTTCCCTGGTATATCGATTGCAGTTACCATGTTAAGTGAGATAAGAAACCAAGCCAATAAACTGAAATGGCTGCTCAACAGCTTCAAAACCTTACATGTCTGCAGGAACAGACGGCATAATATTTACTAGTTAAACTGCAAATTAATCCTGCCAATTCTGGAGACTGTTTTATTTAACTGCTTCAATCTTTTCCACATCCCCTTAATGGATAAAAGTCATAGTTGTGTTCCTACCCGCTCTCTCTTGAACTTGGTAGTAAATGACATGTCTGGAAGCGGAGACCTACAGAATGACTGAATATTTTCCAGGAAACTCTAAGCACCGGCAGCTCAAAGAGGACCAGTAACCATTGGCCAGAAGAGAATACCTCCTAAAGAAATGGCAGACGTAATTTCTAAAATAGCGACCCCTAGCAAGTGGAGAATACTACTCATGCCAGCAAAAGATTTAAAAAACTCAAATCGTAGTGGGAAGATGCCATGAGTGACCTCTGAACTACCGAAGAATTCAGCAAGAAAACTAAACCGCTATATCCTGGTTAATTTTTCAAACTGCAAAGTCAGGTGGCCCGGAGCATCCACAAAGCACTGCTCTAGATAAAGCGGTAAGCAAATTTCGCTCGACTTGTTCATGCGTAAGTGGAGCTACCGCTCTAGCTGTTCTGCTCTATCTGAAACCCATCGAAATTTTTTAGCAAACAGGTGGCTGCTAATACAGTCATTCGACTAATGCTTCCTTATGGTGCACTAACGATAACAGTGGCTGTTTATCATTCTAAATTCATACCGATGACCTCCGAGTCACATTGATTTCACCATCTCAAAACTACAGTTCGAAATAAATTTCGCCCACGAAGTCAATTGAATACTGGCACATATGAGTTAATTACTGATAGTAAATTTTACATGCATTTGTGAATCTTTTTAATTAAAGCAAGGAATATGTGTCATCTTGTACATTTGTGGATCATTTCAACACTGGAAGTAAACTTTACATGTGTTAATAATTTTTCTTAATGAAAGCAGATGGGAAAATTTACAATCGTGTACGTTTCTGGATACTGATACTGATACTGATACTGATACTGAAACTGATATCGATACCGATACCGATACTGATACTGATACCGATACTGATACTGATACTGAAACTGATATCGATACCGATACTGATACTGATACTGATACTGATACTGATACTGATACTGATACTGATACTGATACTGATACTGATACTGATACTGATACTGATACTGATACTGATACTGATACTGATACTGATACTGATACTGATACTGATACTGATACTGATACTGATACTGATACTGATACTGATACTGATACTGATACTGATACTGATACTGATACTGATACTGATACTGATACTGATACTGATACTGATACTGATACTGATACTGATAGTAAATAAACTTTACATGAGTTGAAATATGAAATTGAATATGTGTAATCGGGTACGGTTGTGGATGAGTTCAAAACTGATAGTAAACTTTACATGCGTTGGTAATTTGTTTGTAAATGAAAAAGAAGTACAGGCGATAAAAGCTTCATTAAAAGCTTTTCAAAAAATCGAAGTCTTGCAGGCTACAAATGGGGCTTTTGTGCTTAAACACTGCATCAAAAAAAAAAAAAAATATGAATGCAACTTCAAGGGTAATCGTGCTATCCATAAATTGGGTTCCATCACTCTCTAGATAAGCTCCTCGGAACACATATCATGGAATCCGAGACAACTTGAGTGTATAGTTTGACTTGCCAGACTGTTTAAAAAAAAACTGTTTTTTACTATGAATTTTAATTTTTTTAAATGGTCTGGCAGGGCAATCTATACACTGAAATGGTCTCGGATTCCGTGATATTTGATTCGAGAAGTTTATCTAGGGAGGTATGAAATTCGACTAACACGATAAGAACTTTTTAATCACATAGGCCCTAGTTGTGGACAGACTTCGATAATGAAGCTTTCGAAGCCTATACTTCTTTTTTTGCTATCACTACACCGAAAATCTGCTGTGGACTCTCGGTCTATGCAGTTGTGTCAATGATTTAAATATCTCCTTAAGATCCAAAGCTCAGATGGAATATCACCATCATGCTTCATTTTTCAGCTCTACTGAATTTATTATGTCATTCAAAAAGTTTATATGAATTTTGTAAGAGTTTTATTCATAAAAACAAAGCAAAAACACTAAAAATTAAATTTACAACCATTTAACGTTAATTTTAATGATAGGCTTAAATTTTTAATTGATTGTCATCAAATTTTATGACTTACTTCACCCAGGGACAAACCATCGTTGATTGTTAAAAAATAAACCTACAAAATCTCGTACATAATAATTCCATTTTCATTAATGTACACATTTCCCCAAGTGTCCAATTTTATACCCAACAAATAGACACAAACAAGTCAACAATAAACACTTAATGTAAACACTGACCGCCTACAGCTCTTCAAATTGCTATTTTGAATCAAATATTTCATCATTCCTTCCTCGTCAAGCCTACCTCCTCCTCTCCACCCCCCGAAAAAAAAGCCATATCATTTTGTTTCCATAGAAAATTAGGAAGTGCTGTGCTATATGACAAATATCTACCATAGACCATCATGAACTCCAACCACGTTGTTGTTTTGTTTACTTTATTCATAAAATATATCTAAATAAATATTAGTTTGGTCTTTTCATCAAAACATTTCTAAGGCTTACCCAATACTGATTTTACATTTTATTGCGAAGTTAAACCCAATTTTGGGGGCAAATAATATCGTACACGAGTAGATGACAGGGATTATGCGAGAAGAGAAGAGAACATCACATTTCCCTGGAGACATCTCTATAGATACAAAATAGAAAAACAAACCCAGCCTCTAAAATTTATGCCGAGTATATATTATCCTCCTTTTTTTCGTGTCTTTTGTACAAATAGGAAAAAATAAAGCAAAATAGAGTAAAAAAAATCATTGACAGGCGTTAAAATTTACACTCAATTCTCCTGGGGTACATTGGGATGGCGATGGGTATATAAATAACCCTCCCACCCACCTACATCCAGACATTCCAATGTCCCTATTGTTGTGTAATCAGTTTTATATCCTGTCTATCCTTGCAATAAAAATAAACCAAAAATGAGACTTTCCCTTGGCGACTATCCTCTTCGTCTGCTCTCATACTCAGAAAAGAAAGGACATCCGTAAAGTTCTTTTTACAATTTATTAATTCAATTTCTGCAAAAAAAAAAGAAAAATAAACTCTCGAAAGTATTACCAGCCAAAAGCAGCTCCTTTTGTCAACTCAACGTGAAAGGATATACTTTTGTTTTCCTAATTAAGTGAATTATAGTGCCTTTTTACTTAGAAGGGGTTTTTTGTGAAAGGACGATGACAATTTTGTCGTAATCGTCATCATCGTCGCCGGCATTAACTAAACGATATGCTTCCTTTCTGACAAAAATTTTTAAACAAAAAAATTATTCTTTTTGTTTTATTGATGCAAGTGCAAGGACCTAGGATACGTTCGACTCAATCGTGCATTTTAGTTTCATTCTGTATTTACTTAGTGTCCTTTGTCTTCCATAGTTTAATGGAAAACTTTTTAGACACTTATCAACAAAAAAGGGAAAGGAGCAATCCTTACCTGAAGAAGGATATTTTTTTTTTAAACTAAAACTTGCACCAAACGGAGGATATCCTTTTTTCCTCTTCTACTTTTGGATCTATGAAAAATTAAGTTTCCGGTTTGGGAAATGATTTTTTTTTTTAATCATTCATTTCCTCTTTTTTTTTTGCTGAGAAATTAAGTGGTAGCTATCGCAAAAGGTTAATTGCGAAAGTTTTTTCTCATTTGAGAAACATACAAAAAAAAAAGGATGAAAAGAATTCCAAATTGAAAAACAAACTACTTTCATATTATCCTCTTCTCAAAAAAAAAAAATCATAAAACTTAAATGAACAGAAAAATGATTCATAATAATAATTACGAGGTAGGCATCTCGTTTTCATTTAGAGATTAACAGCAAGAACAACTAACAAAACAAAAAAAAGAAGACCAATTACCTCTACCTCTAACTTTTAATCCTCTGACGGAAAGCTCAAGGAGGATGAACAACAAAAATCTTTCTTTCCTCTAATTACAATGCAAAAGAGTGAAATTAATTTTCATTTTTCTTCTTTCAATTATGAATGTGTATGTTTGTAGCAATTTTCTTGATGAAGCAAGAAATATTTTATGCTTGTGTGTCTGTGATCTGTGTGTATGTTTGTGTAAACGTTTTGGATTTATGCGTAAGAGAAAAAAAAGAAACCGCTCGCTCCATATATCCATCCAAGGATACTTTAATCCTTTTGGCAGAAAATGTTGAAGTTTTCTTCTTCTTGTTAAATTCTCTCGTGTGTAAGTGATTTTTTTTTTTTATTAAGAATCTTGTAAGTGATGATGCTTCAGCTGACAATTTCCACTTTGTTTGTTAAATGACAGAAAAGGAGGTTTTTGAGAATGGAGTAGTATAGAAGAGTAATGGGAACGAACTTCCGTTAGCATTCATATGAACTGACACAGATAAATGCGAATGAACATTTACAAAAAAATATGCACGACAACAAAGGAATAACGTCACTAGGCATAGCAAACATAAATTACTAGTTTTTTTTTAAATAAAATTAATGTTAACGAGAAAGTGTGAAAAAGTACTAAAAAACTTATTTTTGTCATTGATTTTTGAAATAAGAAAAAAAATAGTTTGTACGAATTTTTTAATTCAATAATTTTTGTATTTGTTAAGAGTACCTAAATGCAAAATATCAACAAAATCTGTAAATACAATAACGAGATATAGAGGAATAACTCAAAAAAAAAGTCTGAAAAAGTACTAAATAAAATGCACGACTGGTAATGTTCAAGACGCAAGAATATTATATGTAAAGACATGGAAATTATGAGAGAAAAATGTTTAAAAGCATGCAAAAATATGTTAGGTTAGATTAGGTAGAAGGACTGACAGTAAGATCTATGTAGATCCGTTGTGATACCCTATAGGAAATGGTATTCCACTTAATGTAAAAACCTATGTATTCTGTTACCAGTCAAGTCAATAAAGAAGGATATTTGCGTATCTGATTTTGTCACTGCCAAGACCTCGGCCTAGAAAACTCTGCAAACATCTGGAAGTCTCAAGGAGTTAGCTAGTCCCAGAGTTGCCGAGAAAGTTCCTGCACCAACTGCAGTGTCCATCTTAGACCCATCAGTGAAGACAGTTATCGTAGATTCATTACTGAAAGGTTGGTTGTTTTCCCACTCGTCTCTAATAGGAAAAGTGGTAGTGAAGCGTCTGTTGAAGTTAAAATGGGGTATTGTGTAGTCCGTGCAAACATTGTTTCCCACATATCTCTGCAGAATCTGAGTATGACCTGTTGTGCTTTGTTTTCAGCTTTTATTCTGGCTTAGCCGCAAGGCACTATATGCTGCAGAATCTTGCACAAGAACATCTAGGGGTCTCAGGTTGAATATCGCTTGTGGGAGTGGTTTTGATTTTTAAAAAATTCCTGTTGCAGGATTAGAACCAAAATAAATAGTTAAAACAACTTCTTCGATAAGTTTGAATCAAAAAAAAGAACGCCATCTTAGTTCTTGATTAAATATGATGAAACAAAAAAAACTATTGAAATTGCTATAAAACAAATTAGAGGAATCAAAAAAACTGTTTTGAAGAAAATTAAAAAAATGGTTCTTTGGGGAGGTACCATTAATAAATAAATTAAAATAAATTAAGTGGCGCAACAGCTCATGGAGAGCCAGGGCCTAGAGACTAACAGCTCTCAACCATTCCTGTGTGCGTGTTGTTGCAGGAATGGAGGGGACCTACATTTTTTTGCCGATTCTGAACGGCTAGATGAGAAGCACTTATTCATGATAGATAAAAAAACATTTCTTTTTTTCTGAGGTAGTGCCTCTTGCGACTATTACTAACCATATTAATAACCATTTTTTAAAAAATGCTTTACCATCCCACGGTAGCTTTTACCAAAAGAAAATTTATTGAAGAAATTTTAAAAAGAAGATTCTTCTGTTTAAGTGGAGTGACCGAATTTATAATTCAAGTTATTGATTTTTTTTTTAAGAAAAGCTGTGGAGCCCTTTTGAGAAAGATAAGATTTTGTAAAATCATTTACTAAGAAAAATTTTATGGCAAAATCGAACCAGCTGTTTATGTTGTAGCTGAGCAGAAAGAATTTTGCCACCATCACTTTGTTGGTGTTCTCTATCATCGTAATGTCATGTTTGATTGTTATCTCGATTTTTTTTTCACGAATCCAAAACTTGCCTTTTAGAACCTATGTACATTCCAAGTCATAAGGATAGAAGCAGGAGATTTTAAAAAGTTAAATTGATATTACTACTACCATTAAATGGTTGATCGACCAAAAGAATCTTTTTGAAAGAAAGACTTGATTATTTACCAACTTGATTCAGAATTTTTAAATTTTAAGAGTGCAAGTTGACTATGACTTTTATTACTAATTCAAAATATATGTACATTTATAGATAGAGTCATAAGATTAGAAGCAGTCAAAGTATCAACAAATTTTGTGAAGTGGTAAATTTCCTGAAACACGAAAAATCCAAAAATTGCATCTAACTCAGCCCTCTCAGCGGCTAAAATCAGACATCAGGCTAATGTAACGGCAAGTTTATCCACTGTTATCAGGGTAATTCGAAATGCTTAACACTTTAAGCGATTAAAGATTAAAAAAATGATGCCAGGAAGAAGCAACTTTTGTGGTTAGCGAAAGATCACATAACCTGGAATGTACAGCATGGAGTTAGCTCAGAAGATTGGTGAAAAGTATTTTTTCTGACAAAAAAAATCAATTTGCATGAACCAGATGGCTATAATTATTACTTCCTTGATCTGAAGAAAGAGGAGCGATTTCAGAACCCTCATCACAGTAGAAAAGGAGGAGTTATGATTTGGGGTGAAATATTTTATTATAACATGATAGACTTGGTAAGACTTGGTAGTTCAAAGTACAAAGATGAATGGAAATTGCTACAAATCTTTGGTAAATTCAGCTTTTTCCTAAAATCAACGATCTTTTTGGACCAACTTCAGGATTTTTTAGCAAGACATCGTGCCTATCCACAAAGTTTTAAGACTCGTTTAGAAACCGGACCTTAAAATAATAGAAAAAATGTGGGGATGGGTCACAGGGAAAGTTTACGAAGGAAATATACAATGAAAAGGAAGAGCTTATTAACTTCATTAAGTTGGCTTGGAGTGAGATTTCACTGAACTACTTTTCATCACTTTATAATTTTCATAAAGATCGAGTTTTTGAAGTCATTTTAAAGAGTGGTGGCTGCACATGCACACACTATTAAGAAAAAGAAATAGGACCAATAAAATTTTAAAAACAAATAAATCATCTTTTTTCTTATTTTTTGATAGGGCTTCTTACTTTATGACCCGAAAAAACTACTCAAAAATCTTACTCAGTCAATAATTTCCCTAATTCCATAATAGGGTTTTTACACAAACCCCAAAACCGGTTTTCGGCAAAAACTTTTCAAAAACTCGAAAACCATTACACGTTTTTGTTTGAAATTACAGTTTTTCACTAAGCAACCACTCACAATTTTCTATTCTTTTTGTTGTTTTCTTCCATTTTATGAGAGTAAAATGGTGATTATTTATATAAATTAGATACATATGAACAATTTTAATTACCACAGGCAAAATATTATCAGTTTTAAATAGTTAAATAATTTTGAGATTGAAATTTTATATTTGATATGACAGAATTTCGTCAGCTTTATTCAATTTTTTTAAAGCATTCAATCAGTTTCTTTTTGACATTTTATTAGGCACTGAACTTTTTAAAAAGTACGTTTGTTTCGTTCATCTCTGAATTCCAACATGTTTTCGACTGGTTTTATATAAAACTTTTGTTTAACGAAAACCTGAAGTAGAAAAAAATGTATGGGAAAACTTGTCTTTTCGATTAGGTTTTTCTCCAAAACCGATATTTTCAAGAAAACCGCGTTTTGGGTTCGGTGTGAAAAGGCTATAAGATGCCATTTTTATTTTTTTTTATTTTTTGGAGCGTGAATATAGTTTTTTTCTATAGCACATAAAACAGTCTTTCTTGTGTCCTTAAAATTTTGGTGCTCTTTCCTATATAACGCGAAAAATTTTAGTACAACTGCTCAAAAATAGGTAATTCTAACCTTATGACTTGAAGTGTATATCGAAAGTAAGAGAAATGATGTTTTACTTAAGTTTTTGTATTTTCAAAAACAAAAAATAGAAGTTTGAAATGCAATATTATTTGAAAATGTAAAAAGCAAAAAATCTATTGCGCCATTGACGAGATATGCAAGAATAATCCAAAAATAAGACAATTTTTTCCAAAAAAGGTCAAATTTCTATTTTCGTTATGTGCATTTTTGACTAAGAACCGAAAATGCAATTTTCTAGACAATCGCTTAGAATATCATCAGTCATACATTTTAATCAAAATGGGAATGGAACTCTTTGCTGCCATAAAACTCCTGCTTTTTTTTAATTTTCTGAAAAACGACTTTAACGATTTTGATTAAAATGTATGCCTGGTGATATTCTAAGCGATTTTCGACTTTCTATACAAGAAAATCAATTATGTAATCAACATTTGAAGAAATACGGATTTAACTCTGAAAAACGTTCAGTTAGCTGGAAGGTTCTATATTTTGATCTTGATCAAATCCTTTAAGAATTAAGAGTCTCATAATTACCATAGAATTATCCAAAGAAAGAAAGTTCGAGTTACATATTTATCACGCGATTACATCAAACTCGTTGACCAAAGTATGTAAGACTCGAAAGAACTTAATAAAAGAAATTAATTCTGATTACTTCTTCTTTATAGAATAAATTGCATAAAAGCAAATCCCTGCAAGTAGCAAAAAAGGCTTAAAAGAGAAAGAAAATCGATTGAGGGTAATAGCCTTCACAGTATAAGTCCATACATAATTTTCTTCAGGCACAAAATAAATTAAACAAAAACCAAAAAAAAAAAACAAGTTTCTATACTAAAAGAGGACGAAGAAATAAACTGTATAAAAGGGGGGAGAATCCTTAAGTGACCCTCTTCTTCGTCTTCTCTTGCATAAAACGAAAAAGGACTATAAAATAACTTGTCTGCAGTATACAAATACCTTCACAACAACAACTACTACTCGAAAAAAAAACTCTCAGAATGCCCATAAATGTTTCATGCTGCAGTACCTCTATATATGTATACAAATTCTGTCATCCCCAGAGTAGTATTTAGCAAAATAGAAATACATTGCCCAGCAACGAAAAATAGCAACAAAAACAACAAGCAACGAAAAGACCATTTTGGACATTCACTTCAGTGCTATTGCACATATTTTGTATCTTTTTTTTTGCACTATACACCGGTAGATAGTTTATGTTTCACTCGTACTATATTAGGAACTTTTTAGCACTATAAAAATAAAACAGAAAAGACGACAGAAAGAAGGAAAAATCGATAATTTATGGGCTTTAAGGATAAGTATTCAAGGATTCTTTTCTTGTAATTTATTTAAATTTTAATTGAGAGTTTGTTGAAGTTTTTGTTGCAATATGCAAATTATTTTTATATTTATTGGAAAATTTCGAAGACTGTAATGCTACACAAAGCTTCTTGTAAAGTTGATCGGAAGTTTAGTCGGAAAAAGGATGACAAAGTAAATCGAACACAAATTCAGGATAAATATTTCTTAAAGGGGTCTAAGAGTTCAATATGAACAAATTTCGGATTCAAAATACTTAATTCAATACAAAGTTATTTTTATTCGTGTTTTTCTCAAAAACAAAAAAATTGCACTTAATTCGATCGAGCTTTACTTTCAGCTTTTTTGAATAAAATCGTATTAGAAAAGAAGAATATTCTCTCACCATATACCAATCGATTCAATAATAAAGGACTATGATGTACCTAAAAGTTGTCACCTAGGTTCTCTACTGTTTATAGTTGCTGTCAATGACGTTGTTTCGATGTGCTGAATTCTTTGGATTACATTACTGCATTCATACTATTCATCTGCTCAATGTTGTAGTTCCAAAACCGTAAAAGCAGAAATTTTCAACGACTGACCATTATATGGCTTGGGTACGAAATCCCGAATACCAAAATCCCAAATCCAGAATGGCTTAAATCATGAATTCCAATATCCCGAATGACAGAACCCCGAATGCCAAAGTTCTGAATGAAACCCGAAAATAAATAAATTTGGGATTTTGTCTTGAATGTATTCGGGACAATTTGGTTATTTGGGATTTTTTCCATTCGTGATTGTGAGTTTCGGAATTTTGTCAATTCGGGATTTCGGGTATTCGGGATTCTAATTTTTAGCAATTCGAGATTTTGGAATTCTAAATTTTTAACCATGTACAATGAGATAGAAGTTGCGATCCAAGAACGTCAGAAGTGTTTAAAAAAATCAAAGTAACCTAATTTGAATGGGCTAGTAGTAGTCAGATGAGGGTTCATTTCCGTTGAAAAATGTCACCGATTTAGACTTAATTTCGCTGATGGCTCATCTATGGGTCTAGTTGTTGGTTGTTGCAGTGTTATTGGACTGTGCCTATACTGAACAAAGCTACGATAATTTAAATACCTCATAAATGTTTAATTTTTGAAGAAAAAAATTATAAAAAAGAAGACAATATTAACAACGTCAGCTTTTCAAAGAAAAAGCCTGAGTCTGATAATTTTATCTTTTCGATCTAGATTTAGAGGACAAGTGCTATAGAGATAGAAGATGGAGCTTCCACCATCATTTGAACATCGAGAAAGAATATGAAGATGACTTTTGCCCTTGAATTTTCTAAACTTTAGTTCAGTTAATAGAGCAACTCTCTATTAAGAGTGTTCCGGACTGAATTGGCGACTTCATGAAAAAGATTGTGAAGCGTGTACTTGTCCGATCAAAACGATTAAGTTATCTACAGAATGTACAGAAAATCTTGTTCCCGAGGATATCATTAGAAAAAAAAAATGAATTTTGTGCTTTATTATTTGGTAAAATCCTTTAAGAAAAAGAGATTATGGCGAAATGGTTGTTTTGCAAAGCGAATGTAGCTTACACTAAAGCATTTTTTGCAAAAGAATTGTTAAGTAACAAACAATTCTATATTTTTATTAGCACTATTAACAATTAAAAAAATTCATTTTTGTACTTAATAAATTTTTTAATAGAACAAAATAAAAATGTTTGTGAATTTTGAAAAAAAAAACATTTTTGACTTTTTTAACTTTTTGAACTTTTTTATACATAACGGTATTTTGGACAATTTTTTTAATGAATTTATATTCAATTTACTATGCATGACTTTCAATAATTATTTAATCATAATTGTTTTATTTGATTTTGAAATTTTTAATTCTTAAAAGACACTTTTTGACAGAAAATTCATGTTAATTTAGAAGTTAAAATTAGTTACATTAACAAAATGTTTTTTTGCAGTACAATAATACGCCTACAAGTGACCAATTAGTAAAAATACAAAGTTTCATAAAACAAAGTATTTGGCGAAAGTGAAAAAAACCGGTCATATACACAAATGCAAAAAAAAAAAAAGTTAGCAAATGACTCGTTTTGTTCAGTTCGAAACACTCTTTAAAGTGAAACTAATTTAAAGGCAAATAACTTATACAGGTTTTGATGAGGCTCTAAATAAAGAAATATTCAAAGGGGTACATTTTCCCCTTCTGTTTAAAAAAATTCTGAGGTTTTGATCAAATTTAACATAACGATGAACCTAAAATTCAAGAAAAGTGGCTAAAGCTTAAGCGATTTACTTCAAATTTTGTACAGAGCATGTTATTCTCTATTTGAAAACTTAGAATTTTTGTTTTAGACCATCCTAAGAACGAGGGATAGGGGATTCGATTTTCATTTACTTTCTAACTTACCCTTATCCCCTCAGGTTTTTTCGTGAAAACTAGTCTTAAAAAATAGTCTACGAAAATCGATTAAAAAAAATCTTCAGGTCCAGAATTTTTTTTTATAAAAAAATGTTCTTATTTAGAAAGATTGAATATACAGCTTTTATTTGCATGAATACACATATTTAAAAATATTATTTAACTTTGTTCCCTGCGAGCTCTCAGCCACAAGACAGCTACTTATGTCGACTTTAAAATGGTCAAAATTTTTAAATACGAACATTTTTAACGGCGTCTTAACGATTAGAAGGTACCGTGTCGCAAAACACTACTGGGTTTTATCTTATTTTCAAAATCAAGTTATTTCCATTAAAAGTTTTCGAAAAGTACTTTCAAGCTAAAAATTTTGGGGAAAAAACATTTAACATATCGTCGTCGTTCTATGAAAACTCCCTAACTACATTTTTTTTAAACCAAAAAACGTCACGTAAATACGATATATTTAATAAAATATAAAGATTTAAGCTTAATAAAAGGTCTCTGGTATATTTCTAAAAAAAAAAATTCCTTAAATCAAACATCAAATTCTGGGCAATAAAAATCTATGAAAAGCACGTCGCACGTACTTGCTCTTATGTCCAAGACGCTGAGGATTTAAGAACATTTATTATGTGTAAAGACATGGAAATTATGTGAGAAAAATGTTTAAAAGCATGAAATACGATAAATAAATTAGCTATATCTATTTTATGCAGAGTTTTAAATGAAAAAAGTAAGCCAACTTAATTCTTGATTGACTATGATTGTATGGAAAAAATTTTTTTTAAATCGTTGGAGCGGTTTTCTTAAAAAATTATTTATTTTTAATATCACACTCTTAAAAAATTTTTAAGAAATATTTTGTCTTTGCAATTAGTTAGTATTTATTTATTTGCATGTAAAAATATGATTTCAAAAAAAAATGTCAACCCGTTTTTAAAATATCAAATTTTCTAAGGAAAAATTTCAAACTATTTTTAAAAATTAAAAAATTTTTTTTTTTGAAAATTTGAATTCGAAATATTTTTTAGTCTTATTTGAAATTTGTATATGCAAACATTTATCTTAATCCGTTAAGCCTCATTATAGGAAAAAAAAAAAAAAAATAGCTCTATGAGAAGTGCTACTTTTAATAGTTGTTATCTGCAAATTTATATATAAAAAAATCGACCATTTAGTTTTCACAATATTTGATTTTCAAAAAAAAGAAATTAGAACATTTTTTAAAAATCCAAGAAAAAAATGGGAAAATTTAAGTAAGAAAAACTATTTAAATTGCTTAGAAGCTTCTGTATAAAAAAAAAACTTATTTAAATCCAAGAAAGTCCAAAATAAAAATATTTATGGTTTTTTAGGGAGGTACCATTAATAACAATTTTTTGACAACAAAAAAAATCCTATCCAAAGGTAGCTTTTACCAAAATAAATTTATTGATTTTTTTAGCCAAAGTTGTGGAGCCGTTTTTGGAAAAAATATGATTTTGTAAAATTGCTCAAAAAATTATATGGATGGGACCGTTATTTTTAGTTCTAAAAAAAAGTGACAAAAACATGGAGGCAAAATCACCAAAAACCACTTTGTACCAAGTTTTCAGAAAATCAATCCAGTCGTTTAGGCATAGCCGAACAGACAGACAGACAAACCGACAGAATTTTACCGTCCACTCTTTTGGCGTTCATCGTTATGTCGCGTTTGATTCTTATTTCAAAATTTGTTTTTGCACGAATCCAAGACTAACCTTATACAATGGAACTTCCATAAGTGGAAATTTCAAAATGAAAGAAAAAATTATAATTATTATAGAAACTTCGGTCTAAAGAAATGAGACAAAATTTTTTGTTTTACTTTTTTTTGTATTCAGAATTTTAAAAAAATAAGTTTACTTGCCCCAAATCTATTCCCATTGCAGTTCTTTTAGCTTTTTTTTTAAGTTATCCCTGAAACTGGGAGGTTTTCATTCCTGGCCATTTGGAGACAGCTTTGTGAACACTTTCATATTTAAGGTTCTTTTCTAATTTCAAATTTTTTGTTTCGTTGAGTTTTAGAATTTTTTTGTGCTGTCGCTGTTCTTAAGTATTGAAAGTGGACTCTGAGTTAAACTAGATTTTATGGTTACATTTTTTTTAAACACCACTCCCAACTTAATTGATGATCTTATTTTTTTTGTTCGAAAGTCAAATGCTTTAATTTTCTTCTTGAATTTCCTTTTTTCCAACAAACTACAAACTTCAAACTCAGCCATCCCTCTTCCTCAAAAAACTTTCGAAATTTATCACGGTAGGCCCTCAAGTACTTTTCAAAAAAATTGAAACAAAAAGGGGTTTCCTGATTTAGAGCAAAGAGTTAATAGTATATCTACCGAACAAAAGTCCAAAATAATCATAGTAACTTAGTGATTTCAAAAAAAAAAAAATAAGAAAACATTTCGAGTTAAAGAGACTTTTTGGCATCAAACGCCAATTTAAATACTTCAAAAAATGAGAAATTCAAGTAACAGAAATTCGAATTATGGAGGGCAAAATTGAAAAGGGCAAAGTTGAAAAGCCAAAGTTCTCAATAAAATTTTGAGTCACAGAGAAATTCGACTTAAGGAAGTTCGATTTATGGAAGTTTGACTGTAGTACTTGCAATCGCAAGTAAAAATTAAATAGAGTTACGGAGTTTCCATTGAACGTCATAGGACAGTCAATGTTTTAATTATCTTATCGGAATTACTTAGTTTTAGTAGATTTAACAAAACCAACCTCAATTTTACATTGAAATCAACTTTTCTATAACATTTAATGTACACTCAATGTAGTTTGAAAAAGCAACATGCTATTATTTTTTCAAAATCGAATTTCGAATTTCCATGCTCGTACTTTTAAAGTGTTACACAGTAAGGACGACGCCGAAGCCAGATTTTTTAATGTTTTTTAGAATTAAATTTTACCTAAATGTATAGAATTTCGGGAGTACTTCGTAATTTTTCGAAGAATCTGCCAAACAATTGTGAACAAATTCAACGCGCACTCAAAACTCTCTTTCATTTGATCGAATTTTTAAAATTATTTTTCTTATGTACGTAAGCTTAATTATTTGGTTGCCATTTTACTTGAAATCAATAACTGCTGGACGAATTTGAATTAAAGTTTTCAAATAGTTTTTTTTTTTTTTATTTTGTATGAATTTCAATCAACGATGCTTATAGTTTAATCGAAGTTGATAAATTTTTTGTTTAAAGATTGATGAGTTCAAATTAACACTGATGACATTTTAAATGAAGAGGAAAACATAATTAAATCAAATTATGAACATTTTTGTTTTAAAAGTGGAAGAAACTTTTGAATTGATGTCATTCTACTTTGAATAAAAAATTGTCGGCTTCGAATCCAAATCGTTCCGAAAAATATTTTAATCAAAGTGGTTTACTTTGATTTAACGTGCAGTGTCTACTCGTATCTTTACTCTGAAAAAACATAAACGCAATAGAGTAAAAAGTTTGGAAATCTCTTATTTTTTTGGGTTGTTTTTTGTTAAATTTTGACGCTAACATCCAAGTGTTTGCATAGCCATAATTTCTGGCGAGAGCGATTCTTCAATCGCGACGAATGAAAATCGCTAGTGCAGGAAGAAATTTGTTGCAGAAATTGGCTTTCACGAAATTACTCCCATCAAAAATTACATATAGCGATATTCCTTCTGATGGCTTAATAACTACTAATATTAATTATTAACTTTTTTTCTGAAGAGGTTTAAGATGATGAAATAATACAAGCGACTAGGAAAGTAGGGAATTATTTATTACTCAAGGCTCATGACCTGTGTAAAATGTATAATTTAAAAGCACAAAGAGAACCACGACTTAGCAAATATAAATGCAACTATTTTATGCAAAAAAAATAAATAAAAATAACAAACATTAAAAATAAAAGATAATTAAAAGTTTAAACTATGAGCCTTTATTAATCTCACTTGATATTAAAATTCAAAAACTTCCAAAAATATTTCAATATTGAATCCCCAATAAATCCCATAAAACATCTAAATTCAATTTAATAAAAATAGAAAAAAACCCTTAAGCCGTAAACTTGTGTAAATTGTTTAATTAAATCACTTTCATTGCTTTAAATATTAAATTCACAAACAAAAAACCTAAACCCGAACAAGTATAATATTTTCCACTGAATAAATAACATGGTGATTCAGGCGAGCAAAAAAATCAATACAACTTTTTCGGTACTTCACTATGTGAGTTAATTATAAAATTTATAAACTATTTGAACAATTTTCCCAGTTAGTTTCACTTAATTCTGAGAGATTATTATTATTTAAAAAAAAAAAAAACAACACCACATGCTTTCTCACTTGAAATAATTTATTGTGTGCACTTGTTAACTTTATAATCTGTAATCAGCTAAATAAGCTTAATAAATTTAATTAAAAAAATTAGAAAAAAAATATATTTCTCTCACATGCAGTTATGGCCACCATGATGGTTTAGAGTTGAATAAAATATCCTTCTGCAACTGCCGGTATTTGATATTTGCACAAAAAACACACACAAAAAACCACAATTTCAGATTTCTCGAATATCCTTTCAGCTACACTGAAACTTTTCGATTGAATGAGATTTTTTGTTTTATTTTTCTATGTTTTTTTGTTAACTTTGCAAATCGATAGACTGTCTCGCTGTCTGTCAGAATTTGTAGATTTTATGATTCTCTTCACAAAACGCAATTTAATAAATAAATACAACGACTAACTATTTCAGTAGGAAGCGTTATTTAATAAATTTGAGTCCTGCGAAATGTATACTCGACTTCGTCCTTTGGCTGACTGACGACTGAGTACTGTGAGGCTTTAGAATGCCGGAATGAAGCTGTGCATTGCAGGGTATAGCTAGAGTATAGCTCTATAGCGTCGTCACTTTTCAATCCAAATAGGATACAAACAATGCAGGACACTCGAAATGGATTTTCAATTTTATAATGATTTTTTCTTCCTTTAGCTTGATGTTGTTGTTGGTTTTTGCTTGAAGTTGTTTTTTTTTTAGGTTGTCAGCGATTTTGTTTCTAGGATGTGTTTTTTTTTTGTGTGTTGAACATGTGTTTTATGTGACAACCGCATGATGATGCAGTCAAAATACGCCAACAAATAACAACAACAAAAAAAAGGACGAAAACTAAATAATCATCATCATTATCATCGTCATAATCAAGGAAAAAAAACATTATCCGCTTCCGAACGAAAAAGGACGAAAGGAAAAGGTATTTTATCGTCTGATTCATCGACCTACAAAGTTGTTTTTTTTTTTTTTAGTTTTTGTAGCACGGGGTTACGAAGACGTAGTGAAAACGAAGAGATACTCCCAGGTTCATCATCGTGGAAATATCGTGAAAATTATTCTCCTCTCTGCAGGGTGGGTGAGTGATAATCAGCGACAGAAAATCTAGAGCGGGAAAATTCTCAAGTGGGTATAGTGTTGGGAGGGGTGGAGTATGATTTAAGTATAATTACAAGATTATACTTTATGACTTTTGAAAGGAAATGACACTGCAAATAAATCTTAGCACGAAGAGCACTAAAATTATTGTTTAAGCAACAACAAGAGCTGAGTGAGAGTAAGTATCAGGTGGAAAAGAGAGTGAGTTTCTTTGGGAACTAAGACAAAAAAAAAAAAAATACAAAATGGAAGTACAAGTCAAGCTATATAGTTTTTACTTACGTAATTGGATTTAAGTTTTATATTTTTGATATAAATTACATTGGATTTAAAAGCACTTACCTAGAAAGAGAAATAAAAAAGAAAAATGTTTTTTAGTAAAAGCAATTAATTGTATTTATGTAGAAATTTATGGATTTAATTTTTTTAAAGTTAAATTTAATTCGCAAGCTTGAGAGAAAGGTCGAGGATAAAATGTTGTCTATGTAAATATTTTGATTTATTTATTTTTATTGTTTTTAATAGAAAATGAAAAACCTTACATCGAGCCAAAAAAAAAAAAAAAATATATAGTAAGAACGTTGCCAAAAAATTAAATAAAATTGATGACAGCTGGAATAATATAACGATTAGAGATATAGTTAAAGGTCTTTAGAGTTGTATATGGTGGACGCAGAAATAAATCATTTTTCTGTCGAGACTATGATGACAGTTTGTGTGTGTATATGCGAGTGGTTTATGAAATGCGAAGCAATTTCTCAGTCTGGCTATGACATTTTGAAACTATAAAACACTTTAACTGCTATAATTTTAGACATAATTGAATTGAGCTGTCAATTGAATGAGAACGTTTTTAGGTTTATGTATTTCAAAGAAATCTTAAGGTGAATACACATTTAAGATAAAAATGTGAACTTTGATAACAATTAACTTAAAACAATATTTTTGTTGATAAAAGTGAAAACAAAAAATTCAAGAACTATGTAAACGTGATAAGAATTTTTGGAATACTTCAATTTTTTTTAATAATCAAAATTTAATCGATATATCCGTGGGGGTCTTGAAGAATCAGGTAACTCAAAATCTCAAAAAAATTAGAAGGTCGGGACTAATTTTTGATATCATTTACAAAACTTTACTAATGTAGAAAAAAATTTCATCATGTGCTAGCAAATATAACGGGTGATTTTTTAAGAGGTTTAGAACTTAAAAAAAAAAAACGCAAAAAATTCGAAAAAATGAATGAAATATTTATTTGAATCGATAGTTTGAACCTTGCAATTTAATGTTTAAAGATAATTTCATGCAAATGTTGACCGCGGCTGCGTCTCAGGTAGCCCATCCGCTGAGTCCAATTTTGGCATACTCTTTCACACATATCGGCCGGTATCTCACGAATGAATGCATGGATGTTGGCTTCCAGTGCGTCAATCGAAGCGGGCTTGTCCCTATAGACATTAGCCTTGACATACCCCCACAAAAAACAATCTAATGGTGTCAAATCGCACGATCTAGGCGGCCAATTGACCGGCCCGAAACGTGAAATTAACTGTTCACCAAACTCGCCTCGCAATTGCGCCATTGTTTCGCGTGCTGTGTGGCATGTGGCACCGTCTTGTTGAAACCACATATCATGCAAGTTAAGAACTTCCATTTCGGGCAAAAAAAAGTTTGTTATCATCGCTCGGTAGCGTTCACCATTGACAGTAACGCTGCGATTCGCATCATCTTTGAAGAAATATGGCCCAATAATGCCGCCGGCCCATAAACCGCACCAAACAGTGGCTTTTTCGGGATGCATTGGTAGCTGTTGCAATGTTTCTGGCTGATCTTCACTCCAAATGCGGCAATTATGCTTATTTACGTACCCATTCAACCAAAAATGAGCCTCATCGCTGAACACAAGCAGCGCGCGATGAACATTTCGAACCGAGCACAAATTTTGATAGTAAAATTCAATAATTTGCAAGCGTTGTTCATTTGTAAGACGATCCATGGTTAAATTGCAAACCAAACTGAAGCTGTTTGACAGTGACACAAGGTACTAAACACACGTCAGCAGTCAAAACCAGTGTTGCCAAAACCAAACCAGCTAAAAAATCACCCTTTACATATAAGGAAAACCATTATACACACAAAGTAAAAATCTTCGTTAAATATTGTTTACTATTTATTTAAGAATTTTATTAACAAAATTGAAAATTAATTTCAGGTATCTCACGGCCGCCACGAATATGTTCGTAGTACATAAAAAGCATGACTCGATCGTAGAATTGTCTGCGAAACTGTATTCATTTGTGTGCAGTGCATTTTTTGTTATTTGAAGTCAAATTTAGTACAGAATTTCGCGTTTGAATTACGACAAAAATTTTCTACGAAATCCATTATGGCTTAAAAAAAAAAAAATACTCAAAATTTCAGTGAGGCGCGGCATGTCAGTTCCTTGTTTTTTCTAATTTAATATCATATTTTCATTGAAAGAAATTTTAATCTTAAGGAAGTTGGAATGCTTCACAAAATTTTGCTAATATCAAGTCGAAATACTTATTTCTATATAAAATCTTAATACAGGGTGATCAGTATAACATGCACGAAAAAGCAAGACATTGTACGCTAAAAGGTTCCCCAATAGTAGATGCCCCCAATATTCACTTTTTCCAATCCAATCCTCTTCGGGACCATAGAGTGTTGGAGACCCAAAGGAGAAAAAAGGTAACCTAGTGGATCAACAGACATAGAGGAACGAATTTGGGATTTGGTAGAACGTAATCCCAGCCTTAGCACCAGGATGATAGCAACTATGCTTGGTTTGTCGCAGAAAAGAGTTTGGAAAGTAATTTATACCGATAGCCTTCATCCAAATCAGAAGAGAAAACAACTACTTTAAAAGGATAGTCTGGACAGATAAAGCTCAGTTTACCAGAGATGGAGTTATCAATTTCCACAACTTGCATTATTGAAAAAAAAACACAAAATAAATCGCAGCACCGCTTTAGCTGCAATGTGTGGCTTGGCATTGTTGGATGAACGGATAGGAAGGATAGGAAGGCGAGGTCCCACTGAATGGCCACCAAAATCTCCAGATTTAACTCCTTTGGATTTTTACGCTTAGGGATTCGTGAAGAGCTATCTATATGAAGTTGAAATTTCTTCTTTGGAGTAATTTAAACAACTCATTGAAGTCACTGGAGTAAATAAGAAAATGATACAAACTTTGCCTTCTGAAGAATGGGGATTATATCGAAAATTTCTTATAAAATCATTAATTTTTATTAAAATATGTAGGCTAATAAAAATATTGCTAGTTATTCAAGTTTTTTTTTTATGGTTTCTATGCAAGGATAGAACAAACTAAAAAGTGGTTTGCTATTTCTCAAAAACTAAGATACATTTTAGCATTGAGTTTTATGTTTTTTATTGAATGATTTTAAGAGCATTGAATTTTAAAAATAAAAATTGTACTTAATTCAATAAAATATTGAAAAAAAAATTTTCCGATTTTTTTTTTTTAAATAAATATCAAAATTTATTTTTCAAAAACTATTCACTAATACAACTTAATTCAAAATTTAAATAAAAGAAGAGAGGCTTTCCAAAAAGGTACAACATGGCATTGTAAGTTTTACTGTTGTTAAATAATATTTTTCTTTATTTGTGGTTTAGTCTCCATGTTGTGTATTGTATGTAATATGAAAATAAAACTAAAATTTTTTTTAAAGATTATTTAAATTTTTTTAGTTTATTTAGATTAAAAAATTATTTTCACATTTGGTATAATTTGTTATTATGCGGCTTAACAACTCGTAACAACACCACGAATCAACATATTAAGCCTGATTATGGTTTTATTCAAACCGAAACGCGGCGCATAATTAAAAATTACACCAAATGTTGTAAAAATATTTTTTTTTAAATCTAAATGTAAATTAAAAAAAAAATAATCATTTTTTTTTTTGATTTTCTTATTACATACAATTTTGTTCTGTTTTAAGTAATTTTTTTTTGGAAAATTAAAATTGCCCCTCCTGCCTAAACGGGGGAAAATAGACCCCCTTTCTTGTCATAACCCAACTTACTGGCTCAAGCTTTTTGTTTTTCAATAAGAGCGCTACAAAAGTTTTTTTAAATAAAACAAAAACAGTTTTGGATATCAATGAAATTCTTTATTCCTTTGAAAGTACGTTCGATGCCATTATGGCCACCACGGACACGCTTGCAGAAGTCCAGACTCTGAACCCAATTTTCGACGGTTTTCAAGCATAAATCGGCCGATAATGCTGCAATTTCACGTTAGATATTCGTACGAAGTTCATCAATCGTCGCTGGCTTGTTGGCATATACTTGACGTAGCCCCACAGTAAATAATCAAACGGCGTCAAATCGCACGACCGGAAGAAGTACGGCCCAATGACGCCGCCGGCCCATAAACCACACCAAACCGTAATTTTTTTGGGATGCAATGATGACTCATGGAGTACGTGTGGAATGCTGCCTGACCAATACCGCATATTTTGTTTATTGACGAAGCCATTCAGCCAGAAATGAGCCTCATCGCTGAAGATGAGTTTTCGATGAAAATCCGAATCATTTTCAAGTTGTTGCTCAGCCCAATTCACGAACATACGATGCTTTTGGTGCTTAAACGGCTTCAATTCTTACGTCAATTTAATCTTGTACGGATGTAGGCCAAGATCTTTTCACAAAATTCGCCACAACGACGTCACAGAGATGTCCAACTATTGAGAACGACGTGTGAGATACACATTTGGGCTTTCTGTAACTGAAGCCTCAGCGGCAGCAATATTCTCGACACTACGGGCACTTCTTTGTCTCAATGGCACGGGAACATTTTGTACTGTGCTTGTGAGCTAAAATTTTTCCACTAGACGCTCAATTGTTGATCTGCTAGGACGATTATGACGACCATAAATTGGACGTAGCGCTCTTAACGTTGAGGCTACTGACTCTGAATTTCGGTAGTACATTTTAATGATTTCGACTCGTTGTTGGCGACAGTGACAGCAAACGATGCCATATTTCTTGCCGCTCTTTTGACATTTCTCTTCAGTAAGGTTTGCCATTTTATGATGGAAAGATATACGACATCATAAAATGGCAAACCTTACTGAAGAGAAATGTCAAAAGAGCGGCAAGAAATATGGCATCGTTTGCTGTCACTGTCGCTCTACTTTTGTAGCGTCCCTGTTGAAAAACCCTTTATAAACATTCTCATTTTCAGTATCAGTACATTGACATAATATTCTTCTTTTTTCCCAAAATTTCAATTCCATAAAAATTGAAACATTATGATTATTTTTTGTTACGGGCGTGACACAAACCACTTTATAAATCCACTGTGAGTTAGTATTTACTATGAAAAAATTGAGAAATGGTTGATTTAAAAAAAAAAAGGCTTACAGTTTCTGCCAATACAAAAGGACTTTATGAGTCCTATTCTGCTTAGTTGTTCTTACTGTGGAATAAACGACGATTAAATAAATTATTGATAATTTCACTTTTGAAATAAAACATCAAAGCTTTTAAGATCGCCTTAAGATATTTTTGCAATTCTAAGTCATATTTTATGTTTTTTTGTTTTTTTTTTGGTATTGAATCATCAATAGACAAAGGAAAATTAGACTTTTTCAATTTTCGTCTTAGGTTTAAAATTGAGGAAACATTCGGTTTCGATTTTTTCGAATTCTGTACCGAATCATAGATGTAGTCATATTTGACTACATTTGTACAAAAATTTAAGTTTTTAATTACAAAACTTCCCAAACCAATTTTTTTTTGATTTTTAACTTTCTTGAAAATGGTATGACTGATTTGAATATTTTTTCTATGCAGACAATACATTGTGTGTGTACATATTTTGAAAACCACATTTTCGATTTTTTTAAAACTGTGGATAATGAGTTTAAGAATTTTCAAAACTTTTTGCTGATATGCACATCATCGTACCGTTGTCTATAGCAACCCTTTATAAGCACTTTTAACGCTAAACTGAAAGCTAAAAACCGAGAAATAGAAGTACCAAGTTTAAAGATTTTCTGTCTACTTTTTCTGAAATTTTGAGTGAAAGACTGAGAAAAATCTCCATGTACTTTGTATGGGGAAATTTCAAGTGTTTGCGAGCAAAATATACCAATTTAAAGAACGAAGCTCATTTTTGAACAAGAAAAATTTTCAGATTTGCGATGATACTAGTCCCCAGAAGACGTCTGTGATGTTACGAGTAGCAGGGCAACTTTCACCCACGCAAATGGGACCTTGACAGGAAATTGCATTTTTTGTTTCAAATTTCTATTCCCGATATTGCAGTTCGCCAAAAAAGGGTGTAATCGAGTGACCTGCTAACTTCACAGTAAAGTTTCAATTTTGCAGTTTTATTAATTATTGCAAGTTCCCAGCACGCTTGGTTCCTGAGATACACTATGTGACCTGCTAATTTCACTGTAAAATTAGCAGGTCACTCGATTAAACCCTTATTTGGTGAACTGCAAAATCGGGAATAGAAATCCAAAAAAAAAAAAGTGCAAATTCCTGTCAAGGTCTCATTTGCGTGGGTGAAAGTTGCACTGCTAACATCACAGAAGTCTCCAGAACCAATAAATCTCGAATAAATCTCGAGGAAGCCACTGTTCGTGCTTCTTTAAACAAAAAACAAATGTGTCTGATAAAAAAATTATATCATAACTTGTACATATATGGTCCAATCGATATAGAAGTGTTTCCATTCGATTTAGCATGAACAGAAAACCAATAATCAATACCTAAAATAGCTATTTTGGGAGCACTTCAATTCTACTGACAATTTGAAACAGTTTTTTCTTTAAAATTATTTTCTTGTGTCTTCAGTTAGCCTTCACTTTTCAGGTATGCAAAAATTCAATATTATCGACTTCTACGAGTATCATCCTCTGATTTGGTCTTCACTATCTTCATAACCTTTATTGAAAGTTTCAAGACAAGAAAAAATAAAGGGATTTTGTTTGCCGATTATTATACCGGTTAAGAGAGGAAACACGCAAACAGAGAACTTTGTAAAAAAAGGGTTAAAAAAGGGTCAATCACTTCTGGTACCTGCATGTATGTATGTACCTAACCTATGTACAGTTAGCAAGATATCTTAGCAGTGGGACAATGGCTTTATACCGGAACTATTCACAAGTGTCCACTATCAAATGTGAAACAACAAAATGGAAATAAATAAAAAAAAACAACCACTCACATCAGAACAAGGGCCATGGGTAGTATTCGTGAATGCAGAGGGGCTATTGTCAATAAATCAAGACTAAAACAGCTTATAGGGAAAAACCTTGGAATCAAAATGACCCTCTAGACTGCGGCAACGACCAAAGACCCCATAATGTGTCCAACTCTTGGTTTATCACACACTCACAAGTACCTTTGTACGGGATACATTATTATAGTGTGTAGGTAGATAGGGAGGGGTTTCTCTTTCTTTTAATTGTCCATTCACAATAGAAGTGTAATATATTTTCACGAGACAGTCCCGTGTTGATATATTTTTTTTTTCTTACTCCCCCCCCCCCCCTCCCCTGTACCTATTAGCCCTGCACTTACTACATACAAACTAAATCAACCCTCCTTAGTGATTATTCAGAGCTTTATTTCTTTTTTTTCTGTTTTGTTGTTTGTTTTTTTTTTTTTGCACTACGTGAAATTTGATACAGTTAGAAATGAAATCGATTTTATGTCCCTCTTATGTCCCCTTCTTTCTTTTTTCCATTGAGCGACAATGAACGATAAGTGCGAAGGTTTTTCGCCTCTTCTCTGCAGATATATGAATTCAGTTCAATGGTATTTTTGAAAAACCATCAGGAATATGTGCAGCGATGCAGGAGAAAAAAACTACTAACAAGGCTTAATGTATGCTAAATTTGGATTAAGGGTGGTGTTTTGGTGACAAATGGGCGGAGGGGGGAAGGGGCAAGTGTACACACTACAAACTCGGTTCGATTAATCACCAATATAATGAGCCTACACACACAGACATGACTAAATAAAATTACAGAAAAGAAACAATGAATATAAAATTGACATAAATAAATTATTGGGGCGTTATCCGAGCTTGAGGTATATTTTATGGCTGAGGAGGGTTTTTGTGAAGAAAGACAGAGAAAAGCTCTCTCTCTAAATCATTAAGGGTTGGTATATATTTTTCCAAAGGTTTAACTGATTAATTATATGAGAACAAGCTGTTGGTATATAAATTTTTGTGTGTGCGGTGGTTTTCTTGGACATTATTGTTTGACGTGGATACTTAATTTTTGTGTAACTGATAAAACCATTAAGGCTATTATTAGCTAGCTTGGCGTTAATTACTTTTTTTTCGTGGTTGTTGGTTGGTTAATGGAGATTGATTAAATTAAAATGAAAAGGTTAGGGGGAGATTAAAAGTCAAGAGAAGAGATTTTGGGTGGAAGGAGACAATTAACACCATTTACTCTTAGACTGGAAGGAGGTTCAAGTTGGATAAATAGGTACTGAACACACACAAATATCTATAAGGTAGTGACTCAGACGAATCAAAGGTTCAAAGAACAGCTAGCATCGGCACTACAGGGGTTCTACAATTTTGTCTAAGGGTTTAAAAAGAAAATTATTTTGTTTTGACGCGACAGCCTTATGACTCTTAATCATTTCTGTGAGGATTTTGTTATTTAGCAGGAATGAAGCGGACCTACAATTTTCTGGCAATCCAAACCGCTAAGGGGCGAACTCTTGAATAATTCGACACTTTTTCACATAAGGGAGTAAAGAATCCCTGAAATTTTGTTCTTTTAAGAAGGCATAAATAGGGGCAATGACTCCCTTAATGGGGCCTGAATCCTATTGTGGCTTAGGAGAAAATGTGATAAAACACAAAATTAAAGAAGTGGATGAGGCCAAAAGATCCAAAAACTGGAAAGAACTCCCCAAGCTAAGGCAGGCAAAACTATTACTTGGTAGTTACAACCGAGCACGATTTAAAGACTGCATCAACCTAACTAGGAACAACCTTAGGATAATATCTGGTCTCCTCACCGGGCACTGTAAACTTAATAGACACCTAAACATCCTTGGTGTAGTAAGCAGTCCAACATGTAGATTCTGCTGCACACATGAGGAAAAACCAGACCATATACTAGGAAAATGCGATGCAATTATGCACCAAAGGAAAAAAACACCTGGGAAACTAAAAGGTAGAAGAGAGTAATCTTTCCTCTCTAAAAGTCCTCCAAGTACTTAAATTTCTTAGGGAAATAAAATTTGAGGAAGAACTGTAGAATGAGCAACCTCATCCGGTCTAAGGTGGGGGCACAATAGATCTTAAGGTCGCAGTGCAACAACCCCCAATATTTCATTCATTCATTCATTCATTCATTCACTCAAGGAGGCATATAGCTGGGATTCGACACAAAGGTGTACTGTCCAACGATTTGTTTTCAAGCTTATTTCCCACATCCTTTAAATTTGATTTCACAACAAATGTGGATACAAAGGTCTCATGAATATGCTTTCACCTGAGCAAGCGGGTAGATAACCTTTTTATGTTCTGGGATATTTTTGAGTCCATCTTTAAGGAATGATGCAGTAGAGGAAAGCTGCAATTTGAAATTGAAGAGTTTCCTAACCAACTAAGGGCATTAAAATTAATGACAGCTTAGAAGAAACAGAGCTGTTGTGAGAATATTGTTTGTATTGGCTAGTGTCAGTCGACCCCTGGGTTATTTAAAAATCTTCTAAATAACAACTTGTGAGAAGCTCAAGTGTCAAAATGAAAAATAACTCTTTGGAGGGCGTCAGTGGCGTAGGATAAATTTTACAATTAGTCTTTCTATTGCCAAGATTAAAACCTTAAGTATTGACTCCTGCACACCTACATACCTACATACATATACTCTGAATCTCAGTAAAGAATTAAGCCTTCAGTACGCTGCTGATGCGAAACAAAAGTCCTATACAAAAGTGACACAACCAAATCATAAACAAAAAATGTAGTCTTACTTTTCATTCTGCAGTACGCTGATGGAAGAACGAAATTGATTATTTTTCCATATTTGTGGGAAAAGTCTACACTTTTTTCGCACATAATTAGGCACCCAGGCTATTTAATGCGTGCGAAAAAAAGACATTTGTGTATTTTCGTTATTATGTTTGTTGTTTCTTTCATTACAGCGTGGCTGACTGTTTCTTTTATTTTCATTTGTTTTGATTTTTTGAATTGGTTTAACTGTCAATGAATATTTTTTCGCTACGATTTCGTTGTCTTGTTGGAGACCAACTAAAATTTCGTTTCGCAAAAGCATCGTACTAGGCTTTAAGAGATAAATTTAATTTCAATAGTCGTTGGAAAAATGTAACACACAACATTCACTAAAAATATTTCAAAAACGAGAATTAAAGTGGAGACTTTTTTAAAATTGGTGTTCTTATCTGCTATCCAAAGCTACTTACCTACTAAAACTTAGTACGCTTCTAATACGAAACGAAATTTTTCATTTGTCTCCAATACCACAGTGAAATACATAATACACAAAAAGAAAGTGGACCAATAATTTAATGGAGAGTTACATCAATATTACAAAGAAAAACAAAAGCAACAGAAAGCTATTCAGACCTGAAAGAATCAACTAAAAAAACATGAAAAATTAAAAAAGCACAGTGGAGACTTCTCCTTTTTTTACTATCTATATCTTGTATTTATGATTTTGTTGTCATTTACGTGTGGGATATTATTGGGTTTATTGTCTTAAGCGTCTCCACTATCATCAAAGAATATCAGGGGCCTATAACACAATACATAAAGTGCTTGTACAACAAGTGAAATTCAACAACTTTTTAAAATTTCTGTAAGACAATTGTTTTGGCATTTTTCAACAAGTGGGAAATTTTATAAATCTACTGTTTCATTAACTGGAAACAACAAGAGTTCAAAGAAAAGAGAATAAACTTGTTGAATAGTTGATAAATTTTAACTGACGCAACGGTTGCGGACTTGTTCGAAGTAAACAAGTGAGAAATAAACGCTTGCAGTAGTATTTATCAAGTGATGGAATCGGGAAGATTGCTTAGAATATATTTAATGGTAATAAATTTGGTTTCGTTTCTGAATCGAACAGCGATAACGAGAATCAAAAATAGACAAATATATTTTAAGAAAAAATCGACTTTGAAATAGAGCCAGTGAGTGATGTTGCCCAAGTGCGGTGCACAAAATGTTGATTATCTTACTGGAAGTCCTTCCTACAAATAACGTTCGCCCACTAATAATAGAAAAGCACTGAATTTAGATAAAATGTTTTTTTTTTCGGAGACTCTTCGCGTAAGAAATACTTGTTGAACTAGTTCAACAAGTCGAAGGAATTTTTTACGGAAATCATTTTCACTTGTTGAACAAACACAGTTGAACAAGTAATTGTTGACTAGTTGACTTGTTGTTCTGTGTTATAGGACCCAGGTAGTTAAAGCAATCGAATCAGCAATTTGGTGTTCTTAATAGGTCAAACAAGCTGATATGCGAAGACTGACTCTGAAAACAATGTCCTCATGATCATGTCAAGTTATTTTAGTACGGGAGCAAAGAGGGTATCCTTTTGCAAAGGAAATTATGATGCATAGTAACAACAGTCGATTTGATCCGTTCCTAACAATATCAACTGTTTCCTCGATTATCTATATGTACATTGGCACGGCTCAAGCTGTTCAAATAGCCATTGGGAAGGGCAGTTTTCTAGAAAATAAAACTTTGAAGGTTTCTTAAAATGTGTTACATAAGTCACTCAAAGTCCGATTATTAAGGAAAATTGTTATCTTAAAGAAAGATGTAGGAGCATCTGATACTTTAAAAAAAAGTATAAGCCAAACTTAGAATGTTTCCAGGCTGCAATGCTCCCCAGGTTATACTCCATGTGAGTTTTTCGTGTGGGGCTACCATAAAAGTAATCTTTTCATCGATTAACCTAAAAGCAAGTGCTTTGGGGGATACTACTTACGGAGTGAACGGAGCAATTTCACACTAAAGGGTGGTAGAGGGCTTAGGGAAGACTGTAAATCATAAGGTACATTTTTGAAAATCATGTAGTTTTTTAAATCCGGATCTGCCTTAATACAAAATGTAAAAAAAAAGACATTGTGCTGGATGGGGAATACTCTGACAGACTCTGATTTAAATTTTTTTTTTTATCCGATGGAAATCTTCAAGTGTCTTTTGAAGTAAGAATCGGTACTGAGTAGTGTGGGACTCTACCGCACCAAGACCACCGGTGAATCAGGACCAATCTATTAAAAATCGACAAATGATTTTTAAATTTTTTTAATTTATAAATCGTATTGTGGGAAGTTTAAGTTATAACACTTTCCCATAGCTCTTAGACTATCAGCTCATGAGGCTTGGTTCTTCTTGATCTCCGAACATTGTCTCGTACATTTAAGACGGTCTCCATTTCGGAGTTGGTATGACTTTGCAGTCGCTGATTGTGTGATACAGCGTGTTTTTTAACCACTTTTGTAACCATTTCAATTTGAAGGTCACGATGTAGATCGCTATGTCTTATATACCAAGGGGCATTTATTATTCCACGAAGGACCTTGCTTTGGAATTTTTGGATGGGTTCAGCATTTTTTTTTCTTTGTACAGCCCCATAGTTGGATGCCATATGTCCAAACGGGTTGCAGTACTTGCTTATAACGGGTGATTTTTTAGCTGGTTTGGTTTTGGCAACACTGGTTTTGACAGCTGACGTGTGTTTAGTACCTTGTGTCACTGTCAAACAGCTTCAGTTTGGTTTGCAATTTAACCATGGATCGTCTTACAAATGAACAACGCTTGCAAATTATTGAATTTTACTATCAAAATTCGTGCTCGGTTCGAAATGTTCAAAATGTTGGAAATTGTGTTCAGCGATGAGGCTCATTTTTGGTTGAATGGGTACGTAAATAAGAATAATTGCCGCATTTGGAGTGAAGATCAGCCAGAAGCATTGCAACAGCTACCAATGCATCCCGAAAAAGACACTGTTTGGTGCGGTTTATGGGCCGGCGGCATTATTGGGCCATATTTCTTCAAAGATGATGCGAATCGCAGCGTTACTGTCAATGGTGAACGCTACCGAGCGATGATAACAAACTTTTTTTTGCCCGAAATGGAAGTTCTTGACTTGCATGATATGTGGTTTCAACAAGACGGTGCCACATGCCACACAGCACGCGAAACAATGGCGCAATTGCGAGGCGAGTTTGGTGAACAGTTAATTTCACGTTTCGGGCCGGTCAATTGGCCGCCTAGATCGTGCGATTTGACACCATTAGATTATTTTTTGTGGGAGTATGTCAAGGCTAATGTCTATAGGGACAAGCCCGCTTCGATTGACGCACTGGAAGCCAACATCCATGCATTCATTCGTGAGATACCGGCCGATATGTGTGAAAGAGTATGCCAAAATTGGACTCAGCGGATGGGCTACCTGAGACGCAGCCGCGGTCAACATTTGCATGAAATTATCCTTAAACATTAAATTGCAAGGTTCAAACTATCGATTCAAATAAATATTTCATTCATTTTTTCGAATTTTTTGTATTTTTTTTTTTTTTTAAAGTTCGAAACCTCTTAAAAAATCACCCGTTATAACATTAGCTTGTTCTGGATAGATAGGTCAGAGTTCTTTCCTAGTAGCCAGAAGGAACATTTTTCTGTACTTCAAGTTTAGTTCTTCTCTTTTCTTTTTGATGTGCTCTCTCCATTTAAGCTTTGCATCCAAAGTCATTCCAAGGTATTTGGCAGTATAGGAGTAAGGTACTGTTGTACTGTTTATAAGAATTGGAACATTGTTTATTTTTTTGTTTGTAAAGTTTATATGCATTTTGCAGTTTTTGAGTAGTCTTCGTAACGGATTTATCTGGCACCAATATTGCAGTATCATCAGCAAAGGTGGCCATGATACCTTTGATGTCCACTGGAATATCTCTTGTATATAACAGATACAGGGTTGGTCCTAGGACACTTCCTTGTGGTACACCGGCTTTAATTTTCTTTAGTTCCGAGTAATTTTGGTCGTACCGTACTCTAAAAAGTCGGTTCGTAACGTAGAATTTCAGTATTTCGTAGTACTGCCTGGGAAGATCCCTATGCAGTTTGTACTCAAGTCCCAAGTGCCAAAGCTTATCAAAGGCTTAAGCAACATCTAAGAATATAGCCGAGCACACTTGTTTTTCTTCAAGTGCATTTTCCACAACATCCGTAATCCGATGCACTTGGTCTATCGTGGAATGTTTATTTATAAATCCAAACTGATGTCTCGCTAAGTATTTTCAGGGGAGCAGTTTTTCGAAAACTTTTGCCATGATTGGTATAAGCGATAAAGGTCTATAAGATGTTACTTCAGTTGGTGGCTTACCTTGTTTAGGTATAACAATGACTTTCTGCAATTTTCCAATGATTTGGCACATATTTTAGTTTAAGACATGCGTTTACTATAAATTGGAGTTTTTTGAAGACTATTGAAGGCATTTTCTTTCAAAACCCGTTTCTTACTTCTTTGAGCGTGACAAAAGGAATTTCACATTCGTCATTTCTTTCAACAAACTGTAAGGGATCTGTAGCTGTGCTTACTGGGAATGGCTTAAAAACATTCGCGAGATGTTCAGCCTTTTGTTTAGAATTTCCGATCCATTTACTATCTTGAGATTTTATTGGCGGGTTTTGTGTCTGTGGTCTTACTATAAGGAATATTCCGTAGAAGCGTCCGCCGTCAGACTATTCATTTTTGAATTTAAAAAAGAAAAAACCATCCAGTTATTAAGATTCTAAAATTTGTGAGCTTGTTGGTTTAATAATTTCATTCTAATTGGGGTTTTTTTCAATTAAATTTCAACGCATTACTCATTATTTGCCCATGACATTACATAACAAAAGCCTTGAGTTCTACAGAAAATGTTAAAGTTATTCGACCTTTAATATATAAGCTTCCCATTAACACGAAAGTTCTGTAGCACTCATAAAGGTCTGTAGCAATCATAAACTCAAATTCCCTGCAGTGGACCTACCATAATACTTATTTTGGTCAGGATTAAGTAAAATAACTTCAGTTAATCTCACTAAAATTCAAGGAAGCTTTAATCTCTTAGCTTATGCAACACTATTAATCCCTCTGCCACTCACATAAGCCACAGAAAGAAAAAAAAACTGGCACCATCATGGGAAAAGCTTTTTTTTTTAGATACATGCGAGCAAAAAGCCAAAAGTCGAAAACACATTATTTTCATAATTTCACCCTGAGTTTGGGGATTGGCTTCACTTAGCTATAATATTTTTTTTTTCATTTTCTACTTCTGCTGCTATATGAAGGTTTGCCCACAAAATGAACGTTATATCCTTGCGTGACCAGACACTAAGGCTAGACGTATGTCTCCCACAAATACACCAGAAGTAAAAACCCTCCACTAAAAACTCTCCTCATTACCCTAGGTTTTTGGTTTTGCTTCGTATGTTTTTTTGTCTTTGCAGCTTTTTTTTTTGTGGAACGATACTTTGGTGTGTTTCCAGATGATTCTAAGTGTCGATAAAAAAGACTGAAAATAACGGAATACGGAACCAACACACTTATTATGCCGAGAGTATTTATTTTTTATTTTTTTATTTAAGGGAACGGGTGGTTTTTGTGATACAAAAAGTACCTATGCCTCGGTGAAGTGGAAGTCATTTCTACTGCCGCGCCGCCACACCGGCCGGTCGACAACAACGGGCCCAATACTGTTTATACCCGACCGAAGCGACCGGGTAATAAATCCTTGTTGTTTTTATGTACGTATGTCTGCAAGTTTTCAGAAGCCGGACGACTTTGTTTTTCTTTATTGCTTTTCGACGCCATGGCACCGAAACTGTTTATTCCCATTCTACCTTCCTTCTTCTCCCTTCCAACCATTCGAACCGTTTTGGTGGTGTTTTAAGTTGTAAATTGCAAAATCAGTTTCAGGCCCGCTAGGCTAGAGTGTTTAGCATAATGTGAGTTAAGCCCACCCCAAAACACTCCTCTCCCCACTCCCCCCCTGCACTACTCAAAACTCAAAGCTATTTACTCGAGTTGCAACTTCTACACAAGGTTGCTTCTTATGTAAGCCTTTTTCCGCTTCTTTCCGTCCTCGAATGCAAAAGTTTTCTTCCACATTTTTTGCCGCATTAACGTTCATTCTCTTCCTTTTTTTCTTTGCTTCTTTAAGGAAAGGCGAAAAAAAAAATGTTTATTAAAGCTTTTTGGTGGTTTTGATTGTCTTTTTTGTTGTCTCCTTTAACTGTTTTATGTGTGTTTCCACCAACTCTAATAATGCGGCAAGGAAAAAGTACACAAAAACAAAAAGGATGAGATGAGGGCAATGTTCGGAAAGTTATTGATTGAAGTTTGACAGAAAAAGAAGAAGAAGAAGGATGAGTCGGATCGGAGTATATACTCTAGTCAGGATTCAGGAAATTGTTTTTTTTTTATTATTGATTACATCAATGATGGAGAAAAGACTTTTCGAAAGTTTTGAGTTATTCTTTAGTTTTATTCCTTTTTCCTGCCTGCCTAGCTGTCTTAGAGGATGAACTTTTGAAAAGTTTTGTTTCTCATTTGTTTGTTTTTTAAGTAAACAGATGATGTGGTGTATGCGGAAGAGGAAGGAATTCATCTAATTTTGGTTGTTTATTGAATCAATATAATTTTATTTCTTTTTCTGTTTTTTTTTTAATTTTTTTCTTGTAAGCATTTTTGTTTACATTGATGATGGTGAATTAAAAGTAAACAATCAAAGATGATGACGGCACCATAGCTGATTACGAAAAAAAAAGAACTTAGAAAAGTGGTACAGCTTGGAATCACGATGCGATGGGAAGGATGTGAAAGTGGTGTAACATATTTTTGTTCTTGAATCGATAGTTAATTGTGTTTTGAAATAAATGTGGGTTAGGTTAAATTTTTGTTGAATGCTTTGATTTTGAAAAATCGAAAATGGCGAAGGCTTTATAGTGACATTAACAATAATGTGAATGAATAAAAATACCTCTAAAAATTCTGAAATTTTCCGTCTTTTTACTTCTTTGAAAAAGGGCGATTTCAGGGCAATTAGTTGACATTTGGATCAAAATAATGGTTTTTAACAAAAATATACATAATTCTTTTACTACCTGTCTATCAACTACAAAATTCAATTGAAAGATGGAAGTCATGTCGATGAATTAAGAAAACCCCTGTCGAAATCAGTAATGTTCACAGTTTTCTACTGCTCTCGAAATCCAATTGAATTTACCGACTCAATTTGCTGATTTTAATACGCTTTAACTCGGTTTGGAAATCAATTTAAATTAAGCTTATTAAAAAAAAATATTTTTTGTATCTGTATGTAGCCCTATTGTACCCTTTACCATTAACTACGTCACTGACTGATTTAAAACAGCTGTTCTATTTTAATGTCATCATTTTATTTGGGCATTTATTATTTTATTTCAGTCGTGCGTCTTCACAAACTTCTTAATAATGGAAAGAAAGAAACAGGAAGATGATTTTAGTTTATAAAAAGGAAAATATACATACAAATTTACAATTTGTTCGGAAAAATAATGCTTCGAAAATTCTTTTTCCGGGCAAAAATTAAGTAGAGGCTTTCTTTTATTTTTTACGTACAGCGATTACAACTGTAAATTTTTTCGTTGGAGCTGCGTGCTGCACGCAAAAAAATCCGAGATTAGATTTATTTTATTTACTTATTAGAAATTTGCCCTGGGACAAAATTTAATATGGAAGATAAATTTTGTCTCGATTTGCGTACTAGTCTTTAGTCGTCAATAGGCAGTGATCATTTCAACTTTAAAAATAAATAAATTTGGCGGTGCAACAGCTCGTGGAGAACCAGGGCCTAGTGACTTACAACTCTCAACCATTCTTGTGTGCGTGTTGTTGGCAGGAATGAAGGGGACCTACCATTTTTCGCCGTGTCCGAACGGCTGGATGAGGAGCACTTATTCATGACAAGTATACTCTTGGAGGATTTGTCAGTTCTTCGCAAGCGGCAGTACCTCGGGAAAAAATGTCTGTTCTTTCGTGACAGCAGCTGGGAATCGAACCCAGACCTTCGGCATGACATTTCATCATCATTTAAATGTTGTTTGTATGTTAAATTACTTAGCTCTTTATTGCCCGGTGGCGGTTACAGCCTGAAACCAACTCATTAAACACTTCTCTCTCGGGTTCCAGTAGTTTTAATTTGAAACCATTTTATCAACTGTTATTCTACGAAACAAGGAAACAAAATATTTGACAACAAAAGGTTAAGTCTTAAATAATGTGCCATTATGGTTTGCTTAAAGACAACTTCTGACACAAAGATTTTCTCAACGTCAGAAAAGAGGTTCAGGTTGCTATTTCTAACACAAGATCAAGTCATGGTTATATAACGCTTTTAGTTTTACAAATTTCTAATTGTTAAGGGTTTTGTTCTATTCCTTATAACACTTCCCTCTCCAAAAAGATGGTTGAACAATGATTTGAATGAGTGATTGTTGAAATTTAAATTAAATTTTTATAAAAAATCGTAAACCTTAAGCTTCTTAGACTTAAAAAAAACCAAACGAAATATAGTCCAGTAAATTTAGTCATAGCTCCTATGGGAATCCAATAAAACGTTGAGCAAGACATTTTTTCTTATTATCATTATTGTATTAATTTGGGTTTTCAAAAATATAAATATTATTTTGCATATCAGACATGTGATTATACTTGTTCCACCATCTTGAGCGAAAGAGTAAATTCTGTTTTCCGAACTACTTGCAACTGATTCAAAACAAGAAAATTTGGAAGGTGCAATTTTCATTGCAATATTTAAAGCGTGATGCTGCACTGGGAAGTTTTTCAGGGGCTACAGAAAGTAAACAACTGTTTGGACTCCATTTATTCTTATAATTGGTTATAGCTCTTTAAATACGCAAAATATGAAAAAATACCACCAAATATGAAAAAATAGATAAATTTGTGCAACTTACTCTTCTTGTCAGAAGTGAATTTGTATTTTTTGGGTAAAATTGAAAATACGGATTTTATTTGTGAAAAATCAGTTCACTTTTTAATTAAAGGCAATCTTTGGAAAGAATTGATGTTGAAAAATTTTGATTTAAGCTTCTGTATATAACCCCGTTTCCATATTGAGAAAGCACAACTCACACTTTCAAAACACTCAATTATGATGATGTGCGGATACCTTTCAGGCAATACAGTTGGTAAACAATTGCTTAGAGACAGAAAGTTTCTTCAAAAAGTTCCAGTAATAACTTTATCCAACAGTTTCGTTAAAGACGAATTCATTCTTTAAATCAATATAGCGGTAACCATGCAAGGATTTGAAGGTATCCGAATCTGTTTAACATTTAAAAAAACGTTCTATGAGACGTTCTAATATTGATTTTTAATTTTTTTTATTATTTTTAGTAGGTAGTAGTTTTAGTACCGACAGCAAAAGTTTAATTAAATCGTATGAGCCGTTTTTAAGAAGAAACTATTTTCTTAACAGTTTTCAGCATTTATATGGAAGGTATCTTTATTTTTTTTGCATAAAAGTACAAAATTTCGTCTAAAATACTTTACAGAGTATAAAAAAACCCTTAACAACCGAGTTTCATAAAAATCGACAATTTAATTTTTAAAATATTTGGTTTTCAAAAAAAAAAAAAAACTTCGAATATTTTTTAAAACCAAAAAAAACTATTAACATTGCTTAGAAGCTTCTGTATAAAAATATTTAAATAATAGTAAATTTAAATCGAAAATAAAAAAATTGTTCTCTGGGAGGTACCATTAATAACTATTTCTGGAAAAATGGCTTCATTTTTCATTCAAGTGAATTTTACTAGAGAAAAGTTGTGGAGCCGTTTTTGGAGCAAAGTAAGATTTTGTAAAATTGCTAAAAAAAAAAATATATTTGTTAAAGTTCTAAAAAAAAAGAAAACCGTGTAGGGCAGAATCACCAAAAACTACTAAGTACCGAGTTTTAAGAAAATCGAACTAGCGGTTTAGACTGTAGCCATACAGACAGAATTTTGCCACCCACTATTTCGGTATTCAGTGTCATCGTTATGTCATGTTTGATTGTTATCTCGAATTTTTTTTGCACGAATCGAATATCGCAAGTAAAAATGTTAAACAAAATTAGTGTTGATTCAAATTTTCCCTGACCACTTTCCAAATTCCCTGACTATCCCTGACAAAATTTTCGTTCCCTTATTTTGACTGACTTTCCAGTCTAGTGGCAACTATATAAAATGTAATTTAAAATTTTGATGAGCTATCATATACTTGATCAAACAAATAATGGTATTTCGACACATGCTCAGAAGTGGGAATATTTCATTTTGTTCTATTGTGAACTTTGATACTGTCTATTACTGTGCCGTACACGTAGTTGGTCATTAGACCCCACTTTGAAATTAATGGAGTAAATGGTATGGTCTTAAGACTGACTGCGTTTTCGTTCTAAAATTGATAAGTGGAACTGATATATAATTTTACTTGTGCTGACAAACATTTTATGAATTATGGCCCAATACATCAACATACATACATGAACATATAAGTATAATAATCAACTTGCTCTATTTCTTCTGGCACATTTCCAGCATATTCAGAACATCAAATAATTTTAAATTTTTAATTGTTGCCCACAGATTTCTGGCAGAAATTCTGAGTAATAAAGTCTTTCAGCTAAAACAAAATTTTAAAAATGTCATCCAAATCATTGAGTCTTTTCCGAGAATCCAAGCATAACATAAATGGGTTTGGCAGTATGTGATATTTACTTAAATTAATTAATTTTTTAATCTTCTCACTTCTTAAAAGAACAATTTTTCCAATTTCATCAAAATTGTTAGAGCTGTTTCCGAGAAATAAATTATAAGAATTTTTTGTCTGTAAATTAATAATAATATTCAAAAATCTAATTTGTTTTCTACCGATACCAAACGATCTCGAGTGTCGGTAAATTTCGGTCCAATAACTGCGGTATCATCTCAGTATCGTTGTGGATGTTTTGAAGATGATATCCTTTCGGTTTTCGATTCCGATAGATACCAATCAAGACCGAGACTTTTTTGGTATCGTGTCCACCCCGTATTTCAAGAGCAAATCATCGGTACACGGGGACCTATTGGGAATTTCCTAATTTTATGGATTTAGTTTTTTCTGTCACCCTATACACTTTAAAACCATTCACAGACAAACTATGCAGAAATAAACAAAAAAAAAAATGAAACACAAGAAAATACAAATATCATTTATCCACACACATTGGTCTTGGAAATAAATTATGCTCGAGAAAAGAGTGTAAACTTCTCTAAATTTCTTAGTTACCAAAAGTGTCCGTTTATGAGAGACTTAACTGTATTTCCATTTATCTAACTAAACTCTTCAAACTAACTCACATTTAATCCATTTTAATTGAATCAAAACTTTATAATTAGTAAAGAAAGAAAAAAAGCTTTTATTGGAAGGATGCACTCAATCGGCCTAAAGATTAAACAAACAATTATTTTTTCTGTACGTTCGGCATTCCAAGAATCTGAGGCCAAACTTCTCAAAGAGAACCGAAAAATATCCTATGGCGAACTTCAATGTGCAAATAATCTCATTCCCTCTGACAAAAGTAGCTACAATGTTAATAAAAAGAGGAAAAAGTACGTACACGCCATAGTGAACTGAATTACTGAAAGTAAGGGGAATTTCCCAACCCCACCATCGACAGTGTGTATGTTGGTTGCTTCCTTTTTCCCATGATGAATAATTTATTTCGAAATAACTTAATTACATCACGTTCCAACTTCCCTCCAATCCAAGTCTTTCCACATCCCGCCATGCCATCTACGACCCATCCTTTCGTTCTTTTAATAAACTTTGAATTGAGTTCTGCTCTTGTTCTTGTTGCCTTAAATTCACCGACTTTATTATTTACTTTGTGTTTTTCAAAATAAACTTCTCTCTCAGCACGTTTTTGGTCTGTGTTTCGGACAGACCGGTCGATGTTATAGTGTTGCTGGGGCCGACACACAAAAATAAAAACAAGAACAAGAAAATCAGCTCCTTCCTTTCTGTATAATCCTTTATGCAGGTGTTTATTGGTGAAACATTTCTCTATCGAATTATAATTGTTCCCTAGTTGGTGCCATAATGTGGTGTACCAGCACCTGGCACCTTCGTTTCCGATTCACATTAAAACAAAGCAAACAAAAAAGGATGATTTACGTACGAGTATAATGGCGACAACGATTGGAGATATCTACCGCCCCCTCTTTGGGTTTCGTCCTTTTTTGGGGGAAGAGTTGGAAAGTTTCCCCCCATCAAAACAAAGGGTTTGAATTCTCAATTCAAAATGTGTCATTTGTGTGCGTTGTTTTTATGTTATGTTTCGAAGGATACCTCTACCACCTTCCACCATGATGATAGTCGAGTCCCCAAACTCTGTGTGTCCTTTTTTAATCATAATATACAGAGTACCACGGAAGTGGGTAGAAAAGTTACTTGTTTAAACACGGATGGTTGGGCTTGTTAGCCCACTTTATAATTATGTTGTTAACGACACAGAATGCGAGAGAGAGGAAGGGTCCTTGTGGTTGGTATAGACCGTGTTTATCCTTGTCAGGCAACACATGTAAAGAATAAAAAATGCAAAATCATACACCTTCCTTCACACTATACACAACACGTAGGTGAGGATGAATAAATAAGCTTCCCTTTGGCCTTATCCGGACAACACAATCAGAATCCTGATGAAAAAAAAAAACAGTCCTCCAGTCCTCGTTAGATGGCTAATTTACAGCTTCAAGTGAGACATATTCCAGCTTCCTCAAAAGCTGCTAAACTAAACGTAAACAAACAAACAAAAAATGTAAACACAAACACCGAGGTTAGCCCAAGAGAGTGTAAACCTTTATTCCTTTGCCATTGCAGGTTTTTGATTTTTTACATAAAAACAAGGACGCGCAAAGGACGAGATGCTTAAATTTGATTTGATTTCTTTTGAATTCAAAGTTACGCCATGCTGCGTTGAGTTAGCAAAAAAAAAAGAAAAAAAAATTAAATAAACATTTTTAATTAGGTTGGAATGTGATCTTGTTTTTTTTTTCCTATCTAATTAATTTTCTATGGAAAAAAGACACAGCAGGATAATGCACAAGAAGCAGACCGACGACGAACAGGAGGAGCAAGAGTAAGAAGATGTAGGATTTATTTCTGTAGCTAATTGAATGTTTAAGGCATGTCTTCTTCCTAAGAGTGCATAGAAAACCGAAGTGGGATTTCATTCATTTTTGGGCGGTAATTTGTGTTAATTAGTGAGATGTTGTCTAGAGCCGCAGCAACCAACCCAGATTGTCTTGGGTCACTTATTTTCTAGCAAATTATAGAGAAAAAGGTCAACGACAAATCGACAAATGTCAAATGGAGTGGGATATTTTCTTATGTCCATGTCATAGGTATTTAGAAATATTTTTGTCTGAAATTTCTTTTGAAAAAATTTTGCTTAGCAAAAAAATTGTTATAAATTACTTGGCAATACACATTTTAAGCAAAATTCGAAAGCTATATAGAGAGCAAAGTAAGCCTACAAATGAATGTTGATTTTCATATCTGTATAAGCGAATGTATTGCTCGATAGACTTTTGTGATATTTCTAAAAACTGCCATCTTTTTCCAAACAGAAGAATATATTAGCGCAAATTTTTTAAAGCATCGTACTCTCTCTTAAAATTTTCTGAAGTTAAAACTATCAAATAGCGAATTTTAATTTTTTAGGATCGTGCTAAATCCATTATTTTCTTCTAAAAAAATTCTTGGCAATTTCAGAGTTAAATTGAGTTATGTTGTAAAAATTAAATGAAAGAATTCTATTGGACTTGATTAGACGAAGATAGCAAAATTATTTATCGTTAAGATCACACGACATTTTTTCCTGGGTGCTCATAATGTAAGGCTGTTTTCTTCGATATCGACATCCATAGGTTTAAGTGTTAAATATCTAAGAAAAAAAAAAAAAAAAAAAAGTTTCGTATTAAGCGACATTTTAAAAATTTTAAATAAAAATTTTTAAAAGCCTCTTTTTTAATTATTTATTTGTGTATTTTTTGTAATAAACAGATTTTTGAAGGGATTTTGAGTTGAAAATTAATTTCCAATTTTTTTTATTTCATTAGATGCACACATAAGAAACTAATCCAGAGGTTTATTTCGTTGCCTCTGATATTTTTGAAATGTCGCTTAATACATTCTTACGGGAAGGTATCGATGTGTTGATTGGAATTTTCTGATCAATGCGTCAGGATCGAACCGAAGGGTTCAGGGTTCGAATCCTGGGGGTACCCAACTTTTTTTCTTTTTTTTTGGGTACAGAACCAATGTTCTTGAAATAGAAACCACACAAAAGCTTTTTAAAACCGTACAAATGTTACTAAAACCCTACAAAGGTTTTTATTAAACGGAATTAGTATGATACTAGTCAGTAAAGCAAAAAAATGGTTTAAACATTTGGAAGAGCTATTAATTGACTAAATATCTAAGTATCATGCGAAGCCCTCAAAAAAGGCTGTTTAAAATTTTGCGCCATTGTTCTTATAATAAATATACTATTTTAGCCTATTTTAGAAAGCGCGACAGATCGAATTATAAGGGATCACCCAATTTCGACCGTCAGTTATCTTCATTGAATTGTAACAAGTAACCTTAAATTTCCACGCGATAAAACAATTATTACAACTGTCAATTCAAATACGAAAACACTAAAAATTATTCAATATTTAGTGGTAAAGCCTTTGTTTTCGAAGACTGCCTTGCATTTTCGTGACATTGATTTAATTATTTTTGTTTATAAAATTAAAAAGAATCTCATTCCAGGCCATCCGTTTGTCTTGAAATTTTCCCCATTAATTTTGTGTTTGATGATCTCCCAGAGGCTTTTAACTATTGGGTTCAAATCTAGGGACAACAATGGCTTGTTATTAACCGAAACCTTGATAACAACCACGTTTTCACGACATGTGGTTTGGGCCATTGTTCCGCTGAAAGACCCACGGAAACTTATTTTCCATTCCCTATACAGCAACATAACAACCTCTATGACACTTTTGTGTACGTATTGGTGCGTTATTCCATTAAAGCGATGCAATGACCCCAAATCAGCATCGTACTCCTTCTGCCATGCTTAATAGTTTTTATGCAATTCTGAGATTGAAGTCACTTGCTTGAACTCCTAAAGTGCAATATCCAATCACATCACTAACTTATGGTTTTTAGTTTGGGTGCAATACTTCTCTGGAGTGGAGTCCTTTTAAGCGATGAATCGAAGTTCAATATCATAAGGGATTTTTCAAGTTAGAAGATCACTTGGGAAGAGACTTCACTCACATCATTGCTTGATAACTATATTAAAAGTTTGTTTCACACCTGTCTTACTTTCAAATTATTTATGAAACAATAAAAAAAAATTGTCAAAAATGTCCTCAAAAGTGGGTGGGACAATTATTTTTTTTTTATAAGGAAGAATTATTGCAAATCACACTATCTACAACTTTTCTGAAGAACTCAACCCATATTTAATTATATCACCTTTTGCGACCAGATGACTTGTTTTTATAAAGTTAAGAAAGTTTCCCCTGAAAGACAGTAGGTACCACGTAGAAGGTGGAAGTGGGATTTGTGATGCATTTGACGTTCTTTGAAATCGGACTATCGAAGTTTCCGCTTTTGAGAAGTGACCACTAAGAGAGAGTAGACTGTATTGGCATTTTCTAATACTGTGAGCAGTGTTTATTTCTTCAAAAATAATTTATTTACTTGATTAAAAAAAAATCTGTGAGCTTTCTAATTATTTAAAACACATTTGGCAAAAATGTATGGAAGGCTGGCCCTGCACCAATAAGAATGTCCTGTTTATCCAATAAAGGTATGGATCTATTATTACTAGATTGCACAACAACCATCTGTGAATCCGGAGTTATTAAAATTTTGAATACAGGGTGTTCGTAGCTTTATAAAACACAAACAATTATTTAAAAAAAAAAAAATGACAACACTTACAATGTCATTCTATAACTTTTTTTAAAGCTCAGAATTTTTTTCTTTTTCTCCTTAAATCAAGTTGTTAAGTGCAAGGTTTAATCAAACTCATAATTTTGAAACAAGAGATTATTTTTTTACACTGATTTTTTTTTCAGAATTTGAAGTTATAAGCTGACTTTGACTGTTGACTGGAAAAAAATCTGTTTAAAAAAAACTATTTTAAATAATTAAACGCTCTAAGACGTTGCACTTAAACAACTTAATTAAACAAAAGATTAAAGAATAAAATCTTAGCTTTAAAAAAATATAGTATGACATTGTAAGTGTTGTTGTTATTCTTTAATAATTGTTTTTCTTTTAACTATTTTTTTTTTTAGAAAATTTCGAACACCCTGTATTCAAACTGAAATGACTCAAACTACAGAGCGACTTTGGATATGCACTCTAGTGATAATAACTTTATGAATAAGGACTTTTATTGGATATACAGGTCATTCTTATTGGTTCTGGGCCAGACTTTCTCATTGTCCTTTTGTATGTTTTTTTTTTACAAAATGTCAGTTGAAGTTCTTTTAAAGTTTCCAATGTTCCCGAAAGTTATTCCATTCCTTTAATGAAAGCCAATTTAAGATGAAGTCTGATCGAACCTGATAGAAATTACATATATAATTTTGATAGTTGAAAGTGGTCGGCTACTATAATTATTTTACTAATATGGAGTGAGAAAATCCAGTATAAGAATTTTGCCAGTTCTTACTTCTACTTTTGTTAAAAATACTGGTCCGCGAAATTTAAGTTTTTTTCGCGCTTTGAATCAATCTATTACAAGGTACACAAGTAAAAATTTACCTAAGTAGGTACTTTACAACTCTGGCAATAAGAAACTAAGACTTTCATGGATTTTTATTGTAAAAATCAATTAATGGGTCATTTAAGGACCGTGGACAGCTATAAAATAAGACTGTGCATTTCGGAAAATGGGTGCAAAAGCACCCTTTTCGGTTTTTTGCATATACAGTAGATGTTTTTTTAGCAGACAGTGAAAATCTAAGATCAAAATGGATACTTCAAAAAGTTTTTAAAAATTGTGTAATTACCTAAACAAAAAAAAAATTATTGCAAAACAAATGTGAAAATCACATTTTTTTTACTTATTTGCCTTTACCTTATTTACCTGTAGAGAGTAAGGTATAGGTATTGTTTCATATAAAAGAAAGATGATTAAATTTACTTTAAAATGGTTTTTATAATGGATACAAATCGAACTAGCAGTCGCTCGAACTAAGCTGATTCTTAGATAGAGAAGTCAAATATATGACATTTTTGGCTATTTCTAGAAACTTGCTCAAACCGGGTTTATGAGTCATTCTTCACCATAAAAGTCAAGAGTAATAGAGAAATTTCAATTCTTTGCAGTTTAAGAGTTGTCACCTTATTTATATATATATCAGCTGATTATACCTTCTTGGACATGAAAAAAATAAAGCCTAGATAGCAACCCTTAAACTTCAAAAATTTTTAAATTTAATTGTCAACAATGAATCCTATACCCATTTTGAACTTACTCGTATCACCTAAAAAGTTTTTTAAATTCAGATCAGTTTGAGCGACCGTTTCTCGGGCGATTTGTGTCCAAAACTTTTTCTGAATATATCATTTTAAAGGAAATTTAATCATCGTTCTTTTATACGGTGCAATGCCTGTACCTGAATCTACAGGTAAAAAAATACAGGTCAATAAAAAAAGAAATGTAATTTTTCATATTTTCTGGCAATGATTTTTTTTTTAAATTTAGGTAGCTAATAATATTTTTTTCTTAAATTAAGGCATCTAAAAACTACTCGTACCATTTTGATAATTAATTTTAGTTTCACAAAAAAGTTTTTCAGCGTTATCTCAACGCTTTTTTGTTTTTGAGTTATATGGAAGAGCACGAAAAGCAGCCCCTTTCAAAATACACTCTCTAAATTAAAAGCACTCCACGGTTTTCCCATCTTCAGTCACTCATTTATTGATTTTTCCAAAAAACAAAAAAAACATGAACTACTTTTACTTTTTACATTTACTTTTTAATGACAAAATTCATAACCTAAATCGAAAACTCTATTAGTTGAAAAAGTCACCGGAAAATACTAAAATTTGGAACAAAAAAATTATAGACGAAGCTAGAATTTGTATTTTTTAAGAACAGATTAAGTTATAACTCTTATACTTACAAAGCCATAATAAATGTTTTGAAATTATTTTCAAATGAGACTTACCTAGAAAGAGAAGAAACAAAAAATTATTATTATTAAAAAAAAACATTTTTATTTAAACACATTTTTATTTAACAAAATATTTTTATGAAAAAAAAAACATTTTTCTGAAAAAAAATATTTTTATTTAAAGAAAAATTTATTTTAGAAACACTTATTCAAAAATCTAATCATTTTTATCGAAAATCTTACTCATATTAAAAATGTAAAAATTTTTTATTTTTGCATTAACCACACTCGAACCATTAAAAAATTCCGACAAATCAAATTTTCACAAAATTTAAAAAAACATTTTTTTTAATTAAAAAATTTTTGGAAATTGAATTTAGAAAAATGGTTGCAATATAAAATTTCCAACCATTTTTTTAAATTCAATTTCCAAAAAATTTATTGCTGTAGTATCATTTAAGTTTTTTGTAAGTGTTTGAATTAAAAATTTAATTTGAATCCATTCAGCCGATAGTGAAATTCAAAATTAAGTATGACGTACTGTCAATAGTTGCTCAATGTAAAATGTTCATATATTTAATAGATAACCATACTAATCGTAGCACTTTAAAAATGTTTATCAAAATCGTAGGAACAGTTTGTGAGAAATCTCATTAAGCTTAAAGAATTTTCAACGGTGCGTGCAAGGTATTTATTTTTTAAACTATTAAATGTTCTTTTTATAAAAGTAAAATAGTTTCTTTTCAGAGATCAGAAATGAAATTCAACCTTCTGAAATGGCGGATTTTGGATCCATTCGTTTTGCCGAACGTCTATGAATCATAGCTGTAATAGTTGTCGGTAAAACGAACAGATTGACCTTTTTAATTGGGTTTTCTTTTTGTTTTCCATTTTCAATCCGTATGGCTTCAATTATAGCGAATATCAGAGCAGCCTTGTTTGATTTTTTTATATTTCGGTCAACCAGTGCGATTCATCACTGAGAAAAAAAAAATTTCATCTGCATCAATCAGAATGTTCGTAAGTATCACAGTTGTAAAGTACAACATTTCTGTACTCAAAATAATCACCAAGTCGATTTACACGGGGATCCGTGTCGTACTTTTTCTCGCTGTAGTCTCGCCGTGACACGTGACAGTAACACGTGATTTTTGACATTTAGAATGGTTTTTCGTCATCTTGCTTTTGTCTGTTCTTTTTTATCAAAACAACATTTTTCAAATAAAAAAAACGCTTTAAATCAGAGTTTCACAACGGGGACAGTTCAATTTTTTAGGAGGGCAATTTTGCACTTCGATGCTTCACATGCACTTTAGATATCAATATTAAAAGAGTGCCAAGGAAAAAAAGATCTCACTTTCGCACTAGAGTCCGGAATCAATCTTTACTTGTCCAAACTTTTACTTGTGCCAAATTGTGAACGCTTTTTCCAGGTATGCTGTTAGAACAAAATGTGAGCATGAGGGACTTAAAATATTTGTGGAACTTTTTGATTTTCTCCAGCAATAAACTGGAAACGAAAATTTGCAAACGGATAATTGTAAGGCATTTGTGAGTCTTACCGCCCAGTTTTACAGTCAGAGTTTAAACTCCACTTTCAGTTTAAACTTTTGCTTAGAATAATTGAATTAAGTTTAAGGTTTAAACGAGACCGTGAACCTTGGGGTTTGATATTTTCAAAATTTTTGGAAAATTAGACTCATTTAATAAGCAACTTCAAGGAAAAAATATAACTCTTCCGGGAGAGAAGAAATTTTTGGTTCGTTATCGTTATTAATATTTCTGACAATCATTTAAAACTCAAATTTTGACAGGTTTCAATGTTTTCGAAAATGTAAAGTAATTGATACCGCTATAGACGTGATTGTAAACTATCTGGAAAATGTATCGCTGGATTTAAAAAACATAACTTTCTGGTTCTGGTAATTTTTTCCTAATTTTTAATAATACAAGGTTTTTAGTAAACATTTCAAACTTTTCAATGTTAAAAATTATACATAATGTTGGGGGGACATAAACATTTTGAAAATGTCTCGGTGGGGCATAGCATAGCACCAAAAAAGGTTGGGAATCACTGCTTTAAATCGTTTCAAGCATGCTCGTTACCAAATTAATGAGAACTCTCACTACCCTCTGTGTAGTGTTAGGCGTGGTTTACACGGCAAGGCACCGCATGAAACCAAAGCCAAAAACACGTGTACTTGAAAGTTTACAAGCAATGGATGAATGTTTATATTTTTTTGGCGTTTTAATCATCGGTGAGTACCTACTTGTGGATTTTGAATGATTTTGTACAAAGCAGTCAAAACCATTTTTGATTTTTTTTAGCGAAGAAGCTTAAAGCTATTAAATAAATTTGTATTTTTTTTTTTAAATAAATCTCTAACCGAATCCAGACATTTTTAAAAAAATGACTAGAATCCAATCAATATTTTTTTGAAATTTTTTTACACAATACATGCTATCAATATTTTGTCGGTCCAAAAGTTAAACTAAAACTCACTAAGTGCAAACAAAATTTTTTAAAATCACTAAAAACAAGGTCTAAGTGTGTGAGTATTAATTTCTAACAGCCAATTATACCTTAACTAACCTACTGAAAACAAAATGTATGGCAGATACTGTCATTATTTTTGTCTCTTTAAATTCATTTCCAGTCGAATAAGTTTAAAAAAAAAATTGGGAAATAATTGAAAATTGAATTTGTTTTATCTCACATCATTTCCCTGTGTTAAACCGAGCTTTTTATGTGAAAAAAAAACAAACAAAAACCTTTAATTATAGTTACGTATAATTTATTTAATGATTAATTTAAGTTTAATTAAATGATTTAATGTTTATAGTACATTACAATATATTGACACTTTTGCTTGGGCCTAAAAGAAGTTTATAACGAAAACTATTTTCCGTAACAATATATAATACAGCTAAGGTAGAAATACCTATAAAACTTACACTTTTATAGACAAAATCACTGTCACTACTAAGTTGATGATATTTAATGCTACCGCCATTAAGACCTTCATTTACATCATCCTATAAACAAGCTATTAAAAAACTTTTACCCCTTAAAAACTTTGTTAACGTGATATTAAATTTTCGTCAAAACTGACGAGAAAACTAATCTTATACAGAATTATTACACTCTTTGCTTGTTATTCACGTAGCTATACACGACATAACAAACACGTGTAGGCACGATTTTGTATTCAAAATCTCATCTCGATATCCGCGCCAAGTTGTGTTCATTTCATTATCACAAAACGCTAAAAGTTAAACATCAAAATGCACTACAATAGCCTTAAATTCATATAAATTCCCTTCTCTATGAGAATAAAGTGTCTCATAAACTATGGAAGCTCCATAATATCCTTTACACAAAATCCTGATTCTACCACAGCCATGGATCACAGCCACAACATTCAGTCAGGCATCATAAAATTGAAATGACAATGCGACCACTAAACTGTTTTATATAAAATTCTTGAAAAGCCACGTACGAACGAGTTAAGTGACGCACGGGAGGATATTCGGGATTCGTCTATGCTTTCAAAGGATAATCTATTTTATCCATATTCACATTTAAAGTGTGTGAGTTGAACGTAGTAAAGAGAGAGAGAGAGAGATATAGAGGGACTTTATCACCAGGCAGCCATATGAAACTCAAAAACATATATCACGCTATTGTTTTAATGATTCTGTCACAAAATCTTTCTATATACGATTTCTGTCAGGACGAAACGAAGCGACGATGACTGCCAACGACGACGCTACGAGGACGACAATACTGAATACTTCTAACATCCGGACTAAATGTGAATGTGACACAATCCCTTCAGCTGCTCTTTAAACTTCCATTAAAACAAAACACTAAAAAAAGGACGAAACAAAAGGACGTGCTTTGTTTTTTTTTTCTTCTATTTTCGATGCAGGAGCAGAGTAGTAATTCTAAGCCTTAATCCCTTGCTTCTGACATGGTATTATCCTCAGCTTACATCATAAAAAGAGTCAGGACGAAGGATAATAGTCAAATGCAGCTCGGTGCAGCGACAAATCAGGGCAAAACGTGTTAATCCTTCGTCTTCCCCATTTACCTCTATAGTAGGTTCCTCTTCTATACATTCATAGGTATGTGTGAGCCAACTTTTGTCATCATCATGCAACCAAACTAATGCATTGGAAATGGTGACAGTGCGGATGGTAGAAGTAGTTCAACCAGCGATATACGACGCGTAGTCCTTTTTCATTAAATTTTTGTTGCAGTCGTTGGTGGTGTATGCGGTGGGGTTTCGTTTCCGCTCAGTAAAGTTTTGTGCCTGATAAAACGGTTTTCGTGTCAAACGGACATTAATAAGCTATCCTCAATCTCATCGCCCAACAACGTCCTTCTTATTGTCGTCCTCGTCCGACCAGTGAACCGGTGTCAGTGTTGGTGGCCCGGAATGAGGTACCTTATAAATTCCCATCTTTGCATTGAAACTTCCCAATGAAAGTGGTAGTTTGCGGCCAACGAGCCAACGAGCTCAATAAAAGTCAAAAACAGAATCTAAAATGTTTGAAATTACGATTAAGGATTAAAAAGATATCTTGAATGGAAAATAAACCATAACAATAGGAAATATAGTGTAATTTACGATATATGTATAAGTTAGGAGTGAATTTGCGGGAATAGTAGGTTTTAAATGAAGCCTTGTCGTACATGTGAACGATTAAGACGAACAAAAAAGTGTCATTAATATGTCAAATGACATTTTATGAGAAAATGAGACTAAAGTGATGGGAGGAATATTAAACATTTTTCAATGTGCCAAGAGACATTCTAAATGGTGAGTGAGGAATCTGTAATATGAAACAAGTGGAAGGGAATGGGAAACTCTAGTACGAAATTGGAGAAAGACTAACAATCGTATTCATTAAAACACTTATAAAAAAAAAAAAAGAAGAAATTTGGTGGCGCAACAGCTCGTGGAGAACCAGGGCCGAGTGACCTACAACTCTCAACCATTCCTGTTTGCGTATTTTTGGTAGGAATGGAGGGGACCTACAATTTTTTCCCGAGTCCGAACGGCTAGATGAGAAGCACTTATTCATGACAAATATACTCTTGGAGGATTTGTCAGTTCCCCGCAAGAGGCAAGAGGTGGCAGCGGCAGGGAATAGAACCCAGACCAGTCCAAGGCACTTACCATCATGCCACGAGGTACTATTAAGCCCTTATTACAGCTCTAATCGAAGTTGCGTAAATCCTTATTAGTGAACAGCCTTATTCATAAACTCATTTTAGAGACTGTGTAAAATTACAATGCCTTTAAATGCGGAAATGTTTTTCATAAAAATTATGTGACGCTGGATACAGCCATTTTTAGCTAAACGCGGTTTAGAGGTTGAATAGTGACTGCACAAAGGTATTTTAATATGACATTTAAACCTAATAGATTATTTTCTTTTTGTACTTTATTTGACACAAGGGCATTGCAACTAAAATGAATCGAAAAATGTTTGATGAATAAGGATTCACGCAACTTTGAATTAGATAGCCTTAATAAGCGCTTCTTACTATTCACCCTTTTAGAGATGTTTTAGCGAATTCGAATGAATACAGTTAGAAACTTCGATCCATTACAGTAACAATGCTGTAGGATCAAATAAAGTACAAACAAAAGAAATCAATTACGTATACTATTCAACCTCTAAACGCCCTTAGCTTAAAATGGCTCAACATATGTAACTTTAATAACTAACGTTTTCCAGTTTAAAGGTTTTGAAACTTTACGCAGTCTCTAAAATGCGTTTATTAATAAAGCCTAGTACGCTGTTGATGCGAAACGAAAATACAAATATTACATAAGGAAATCATAAACGAAAAATTTAGTCTTACTGCCTGACCAGAATAGAGTGCTGCAACTGGAGCTGCACCTGCAACTGGAATAGCTGTCAAAAAATGCTGTTAGTGATATTTTTTACTCGCCCACAATGTGCTGTACAGCTTTCTGAAATTTTTCAATTCAACACAAAACTAAAATTTTAAACAAAAATAAACACAGATAGTGATAAAATGGAAGCTTAAATTACTTTACGTCTTTATCAGATATTAAAAAGAGTTTGAAACTCTCTTCAAACCCCATGTTAACACTTGGTTGCGCTCACAATTTTTGAAACGTCTAAGAAGCTGCATGCAAAAGTTAAAAGTTGGCCAACTTGTCAAGCTCCGTCTACAGCTGCTTCGTGTTCTGTTCGTATAATTGGATTTGTGTATATTCAACATTTGGACAGCTATTCCAGTTGCAGACCCGTCTCCATTTTGTTCAGCCAGGTACTTTTCGTTCTTCAGTACGCTGTTCGATTAATGTAAATAATAAATTGTTGCATATTTTTTGGAGAAGTCTACACTACCCAGGCCATTTATTGTGTGCGAAAAAATGACATTTGTGCTTATTCGTGTTTATTTTTGTTGTTTCTTTCATTACAGCGTGGCTGCCTGTTTTTTTTCTTTTCATTTGCATTTGTTTTGATTTTTTTAATTGGTGTAATTGTCAATGAATATTTTGTTTACTGCGTTTTCGTAAGAATTTCGTCGTCTTGTTGGAGACCAACTAAAAATTTCGTTTCGTATCAGCAGCGTACAAGGCTTCAGGCTGTTAAAGTTATTCATCATTCCTCAGATGAATTATTTACACTTATTTCACGCAGGAAATCCTGTTTCAGAAACAGAATACACAAAACTTGTTAAGCTTGACTGTGAGCCATCGCAGATTACCTTTGTCTTAATAACGGGCTCCTTTTTAAAGTTTTTTTTTTTACTACCTCACCAATATAACGGACTTTTTGCTGCTTGGTTATGAAGTTTTAGGTGAGGGGGGCCTCCCTCAACCATTATAAGTTCTGAAAAATTCTTACGATGTTTTTTTAGTGGCAAGACAGATATGTCGCCCAGCTTGATGAAGAAGTATTCTAATAGGGCTTCTTTTCTGGTTCGAGCTAGGCAGGGGCATTCACACAAGAAGTGAAAAGATCCCCCTCCGCCTCTTGATCATGACACCCTCTACATAAATCCGATGAGCTGATGTCCATTCTGCCATTCCATTCCCATTGAATTGCGGCTCGTTAGGACTCCATCTATGAAATTTAATTGAAGCCTACTTAACTTGAGTAAGTAGTATTCAGTTTTTTTCTTCGAAATATTTGGCCAAAGGTTCCTTGAAACAACCCGACAAGTGTCGATGGATGACCACCTTATATTTGCAGCTTCTAAGAAACTCAAGTGTATTCTATTTTTCTCTTGCTCCAGTGGCATGAGCACTCGGCTCGGACCAAGAGATGATCCACTTTTGGCCGATTCATCTGCCATTTCGTTCTCGTGAATATCCCTATGTCCCGGGACCCATCTTGGGGTAATTGTGTTTGTTGCATTGAGTACTCTTAACTCATTCCGGCAACGATCGATCAGTTTGGACTTTATGGTGATTGAGGAAATGGCTTTAATTGCCGCTTGGCTATCTATGAAGCCCAATCTATACAGCCCAAAAAATAATGGCTTAAGTGATCTGAGAAATCATTTTGTTGAGCAGCTTATTTGGCGTATCGTAGCTGTCATTTCACCGCTTCGACTAGATCGTATAATATCAACGGATTTAGATTTTTTTCTTTGGGGATATTTCGAGACCAAAAGTTATTGCGGATTGATAAACCAGCTACGATTCAGAACATGGAAGCCAACGTCACTTGGACAGACACCGATTGCAATGCTGACAAGAGTAATCCAATATTGGACCTTCCAAAATTACCAGTCATTTATTGGAATCATTTTCAATGAGTAAATGTCGGAGATTGTTTTTGTGGGTCATAATAAAAGTACCACCATCACTTCTATTTTGTTTTTATCAAAAAATTAAAAAAAAAAAAACATCTAAATGAATCACCCGTTTTTTATTTAATTTGGTTAACAATTATCGATTGAAAGCTATGAGTTCAAATCGGGAGAAGTCGGCCAATTACATAAAAACCCAACTAAGAAATTGCGAGATTTTTAAGAAACCATATTTATGGTTCTTAATTGTATCTAAAGCACGTCAGAAAAAATAAATACAACAACTGTGAATATTCAAAGGGAGAAGAAACAATAAATAATACAAAATTCCAAAACTAAGCATTTTCCCATTAAATAAATTAAAGTAATATAACTAATCGCCAAGGGCACTCTTCTACTGATTGCATAACAATAACAAGCGCATAAATCTCGTGTCCATTAAACTGTGCACATATTGTACCTACATACCACCACCCTATACATGCCTTACCTATCCCCGGATAATACTGTCCACATCAATTTCGTCAGGTAGTAAGCGCCTTCCTGTTGGTAAGGGAATGGCGGACATATTATTTTTTTCCATCAACAATTTCAACTACTTTCCACAGCACTATAGTCTATGTTGTTTGAAATGCAAAAAGGAACAACAACGAAGGACGTTCGTGACTTGAAGCAATTTTAGTCCATTTTCATCGAGAAATGTCAAAAAAAAAAAAAAAAAAAATGCCAGTGAAATATTTATTCAAAACGAATGAAGTAAAAACGAAAATTGTCACAGTATTTCCTACTATTTCAGTGGGTCTGGCTGGGTAATGCCCCTAAAGCAATAGCAAGATATAGTAAATATAAAAATCATAAACACGAATAAACAAGGAATAACGAACAGCTACCATTTTTATTTTATGTTGTTGGTTATTTTTTTTTTTTGAATTATTTTTTGTATGAACAACAACGTTCGTGACCCTATTTTTTAAGTGTGAGTTAAGGTGATTGTTATACATATATTGACGTTTTTTGTTTTTTTTTGTAAACTCTGTGTGTGTGTGTAATTTTTTGTTGATAATAATTTAAGCCCGATAGAGTAGGATAAATGGTGCCTAGCTAGAGGGACAAAATCTACTCATCCTTTTTCTTTTTACTTATTTAATGGAAAATAAATTGCAAAAAAATTGATTTGCTTTTTTTTTAAGGGCTCTATTTCTATACATATCTACATAATATAAGAGCCATGAGTCATAGTTCGGAGAGTAGGAACCTAGAAATTGTAAACAGGCAGTTATTTTTGGAGAAAAAGGTTTTTGTGATTTTGTGATTCACAAAAAAAAGTTTCCATTTAGAAGGAAAACTTTTCGATATCAAAGTCTTTCTTTTTTTTCACATCAGTACAATTTTTGATGGAAAGCTGTTTAAAAGCATTTTAAGCTTAGTTCTACCGAACAAGATTTTTCAACAGAAATAATGTTTTGTTTTAAAATAAAATTTTGGATTTAATGGAAAGCTTAGAGAAAAATTACATTTTTATCTATTTAAAATGGGAAAGATTCAAACCGTTGTCGCAGGGTAATTTTAAAAAATACTTAGCTCATCAATTTGAAACATTTTGTATAATATTGTCTATTTGTAAAGTAAGGTTTATAAACTATCAATGAGTAAGTATTTACAGTGCGGTTCTACAGAATAGATACATTTATAATTCAATTTTTTTAACTCTTGTCCAATCGTAGACATTTTAATTTCTTTAAATGCAGACTTAAAATCATTGCAAGGTTTTCCTTTCAATCTTTGGGAATTATTATTTAGACATTGGAGATTTAGACTAGTGATATGCGGACTACATAAACCGAAGCCGAAGAAAAATTGCTTCTATTAGCTTCACTTGACCTATTTATGAAGAAGTTGGCGGCTATGAATTTAATTTAAAACTGGGAAAAAGGCCACTGTGGTCATAGAACCATATTGAGGAATATATATTCAAACAGACTATATTTTACCGAATCTGGGTGTATAGATTTTGACCCAGTCGCACAAAATGATATCCCTACAAGAGAATTTGCTGTGGAAGGAAAAACCCGTTCAGAAACTTTAATAATGTAGTTTTTTGCGGACGGTTCGACAGGCATTGAGCTAGCGTCAGGTATCATTTCAAACAACTCAACCCAAAATAGATCAATAAAGCTTTCAAGCTTTTGCAGTGTTTCCAATGCGGAAGCGGTTGCAGTTTGTGAATACTTCAGCTTAGCAAAATCAAGAAAAGTAGCTTTTAGAAAAACTGTACTATTTTGATAAGCTGGACGACAGACGAGACGAGACCAAGAAAAACTCCTACCCTACCTACCTACCTACCTACTTAAAACTTCCAATAACTACCATCCTAGCTTTAACCATTCGTAAACCTTGGGGAGTGCAATGGCTCAATTTCAATTGAGTTCCGAGGGAGTAAACTGTTTAAACAAATGGGAGATGGAGCTGAAATAGATGTCAAAATGTTGCAACCGAAGCTGCAAAAATTGAAAAATGTTTAACTTTAACTGCAGCATTTTTAGTAATTCTGTTCAGTTCAGACAGTTTACTTTCTCAATACTCAATTCTCTCATTATTCTGACAGTAATGTAGCTTGTAGGAAATTTTTTGTTTGTTTATGAATAAGAGTTACAGCAACAATTAAATGTAATGTCCAGCCTTTTGCAATATTAATGAAGGTATATCAAATATTAATTATAGTAAGTAGGTTACGAGCGAGTAAGTTACGAGCGAAATCGTATCAATAAAACAAAATTTAAGTTAATTAATTTTAAATACTGACACTAAAGAGCAATTAAGTTGAACATGCTGTACAAACTCGATTTACGCAACGAATAGAAATTGGGGCAGTTGCAATAACCGAGGTTGTTGCACCTGCTGGGTTTTATTTTTTTTTTTTTTTTGATACAAGTTATAGGTTATTTTTTTATAGATAACGACAATTTTGTGAAAAAACTTTAGTGAAACCAAAATAAACAATTATTTTTGAACATATTTTTATTAAATACGAAAACGAAATGTTGTATACAAAAATTAATATCTGATGCATACAGAATATTATAGAGTCAAGACGTGTTACAAATTTAGTGTTGCGAAAATCGCGAAGTTGCACGAATCGAAGGTTGCGTAAATCGAGTTCATACTGTACTTTTGTTATTTTTACCAAAAATTAGAGAGAGCTGGTCCAATCTTTAAGTTAAAAAAAGCGTATGTGCAAAAGTTTATATTCAATTCTAAATTCCAATTCTAAATAATAGTTACCGGAAAAAATATTTCCCATTTTCCATCTCTCTTATTCTAAATGAAGAATAACCGAGAAACTTTGTTCCCTTTTCCCTTCGCCCATGCTTTAAACGAACTTCGAATGTGAGAATATAATTCCCGGGGGAAAAGTATGAATTCTAAATGCAAAAAAAAAGGGAAAATGCGAATTAATTTGGCACGAGATTTTTCCCGACGTATTTGATGGAGAATTGATCAATAAAATGTTAGATTTTCCTTTTTCGCAACTAAAATTTCTTAACAATTCGATTATTTTTGAGGCCAAAAATAAAAATCGAGTGTTTCTGGAACAAATGAAGAACTCTTATTATTCTGGCAAAAGCAAAAGTGGAGAGAGAAAATTGAAATAGTTAAAGAAATAAGATTTTTTCCTGGTTTTTCTTGTGCAAACGCAAAGGTATTTGTGCTAATGTTAAAATTATGTTGCACAATTCACTTGCATTTGCTTTGAGTGTGTTTTAAATCTGCTTCGAATGCGCTTTGCTTTGAAAATCTTGCGTTTCGGAACTTGGCCAAATACATATAACACAAAGCTCTTATTATTCGAAAGCAAGTCCAAGTACACACAAAACTAGTGCCTCTAAAGCTTTTGAAAAAAAAAAATAAAAATCCAAAAATTATCTTCTGAAATTGTGAAGGATGTAATCGGAAGATTAAAATATTTGGTTTTTGTTGTCGATTTTCTTTTAATTCTTGTTAGTCTGATACTGAACTCTTTTTTGTTTAAAATTTAAATGAATGTTACAAATTTTCAACCTTTTTTTCTTCCTGTTATTTTATTTGGAAAGTACTGCAAAACAGCTGTTTCGAACATTCAGAATGTTCATTACCGTTTTCGAAGGGAACATTGTTCTCCCGGGGAATTCGGAATAGGAGAATTTTACTCTCGCAATCACATCTCCCGGGGAACAATTTTTTTTATTTATACATTAGGGGTGTCGGATTTTTGTTTTATGTATTCAAAATGTGTATGGTATTGTTTTTCTGATCACTTTTTCGAATTGTGGTTTAAACCTAAAAAAATGTCCCAAAACAAAAATTACAGTTTTCTATCTCCTTTACAAGATCCACCGTACCCATGTTGAACACCTTAGTTGCATATAAAAAGAAATGTGCATACAAAAATAAAATTAAAAAAGAAATTGCTAACCCGTTTTGAGATATCGAATTTTCAAAAAAAAGGGACTTTTTTTAAAAATTCTATTTTTTTTTTAATTTTGATATGCAATATTTTTTAATCTTATTAAAATTTGTATATAAAAAATTAACTAAAATTTGTTCAGATAATGAAAAATTAAAAAAAAAACATTCTATGAGAATCACTACACATACTATCTGTAATTTTTTTAAATTTTTGGTAGTATATCGCACTAATTTGAGCACACAGAAGAAATTAATTAAAATCGTAGGAAGCGTTTTAAAGCAAAAAAAATTCCTTTAACGGTTTTTTAACATTTGTATGGAAGGTACCGTTAAATTTTCATAAAAGTTAATTTTTTCTTAAAATACCTACTTTAAAGAGTATAAGAAAAACTCTTAAAACATTGACTTTTATAAGAATCAACCATGCCGTTTTCAAAATATTTGATTTTCAAAAAGAATTTTTGAACAATTTTTAAAAACTCAAAAAATATTTTTTTTTTGAAAATTTTGGTAAAAAAACTATTTATGTACAGTGGTGGAAACATAAATAGCACTCATACCAAAGCTACGTTTCTTTGAAGTATAAAAATAAGAATAACTCGGATTTGAACGTAATTTTTTTTTATATATTTCAATTTTTAACCTAAATACATAATTCAGTATAAATTATCAACATTGCTTCAAAAATAAAAACAAGAAAAAAAAATAATATTCAAATTTTCAAAAACGGTTGGAAATGTAAATAGCACCACCAGTACAATATAGGAACAAAAAAACATAACTTATAAGAAATCTGACTTATTTTTAATTCAGTATTTAGTAGGATACCCTTTATTTTCCAAAACTGCCGTTAGTCTCCGTGGTAAACTTTCTACAAGTTTCTGGCAACGAATTATTGGAATTGAATACCAGGCTTCTTCAATTGATGCCCATAAGTTGTCCAAATTTCCAATTTTTTTTTGTTTCAACGCCTTGTCTACATCATTCCACAGATTTTCTATTGGATTTAAATCCGGACTCTGCGGTGGCCAACTTAAAACCTGAACTTGATTCTCTCGAAGCCAAGCTTGGACTGATTTGGCTGTATGTTTAGGGTCATTGTCGTGGACAAATCTCCAAGTCAAGGGCAAACTTTCGAACGCAAAAGGCTCCATATTTTTTTCTAATATATCCTTGTATTGATACTGATCCATCCTGCCAGAAACTCTTACAATCGGACCAACACCGTGCCACGAAAATGCTGCCCACACCATAACGTTGCCGCCACCATGCTTAATGGTCTTCATAGTGTATTTTGGATTGAACTCTTGACCTTTTGGACGACGAACGTATTTTTTGCCATCAGATCCGAATCTGTTGAACTTCGATTCGTCGCTCCAGAGTACATTTTTCCAGAAAAGTAGTGGCTTTCGCAGGTGTTCCTTCGCAAACTGTAAACGCTTCTTTAAGTTTCTTGCTGAAACAAGAGGCTTTCTTCTTGCAATACAGCCATGCAGCCCTGCTTCGGTAAGACGATAGCGCACAAGCCTGGATGTCAGATTAATGCCATAATCTTCTTCAATTTGATGTCGTATGTCTGCAGAGCTCATAAATGGATCCCTTCGACTTGCTGTTACCATTGCTCTGTCCATGTGTTTTGTTGTTTTTCGTGCCCGTTTCTTTCTTGTGGTGTTCTCAAATGTCTTATGTTGTTTCACATGTTTAATCGCGTTGTAAATCATCTTTTTGGAACAGCCCAAGTCCTCCGAAATATCTAGAATACGCCTTCCATTTTCAAACATGTTGAAAATAGCAATTCTTTTTTCAGGAGAGCAATGAATACCTCTTCCCATAATAAATTCTAATAAACTTACTCGTAATAAGACAAAATGTTCCAAATTATTTTTTTTTTTTGTTAAAAATCATAAGTGGTGCTATTTATTTTTCCATGTGATTTTAAACTTTTCACAATCAAAATGATGACAGATTGCTTTGCGCTCCATTTGAAAGATTAACAATATACCGTTATGCACACAGGGATGTCACAAGTGCGTGCGGATGCAAAAAATTAAATTAGTTTCTGTTTGGTGGAAAATGTATTAAAGTTAATATAGGTTCATATGAAAGTGCTATTTAGTTTTCCACCACTGTATGTTGTTGAGCATCTTCTGTTTAGAAAAGTTATTGGAATCAAAATTACCATTTTTAAAAAATCAAAAATATAAAAATGTTTCTTTTGGGAGGTACCATTAATAACCATTTTTGAAAAATGGTTTTCCATCCATCCAAAGGTAGCTTTTACCAAAAGAAATTTACTGATTTTTTTAAGAAATGTCGTGGAGCCATTTTTGAGAAAAATAAGATTCTGTAAAATTGCTTAAAAAAATTATATGGCAGGTACCGTTATTTTTTTATCTAAAAAAAAAAAAACGTGTGGGAGAATCATCAATAACCACTATGTACCAAGTTTTAAGAAAATCGATTCAAGCGTTTGGGATGTAGCTGAACAGACAGATAGACAAACACACAGAGCTCTGAGACCCGATTATTTCGTCTTCCCTATCATCGAAATGACAAGTCTGATCAAAATCTCGAGTTCAATTTTTTTACAAATGAATAACTTCCGATTAGTACCTATGTACGCATATATCGCAAATAAAAATGCTTTTTATAAGACAACAGTTCTTTTTTATTGTAGCAGATTTTTTTAACTATTTGGTCCTAAATATAACTATTGAGCTCTTGAATGCAGTTATTTTCATATTAATGAAAAAATTCATAAATCATATTTTTATCAACATTTTAGTCAATTTAAGAATAATTTAGATTTCGTAATAACAACGTCACTTGACAGGGCAAACATTTTGATAAATATTATCTTCTTTCCTAAATCACAGAAGCCCTTCCAAATTTTGAATCAAAAAAGTTAAACTATTCAAATTTCGGGAAATGTCTATGTGTTTTTCGCTATAAAACTGACTTCTAACAAATTGTTTTAATACTTTCCCACAACCTCTTGAATCAAATTTTAATTGCTACCAAAAAGGGTTTCCATTAAAAGTCTCTCTCTCTCTTTTTATTTCTAAAATAACCAAGAACTTTCATAATCTCTTAATCATCAACAAAAAAAAAAACTTTTAAACTTCTAGAAGACACTCAAATTATTCATCATTCTCTCTCTTCGACGAGAAAAAAAAAACAAAATACTCGTACAAAAATGACGAATTATAACCATTATAATCATTAGTTTTCATTCTTCAGGCCATTATGCAATCAACTAGTGACTCGTAACTAAAGCCAAAGCAAGTGAAACAAAAATCTATTTGTCATTTCTCATTTTGTGTATCTCTCTCTTACTCATACTCATTTAGCTCATCGTCATCATCCTCTCATTCACATCTTATAAGAATCTGAAAATCTACAACAAGATGAATAAAAAGCCATTAATCTAAAGCTTGCAGGCATCATCATACAAAAAAACAAAAAGCATACAAAATATCTATGTACACAGGGCTTTCTTCGTATGTGCTAAAACCTGCTATAAAAACAACTTTATAGACAAAACAAAAGAAACAAATTTTGAATAACAGCGAAAAAGGTTATCTATGACACTCCAGTTCTAGAGAATTAGTCAAAGGAGGTTTTCGGCGAATTGGAAAGGTGTGAATGGAGGATGGACTCTTGAAACACCCACGACAAAGACTCGAACTCAAAATAAACAAAATAAGAAGAGAAAGAAAAAAAACGGATTTCCAATATCTAAAATCTATTCATTTACACTAGGCTGACTCTAAAGCATCATACTTGTCTTCTTCCCCGCCACTATATCCATTCAAATGGCCTTTTTAATCCGTTCACAATGCGCCGCCTTCTGCTCTATGTGTTTTGGAAAATTTAATTTGTTTTGTATATGTAAGGGGATATAGGGATACAGAGCCTCAGGATTTCCATATTGGTTATGGGAGAGGTAAAAGGGTAAACACGGAGGATATGCCAACACCAGGAATTGAAGACGGAACACTTTTTCATTGACACCAGAGGTACTTTTTGTTGGGTTTTTAATATGAATATCCTCTCAACGGGCCGCGGGTGTCACGCGGTTGCTCCCCCTCTCCACCCAAAAAATAAAAAAAAAACTCAACCAACCAGGAGTAGAAAACAATAATGAATTTTCATTTGCAAATACAAATTGCTACCAGTTTTTTTTTTTTTGCCTTCTTTATTTCTACCCGAAAAATCTATGTGCTTGTTCACTTTTTCTGTTGGATCATGGTGTTTGGTATTTTTTTTTCCTCCAAGTTTATATACCGATATTATAAATTAGAAGAAAAAATATCGTCGACAAGCACACAGTGGGATCAAATGACTTTTTTCGTGGATAGATTTATAAACCAACTGCCAGCCGCTGCCACCTAAAAAAAAACAAATGTTTTTACCGAGGTACTGCCTTTTGCGAGGAACTGACAAATCCTCCAAGAGTATACTTGTCATAATTAAGTGCTTCTCATCAAGTCGTTCGGACTCGGCCTAAAATTGTAGGTCCCCTACATTTCTACCAACAACGCGCACACGGGAATGGTTGAGAGTTGTAGTTGTAAGTCACTAGGCCCTGGTTCTCCGCGAGCTGTTGCACCACCAAATATATTTTATTTTTTTAGACTTATAAACCACTCATTGCTTCATGTTTAGCTTCTTGGATCAACTTTTATCTCATCATTTTCTTCTTATCTCAACTCGAACATCTATTGTTCTGTCAACGTATGTACAGATTTTATGCTAGTTTTGGTCACTGTTTAGCATTTTCAGTATTATGTTTGCTGGCGTGATGTCACCAATGCTGCTTACAAATTCTCGACTTCCCATCTGCAGAGCGCCAAAAATGTGTTTTGGGCATCGCCTCTTATAGAATCTCCATAGGTACTGGCAGGCTGGGCTGTTCTCGATCTTATGGGGATAGGCATTCAAATACGGACACGCTGAGAAACTTGGTGACGTAATAATTTACTTTACCGTGTTTCATTCTACTTAGCCACATTTGAGATTAGCCTCGCATTCATCGGGCTCTACTTTCCGAGCTGCAGAGATCTTACCAATTCTTCTTGTGAGTTGTTTGCCTGCTCGCTTGCAACTTCCACTCCGATTTCCGCCTTTTTGTAGTGGGTCAATGGGGGTCTGCCGATGGTTCCACCACTGTTCGGTACGAGCTGGCCTCAAGTTAAGGCAGCACTACCGCACTACAGAGTCTTTGCACTACCGCCATCTACTTCCGGTATTTTTCTTGATGTAGCACATCTGCCCAGATCACGCATTATAACAGAATGACATTCATTGTTGACATCAATAGCTTCTGCTTGCTAATCGTTGGGAAATCTATGTTAGCCATTGAAAAGTGTTGTGATTCTCGATAATTGTTTCGCTGTTTCGAGTCTAGGGCCCAAGTATTTCATCACATTCCTACTTTTTATGACCTCAGACTCAATTTTAAAATCAATTACCGTGGGAGTCCTCATCCATCCACCCAAAATTGCACACGTCACATGACCTGGTAAAGCTTCGACTGCATATTTGTTGATATTATTACCGCCGCAATGTCGTCTGCGTAGCCTATCAGAAAGATATCTTACGGCATGTCCATACGAATATGCCAACATTGCAGAAGTTCAACAGATTGGGCCCCAAGATTGATCCCTGTGTTGCTTCAGCTCCAAGGGTGATTTTCTTATTGCTTAATTCGTGTGCCTTGAGTGGTCTCATATACTCGTATCAGCTCTAGGTCCCCGAGAATAGCCCTTCACAATCAGTAAAAGATAGGCTGAGATATTAAAATATTTTCCAGTGCGTTCAGAATGTCGCTTCAACTGGCTGAGTAACCCTGAAGCCACACGAGCCAGTAATGACAACAGTTGGCTACATACAAAAACTGTCAAATTACTGGCTCCTCCTTGGCTCCTCAGCTGGCTACGAAAAAAAAAATAAGTCAGTTAAAAAGTCAGTCGCTCAGGTTTGCATATGTTAGTAAAACAAAATGTGAGTGTATTGCGACTGGCTCAGGGTAAAAGGCGTCTCTGACATCCAGAGTTGCCAACAGTACGATTTTCCTCGAGTAGTGGTTTCCCTGTTGAACAATTTGGTTGGCCTTGACTACTTCTTCTATCGCTCCGATCGTTGAATGACTTTTCCCGAAACCGTTCTGCTTTTCGGACAAGTCTCCTGCTATCAGTTCTGAACGGTGAGTTACGATCTCAGCACCATCTCCAACCGCTTCGCTGAGGTTTCAGGCACACAAAAGATCGGTATGCGGATGGGGAGTCTCTAAGTCTCCTTTTTCCTTGCTGATTTATATCAAACTTTGCGTCTTCCAGGTCTTGAGAAAAACTCTATCTTTTGAACAGCTGTTGAACATGTCGACTAAAATTTGAGGGGATACTCGCGTGGCAACTTTTAGCACTTCCATTGATATTCCATTTGGTCCTGGGGCTCGTTTGGTGGGCAGTGTTTCCACGGCTTATCTCAACTCTTTTTCAGTGAATGATGGTGTATCCTGCCAATCAGGCATCCAGACTGGATGAGTTGGAAAGAGCGTATCGGCTATGTGCTCCATCGTTTCCACGTTTAAAACAGGGGTGGTCACTTGAGTTTCAAGTTTCCGCATGACAATCTTGTAGTTTAGTCCCCAGGGATTTCTGTTGATGTCCAAATGGAGATCCTAAATTTCCTGCCTTTGGTGGCTGTCCTGATATTCTATCGAATTGAATCCGTACGAAGAGATACCGAAATTGAAAACGACCAAAAATGGATTCGGGATCCTTTCATTTTCCCGAGCATCTATGATTCATTGACATTCGGAAAACCGAACGGAATAACGATTTCAATTGAGGTCGGCACGGATTCAATTCGATTGAATATCAGAAAAGTCGTGTTTGGTTCGAATTGATTGCCTTTTTGAGCTCTGATCTCTTGGCTCTGAACTTCGGAAGATCATCCTCTGTTGGTTCAAAGTGTTTCCTACGTCCCCTGGTGACTTTGAGTCTAAGTTGCAGGCATCTTTTTTGAAGATCGGCTATCTCCTCTGTCCACCTATTCCCCACTTCCGCTTTGGTCTCCGCAGATCCCCTTGCTCCCAGAAAAGCTTCTTTTGCTTCTTCTACTACGGACTTTAAGATCTCTTTGTTCAGTTTGTTAACGTTCAACCTTGAAGCTTAGGTTTGACATCGGTAAGGAGATCGTTGGTTTCGTTCTAGATTAAAAATGATTAACATGTAGTGCTCGTTTTGTCACAAAGGATACGCCTGAGACTATGCCTACGCAACTGCATAGATCTCCTGAAAGTGGGTGTGTTTCCTATGTTCACTACCTTAAGATCGTGTCGCTCTAACGTCTCGAGTATTTGACTCCCCCTTGAGTCCGTAGTTAGCAGCCCTCATTCTAGGGCTCTGGCGTTAAAATGTTCAGCTGCCAAAATCTCTCGCTTTCATTCTCATGAAATCCTCTACCTTTTACAATTTGTATCTAAACTCATGGAACCTTTCCTCTGAAGTGAGGCAAACACTTATTACCGTGAGTCCCTTCCAGTTCACCCACGTTTTGTAATAAAAAACAAGTTTTTAAATTTTTTTCCAAATTGTTTGTATTTTGCACCACAGTAGACCCTGATGGTGTATGACGATAAAGCTTCCTTAAGGGTTTTTAGTCCTTATGCTCTGTTGCCGACAGTTTTTACGTTCAGATTTCACTTCTCCAGCTCAAAGCTATTTTCGGTTCATCTAGGAGGTATGTATGTATAGTTGTTGTCTTGCTGTTGTTTGTAAGGATACAAGGGAATGGAAAAACAAAAAGCCTGTCTGAGGTTAGAAATGAAATTAATGAATTTAATTTCAGTATAATAGACACGCAAGTATATTTAGAAGGAGTCACTTTTTCTCTCTTAAAATTGCTTGGGTTTGTGTGTTAAGGTTTGTTTTTTTTTTGTGTGTTTTAACGATATCACCGAGTGGAAACGAAGGAAAATAAATGGCGTTGAAAATAGGAAAATTTAACCGAGAGGAGGTTACCAACAAAATAACGGATAACATCGTCGCCATTAGATGTTATAAAACTTCATTAAAAAAAAATGACAATTTTAAAAATGAATGAGGTATTTAATATCATTTAAAAAAGGATATACCCGTAGAGGTGAAAGTACTTAAATTTAATATGCACACATATTCGTTTTAAAAAAGTGGTCTTTATTGCTAAGAGTTTTTTTATATTCATGATTCCCGCAGGAATAATAAATATTTATTGAATGTCAAATTATTATTATTTTTTTAAACTTTCTATTGATTTTAATTTCACTAATACAAATTAAATATTTTAAAATCACTTTTTTTCAAAAATAATTCATCCTAACCATCATTTAATCATTTTTTTCTTTTTAATTTTAAAAATCCAAATAAATCGAATTCTCAGGTGATTAATTTCCATTTAACGCAGAAAAGAGCAATAATTTTGCATTGACATCTCCTGATGATATGGCCTTCAAAATCAATATATGTTGTTCAAATAGTTAAAATGTATTTAATTTGATGAGGATTTATTAGTAGTTTGTGACATGTTTTAGGAAGCATCAAGCAGGCACGGAGGCACACGCACTATCGTGACATTTTATTCTGAGGCAACATAAAATGTCACTGAGCGTGAAATTTGTTGGGTAATTAGTGTTTATTCATTCGAATTATAATATAAAACTCAACACCACCAATAAGACCAAGTAATATGTAGATACAAAGCCATTTCGACAGCTAACCTATAAAACAGGGAGGGTGTGGGTGTCCTTATAAAATAATGATTATAATTTAATTTAAATGGTTCATTCTGAATAAAGAGAATATTGAAAAGGTTAAACATTTTAGAGAGACAAAGAAGATTTTAACTCAATTTTATATTTTAGGTGAGGGTTTTCTATTGGGAATTTTAACTTCATTTTTTTTCTCTTTGTTTTGTTGTTGCTAAAATAGAAATCAATTTCATATAAAATTAAGCCTAATGGAAAAGGACTTATGTATGCGTACCTATGGATATGTATCCATCTATGCATACAAAATTGAGATCAAATTGGTTGCCAAGTTATTTTGTTTTATTGAATTATGAACGCAAAATAGAATTAAGAGGATTTCTATTGAAACAATATCTTTGGCAAAAAGGTTTTGTTAATACAGGGGGGGTCTGTTTGAATTATATAACAATTTAGAAAATCTTGTTTTTGTTGGTTATTCAATATAAATTTATGCCGAGTGATATTGATATTAAAACGAAATTTTCCTTCCAGGTAATAATAGGGTCATCCAACAATTGATGTCATTTTAAAATTCAAGCTATTTGTGTGAAGTGTCAACATTCAATTGACATTGCGATAACTTTTTACAGGTAAGACCTTGATTGTTATGAATCAAAATTAAAGCTCCAACATACTTTACCTGGTTCAATAATAAAGGGTTTTTCAACAGAGACGCTACAAAAGTAGAGCGACAGGAACAGCAAAAGACGCCATATTTCTTGCCGCTCTTTTGACATTTCTCTTCAGTAAAGTTTGCCATTTCATGATGGAAAGATATACGAGCTAACAACTAGTCAAAAATATTAAAATTTACTACCGAAATTCGGAGTCAGTGGCTTCAACGTTAAGAGCGTTACGTCCAATTTATGGTCGTCATAATCGTCCTAGCAGATCAACAATTGAGCGTCTAGTGGAAAACTTTGAATCCACAGACACAGTACAAAATGTTCCCGTGCCAGTGAGACAAAGAAGTGCCCGTAGTGTCGAGAATATTGCTGCCGCTGAGCCTTCAGTTGCAGAAAACCCAAATGTGTCTCTCACACGTCGTTCTCAAGCGTTGGGCATCTCTGTGACGTCGTTGTGGCAAATTTTGCGAAAAGATCTTGGCCTACATCCTTACAAAATTAAATTGTCGCAAGAACTGAAGCCGCTTGACCACCAGAAGCGTCGTATGTTCGTGAATTGGGCTGAGCAAAAACTTGAAAATGATTCGGATCTTCATCGAAAAATCATCTTCAGCGATGAGGGTCATTTCTGGCTGAATGGATTCGTCAATAAACAAACTATGCGATATTAGTCAGGCAGCAATCCACACGTACTCCATGAGTCATCATAGAATCCCGAAAAAATTACGGTTTGGTGTGGTTTATGGGCCGGCGGCGTCATTGGGCCGTACTTCTTCCGTGATGATCAAGACCGGCACGTTACTGTGAATGGGGATCGCTACTGTTCAATGATAACCGAATATTTTTGGCCCCAATTGGATGATATGGACTTGGAGGACATGTGGTTCCAACAGGACGGCGCCACAAGCCACACAGCGAATGTCACAATCAATTTATTGGAAACCAAGTTTTGAGAACGTGTTATCTCACGAAATGGTCTAGTCGCTTGGCCGCCTCGGTCGTGCGATTTGACGTCGTTAGACTATTTCTAGTGGGGCTACGTCAAGTCTATGGTCTATGCCAACAAGCCAGCGACGATTGATGAACTTCGTACGAATATCTAGCGTGAAATTGCAGCAGTATCGGCCGATTTATGCTTGAAAACCGTAAAAAATTGGGTTCAGCGTCAGGACTTCTGCAAGCGTGCCCGTGGTGGCCATGCAAAAGAATTCGAGTTCCATACATAATGGCATCAAACGTACTTTCACAGAAATAAAGTGTCTACTTCAAACAGGGGCTCCAGAATTAAGGTCAAAACATGATGCCGAATTTACAAATTTAAAATGACGTATAGCCGAATTCAAGAAGTGAGCCAATTTTAGGTTTAAATTGTTCTAAAATATGTTCCTTAATGTATACTTTTTTTATAAAAAATGACTCCAGCACTGATTTGAATAAAATGTTGAGGAATATTCCCAAGGGATTTGAACTTATTGAATTTATTGCTAATTTCAAAAAACTTTTGTATTAGAAATTATTTTTTTACTTAATCTGATTAAATCTAAAAGTGATCTGAACATTTTGACGGCTGAAAGTTACCAATCAATTTTTAGGTCAATTACTCAAAAAATCGAATTAATCCAAGAAAATCTAAAGTTATGAAGCAATTTAAATATTCTTATATTTTAAAAATAATGAAATTTTAACAATTTTTCCAACTGTCAATTATCAGAATTCTAAGCCTGATGTCAGATTTAAATAATGAAACCAAAAAAAATATTAACATTATTAAAACTATTACTTTAGATTTTTTTTGATTTTTCAAGTTTTTGAGAAGTTGACCTTAAATTTGATCGGCAACTTCGAGCCATCAAAATTGTTATATTTCAAACATTTTCAATCAGATGAGGTCGAAGAAACAAGCACTTAAAATAGTTCTAATCTCGTAGGAACATTTTACAACATTTTGGACTACCTTCTAATCATTTTGTACAAATCAGTATTAGAGACATTTTTATATGAAAGTATACATTCAGGCCCATATTTTAGGACATTTCAAACATAAACTCGAACCAGTTCCTAACTTGGACGACACTTTGTTTTGGGATTTTGAAATATGAGACTGTGTTTTGACCTAAATTGTGAGGTAGAAAAAAATAAGCCTTGAGTTAAGCGTCCCCAAATCATTGTTTACTAAATTTCATAAATTTGTTCAAGGATTGACGTGGAAAATGATTTTTTTTCGCAAAAATTCAACAAACGGACCACTGTGTATTAACAGAGCAAGTAATTCCCTATGACATTTCTATATAAATATAAATGAAATTTGGTACACTTAATGATTTGGGAAATGCTGAGTTCGAACAGATAGTCACAGTTAAAGTCAGAACATGGTCCAAAATTTAGAAACATAAGGAACATGTTTATGTTTGAAACGTCTTAAAATATGTGCTGGAATGTACGTATATCTCCATATGAAATTGATTCCAATAAAAATTAGTATAAAATTTAGAAAAGATATTCCAAAATATTGAATAATGTTCTTAGCCAATAAGACATAATTTTAGTGCTATTCTTCAATCACGTTTTTTTTTTGTTACTTACTGATGTTTTTCAATGAAAGCATCGTGTTGAGAACCATTATCAAACTTGCTGTCGAGGCTTTAAGTTTCTAAAAGTCACGCGAACGGCGGCGCACCTCGTTTGTAGGGTCTCACTCAATAACCATAAATGTCAGTCGTCCGTGAGTCTCAGTAATTCAGCCATAAATTCTTTATGAATTTCCAAAAAGAAAAATCTAGGTCACCGTAAATTTCATATGGCCTAGAAATTTTGTTTATAAATTAATAAAACAAAAACATTGCTGACTAGTTTCTGAAACTAGCTTACCTTTTATGGCAATCGAGGAGCTTTTCAGGTGGGATCAATTTTTTGATAGTATTCTACAAATTAGTTGCCAAAAATAATTCGACAAAAACAAAAACTTGACGACCAATAACTGAAACTTATTGAAGGTTTCACGATCTATTAGCCTTTGAGATAGGAAACATTTTTTCCAAATATCACCAAATGAGGTGCCGAAAATCGATCGTGACCTTGAGAAACTTCGAGGCTTGATTACAAGTTTTTTAAGGCTGTCCAATTGTTGATCTTTTTTGGACCAATTAGTGACCAATTGTTATACTTCCTTTTGCGAACATCCCATATATGAGATGCCAAAGTCCGAGAGCCCAAAACAACGTGTCTCTAAATTAATAAAGAGACTTGAAACTTGAGTAGGGTGGTTCAAAAAAACAGTTTTTTTTTATTTTATGACCGGCCCACCACAGAATTTTGTTACGTATACCAGTTGAGTTATCGGTTGATAATTTAGGGGATGATTTCTGGTTTCATTCTGAGAACAAAATTGCATGGGGGGTAATTCTATCTCCCCCTCCCTGAGGCAAGGGGGGCAGTTTTTGAAAAATAGCATTTTCACTTTTTCAAAATTTTGAATTGTTTTTTTTTTTCAAAAACAATTTATTTCAGAAAATATGTTTATCATATTTAATTGATTTATTTCGTCTACATAAAAAAAAATACTTAACACTTACGTATGTAATTATTATTTATTGAATATAAAAGTAAACAACTTACTGATAAATTTAACTTTCTTCGATGCTCTTGGTTGTTTGGAACGAATTTTGGTTGCCTTCTTAATTGGTGCTGATCTCCTTGATACTATTTTGTTTATGTTTGCAAAAAAGTTAAAAATAGAAGAAAAAAACACAAGGAAATATTTAAAATTACAGAAATACACAATAAAACATATTATTTGACCCATTTCGAGTTGAAACTTTCCATAAAAACTTGTTGCCCATAAAAGAAAAAAAAAACTTTATTCACATTTTTATTAAATAAAAAAAAAAAATTAAGTAAAATATGAAAAATTTTAACGAGAATTTTTCCAAGCAAACTGCATTGAAATAGAAATTACACACTTAAAGGATTTCAAAGGCATTTCAGAAGAGAAATGGACTGAATGGAAATTTCAAAGGACATTCATTCACTAGGAAAAAAAAAAAAAAAAACAATTGAAAGTCGGTTTCTTTAGAAGAGGATGAACGAAACACGAATGGTTAAAGGACCATGATGATGTTGATGGGGACGACTTTAGGACTAACAAAAAGTGCATTCACTAAAAACATGGAATGAAAAACGAAGCACAAGGATGTACTATGACTTAAAAGGACATACTCAAAACAATAAAGGAATAAGGAGAAATAAAAATTAAGGCACATTTTTTTTTAATTCAAATTTGAAGCCACCACAGAGAGAGAGACAGAAACAGAGATAATAATGCAGGAGCATTTACGGTCTCACTTTATATATAGCTCTCTGGAGATTGGTGGATTTTCATTTATAAAGTTTTTGGCCTCTCTTGTGTTTGAGTTTGTGTTTTATGTTTTTTGTATTTTGTGGCAATAGCATGGCAACACACAAAACACTAGCATCAAAGCTCATTTGCATAACACACATCCTTGCCATATAAAAACATACAGGTGTTTCTTTTCGTCAGGATTCTCTTATCCTCTCCCCAGTTCAGCTTATTTCAACTCGACTTCAGTTTATGTGTGATGTTGATGTTGTTTTTGGGGAAAAAACAAAAACATTGTTGTGTCGTGTTTTCATTTAATGTCATGTGTGTCTGGGAGAAAATATTATTTTACATTTTGCCCCAGAAGTAAATGCCACACTCCCACATCCTCAACCTCAACCACACCTACCCACACTATAAAACCACAAGGATGTTGTTTTGATGATGGACAAAGAGGATTTTGTGTGCATCGTGTCGAGTGCCAGAGAAACTACTTAAATGATAAAGAGGTGTGTTGTTTGTGGTCACACATAAATACAAAAAAAAAAAATTTAATACTTTTATCAGATGTCTACACAGAAATACCTTGGGTACTATTTCATTGCCACAAATGTTTATTGTCAAGGAAAACTTTGCATAGAATTTAAGGCCTCATATGGGATATAATAGTCTGAAAGAGTCATGTAAAACAATAAAATGTTGGTGAATTAGAGAAGTGATATTGAAGTCCAAAAAACTGAAGAAGACGAAGTTCAAGAGTACTGGTAGACTCTTCATTTAAGGGACATAGGGTCCTATTACAGATTGTCATTTAGTGAGGTCTGATATCTCAATTTGTGATTCAGATAGGTCTGCTATCTCATATGGTTAGGTAACGTCTGCTATCTCAGGCTTTGAACTAGTGACGTCTGCTATCTCAGATTATGGTTAAGTTGTGTCTGCAACCTCAGATTGTGATTTAGTGACTTCTGCTTCTCAAACTTAGATTTACTGACACCGGGTACTACTGACTGTAATTTAGTGGATCCTGTTACCTCATGCAGAGCTAGCGACGTCTGATATCTTGGATTGTGATTTAATAATTTCTGCTATTTTAGATTGTGATTAAGTGACGTCTTCTATCTTAGATTGTGATTTAGTAACGTCTGCTTCTCAAACTCAGATTTGGTGACACTGGGTATCTCCGACTGTAATTTAGTGGATCCTGTTACCTCATGCTGAGATCTAGCAAAGTCCGATATATCTAATTGCTGTTTAATGATTTCTGCTATTTTAGATTGTGATTAAGTTGCATCTGCTATCACAAGTGATTAAGTGATATTTGCTATCTCAGACTTCGATTGTGATTTCTGCTATTTCGGATTGTGATAAAGTTACGTCTGCTATCTCATATGGTTAGGTAACGTCTGCTATCTCAGGCTTCGATCTAGTGACGTCTGCTATCTCAGATTGTGGTTAAGTTATGTCTGCAACCTCAAATTGTGATTTACTAACTTTCACTATCTCAGACTAAGTTTTAGTGGCACTGGCTGTCTTCGACTTTTATTTTTTGGATCCTGTTTCCTCATGCTGATATCTCAAATTGCATTTAATGATTTCTGCATTTCAGATTGTGATTAAGTGGCATCGGCTTTCTCAAGTGATTAAAAGTGACATTTGCTATCTCAGACTTCGATTGTGATTTAGTGATTTCTGCTATTTCAGATTGTGATAAAGTTACGTCTGCTTTCTCATCTGATTTAGTGACGTCTGCTACCATAGACTTCGATCTAGTGACATTTTTTATCTCAGATTGTGGTTAAGATGTGTCTACATCCTCAGATTGTGATCCGTTATATCAGATTGTGATTAAGATTATTCTGCTATTTTAAACTGTGATTTAGTGACTTTCACTTTCTCACTCAAAGTTATAGTGGCGCTGGATACCTTCGTTATTTTGTGGATCCTTTTACCTCATGCTGAGATCTAGCGATGTCTGATATCTCATATAGTGATTTAATTATTTCTGCTATTTCAGATTGTGATTGAGTAACATCTACTATCTCAACTGGTTAAGTGACGTCTACTATCTCAGACCTCGATTTCGTAACGTCTGCTATCTCTGATTGTGATTAAGTGATGTCTTCTATCTTAGATTGTGATTTAGTGACGTTTGCTTCTCAAACTCAGATTTAGTGTAACTGGGTATCTCCAACTGTAATTTAGTGCTGAGATCTAGCAAAGTCCGATATATCTAATTGTGGTTTAATGATTTCTGCTATTTTAGATTGTGATTAAGTGGCGTCTGCTATCACAAGTGATTAAGTGACGTTTGCTATCTCAGATTGTGATTAAGTGACGTCTTCTATCTTAGATTGTGATTTAGTGACGTCTGCTTCTCAAACTCAGATTAAGTGTAACTGGGTATCTCCAAATGTAATTTAGTGGATCCTGTTACCTCATGCTGAGATCTAGCAAAGTCCGATATATCTAATTGTGGTTTAATGATTTCTGCTATTTCAGATTGTGATTGAGTTACATCTACTATCTCAACTGGTTAAGTGACGTCTACTATCTTAGACTTCGATCTCGTGACGTCTGCTATCTCAGATTGTGATTAGGTGACGACTGATATCTTCAATTGTGATTTAGTGACGATTACTATCTCAGACTTCAACCTCTTGACGTCTGCCATTTCAGATTATGATTGACGTTGGCTATCTCAGATTGTGATTTAGTGACGTCTGATGTGTCAGACTGTGAGAAAAAGTAGATAAATAATAAATACAAAAATGTTTCGTATTTCTTTGGTAAAACCTCAGTCTTTGACAAAAACATCTCACAAGACCGCCAGCAAAAAACTTATTGCTTCATTGCTACTGACGACACCTTTCAACCTGAAGTGAATTCTAAGACCTTTTTTTTTAATTTCACCTGCAACAAATATTCACTGTAATTTATTATGTTTCTCTCCTCAAAAACCACTAAAATAAGTCACTTTTCCTTTGAACTATGCCTAATTCAACTCGAAACACTCCTTGAGAGTTCATTCCTCCGAAACACAATAACAAGTGAAGCAAAATTATGTTCCAATGTTTTCGCTCTATAATAAGCAATATAAATTCCTTGACATGAAAATCTACAAGAAGAAGAAAACAAAAAAACTAATAAAAATCTCCATAAAACACATCCTTATCCGGCATCGTTGCCCCCAACATACATAAACTATTCACAGAAAGGATCTTATTTTGAATTTGAATTTACAATGCCTTCTCTGGTGATCCAATCAGAGGAAAAAAACTTATGTATGCTGCGGTGCATCTACTCTATTTGACACCCACATACTTTTTCCATATACAACCAACTTAACTTTTATGGTGTTGTATAGCTTGTAGCCTCATAAATATCTTTTTCACATTCATCCTTTGTGCGACAGAATGGAATTGAAAAAAAGGACACAAAAAACTGTGTAAAAATAAAAATAGGAAAAAATTGTAAGTATGTCCAGGTCCACTGGAAGAAAAAAAAGAGAGATATATCAGCAATTTTTCCCATTTAAGTTCAATTCGACACTTGTTTTCTTATACATATTTCCTTCCTATAGGATTTAGTGTAACATACCAAAAGACAAAGTGTCCTTGGAACAAGAAGACAAGCAGAAATAAAGGTCCAGAGTTTATTTTTTTTTTGTTCTTGGTGAACTGCGAAATAATAAGAAGAAATTCCTTTTCTACGTGACGACGTGGGGTTTTTTACTTCTTCTGTTCTAATATATAATCCTGTCAGAGGGGTCCTTATGTTTTATCAGAGTTCATCAGAGAATTCCTGCACATTCCCAGGACATCTGTTGTTGCGACCCCATTCCTAGATGTCGCCGTTCATCGTCATCGTCGTCGTCGTCGGTCTTCTTTTTTCTTGTAGGTCCATTTTTATTAATACATCTCTGGACAGCAAATATCATTCGAGGATAACCAAACTACTTCAGACCAAGGTCCTTCTTTTACACATTTTCACTCCTTACCGGCAAATACATATGTATACAGCTTGGGCTTACCAACCATGTTGGTTGGTTTGAAATAAAAGTCACCAGAAATGAGTCTGGTCGGACATAGCGAAAGGATGATGTGTCTTCATCACCATCATCATCATCAGCATAGTCTGACGTCGACATCGTCGTCGTCGTCGGGGTCGTCGTTGTCCTTTTTTTCGTCCTATTTCTCTTGCATAGTTATTCGAGCGAGAATACTCGGGTTGAATATCAAAATGTTAGTTCATTTGGTCGGTGATCAAAATGTCTGCAATTTTCACATTTTTCTTTTTTGTTGGTTCATTCCATTTTCCTTGTAAGGGCACAACATCATCCTTTGGATAATTTATGACATGAGAATCTTCAAAAAGGATTTTCACACTTTTTTCTTTCTGCATGTATGCGGATTTTTTTTTCACCATAGAAAATAAAATAAAAATTTCTAATAGAAACTTTAGGACTTTAAAGTTCGCGTCTTTTGGTTGCGAGAGGGCAAAAAGTGTTGACGATATTTTTTTTTTCTTTTTCGTTTTGTTTGTTTTTATTCTCGCGAATATGAGGAACTGTCGGGGCGTGTGTTTGTGTATTTTGGTTTAGTATGGTGACACCCTGGTGACAAATTAATTCCTTCACCGTTTTGTCAGGAGTGATTTACACTAGCAGACTCATCGCTGGTGTATTATGATGATACATTTGACATTTTTTGTCTGAGATTCAACATTTTGGTGACACTTGTCATGTTTGTTGATCGATTAGTAGTAACAGTGTTCCCAATTCTTAATTATTCTATTCGTTTTTTTTTTTTTTTTTTTGATGAAATGTATATATTTCTTTTGATGTACAACTTGATGTCTGAGAAACCAGACATTTTTCTAATGATACCGCTACATTAATGGGAAAAGCAAACTTTGGGTTTTCGATGGATTTGTGTGTGCTGAATTAAAATCCGGAATTTTTTATCAATTTAGAAAAAGATTTTGTCAGTATTATTGAGGTCAATCAAAATTATTATTATATTATTGCTCTCTCTCTCTCGAAGTAGTTTTTTTCTCTCTCTTAAAATGTACTTTTCATACAGGAAGAGGGTTATTCAACACCTATCACGGTTTTAAATATCACGGGTAAAAATAATCTGAGCTCTATTGAAGCGATGGTCGACATTTTTGTGAGCAAAAATTGTCGGGAAAATTGTTTAATATCATAAAATAAACACCTTACACAGAACTAGCAAGCTGGTAGGTACCAGGTTTGTTTGGTATCTTTTTCCAAACAAATGTGTAAAAGCTGTCAAATTTCTCTCTCATTAAAAAAAGTAAGTAAACGCATTGAACCATGAACTGCACCACTTTTTGTTAAAAACGTCATTTTTGTGTATAAACGGCGTTGCCACTTTGTCATAATTTCAAAAGATCTAATGCACTTTTTAGGTTAAACAAATCTCCTGCTTTTAAGTCGAGTCTGGTGAACTTTTATTTTTCGGGAAAGAAAATAATCATTTATTGAAAATAAGGAAAACATGCAGAACTCTACAATAAAATTGAATTATACTGCATTTTTTTTTTTTTTTTGAAAACCTACTCGGAAAATTTTACAATTAGCGGCAATGCTGCGACGGAAACTGATCACCACAATATTTTACAGTAGTTATAAAACTTCGTGTTTACAGAATTTTGTGTAGCAGGAATTTGGCAAGATTTCCAATGAAGGGGAAATTATTTGCTCTCTCAGTGCGATATCTCGATGCAATTTATTTGAGTTAAAAATTTTGTTGGTAACAATTTATGAGAATTTGTAAAAATATTTCTGAAAATTTGGGAAAATTTGTAAAAATTTGTAAAAATTTGTGAAAATTAGTAAAAATTTGTGAGAATTTGTGAAATTTTGTAAAAATTTGTGAAAATATGTTAAAATTTGTAAAAATTTGCAAAAAATTTCACGACAAAAAACAGACCTACCCTATTCTTCAATCAAAGAAATGCCTTTTCAGAGATGACTTGTTTAAAATTTTTTTTACAAATTTGGCTGTCGCAGTAGATACCAAATCTTTCAAGGCTGCTTTGATGAAAGCCTTTCGAGTTTGGCATCAACATTTTCGGCAAAGCAACCTTGTTTAACTGCGAGCCAACTTTGTTGCTTTAAAAACCTTCTTTCAGTATTTTGTTAAACAATTTTGGTTTCTTGGTGGTGATTTGAATGCAAAAACCGATGCCATAGATACAGTAGTTAAGTGAGTGCAAGATTGCTTATAGATGGTACATAAACAAGGGCGTACGCAAGGGGCGGCGGCAGGTACTGACACTTACCCCCCTAATCACAACATATTTCATACATTAGGCCATTTATCTGCTTTTGAAAGCATTTTAAAGCAAGACTTCTGTACCAAAACAATTTGTTGAATGATGTTGACCCTCCCCCCTGACCGAAATCCTGCATACGCCTTCGTACATAAATAAATAAACTGCAATATTCTCGATTATATTGGCTCAAACATTCTATGGACGAGGATTCAAAAATCAGGTAGCTTCCCATGTAAATTTTGTTCGTAAAATTAAATGTTAAGAAGTTACACCACCTTAACTATAGTAAAAACACCCATCTGACTTCTGACCTCTTAAAGTGTATTGGATTTTTTGCAGGCCAAAAACCAATCAAAAAATGTAAAAACAACAAAATTAGTTAACCCTTATGCAACCTATAGGAGATAATGCTTATATTACGGCGACTTGCAAAGGCAGTACAAACTTTTGAAAAAAAAAACCATTGGTAATGGGAATAGGGCTGGCCACAATACCAGAAAAGACTCGGTATCGGAAACCGAAACGATACCGAGACGATACCAACTCCGAAACGATACCGAGACGATACCAAACGATCCCGCATTTTTTGGACCGAAATTTACCGATATCTCGGTAGTATCGTTTGGTATCGGCAGAAAATTTGAATATTATTATTAATTTATTGCAAACAATTAATTTTTGTAATTGGTTTCTCGCAAAAGGCTCTTATGATTTCGATGACATTTTCAGAGCTTTTTTCTTTAGCAGGGTTTAGGTTTAGGCAATCATTTTAATTAAAACTGCTCACTGCCACGCCCATCTAAGTTATGCTGAAGTCCACAATTTGGATGAAATTTTCAGACATGATTTTCTCTAGTGATGACCCCGCGTCAAAATTTTTGTTTCGAATTCCTAATTGGAACTTTACTTAGACGTTGTGAACAAGCGTTTAAAAATTGTTAAGTCAATAATAAACTTCAGTTAAAAAATTGTCTTTTATAATAATGATTTTTGTCTTAAGTCTTAGAAATTCTAAGTGAGTTCAACTACTAGATCAAGAACATGTAACCAAGTCATGGATTTTATTCTGGTTGGCGACTCACACTAGACTGAAACCAGACCGATACCGATACCGATACCGAGACTTTGTTATACGAGACCAAACGAGACTAAGTTATACGAGACTAAGTTATACGAGACTAAGTTATACGAGCCCGATACCGAGACGATACTGAAATTTTTCGATTTGGACGATACCGAGACGATACTTACAAAAGTCTCGTTTGGTTTGGTATCGTGGTCAGCCCTAGATGTGAAATGCAACAAATTCCTGATTTGTTTTCAATACAACACTTGAAAATAGTGAAGTGTGCAAAAGTGCTGATTTCATAAAAAAAAAAGGTTTTATGTAAAGGAAAGACTGATTTCCTTACAGCTTTAAATTACATTTTATAGTAAAGAAATTGAATTATATTCCATTTTTAGTAAAGTAATTTTTCTTGTAAATTTTATTTATTGAAAATTGAGTTGTGCTATTTTGTTTTTGTTTCGATATTCTGAAATATGGTCACTAGCTCAGGAAAATTTGACAAACAATTTGACGTCTTAAGCATTTCCTATATAGTTGAGGGGGGGTTAAATGGGGTAAAATTAATTTTTTTTCTTTAATTCTCAAAAACTATAAGATTAGTGCCCATCGATTAGTGATATTTTAATAATATTTAATCCACCGAGCATGACTTTCTCAGTATCTACTGCTTGTATGAAAAAAGTATGTTAATCTTTTTTGTGTAAAATAACATAAGCTATAATTTTTACCTTCACATGTTTTCAAAAAAATAAATTATAGCGTTCGAGAAATTAAGAAAAAACTGATTTTAACCCCCTTTAACCCCCCCCCCCACAAAATTTAGCCTCGGCTCAAATTTACGTTACTTTTCAGGAAGTGCTTAAGACGTCAAAAACAAAGCTCTCCACCAAAGTCCAGCTTTGTCGGAATTCTTTCTAAGTTGAAAGTCTAATTTTCCTGGGCTACACCGCAACCAGGGCCGGACAGGTAAAAACTCTGTAACTGCGCAGGGCGCTGAGGCCAATGGGCGCCTTTAGCAAGCATCAAAAAAAATCGAATTAATTAATAAATTTATAAAATAAATTTAATATAAAATAAATTTAATATAAAATAAATTTAAAATATAATTTTCTTTTTTAATTTTAATTACTTTTTACCAAAAACAAATTTTTTGCAGTTCCTTTTTAGCTTTTGTTCAAGAATATTTTTGAATTCATTAGTTACAATTATTTTTGAGATAATATATTCGATTCCCTAGGCTTTATTAAAAATCTTATAAATTTTTTCTTTATCGTTAAAAAAACGCATTGCAAAGTCTTCTATGGGTAATAAGTAAATGTCTTAATCCACCAAAAACCACAATTTAGGGGCCCTAATGAAGCTATCTTTAGGCGTAAATTTATTTCGGGCCGGCTCTAACAGTAACTGTAGGGCAAGTTTTGGATTCGTGCAAAAAATTCGAGATAACAATCAAAAATGACATTACGATGTTAGTAAACTCGAAAGAAGTGGGTAGCACAATTCTGTCTGTCTGTCTGTCTGCACTAGGGCCTAATCCCTTAATAACTGTAGCGATTTTCTTCAAATTTTGAGCTTATAGTTTTTTTTTTGGAAACTCACCAGAATACAATATTAATATTATTGCATATCAAAATTGTGAAAAAAATAAATTTTGTATTTTTAAAAACATGTAATTTTTTTTTGAAAATTCAATTTTTTAAAAACGAGTTGATGATTTTTTTTTAAACCAGGTATGCTTCGGAAACTAAATGTGTTTCAATATATAGGCACCTACTCAAAATTGGCATAGCAAAACTGTTTTTTTAAACGTTGCAAGCAAAATATACAAAAATTAGTTTTAAAGAAAACCGGTCCAACGTATTAAAATTTTTTGTTTGCATATATTAATTTTTTTTTTTAATAATTAAATGGCATAGTTGTTTTTGAGTTCTTAGTATATTACGAGTTGTTTATAACATTAAAAGGATGATTTAAATGCTTTTTTTTTATTTTTACGTGCGATCCAGTCGTCTTTTTTTTTGTTAAATTCAAGTTTTTTTCTTTCCTTCTGAAACTAAAAAATCGTGAAAATAGTTGGGCTCTGGGCCTTTGGCACCTCATACATACATATATGGGAAATTTGATATTTGAGAATGCCATCTAATAGGTCAGAAATGGTCAACTAAGTCCTAGAAATTGGTCAGCCCTAGATAACTTATAAAAAAGGATTAAAGTTTCTCAAGGTCACTCGAGGTCACGCGCGATTTCCCTCATTTAAGGGAAATTTACAAAAAAAAAAAAAAAAAATATACCATCCAAAAAATCTCTAGATCGTGATAAATGGTCAGCTATTTTCAGTATTTGGTCAGCTATAGAATCTTTTTAACGATTTTTTAAAGTTTTTTTGTCATGGTCACCAACGCTTCAGGTGGTATTAAGTTTTTGCAAATTTCCCATAAATGAGGTGCCAAAAATCACTATGACCTTGAATTTCTTTTTAATTCATTAAAAATTCATTAAAAAATATGTATGGTTGACCAATTACTGAAAATAACTGACCTTTTATGAAATCGCACGTAACCTTTAAGCCTTTATTACAAGTTATTTAGGGCTGACCAATTTCTAGGGCTAGTTGACCATTTCTGACCTATTAGATGGCATTCTCAAATATCAAATTTCTCATATAAGAGGTGCCAAAGGTCCAGAGCCAAATAGTTTTTAATCATGGGAAAGATAAGTTGTTTGAAGTGGACAAAAATTGACAAAGAAATACTTTCAAACCCAAAATGCGTCAAGCTTTTTTGAATTAAATATTTTCTTCCCCGCAAGTGAAACCATAGTAAAATAAAAAACTTTCAATAAAAATTTAAACATGTTATGACTAAAGGTAAAAATAAAAATTGCCACGCAACTTTCAAATCTAATAAAATAAAATTATATATCGTCTGCCAGGTGTCGCCGTGCTCTATCTTCCAAACTTGTTTTTTTTTTTTTTTTGCTTCCAGGATCCCCTTATCGTTGCGTCAAAAGATTGATATAACCACACAAGACATGCCATTTCGCATGTTTTAACATTTAAGACATCTGCCCTTAACTCGATGGATGGAGAATGTCCTGATATTTTGCCTTTAAACACCTCTATATGTATAAAGGAAGCTATTTTTTTTTTTTTATCAAGGCAGGTAAGCTGAGGTATGTTATGTTATATAGACACACAAAGACAATCTTAATAGAATAAGATATCTCAAGTACCAATCGCTGACACGTTCTTTTTTTTTTTTTAAAAGATAACCGTTTTGCCTGACAAAATAAAAATACACGTACATCGTACACTCTCTCTAATAACATCCAAACCCCAACCCCTTTTTCATTGATTCTTCAGCACTAACAGGCTATAAATGAAATTCCCAAACCTCTTACCTATCTCTTTAGTTACACACTGTTACGCATTTTGGAAACATACGCACGCAACGGAATTTTATTAAGAAGAAGAAGAAACAGTACAAACAAAAAAAAACCATAAGATACCGTAAAAGTAAAAGAATCACCCTTAAGTAGGCAATTTTTTTTAAGTTCTAAACCACCATCATAGAATTTCTTTGTCCCCCAACCTTTTATCCGCTACAACACACCTCTCGCTCTCCCCCCATTAGAGGAAGAAAAAAACAACAATCAATACGAGAAGCTCGAGGTGGAGGTGGAAGGCTTTGAGGCCCCGTCGAACGTGATCCACATAAATCCACACCAAAATAATAGGGTTTGGGTTGAAATTGGATAATAGGGGGCGCTGTGGTGTACGAGGTACAAAAAAAAAACCGCAGTGTTGAACATTTTTGAAGAGAATGAAGAAGCCTTCTCTTTAAAAAAAAGAAAAAACACAGGAATTGAAATTCTTTGTTCTTTTAAATCGGAAGGTCTGTTAGGGAGGAGGAGGGAAGCAAGTGAAACAGAATGTCTGTAATGGCGGGCAAAATGGAAGTTAAGGCAGGAAAAGTCTGCACAAGCCTCCATCCCGCCAACAACCAGCCTTGCTCTTTTGTTCAAAGCTAGATTCATCACATATCACTGGGTTTCCGTTTTCCTTTTTTTTTGGAACACAGTATACTATAAGAGGGTTGCAGCTCCTCCATAAAGCCCATCATCCAATCTAAAGTCCTCCTACCTTCATAGTCCTCCTCATCGTCGTTGGTCTTATCTGGAAAATTACAAAAACCGATCTAAAACAATGCAGAGATGAATTCTTTCGAAGGATAAGAGAGGGCTTCCTATGTAGGACAGGCCCCCAAGCCAGGTGAGCTACTCTCAGACAGTATTGTGGAGCCCTCTGTCCCGTTTTGTGTCTTTCCATAGTCTTTTTGGATTGGAATGCTTCCACTTCAGTGCTTCAGTTTGTTTGTTTTTTTTTTTCATTTTTTGTCTATGTCCTCTGCTTTTTTGTTGCACAATCCAACCGAGGATATTCATTTGGAGTGTAATACCCAAGTTGGTGGTTGTAATCAGTTTTTTTTTGTGTTGTCTTTTTGCTTCAGCTTCCTAGCTCATTATTTTACTCGCCCTACTCCGCCAAACTACCGTTTGTAATGAAACCTTGTTTATTTGCGGCAATGGTGACGGAGGGCGCGGGAGGGGTTGTAGTAGAGGTAGAGGTGGAAACTGGCTGGCTATGGCGGTACCATAGAGAAGGTAATTTAGACTTTCTGGTTCTCTTGATGATACTGGTGCGGCAGTATCCACAAATAATAGAATCGAGCTGTGTAGACAAATTCCTTGTTTTCTTCTAAATATCCAGCCACATTTACCTCCCCCCCCACCTCTCACAACTTTTCAACTCCACCTCCCTTTGGCGGAAAATTCTTGATTAAACTTTAATCAAGGTTGAATTATTTTATTTTTAGTAGCTTCTTGAGATAAAATCGGCATCTCTGAGAATATGAAAGCATCAGTGGGAAAGGGGGACACATACACTAGGTACGACATAGCCCGAAGGGAGGGGAGGGGTAGAGAAAAAGACACAAGAAGAAGAAGAAGAAAAAAAAGTTAAATGTTTGAAGATTTACGGATTAAATAATTTGTAAGATACTTTGTGTCTTAGATATGTTGAGGAATGATGCCACCACCAGATGTTTAGAGAGATAGATGGATGGATGTAGGGTATCATGGCTTTAAGGGAATTCTCAAGGTGAGTGTGTATCTACACAGGTAATGGGTTGATGTTTTAGGAATTCCTTCCCCTTTCTTAATTGAATACCTTCGTCTTGTTTATCTGGCTTACACAATGTGCCAAAATAGAATGCAATTGAGACGAAATGCCATTGCTTACAAAGCTATTACTGCGGTTTCAATTTATTGTCTTCGAGAGAAAAGTAAGGGGAAGGCTATAGAGAGGGTTGGTGTAGGTACTTGTGTGAAATTGATGTTATCTCATGTTAAATTTGCTGCGGAACTATTAGAAGATTTTGCGAAATGGAATTTTGGGATTATAGATGTTGGGAGGACATTTCATTCAGCAATCAAGTTGGAAATTGGAAAAATTCCCTGTCTTGAGTTTAAGCTATACATTTAAATGGGCTAACAAAAATATATGGGGAGGGGGGTGGCACAGTTTAACGACATTTCATTGATTGCATTGGGCGAGATAAGTTGGTGTTGGTTCAGAATTGGTAACTTTCGATTTAAAATGAATGAAGGCAAGTACATACTCAAAGCATATGCTCCATGCAAAAAGCTAAGCAAGAGCTACTAAAATTTTAGAATCAAAATAATTTGCTTTCACCACATGGAGCGCTTGCTCCAAAAAGCCGAGTTTTGAGCAAGTACTTCATTTGTTCTAACAACACTCTGTGGAAGCTCAATACAAGGTTTATTGGTTTTCTGTTCACTATTTTCACTTCATGTTGTTTGTATCATTATCCAAGTTGAGTTTATTATTTTATCTAATAGCTTATAGGCTAGAATAGTCTTCAAAGGTATTTTCAGTAAAAACTGTGTATCAACATTCTGACATATTGACACATTCATTTTGTCAGTCTTTTGGTTTGGCATTTTAACCTTGAGTTGGTCGCTTTTACATCTGGAAGAACTATTTAACTTAGTCCGTGGACCAACTCTCAATAAACTGTACATTCCCGGCCTCCGTAGAGCTTTTTTTTCCGCAGATATGTTAAGCTGACACCTTCAGTCAAGTAAGCATTGACAATTTGGACACGATATTGGTTGCATGCATCATCTTCTGATTGAATGACCGTCTAGTGGAAGTCAGCACATCATTGGCTGTTTTTCTGATGGCAAGTTGGAAGTTTTGTCGTTGGTAATCGCTCTTTTATTCTGCTGAGTTAAAGAAAAACGCTATCAGTTCAACTGTGGGATTTTATGTACCTAATTCCCGAGTTGGAAAGCAAAACACCTTCGCTGAATTAGTTGAGAAGAAAAGCATCCACGAAACGACAGCAGATAACAACCTTCGACTAATATAGATTTTCAAGGTTAAAAAGTTTCATAAAGTAACCTGGCAACCTCTCTACAGAGTCGAACCATCAATCAAACAAACCATGTGCTAATAGAAGCTTGGCACGTCCAAGCCAAGAGATCGAGGAAAAAAGGTCAACTATGACCATTCTTTCAGAGCTCGATTGGTATTCCTAACGAAAAGAATTAGCGAACCACCCAAATGAAGAAATTCGACGTTGCCAGAGTCTACAGAGGGTACCAGAGAGCCTTTGCATGCACTCAACGATCAGTCAAGCAGAAGCAGTCAAATCCACCAAAAAAAACCTACTACCCCAGGACAAAAGGTGGCAGAAGTTTCAAGAAGCCAATCTTGGAAAAGACCCTAGAATTCCAATTCGAGGCTCACCAACTCTTCACATCATAGCATTCATGGTCAGGAGCTCTATATGGCATTGACGCAAATTCGGAATTCTAGGAAAATCAATCCAGGTGTGTCGAACTGAAGTTTGGAACTCCAGAAAAGCTCTTCCAAACTATTTCAAACAAGCACAGGGTTTTCCACAGGCAGATGCGAAATCGTATGAATCTAATCCCTTAGCACAGACAGTGGGACAGGTGTTTACACCGAAGGAACTATCTTCAATACATCTCTCCAATCATTATGTGGATGATACCGATATCATATGTCCTTCTCATCATACGGTTATAGAACAATTGTTCTGACGTATTCGTCAGAACTATGCGTCGGATTCGTTCGTCAGAGGTGTGTGTCAGAACTGTTCGTCAGAACTGTGCGTCAGAGTTTTTCGTCAGAGCTGTTTGTCAGAACTCTTCGTCAGAACTCTGCCGAAAAAAATCAAACTCAATTGAACGATCGATCGTTCTGACGAACTCTTGCGATTTCGCACGAACACAATGCTTGCACCGTAACCGGTTTTAAAAAATCCCATAGTTTTGTTTGTTCTGACGAATACGTCAGAACGATTGTTCGTCAGAATACGCATCCCCTGTAACTGTAGCTTAAGGCACCAAATGCTAGACGGTATATAGAAACGAAGAGCTTGTGAGCTCTTTCAGCGAATGTATAACAATTTTCTAGAAAGGCAGGTCTTCAAATACTAGCCCTGATCGAGGAGACAAATAAGTCCAAAACTCTAATATTTCAGATGCCACAGCGCTTGGTTTGGATGACTGAAAGCAGCGAAGGTTCCTTGTCTTAGACAGAGACCACTCATCGGTCGAGCTGGATAAGTAAAGTAAGTTCAGTTAATTCATAGAAGCCACTCGTGGCTTAATGATTAGTCCGTTGGACTATCAGCCAAAGGTCTGGGATCTATTCTCAGCCGCTGCAATCTTAAAACGAAAATGTTTTTTCAGAGGTACGGTTTCTTGTAAGGAGCTGAAAAAATGTCCAAAAGAATCTGACGTCTTGAAAATGTGCTTCTCATCTTATCCGTTTGGACTCGGTAGGGTTCCTCCACTCCTGGCCATTAACATACACAGAGGAGTGGTGGAGAGTTATAACTAATAATTCACAAGTTCTCCAACAGCTGTTGAGCCACCAAATTAATTTTTTTTTAAGTAAGTTTCGGCTAGGGTTGGCAACGAGACAAGGTGAGACTTCAGTATTTTGATCTTCTATGCAGCGACCATAGAAACAGCCGAGACTTGAAGTCAAAAATTAACGGTTCCTCATCAGTCTCGGTTCTTGGATGCTCTGAAGGTAAAGACTGAACCGAGATTGATTACTTCCTGGTCTCGGACAATCTCAGTTGTACCTGTGGTGCGAGTTTTTTCTAGCTTATTAAAAGTAAAGTTTTTATCAAGAAACTGGAAACATTGCTTTCGCTCATCTTAGTGTCATCAATTTTCGTTCACGGACCGTTGATCGGTCCCATTTTGAAGTGAGTTTGATGAAATGTCACGCCATTTGTAGTGATTGCTGTTTCTGACAGTGGAACTAAAGTTGCCTTCTTAGTTTCTTACAAGCCCCAGTCAACTAGCATCTCCAACTTGTTCGGCTTCTTCTTTGATGTTTCTAGTGTTGCATGCTAAAAGTTTGTTGATTGTTACTCTCTTCTTAGATTAAAGACGGTTCCCTTACTTGGAAAGACCGGAGAATGATTTTTAGGTAACTTCATGGTTTTATTCGGGATCAGGTGTCCATCGATACACAGTCGAACCTAACTTCCAATTTTGGAGACAAAACTTTATCATCATTCTTGTATCTGATTTTACTCGCTAAATCGAATAGCTTGTACGGCTTCATATTTAATTTCCACAATTTCTGATATAGGTACTATTTTACAGATGAAAGAAAGTGTGAATCGAGAAGGCGAAGTTTTAAATCGTCGAAATTTATGGTCCTGGTGATGTTTTGACCTGAGAATTGTCGTTCCTTGAAGACAATTGTCATAAAACAACTGATTAGTGTTGCCAGCACAATTTAGTCCACTGAAGAAAGATAAGAAACTATTTCAATATTTGTCACTTAAGGAGCTCTTATGTGTTTTTTTGATAAGAAATTAACAGATACTCAAAGCTTTTCAATTTTTCTTTTTCTTTTGAAAGGGAGATTTCTCAATTTGAGGCTGTTTTCTTCCAGATGAAAGTTTAATGAACCAAAAGACTTTTTAGTGCTTATTTAAACAGTTTATCAGTAAAGTACCACCCAAGCAATATTTCAACACCGTCATTTTCAACGTGCCCTTTTAATCGTAAACCAATACTTAATCGTCCAACAAGAATTCAATTTTGAACCTCAAATACCAAACCAACAAATAATACCTTTAACTCAATAAATAACAACCCTAAAAACCTAATAAACATTACATTTTAACAACTAATTCCTAACCACACATTCTACGAAGAAATCATAAAAATTCCCATCAAAACGTTAACAAAAAAGAGAGTTCCTAACAATAAATATACTCTTTCGTTAAGTGTAAGTTAAGTACAAAAGAAAAAAGAAAAAAAAATATATTACAACCTCCATTTAGCTTAAAAAGAAGAAATTGCTCGTTTATTTTGATTGATGGTTATTATTATAGATGTACGTCCCTTTTTGAAGTCATGTCCCAAATATAATCACACGCAACATTTAACTCAAACTTAACGATGAGTACTTTTCTCTTTTTTCTTTGACTTGTTGCCTTTTGTCAATTTCAATTAGGTTATACCTGAGGGTTTAAGATACCTTTTTCGGCTTTCTATTGTTTTCATTCGAAAGAATGTTTGTTTGTTTTTTTATTTATAAGCCTATCCGATTCCACAAGAAATATGTTATTTGAAGTTCTTGAGTTATAGAGGGTTAAAAATGTTCATAAATTTTGGGAAGCAGTTATGCCTAATTCCATTACTTATGTAACTTCTCCAACTTTGTTTGACAGTTTGAATTGGCATTGACAACTATTAAAAGTATTTTTGACACTTCAAGGGAATTCACACGTTCGTTTCTTATTTTGCCTTAACTTTCAAATATATCAAACGATTACAATATATTATTTCAAGCTGAATTAAAAAAGACCGAAAATAAGTCAGATGTCATAGAAATGACAGACTGATGATTGAAATTAAATGGAATAATGGTTTGCTGTCATTTAGGGAGAGAGACTGTCGGGAGCACCTATTCCGCATTACTTGACACACACAAATAGCTTTATATGAACACATCAATATTTTTTTGAAATTGATTTTTAAGCCGATTTAGTGTGGTTGTCTCCAAGGACTCACTCAGAATTTTTTATGGCACACGACTGAAAACAAAATTTAAGTCATTTCGCCAAATTCTCATAAAGACGCACCATAAACAACATAAAATCTCATTTAAAACAGATAATAGGGGTAATTTATGCGCCACACAACAAAAATGTATCCATGTTGTACCGTATATTGCCTCACAGATGTACTGCAGGATATAAATATCCTTGCAACGCAGTAAACATACGAATGTGTATCACCCATCCTTATTTTTTTTGAAGAGAAACATTGCAAAATGGGAAATCATAAATCTCACTAAGTTCACAGGACCGACATGTGTGATACAAATGAAAGAGCTTTTAAGTAGAATACACTTTTGGGGGGGCCTTTAACTTCCTGATTTAATTTTATGCTGATTTAGTAAATGATTGGGAAACAAATCACATGAGAAAGTGCAAAAGGGAAGACTTTTGGTTGTATGTTTTGAGATCGGAGGTCTCTCGGGATAAATTTCTTTAGTTTAAGCTTCTAAGCAGACTAATCAAGTGGGCACTTCCTTCCAGATTCACGTGAGAAGAAAAAAGAACTTCAAATTCTATGTTTTAAGATTTGGGACCTTGGAAATATGATGATGTTTGATTAAGAAAAGTTCTCTAAGTTGTTCCCAGATGCACATGAGAAAACGACCACCTTTTATTTTTTGATTCCCATTTTTAGAATTTAGGACCTTAAGATTTTAACGGCGAAGATGTGAATTCTTTGCCAGACTTATGCTATCACTTCTTTCCTGATGCAAATAAGAAGAAGACCAACCATAAATTTTTAATATTTACTATGCTTTGATATTTCGGACTCTAAGACAATTAAAAATTTAGACCTCATGCTTTTATTTTACTTTGATTTCTTTCAAACTTCTAGACGCGCTAGAACTTCTTTCACTTCTTTCACATGAAATTAAGAAAATTCTTACACTTTGGATGTTTTTTTTTAGATCTGAGCGATAAGACCCTTAGAATATTTATTTATTTGATTTTTGTGTAAACTCTAGGAAGTCCTTCGATAGTTTTTGTTATCCTAATCAAAATGAGAAGAAAATATTAAATTTTATTTTGGAAGTATGTTTTTGAGATTTAAGACCCTAAGATTATGAGATTGTAAATCATGAATTCTATTTCGAACAAAGTAGGCCCAAGTAGGTTTTTCTTTTCAGATCCAGATAAAAAAGATGTTCTTTCTTTTGTAATGCAATGGTTGGAATCTGTGGACTTAAAATATTTACTTCATTAAGGCTTCAAAATATGAATAACTTAACCTAAAATTGTGCAGTTTAAATCTCAGGAAAAAATTTAACATAGAACTCTCGGAAGCTTATCTTTTTATATATTTCTTGGCAGGTTTTAGTTTTTACTTTTATCCCGATTCACACGAGGAGAAATATAATTTAGTATACTAATATTTATGTATATTTCAGACCCTAAGACATTGTAAATTTTGACCATCTGCGTCTATGTTATTTCACTTTCGTTAAAACTGCAAGCCTTGCTTACCATATCTTTTCCAATTTCGATGAAAAAGATAAATCTTCCGCTTGAGTAACAATTTTTAAAACTTGAAGGCTAAGACCCTTAGATCACGGAGGCTTAGGACATAGATGGTCCCCATTTTGTATTTATTTGATTTAGTATTAGCTTTAGAAAGGCCTTAGCTTAATTTTTTCCTTTTTTATGATAAAAAGAAAAGGCATTTTTGATGCCATGATTTGAGTTTTGAGACCCTTAATGTATATGTTCTTTTCCCATTTGGCTCTTTTTCAAAGTTCTAAGTTAGGGAAACGTCATTTATAACATCATTCCTATGTCATATGATAAGAAGAAATTTTCATATAGATGTCACGTTCTGAGAGCCAAGACCCTTTTATGACAATAAATGAGGTCTTAATACACAGTAGCCTTGATTCAATATTGTATAAACTCTAGGAAGGCTTGAGTTTTTTATATTTTTAATGTTCTAGAAAGAAATATTCGATTCTATTACGTATGCTTAGATTTTGAGATTTAAGACCATAAGAGAAGAAGAAGTTAAGGGATCTTTTCCATGTTTACATCTTTTTTCAATGCAATAATTATATACTACCACTTTCTTGTGATTTCACTTGAGAACAACAGAAAATTAGCAGTTTTTATGTCATATTTTTAAATTTGAGACCCAATAAACCAGAGACCATAAATATTATAAATTCTTAATTAATTTTCTTCTTAGCTTTTTCAGGTAGAAAATAACTTTAAAAAAAATAGTTATGTATAACCAAAGGAAAGCAAACTTTAAATTGGCTTGGCCCCCTAGAAACATAAGGACCCACCCATATGCCCCATGACAATCCAGCACCGTTTGTCTGCATTATACCGACACACACACAGGAAGAAGAAAATATTCTTTTGCTTCGCTTGCTGGAATTCACCTTCATGCTCTGCATGTTTCTTCACAATTTTTCTTGATCCTTGGAGGATAACTCGTTGAAAATCATGAAAATCATGATGATGGAAGAGAATCTCCTTTGGGAAATCTACCGGAAGAATAAAGAAGCACAACATGAAATTTATTCTTATTTGATTTTTTTTTTTCATTTTTCATTCGAAAGCACACGCGGGTATAAAGGATTAAAAAAATCCTTAAATTGAAGAATAAAAATAAAAAATAAAAGGTTGAGAGTCATGAGTGACACCTGTTTCCATATGGAAAGGTTTTTCATTTTAATTTTTGTTGAAGAATTTTTATATATATTAAAAAAATATACCTACAAGAAAAGGATGTTTATAACTGACCCATTTTTATAATGATACACAAATTTTATTTAAATCCAAAAAAGGATTTTCAATAATGAAAATAAAAAAAAATTACAAACAAGGGATACTAAAAAATGTAAATGTGTTTTTTTTTGTCTTTTTGGACATCTGCTATATTAAAATCGTATTTAAATAAATTCATTTTATGATCCTGTGTCTAGATCCAGAATAAAGAAAATAAAAAAAATACACAAAATTATACAGTGACAACTCCTCATTACTTATACAACAACCATCTATATCAAGTTAAGAGGAAAACAACAACAATAACAACAGAAAGGATATCACTGACTGATAAAATAAGCCAAGCTACATCAACACAAATAATGTCCTTTTTTTTCTCTAAATCCCACAAGTAATGGCAGGAAAATCCTTTTCCTTTTCTTATATGGGAATGACTATATTTTTATGTCGTTTTTCTTCATTTTTTTTTTTTTTTTGGATTTCTATCTCCCTCTCTCCTGCTCCCTGGTCTCTTTATAAGCCGCTTGGTTTCAGATTATGGGGCGTGGTAGGACAATAGAACAAAGTGTTGAATTTGTTGAAAGGTCAAAGGAAAGAGTATATTTTTTTTGTCTTTATTTAAGAATGGCAAAAGTCAATGTGTGCACAATGGAAAAGGTTAAGTGAGGGTAGTTGTTGTTGGTTGAAATGTCAAATAAAATATTTCATGAAGCAAAAACAAAAAAGTAAATTTTTTTTATTTCAGCTTTTCTGTTTTGGGACACATATATGCCAAGGTCCAAATATTTGATGATTTAGGAACTTATGGTTTTTAATTTTGTGGGTTGATTTTTGTTCTTCAACAATTTGAACGGAAGTTTTAAATAAGTTAGTGATCCCATCTTTACTTCTTTTTCCAAATCAAAATGTTTTTTGAATTTTCGGTCCATCAACAAGGGTCTAAATCCGATTCAATTCAATACCTAAGACAAAATTTTAAGTTTCAAACTCCTATTAAGCTGATGTTAGTAAAGTTTACAATCGCATTGAATATTTCCAAAATAAATACAAAATTCTAATTTTAAGTTAGTTTCAATGTGTACATGGGCTGGAATATCTATTTAAACACGTTTGTGGACAACAAAAAATTTGGGATTTAGAGGTTCGAAACTCCTATTAGGCTGATGTTAGTAAAATTTACAACCACATTGAATATTTCGAAAATAAATACAAAATTCTAAGTTGCTTTCAATTTGTAATCGAATATGGGCTGAAATATCTATTTGAACACGTTTATAGACCAACAAATCTGCGAAATTATTTAATACTCCGAAGAAAACTATCTTAACCAGACCAAATTTATGAATAACATTTGTGCTCGCTCACATTTCCTTCCCTGCAATGCAAACTCAATACTTAAGATATTTTCCTACTTTGCTTATGTCAGTTAAGTTTACAATCACATTGAATATTTCTTAAGTAAATATAAAACTTTAAAGTAGGTAATGCTATGTCCGCTGATGTCCCCACTATGCTGATGTTAGTAAAGTATACAAACACACTAAATTTTTCTAAAAGAAATGTTAAACTTTGAGGCAGTCAATGTTTTATCCCCTGATATACCATTTCAACCTTATCAAATCATGAAAACCTTTAAATACTCCTACCAACCAATATTAAGTCAAGATCAAAAGCATAAGAGATGTTCTCGCTCACATTTTGATCCCTAAAAGACAGTTCTTAATACAAAACCAAAGACATAAGAGATGACCTCGTTGATGTTCTTTTCCCTGCATTGCAAATCGAATGCCTTAGAAATATTTAAAGATTTCAATCCTATTTTACTGATGTTAGTAAAGTTTACATACACATTTAGTTTACATACCTTTTCCAACAGACATATGGAACTAACCAAAAAATTTGCGAAATCTTCGAATACCCTTTTATAAACAAAACTCCACCGAAAATTAAATGCTCTCTCACCATACTCTTAGGCATTAATTGTCTGGCGTGTTTTAAAATAATTGCTTAAGATTCGCATCAATTTGACCAACAAAAAATAAAACTTCTTGAAACTTAAATAACCATTTATTTCCCATCACTATCTTAGCAGTCTAATGTTTTCTCAAGTAGGTTCTTTTCAAGTTCTTAATCATTAAGGGTTCATTGCATTCGTGGCAATTAAAACTTTCTCACCATATCTCTTTCTCCCTATACTTGGCTGTTAGTTTGTGGTAGTCCTTACAAGTTTTTTCACTCCTTATTATGGTACCTACTTCAGGTCTTTTAACTACCATTTTCACGCATAACAACAATGACAATAAAATAGAGAAAAATTGTGGTTCGTGGGACAACGCCCTTTTTAACTTCCTCCCCTCCTTTTCTATATAGACAGCGACTAGAACAAAAAAACCAAACCACCGCAAACCTTAGAGAAAATTACCACCACAAAACTATATCTCTAACAATTATAGCGGATGCTGTTCTAAGGAGAGCTCTTCTAGTACAAAACGCGTTTTCCTTCAAAACTTATTGCAGTCGCAACTATATTCATCCATACAAAAACTTAAACGGACAAGTTGATCTTGGCGGCAATGACGCGGCAGTGGCGGCAGTGTCGGGCAGGCATCTGATGAAATGGAAAAAGGAAATCTTCAAAAAGGAAGAACACACAATAAACGAGCCAAGAAATCGCGTCAAAAATGAATTGTGCACCAAACCGCCAACATCATTTCCACATTTGGTCATAGCCAGGGAAGTAGACAGATAGATAGTGGCACCACCAACCGGTCTTGGTGTGTGGTGAAGGCATTAAAATGTTTCCAGGAGCAATGAAGAAAATGAAGGCAAGCAAGCAAGGAGTGCTTGCTCCAAGGGAAACAAGAAAAGTTGAATATACTTCAATTTTTCTTTTTTTTTTGCATTTAGAATCTCTTTGTTCTCTCGATTTGACATCGACAGCAGATGCCACATGTGTTTTGCTGCACCGCTGGCAATTCAGCAATTGCAATGCAATACTCGTAGCAACCAACCCACACGATGAGATTCATCCTCAAAATATATATTTTCGCATAAGTACACTACGGGTCATTTTGATTAGGTCTTCATTTTCATGAATATTTTATGAAAGTTCACGTTAAGTGAAATGAAAAATTAATACATTGCATTCCACAATCCACAATCAGAGAAAACCTTTCCTAAAATGTTAAAATTTTTTAAATCTGCAGTCAACTAGCATAGTTTTAAATAGAAGATGTGGAATGTAAAGTTAAACATTCTTGACGACTTTGCAAGGACTTTTCATATCTAAACAAACTTGTATGTGTAATAGGGTTAAGTAGACTATGAAATAAATACTTTCCCAATTTTAAACAGACTAAATGACTAGGTAAATATTTCGAAATAAATGCGTTCCACATTCTTTTTCGCAACATTATGTGAGTTCACAGTATGACATACAACTTATAAAATCCTCACCGCACGTCAAATGAAAAACAAATATATTCTACAATCGTCTAATGTCCATACATTTAATTTATGATAAAATTAAGGCACGTGGAAAAATGAAACATTCGAAAACAAATACGTTCCTCATTCTTTTTTCTGGCTAATTCATTATTTCCGCAGAGTGGATGTTAAACGAAAATCCTGAATATGTAAATTTAAATTTATTCACATAATAGAATGAGAAAAATTGTGGAACGTGATAATTTTTCACTTGAGGAAAAGTTAACACTATTTGCTTTGATTTATAATTTTTTTTTACAATTTTCTGAAACTCGAATTTCAAAGCAGATTTATGCCTTAAAAACTAAAATAAAAAAAGGACGACTAAAATCAAGTGATTCAGAGTGTATGATGTGCCACCAAATGCATTTCATTGAATGTTCTTCTTAAAGTACCTACAACTCTCGTAGCAACAGCAGATGAAGCATCAGAGCTGCTTCCTTTTTGTATGTCATGCAGTAGAAGATATCTTATCCATCTGCATGCCACGTGGGATGCATTCGTAATTTCCCCCTCTGGCGGATGAAATGTGCAACAAATAAAAAAAACTTTGTGAGTGCTATACGCGTTCCTATAATCCCCGCTCATGGTTGTACTTTTTTCTTTTTTGTTGAAAAAAGTTGCCTTTTAACTCGTTTTTATCTTTTTCTTTCTGTCTGTCTGTCTGTCTATCTGTCAGTCACATTGTCGAGGTTCTTTTTCTTGTTCTTCTGCATTTTGGTTCATTACAAAGTTTTGTCAGACATTCTCTCCCAACTGATGCTACTGCTGCTGTTGCTGCTGTGTTCCTTTTAATCGAGGACATTGCTGGAGTTTTATTTTCATTATTTCGTTTTTTTTCCCAAGAATTTGATTTGAAAATTACTTATTCAATGGAAACACTCCATCTTGCAGTAGAGCACATTTTTTGTTTTTTTTTATGTTCATTTTAGAAAACTAGGAAAAGTTGTATTTTGAAGACAAAATTGTGAAGAGAATATTTTCCTTTAATCCAGGATTAAGAAGTTGAAGGACTCATTCTATATATGTGATTGTTAATTCATTTGAAAATCTTTGTTTAGAATAATTGAGAAAAATAAAACTTCTAATTACACTAAGAAATATATAAAGAAGGGATACAAAATGTGTATCAAAACTTATGAAGATAGGGGAATATAGAAACTATACAAATCTCAAAGCAATCAAAAATGAGGGATTAAGTATTTAGAGAATGGAAACTTGATTCAAGTTGATTATTTTCATTTTGAACAAACAGCGAATAAGGAGGGTTTTTTTATTTAAAAAAAAATGCATCACGTAACTCTTGAAGGTTGTTCCATAATTCAGTCCAAGCTTTGTTTTCAAATTTAAATCAAGTCGGAAAATATTGTGGAAGAACAAATTGTGAGATACAAATGTGGAACAAACTGAAAAAAAACTGTGGAAAAGATAAATTGACGTAAAATGAAAACGTTCACAACCTTATTTCACTTCATTTGTCAATTCACATGTGGAAGAGAGAAACTGTGGAAATTTTCAAAGATAAAAACGTTCACAATCTTTTTTCGCTCGCTTGATTTTCCAATTCAGATTTGAACCAGAGATGCTGTGGAAAAGTTTGACGGTTAATATTTCTGAAAGAAAAAATACATTTCACATTCAAATCCAAGTTATGTATATGGAAAAAAGACTAGAGAACAATTTAAAAGTTGAACACCCAATTATTTGGAATATTAAGAATTGTGGAAACAAACTATGGAAAAGTGTTTAGCTGGGCAATGTTTTTAAGTTCATACGTCGCATATTCTTTTTTCTCGCTACATATGGGTATAAATTCAAATCATGTGAAATAACTGTTAAAAAACACTGTGGAAAAGTCAAATTATATCCAGAATTGTGGAAACGAAGCTGTGGAAAAATGTTAAGTTGGGCATACAGACACATATCCAAATTCAAATCATATAAAAAAAAAAAAATGTGAGAAAACACTGTGGAAAAAAGTGTGGAAAAGTCAAATTATAGCCAGTAATTTAAATTTTCTACACAACTATTTTTCAAATTCTTTTAAAATGATCACGTTCCACATCTTGTTCACGCTAAATTTAAATAATGTGATATATTTAAATTTAGCGTGAACAAGAAAAAATGGTATTAGAAAACACTGTGGAAACAAAACTGTGGGCAACACAAATTAATGGACGGCCAATTATTTTTAAAAATCTATTTTTTTTGTTTTTTTAATTTGGTTCCGTGATCACATTCTTTCACATTCCACATTCATTCAAATTAGATCCTGTCCAGATTCAGATCATGTGGAAACACTGAAAATAAAAGCTGTGGAAAAGATAAATTGCTGAATAACCAGTCATTTTGAAATGTAAACGTTTACATATTTTTGACTTAATTTTCAAATTCACATTATGTGGAAAAAAAATTGTGGAAAAATTAAAAACAATTAATTAATAACCATTAATTTTAAATTAAAATGATATTGTTAATTTTTTTCAACACTGTTTTTTCCATATTAAAATCATGTGGAAAAACTGTGGAAACGAAGCATTGAAACTGTTTGAATATAAAATAATTTTTAAATATAAAATGATTCCGTTCATTTGTTTTCAACACTGTTTTATTTTTCATATAAAAATCATGTAAAAAAAAACTGTGGAAACCGAAGTGTGAAAATGTTTAAAAATTGGACCGCAAATAATTTAAAAATGTAAAATGAATACGTTTCACATTATTTCAATTTCAGCCAGCCTCAATAATGGAATTAAGCTTATGTGGACAAAAACAGTGGATACAAAACACTGTGGAAAAGACAAATTGATGGACAGCTAGTAGTTTTTAAATGCAAACGTTGAAATTATTTCTCCATGAATATGTTCCACGTTCTTTTCCACACAAAATTTTCAAATTCAGAGATACAATTAGAAAAAAACTGTGGAAAAGTTACAAACTTTGAAAACATCTAATTTTTTTAAATACAATATGAATACGTTTTTCCTTCTTTTCCACACGCTGTTCTTTCAAATCTTGATCATGTCGAAAAAAACTGTGGAAAAATTAAAATTAAAAATAAATGTTTCACATTTTTTCTCCCTTCATATTTTAAAATTACTTTGGGAAAATGTGGAAGTTTAAATTTAGCTGTCGATGGATTCCATAGAACAATGCTGTGGAAAAATGCCACGCCCCTTTAATTTTCCAAAATTTTATTCCAAATAAAAAGGCAACCTAAGATTTGTCTAAAATCAAGGGCCTAGTCATCTATAACGAAAACTATCGGACCATATCGTTTTGAAGATAGCTGTCTTTATTTTTCCCAACGTACAGGGTGGCGCACGAATCGTGCTAAAAAATAAAACGTAATAACTTTTTTTCTGTGTGAATAATCGGCTTATTTTTTTTTTATTTTGTAGGTTACTATTTAGATTTATAAAAATGGATGCTTGGGATACGGAGAAAAGAATTTGGATAGTGCAACGGTACCATGCTTTGCAGTCCGTCATTTCCGTCCAAAGGGAATTTAGGCGGGAGTTTGGCGGTAATCCCCCGAGTAGATGGACCATTATGAGGTTTGTAAACATGTTTGCCGAATCTGGAAGCATCGCACGAAGGCCGTACCATCGAGATGCCAATGTTCGGGTTCAGGATACAATCGCAGCAGTAGCATCTGCAATACAGGCCAATCCGAGCGTTTCGACCCGGACCCGAAACTTATCGGGGCAAATTGGAGTTAGTAGACGGTCATTACAACGGATACTTCCGTACAAAGTCCAAATTACTAGCAAGCCCTCAGGATTTGCCTGTTCGCCTGGAATTTTGCCAAAAAATGATATCAATGGCCGAAGAAGACAACACATTGATCAATTGTTTGTTCATGTCTGATGAGGCCCATTTTGATCTTAACGGCAATGTATACAAGCAAAATTGCCTTATATGGAATAAGTCTAATCCAGAAATGCTCCATGAGACGGAACTGCACCCAGAACGAGTCACTGTGTGGTGCGCAGTTTCATCAAGGTGTATTGTCGGGCCGTACTTCTTTGAAGAAAACGGTGTAACCGTTACTGTCAATGGGGACCGTTATTTAAAGATGTTGAAGGAGTTTTTTTACCCAGAACTACGCCGAAGACGTATACCATTCAACAGCGTTTGGTTTCAGCAAGATGGAGCAACTGCACATATAGCCAGACCAGTTATGGCGGAGCTAAACAAAAAATTCGCAAACAAATTAATTTATAGGAACTCCACTCTTCGCTGGCCCCCAAGGTCACCTGACCTGACTGCACCAGACTTCTTTTTATGGGGTTATGTCAAGCAAGAGGTGTATAAAACGAAGCCCAGGAATTTAACTGAATTAAAGCAGTCCATAACGACAATTATTGAGGCGATCCCAACTTCAACTCTTCAGGCCGCAATGAATAATTTTTTGATCAGGTGCCGCATATGCGTGGGAGAGCGTGGAGGTCATTTGCGGTCTATAATCTTTAAAAACAACTAACTATTTAAAATAAAATTTAATTTTCTAACCAATAAAAAAAAATAAATGAAATACATCGATTAAAAAAAAAGTTATTTGAATTTCTTATTGTAGCACAATTGGTGCGCCACCCTGTATATGATAGAGATAGCAATGGTGGAAACGATATCATGCTATCGTTTTCATTTTACGTGATTACGCCCCAGTTTTTTTACGGCAGGTAAATACGTTCTTTCAATAAATCATACAAAATTTCTAAACTTGTGGCATGAGTTCATTCAACATTCAAAGATCTCAGAAAATGTCTACACACAATTTCTTTACAAAATTTATTGCTTTTTCTATCTTAAACTTAAGACCAACATTTTTCGCATTCACTAAATTTTTTCCCGTCTAAAGCCTAGTTTATACTTCAAAGCGAAGTGAAATCAAGTTTGAAATGACACATCAATAATTTATGTACTCAAAGAGTTTTCAAAGAAAAAAAAATAGTTTTCGTGAGAAATTTTGGTTTGAAAAAGCCCATTGAATTGCATTTGTTTCGAGACAAATTTATTCCTTGTCGCCTTAGTTTTTAACAGTTTTTCACGCCTGAGAAAAAAGCTTTTTTTTATCACTTTGCATGGATTTATAAACTAAGCTTAATGAAATGAAATAAATAAAACAAATAATAGAGAGTGCTTTTCACTTTTTAATGAAAAATTCCACCAAAGAAATGGAGGGAAATTTGTCAGATCCCACTGAAAGGTATTAAAAAAGTATCTAAATATCCTAATTAACCAACTGCTGGTATGAAATTTAAATTAAATTTTTGTTTCAATTTATTTTGACAGTTGAATAAGTATTTTGTCAGACTTTACTTTTCAAATACTCCACTTTTCCCTTTGAAATATAATCCGCACGTAGAGATTGTAATGATACTACCTTACAAGTTGCTATGTGAAATTCTAACAATAACGTCAATTTGAACAATGAGGTATTTATGTTTTTGTAATTCTTTACCACCTAAGCACATGGCATCATCAGAGACATAATATAATAAGGACACTCACCTAAGCCTTGATGTCATTTAAAAAAAAAAAATACTTTACAAGATTCCAACCACTAATCTCCTTCAAATATACCATCAACAGACAACTTGAAGGTGAAGCCTTTCAAAAATCATTCCCAAAGGTAAAACTTGTACACACAATCACAAAATGAAAACATACACAACACAGGCATTAAAAAAGAAGTCCTTAAGTACAAAACAAACACAAAGAGTTATAAAAACATAAATTTTAACAACGTTCTTCGCTGTCTGTTTAGAGAAGCAAAAAAACTGAAATAAGCAATTTGAAACGGGCCACGCATTTGGCCTCATTATGTTATTAAACGTTGTGTATTACCAAACTCCAACACCACTCTCCCCTACCTCCATACAAACCCCCCCATCCCTTTCCATAAGACTTAATTTATGTTCTTTTCGGCTTAAATTCACTCAAAATGTTTCCAAAACAAAAAACCCCTAACATGCCGCCGCACTTGTTTAGAAATTCCACGGAAATGCAAAATTATTTATGGCTTTAAACAGACATTTAAGTCTCACACAGTAGTTGATGGCGTATGGCATACATTTTCCTAGGCAGAATTTTTTCCCCCCTCTTAAATAAAATTTCAAAAATTCGCAAAACAAAAGCTAGAATCCTTATGGCATATTTGGTGTTCTAAATTCCAAAACACCATTATTTCCTCTCGGAAAGTATAACGAACAAATACACTGCAATGCGCTAAGGGGTGGAAATAAATATTCAAACTTTAGTGCCATTGTCCTCGATGGACCTTCTTTTGTGGTCCAATTGCACTATAAATGCTTTTAACAAAACTACAACGAGTAGGTTGTGGAAGTTGAATATACAGAAAACTAATTTAAAGTCAAAGGACTACCGCCTCTCCACCCTCCTTGGAAAATAGGGTCAGTATAGTTGTAATTAATTTTGGAAAAACTCAAACTTATCAAGAAACAGTCGTTAAGTGTTCTCTTTGACCCGAAATACATAAATTACCATCACAGCATTTTTATCAAGGACATCAGTTTCCAAGCAATTTACCATCACAGAAAATCGGAAATCAAAAAAAAATATATATAACTTAATCGTGTCGCCGCTGCCCCCCTCCCCGCACCACGCAGTGCCGTGCCGTCAGTACCAAAAAAACATTGACAAGACGATAAAATCCGAATTGGCTATATACACATTTTGGCAATACCGAAGGACGATTAAGGACGACTGCCTGGCGGGGCAGTTATAGTGATATCAAATTTTGATTATCTACCCACAAAAAAAAAAAAAAAAAAATATCAAAAACCAAATCGATGATGGAATCTCGAAACGTATAGCGAATGGGAGAGGCAAGTCAAGGACGACCGATGGTATGGATGATGTTGGAGCTGGCTGACTGGCTGTGCTGCTAATGAATCATCAAAAGCACACAAAAGCAAGTGAATTTGTTGCCTTCAGGTTATGCTTCATGTTTCACGAAATAAAAAAAAGAAAAAATGTTGTGTGAATGTTAATTCCTCTTTCGATGCATCGACAAGTGCTGTTTCGTTTTTATTTTTTGTGTGCCATATATTTTTTTTTGTGGAGAAGACTTCTTTTTAATTAGACCCTAAAGAAACGTTATGGCATGTAAGTAATTGGCAATTTCTGTGGTGTTGATTGATACTGATGCGATGCGGATGTGTTCATTTTGTATGAATGATTTTCAAGAGAAAAAACTTCAGTTTTTTTTTAACTAAAGTGAACTATTTCAAGGTCGAGTGAAACACAAAAACGATCCACAAATTTGTATAAATCATATTTAAAATATGTTCTTTATAAATAAGAAAAAGTAAGAGGATTGTGAATTAGTTTAACTTTAAACCAAAATTATTAGTGAATAGTAAGTAAATGGTGAATCTTGAATATTTGAATACATTCCACATTATTTTTCAAGGCATATTTTTGATTTTGCCGCTTGTGATTAAATGGGAAAGCTGTAAGAACAAAGTTGAAATATACATTTGTGAAATTTCACGGGGAAAAAAGCCGAGGGTGAATTTTGAATACCATCCACATTATTTTTCACGGCTTATTTGTGATTTCTGAAAATCCCAGGGGAAGTACATGGATGTTACAGTTGAAGATAAATGATTTCAAGCGTTACACTGCTGAAATTTGGTATACGATCCACAATGGCGATTGCGATTTAATGTAAAAGCATGAAAGTGTGATTTTCTGAAATTTTAAAGGAAAAAAAATAACTGTGGATGGTAGGCAAATGGCGAGTTTCGAAAAAAATTCACAATCTTTTTCACAGATGAGCCCCTGAGCTGCTTACGATTAATATGAAAAACCCTGAGGAAGTATTACAAAGATGAAATTCTAGGCAGTTAGCGGAAGATAAATTCTTGAAATTGTGCAGGTGAAATTGTTAATACGTTCCACAATATGTTTCACGGCACATTTTTTGTATTGCCGATTGCGATTTATTATAGAAGTGTGATAAAATAAATTTTCTGAAATTTCATGGGGAAAAAAAATGTTACTATGGATGGTAGGCGAATATCTTTCACAATCTTTTTCAAAACTGAGGCTCTTTCGATTAAAATGAAAAACCCTGCGGAAATATTAAAAAAATTGAAATTCCCTTCTATAAGTGGAAGATTAATTCTTGAAATTGTACTGATTAAATTAGAAATACGTTCCACAACATGTTTAACGCCAGATTTGTTTTGTACTGCCAATTGCAATTTTATGTAAAAGCATAGAAGTGTGAAAAAAGGTTAATTTTCTAAAATTTCATAGGAAACAAAGAAATGTGAAAGGTGAATTTTGAAAACCTTTCCTTTTCACGACTGAGTTGCTGACGATTTGAATGAAAAAACGCCGAAGTATTACAAAGTTAAAACTCTCGGCAGTAAGTGGAAAATAAATTCTTGAAATTGTACTGGTAAAATTTTTAATACGTTCCACAGTATGTTTCATGTAAAAGTGTGATTAAATACATTTTCTGAAATTTTATGGGAAATCAAATAACTATGGACGGTAAGCGAAGGGTGAATTTCGAATATCTTTCACATTTTCGTTCACTCTCGATCAAAATAAAAAAAAAAAACCCCTGAAGAAGTATTACGAAGTTGAAATTCTCGGCAATAAGTGGAATATAGATACTTGAAATTGTGCTGGTGAAATGAATACGTTTCACAATCTGCTAAATGCCACATTTGTTTTGTGTTGCCGATTGCAATTTACGTGTAGTAAAATAAATGTTCTGAAATTTCATAGGAAAAAAATAACAATGGATGGTAAGAAAAGGTTGAATTTCGAATCTTTTCACGACTGAAATTTTTTTTGTTTTGTTGATTTCGACCTTATTTATAATTATTGGAGTTTGTTGAAATCTTATAAAATCAGCGGAAGATAAATTTATGAAATTTCACGTGGAGAAAAATACATGGGTGAATGGAAGACAAAGAGTGAATTTTGTTAACCTACATACCTTCCACAATCTTTTCCACTGCAAAATTTAAATTTTTTAGCTTGTAATAAAATTGTAAAACCCTCTGGAAGTGTTACAAAGTTGTGATTCTTCCAACTAGTGAAAAATAAAATCGCCAAGTCACCCTGGAAAATTTTTTTAAAACATTTTGTAATTTGTTTCACGATAAAATTTTCGCTGTGCCGATTGCGACTTAAAGCGAACTTAAAACCGAACTTTGGTGAAGTGGAAAACATTAACAATCGGTGGAAGATAAATTTCTGAAATTTCACACGGAAAAAATATCTGTGATGGTTAAAAAGGGTGAATTTTGTAAACTCTACACAATCTTTTTTACGGCAGATATTCAAATTTGCCAATTGAGAATAAGTTGAAAAAGCCTGAGGAAGTGTTACATGTTGATTTTTTCTTTAAATTTTACTTAAAAAAATTTTAATACCGTCCACAATCGGTTTCACGACCAATTTTCGCGAAAGATTTGAAAAAACCTTGAGGATGTGTTTCAGAACTTAAATTCTTGTTATCAGTGGAAGATAAATCCCGTAAAAAAATGTTATATCTTCCCCGATCCACAAATTTTTGGTTTAGGTTTGGAAGTCTTAGAAATAGATAGACAATTCTTAAGAGGGACAAGAATTAGTGGAAGATAAATTTCTCCAAACATTCACGGTGAAAAATATCTGTGGATTGTAAGTAAATGTTGAATTTTAAATAAATTCGCAACAGATTTAAGAAAATTAAATTAATTTTTGACTGCTGTTTCACCAACTAATATTCGGAAACGCAATGGATCCGGCGCATTAAGATCTTAATGATGTGATGCGGTTGCCCGGGTCATCAACCTATAATATCTCGGTGTAATTATTTAACGGAACATTGAACTTACGAAATCACTTAATCGATTTCTTTAAATCTTAATTTTTTTTTTTTTTTAATTTTCCATATATGTAATCTTATTTCACTCAAGTATATTCTCATCGTCATCGGATTTGATACAAGTAACTCAAGCAACAAACGAAACCAAAACCTACATAAAATCCCAACAAATTGCTTTAAAAGTCCCTTAGGGGTTACACAAACACAATATTCATTCACGCAAAATATTTTCCCAACAAAACATCTTAAATCAGCCCCCTATTTCATCAAAATATAAAAATATTTGTTCGAAATAATTTCAAAAAATAATAACACACAGAAATGTATAATCCAATTTACAAGCTTCCACTTGAAAACTTCATCCCCAGTTCAACCAATCATATAAGGATTACCCTTCCAAACCACATCCGCATCCCTCAGTAACAATTTCTAAAACCGTTTACATGTGTCCTGGATGCGTAACATCAGTTCACAGTACTCATTTCTCTCTCTCTCGCCTTCTCCATCCCGAAAATGCCATAAAATTAAGTCATCCGCAGGATTTTGTTAATATTTAAAAGCATCACGTGGTCAAATTAAAAACAAGAGCCAACTGTTAGCCCTGGCTTTCGAGTTTTCCCCGATGAAGGGACTTTGAATGAAGAAGTTTTTATTGCTGGCCTACAACTACAGCACACACAGGGTGTCAAATAACACTCATAAACTAAGCTAAGTTGTTGGGGGGAGGGGGGAGTTCTTTTTGGGAGCTTAGAACTGACGATGGCGGAGTGACGATAAAAATGAATTACCAAACGAACAGTCCTTCCTGGCTATGCCGCCCTCTTCTACTCTTAAATTCCTAATTGCGAGAAAATAACCCATAAAATTATGAAGAAGACTTAGAATGGAAGGTTTAACGAAGCCAAAAGAGGAAGCGGACAGCAAATGAACAAAAAAAAATAAAGCAACAACAAATTAAACTCATCAAAGTTGTGAGGAAAAGTTTTAATGCACAATAAGTGTTGAGGGAGTTCGCGAGGGGTTGGTTAAGGTTCGGATTTAAAAAAAAAAAAAAAAAAAAAAACTACACGGACCTCCAACATTTCTCGACACAGATGATGATGATGATGATGGAAAAGTTTTTCTTTTCTTCCAGCGAGTGAGGGAAAATCTGTGATCCACTGCCAAATTGTGGTCTTCCCGCAAAAAAAAACTCCAAGAAAAAGAATTCGAAGGATAAATAGTTGCAAATGAGTGCCAACTGTAACCGTACAGAAAAGAGTGAGTGAGAGAGAGATGAAAAGATGAAAAAGTTTTACTCTCATTTTCCCTGCATTTTGTATCCCTTTGTTCAGTTATTCTTTGAATGAAAGAAAGTATTCTTTTCATAGCGAAAAAGAAGAAGATCCTTGTTTTGTAAGAAATACATAGTTGGACAATCATTTCCCAGAAAGCAATTTGGCACAAACCACTAGTCTCTGTTTTTCTTTCCATTTTTGTTTATGAAAGTAATCGAAACCAGGTGCCAAGAAAAAATTAAAAAAAAAAAAAAAATACCCCCAAAAAGGACGACAAATTGTATCCTCAACCACAAGAAACTACAAAGACGAAAGAATATTAATAAATTCACAAAGACTCCCCATGTCCTTTTTTTTCTTCGTCTTCTGAAGTCCGGAATTTATATGGATGCAAAATCAGTTGATTGGTGTTGGTGATTTTTTTTTTTTTTTTTGAGGATTGAAAAAAAAAATAATATTCTACTTCTGATTATTTATTTAAACCCTTTGATAACTCGAGTATAATGACAACGGTCTTTTTGAGGGACTTCAAGGATAAATGGATGTTTTTTTGTTGTTGTTGCTACTGAAGCAGGAAGATATAAAAACGTTGAACTTTTAAGCTTTGATTTAATCAGTATGGAAAAAGTTTTAGGTTGATTTTCTGAATGGTATATAAATGTTGAATATTAAAAAGATTGAAAAAAGGTGCAAAAGTTAAGATCTTATCAGTAAAACGATGACTGTTTATTTTTTCAAAGAAAGTTTAATGAAAAGTTATGGGAAAATTAATAAACAACAAAACGAAAGAGTCTTCAATGAAGCAGGAATCATCACAACAATCCCTGATGGAAGTTTAATGACCAAAAACACAAGCGGAATTCTTTTTTTTTACAAATTACCTACTTTTTGATCTTTCCATTATTTTAATAATGTAGCTAGCTTTTTAAATTATTGACAGGTAGGTAATTAGGTAAAGTTTTGATTGAATCTGATTGGCATATTTCGGTGCGTATTATGTGATACGAGTAAATTGAAAATTCTCTTTGGGTTTTTCGGTTATTCTCACATTTTATTTTTGTGGAAGAAAAATTAAACTTTCTCCTGTAGCCTCGAAAAACTTATAGGTATTTTTTGGAAGCCGATTTATTTTTGAAAATCGTTGGTGAAAAAAAGACAAATAAATGTGGATCTAAGATCCAACTTTGAGGCACACCATCTGTAACATAATAAAATTTATTTGGTTGTTTTGAAACTATCTATTTAAAATAATGGCAGCAAAATTTAAGAGAAGTAGCTCATTAATAAATATGAATTTTATTAATAGCACAATAACGAACAATGAGATTGAAATAAAATCAACCAAAACAATAGAGCATTCAGTTTAGATCAAAGCAAGAAATAAAATCGAATAGAAAAGGGAACTATTAAAAAAGAAACAAAATAATAAAAATAAAATGCAGGCCCGGGTAGCACGTACTTGCTCTTATGTTCAAGACGCTGCGGGTATAAGAAAATTATGTGTAGAAATATGAAAATTATGAGAGAAAAATGTTAAAAATCATGAAATACTATATTTAAAATAGCTATAAAACAACTTCTTTGAGAGTTTGAGATGAAAAAAACAACGCTATTTTAATTCCTGATTGATTATGATTTTATGAAAAAAAAATTTAAATCGTTAGAGCGGTTTTTCAAAATATATTTTTTTATAAATCAAACTCTCAAAACATTTCTTTTGGTATGCAAATATTAACTATTTATTAATGTGTGTGCATATAAAATTAAAATTTCAAAAAAAAAAACTGTTAACCCGTTTTTGAGATATCGAATTTTCAAAAAAAAAATTAAGATTTTTGTAAAAATTCAAAACAAATTTTTTTAAATTTTTTATATGCACTATTTTTTTAATTTCATTTGAAATGTATAACGGGTTTTTAACATTTGTTTGGAAAATTACGTTATTTTTCATAATATAAATTTTGTGAAAAAAAAAACATTAAATACCGAGTTTTATTAAAATCGACTAATTTCCATGATATTTGATTTTCAAAAAAAAAACTTTTTAATAAAAAAAAAAAAATGAAAATTTTTGAAAGAAAAACTATTTACATTGTTAAGAAGCTTCTGTATACAGAAAATTATTGAAATCAAAATAACGTTTTTGAAGTAAATCGAAAATAAAATAAAATGCACGACTGAATCGCACGTACTTGCTCTTATGTTCAAGTTCCTTGGAATTAAGTAATTATAAAAAAAACTATAAAAATATAAAAAAAATTTAAATTGTTCTTTTAATTGTATAAACAACTAGTTAACACTTAAAGCTCAAAATACAAGTATGTCATTTGATTACTTCAAAAAATATGAACATGGGCAAAAAAAAAAAATTAAAAACCGTTGGAGCGGTTTTCTTAAAAATTAATTTTTTATATATAAAGGTATGTTTTGAGTTTGAGTATGTATTAAAATACATTTTCAAACCTAGTTTCAAAAAAATTCATGAATTCGTTTTTGAAATATTGAATTTTCGAAAAAAAAATTAATATTTTTTTAAAAATCCTAAATTTATTTTTTTCAAAATTTTGACATGCAATATTATTAACATTTTAAAAGAATTTTTGCATACAAATTTTGACTGAAATTATTTAAGTCGAATCGTTAGAGCCGTTTTTGAGATAAATAAGCTTTTCATTTAGGGTTGTAGGGCAGGTACCGTAATTTTTGGTGCTAAAAAAAAACCTAGAGTATAAAATTTGAAAAAAAAAATTGCTTCAGTGGTTTAGGCTGTAGGTCGATATACGGACAGATAGACAGAATTGTGCCAGCCTTTTTTTCGTGCTCTCTATCATTGTTATGTCATGTTTGATTGTAATCTCGATTTTTTTTTGCACGAATTCAAAACTTGCCCTATTGTACCTATAACGCAAGTTAAAATAGTTCTTTGGTAGGTGGATACTAATATACATTTTTTTGGAAATTGTTTCCCATCTAAAAGTAGTTTTCAAAATTTATTCATAAAATTTATATATTTTCGGAATTTATTGATTTTTATAAGGAAAAGTTGTGTAGCCGTTTTTGAGAAAGATTTTTTTGCCGGTACCTTTATTTTTAGCTTAAAAGAAACATAAAAAAAACGTGTGGGCAAAATCGCCAAAAACCCCTTATGTACTATGTAGGGGAAGGTTTACAATGGTTACAAATATTTTATTCACGTTTGATTGATGCTTTTGGTCAATAAAAACAAAAACCTGTTATTTTTGGAAGTATCACAAATTTTCTTAAGACTAATTCAAGATAGTTTGTTTAGGCTTATGGCCGGCTTTTTTTGTAATTTTTTTTTCTAAATACGATCAACAGAAATTGAGTACAGTAGACGCCCCACAAAAACCCAGGCCTGTTCACTCTTTCGGGATTGTTCAATTTTTCCAGCTGGAGTTTTAGAAAAGCCATTCTAAAAATGAATTTGATCCAAAATGCACTAAGTATTTTGTTCGATTTGAACGGTTTTACATTAATTTAAGCGTTAAAAAAGCTTTCAATCGGGTCTAAAAAAAGAAACAATTGCCCAGTGTCCTCAAGCAATGGTAAATGCTTGAGAGACGTTAAAAAAAAATCACGTTTTTTATAAAATTGTGTGTGTTCACTATTTTGTGGACCGTTTACTATAATGATGATTCTTATATAAAGGGCATAATCAGACAAAAGTATGGAAAACGCATATTTGTATTTTGAGCCAAAAACTTATAGAAACAAAAAAAATTAAAATTAAATCAGTTTTTTTTTGCCAAAAATTAAGTTTTTAAGAAGCGCTCTTAGGTACCAAAAAAATATTTAAATATTAAAGAAAAATGTAGTTTTTGTACTTTTTTGATTTTAAAGACATTGAAACATTTTCTAAGGTGTTTTTTAAGCTGATGCAAGACAAAACTGGAGTTTACTGGATGAAGGTAAGATAAATTCCAGATTTGCCTTAAAGCAGATCAAACAACATATATTTTAGTAAAGGTGTGAAATATTAAATAATAGCTGCGTTTAAATTAATAACGCAGTTCTACTTTCTAAAGAAGAAAAAGCAAATGCATTAGCTCGTGTATTCTGTGCTAACAATTTAACAACACGTAATATAACAAGCAACATTCAAATAGAAAGTGCTGTAAATCAATCTATGCAATTTCTTTATTCCAGTTCATTTGAAGTATTAAATGATTTCGTATCAGTCAATGATATACAATGTATTTTAAAATCTTTGAAAACCACCAAATCTCCTGGATTTGATGGAATGAAAAATTTATACTTGAAACAACTTCCAATTATAGGCGTTAGGTTTCTAAGAACGTTGTTCAATGGCTGTTTCAAACTTGGATATTTTCCAAATCAATGGAAAACGGGAAAAATTATTCCTATACCCAAACCTGGGAAAAATGCCAGCATGCCTTGTAATTACCGACCAATAAGTTTACTAAGTTCTTTGAGTAAGTGCTTGGAAAAATTAATTAAAATAAAACTAGTCACACATGTTGAGGAAAATGACATCTTACAACCAGAACAGTTCGGATTTCGAAGATACCATAGCACTGTAAATCAAGTTCACAGAATAACTAGAGACATAAAAGAAAACCTTTCAGCTGGAAACAGCACAGGAATGGTCCTTCTTGACATTGAAAAAGCGTTTGACACCGTATGGCATGAAGGGTTGATCCATAAACTTATTTCATTAAGATTTCCCTTATATATTGTAAAAATCGTACTGTCCTTTCTAACAAATCGAACCTTTAAGGTATCTGTCAATAACTGGTATTCTGATGAGATAAATGTTGTGGCAGGTGTTCCTCAAGGTTCTGTTCTTGGACCACTTCTGTATATTATTTTCACGAGTGATTTTCCAAAACTTCGGAATTGCGAAACTGCTATCTTTGCAGATGATACCTGCATTTATTCAACAGATTCAATTGGTTTAAATATAGAAACCAATCTGCAATCTGCTCTGTTTACTGTCCAAACCTATTTCAGCAGTTGGAAAATAAAGATTAATGCTTCGAAGACACAGGCTCTCTTTTTTACAAGAAAAAGAAAGCCTTGTTCCTTGCCAAGCAGCGCACTTTTATTGGATGGTGTCCAAACAGAATGGAAGTCCAGTGCAAAATATCTTGGGGTACACCTGGACAAAACCTTAACATTCAGCATGCACATTCAACAAACCATTAATAAACTTAATATTGTGATACGAACCCTTTATCCTTTTATAAGCCGAAAATCTAAATTGAGTGATGAAAATAAATTAATTATTTATAAGACTATTTTCCAAAGTATAATGTTATACGGTTCACCTGTATGGGGAAAGTGTGCAAAAAGCCACATTCGTAGACTTCAAATTATGCAAAATAAGATAATAAAACTAATTTTAAATCTACCTTGGCACTACTCCACAGAAGATCTTCATAATAAGGCAAAAATAGCAAAAGTACCATTTCAAATTTCAAAGCAATATGAACGATATATATTAGCATGCAGTTGTTCAGACAATGAATTGATTTCTAACTTAGCTACCTGAGGTGTTGTTATTATTCCCATTTATCTGTTTATGTATATTTTGTGTAAAAAAAAAAAAAATTATATATTCTGTTTCTAATTTATATATTTGCATTTATTATGTTTCTATTGTTTTGTAATTAATTTATTTATTTATTTACTTGTTAATTTATTTACATATTTATTTATTTATTTATTTATTTTTTGTTTATTTAATTATTTTTTTTTTTGTTTATTAACATTTTTGTTTTCTTATTTATTTGTTTGTTTTTTTTTATCTATTTATTTATTTATTCATTTACTATCAATTTATTTATTAATTCATTTATTTATTTATTTATTTATTTATTTATTTATTTATTTATTTATTTATTTATTTATTTATTTATTTATTTATTTATTTATTTATTTATTTATATAATATTCAACCATATTTTTATTTAATTTAAACATCTGTGATATTTTTATTTACTTATTTATTTAATTATTTATTAATTGATTTATTTATTTACTTGTTTGTTTTTCTATTTATTAATTTTTTTTGTTAAACTATTTATTTATCTAATTAACATCTGTGATATATTTATTTATAAACATATTTATTTATTTATTTATTTATATATTTATATATTCTTGTAATTCATTTGTGAACAACATCTTTTGTTAGTTTCCTGTGCTGGTGCCCCCACTTCTCTCTCCTCTGGGAAGTTAATGTAAATTATTTATTAAATGAAGGTTTTTCTAGTAGCTTTTCCTTCAACAAAATCTTTTACCTTTGATATTATTTAAATACAAATTGTTAGTTCTCAGTAGTAAGGTAGATTCATACCACATCTCTGTAAATTGTGCAATCTAGTTTTAAGAACAAATATTATACAATTCTGGCTACAATAAATCTAAATCTAATAGCTGCGTTTAATTATCTCCGGGTCTGGGTCGGGGTTATCTTTTTACAAATATTACAAAAACAACATGGGATCCAGGTTTCTATCGAAGTTGATTTCAATAACCCAGGTACAAGCGTTCACTCTGACCTGCAGACGGCTATTTACCATTGTGAATGATGTCAGCGTTTTGTCAGCAATAGTCATCAAATGTTAGGAAAAGGGACAGGCCTTATATGTTTCATAAGGTGAATTATAAGGAAAAAAGAGATGGCTATATAGCACTGGGTTATATATGGGTTATGAGCGATAGTAAAACGCGGCTATTAATATGAAATTGGAGACACAAATTTGTGTGTCCCTAAAAGTATCAATAATTATAATTTTTGCCAAAATTTGTGTTTGAAATTTAGTTTCTAGTTTATTGGATTACTAAGTCTTATTAATCATTCCCATTACTATCAATATGGAGTCGTCGTCTTGGCATGAAGTGAAGAATGGTGAAAATGATGGAATAAATATATTAAAATAATTTTTTAGATTTTGACAATAAATTTCTAAAATAAAACGATGCTACAACGCAGGGTAAATCATAAAATTCGATTGAGGGCACAATTAGGGCACTTTTACACAATGTATGAGGTTAAGCAGTCTTCTTGAATGAATAATAGATAGAAGTGCAGGAGACTCTAATAGAGCATTTACTTTCTTTAGAGCAGACGTACAGCATGCTCTGATGTAACAGGCTGATGCTTCGAATCTGGTATGAGGAACAATATCTTGAAAAGTTTGAAAGTTGGTGTGAAGACTTTTTCCGACAACCTGCATTTCTACAGAAATTCTTGATAGCACAATGCAACTTTATGTCGTCCCGAAATAACGCTGTAAGGAAAGAAATAGAAACACTTATCGCGAGAACTTAAATAGAAAACTTGATATTGTATGTTATCTTATAAAAATAATTAAAAAGGTCAAAATTCACTATAAACAGAGAAATAGTTTTTATACAAGACTTGTTTGATAGCGACTGTTTAAGAGCTAGGAACTCGGTTATGAAACTCTCAAGTGGCAGTATTCCAAACATTGTACTCTGAAGCAAACAGTGATTATAAAAGAATTTGGAAAATGAAAAAATATAGTCATAAATAGTTCGGTTTTCTGATGATTTCTGGAAAGCTGTTAAGAGCTTAAATGGTTAGACAAATATTTATTATCGCTTTAGATTTAAGAACATCAAACTTTAAGAACCACTTATAGCAGTTTTCAAAATGCACCGATAAGTTCACTTCTGGTACAGTACTCTGCTCCGCAAATCCTGGATGTATGCTAACAAAGACGTTCCATTCTCGGCACGGGTAGCTCAAGAAGTTATCTCAAATTCCAAATTTGGAAATAAAACTCCTGGTGGTGACTACATTTGTTTTGAATTTTACAAGTATGTAATCACTTCATTCATGAATTAAATCAAATCTAAGTAGATGTAATAGTTCCTGACTGCTTCAAAAAATCAATAATTTTTCCATTCTACAAAAATACCAGTGCCAATCTATTCGCTGGTCTCAACAGGCTTACCTACACAATAGATAAGCGACAGAAAAATTTTGTTCAAATTTCAGGCTGAATTTAGGAAAAAATATTCAAGAATTGATCGTTTATTTGCTGATACTTATCTGAAGAAAAGACATTAGTAGAATTTCTAGCTGTTTTCGGTTCTATTGTGTACTAGAAGCTTTTTTCTACACATTATATTCGATTGGTATCTCTAGTCTCAGGTAAAATAATAAAACGTTCTGAGAGCAATTTCAAATGAAAACGTAGCATACGTGTGGGATAGAATTGCCACTTGAACAGAATGAATGTAGCTGCAGCTTGAAGCAAGAGTTGAATTTTGTTTAACTTCTGCTACGCCATACATTTCTTGCTACATTTATAACTTCACATTATGGTACTTTAAACTAATTTTGTATGTTTCTACTTTGACAGTGCTACACGCCGCATTCTGTTTGGCCAGTTACTGTTTCGGATAAGTTTCCAACAACAATGGAGCAACCTTATTGCTCTAAGCGCTTTGCTTTCATTGAGTTTATTAATGATATAATGGATGCAGTTAGAAGTGAAATAGTAGTTTGAGGAACAATAATATTCCTACACTCAACTATGCAGACAATATAGTTTTCCATGATGACACAATGGCTGCCAAGGAACTTATAATGAACAGCCTAGGAGATTTCTGCAAATACCGGAATCTGGTGTTGACTTTACAAAAGTCAGAAATGATACTGTTCCCAGAGATAGAGTTGGAAGGCATTCGAGACACGAAAGGTGATAGGCGATGCATTTGAAATTATATGAAAGAAGAAATATCTGGGTGTTCTTTTAACAGCTAATTTGAATTTGAAAAGCCATCAAGTGGGAAAACTTTAAAAGGCGCAAAGACCTATTTCTGCGATATGCGGGCAAAACAAAAGCTATTTCGCTCTACAGCGGCGTCAATTTTCGTATATGTGGAGCAAGTCTGGATGTGTATCTATTATTCCTTTGAAAAAATAAATAAATTGGGTGCGCAACAGCTCGTAGAGAACTAAGGCCTAGTGACTTACAACTCTCAACCATTCCTGTGTGCGTATTGTTGGCAGGAATGGAGGGTACCACAATTTTTTGCCGAGTCCGAACGGCAAGATGAGAAGCACTTATTCATGACAAGTAGGATTTGTCAGTTCCTCGCAAAAGGTCACCTAAAAACAGAAATGTTGTGTCTGGGAATCGAACCCAGACCTTCGACACGACAGTGCAACGCACTAACTATCATGCCACGTACTACTATTGTTTTTTTGAAGCCGTTGATAAATTTCTGGGTTATTTCATTGAAAGTATATTTCATCAACATTTTGGGGGGGGGTGTGTGTTAACTCATTAAAAAAAAATAGTTTTGGCACACAAATCTTGCTTTGAAATGCTTTCAAAAGAACATAAATTGCCAAATGTATGAAATATATTGTGATTAGGGGGGGGGGGGAGCGGGGAAGCTCTAAGCTTCTGTTGGAAAAATTTAATTGATCAATATAATGATTATAAACTGTTCGAACTTCAAAGTTTGAAGACAGAGTAAGCTTAAAGAATAAAAAAAAAAACCGTCATAGCTCCTGGTCAAATGAGAAAATTCCCTTTTAAATTGTTTAATTAAAACAACCACAAAACTCATGATTTCCTAACTAAGTCAGTGACTGTGGGACACCCAGTGTATTTATGAATTTAATTAGACTTCCTGATCATCGACTTTAGAAGACAGTTCTTATAGGCAACTTATTGATAGAATAGCAATCTTTTTACAGACATTACACAGCAAATGAATGAGAAATTAGAAGGAAAACCTATTCACTTCGACTGCGTAGCCTTGGATGAAATTTTGTGAGGATCATAGATGGAAGGATTGACAAAGGATAAGTGGAAAAGCTTCATGTTCTATAAGTCAATTTAATCTACAAAAACGCTGAACCATAATTTGTATGAGGGAAACTATGGCAACACAAAAAATACTAATATTAATTAAAAAACACTTAATTCAAGCAAGACAAGGAGAAGAGAATAATTGTTTCTGAATTTCAGGCCGTAGGGTAAGGCGGGGATAGTTGAACCACGGGGCAATTTGGACCACGCGAATAACTCAGACACCATTAAATGAGGAGATCAAAGGTACACAAATAAAGCATAGGTACCAACCCCAACGTCCCAAACAATTCGCCAAAGAAGTTTAAGATTTTTATTTTTTTTTTAGAAGTATTTGCAAGAAGCGCCTATTACTAGGCTAAAGTTTTTCTTAAATTATAGAAAAAGCCCAGGTTTAAGTTTTGAATCAAGATTTATCTTTAACTTTTGATTTTATCCACAACGTTGCATACTTTGACACCCCTGAAAGTGGTATTTAAAATATATTCGTTTAAATAACAACCATTTAAAAGATATAAATACATTCCTTGATTTTTTTTAAACTTAAATTTTTTCACATACAAATTTCCAATTAAAATAAAAATGCAATCAAAATCCATCAATCACTCGATGTATATAATTAGGTGACCATAATTGAAAATTAAACATCCGGAATCTGATTGGGAGTTGTACGCTGAACGTATATAATATCAGTTAGTAGTCATTTTGGTCCCTCGAGCCGAATAAATTGTGACGCTTCCACAAAAAATGGCAATAAAATAAAAATAATTATAACAACAGTAATTTTTAAACTAAATTATGTTGCAATTATAACCTCGTAGAGGTAGAAATATAATAATGTATCAGAGCCAAAAAAAAAAAAGACAGGAAGTGATTACTCATTCGTTAGGTACGTATAGGCTCCTTTTTTTTCTAGGTTCACCTCTTTCCCACATTGACAATGTCCTCTAACAAATACCAATTTTCCACTGTTAACACACATTGCATGCCCAAAAAACTTGTTCCTATTCATTCTGATGGAATGTGAATGAGTCAATTTTTCCCCCTCCCTCTGTGAAAATAGATGGGTTTGGGGTGGTAGTGCCCCCCAGCGTGAGCCAACATTTGCCTTCTGATTCTACAATTGATATAGGTACCTATGTATGTATATATGTAGCAGATTTTGTATATATATCTACATATTTTTTCGTCATTTCTCTTTTTTTTTGTGTGTTGTCGATGAATGTACGAATGAGTCATACCTTTAGAGACTGAAGGCGCCAGTCGACCTCAAGGATACCAAATTAAAACAAACGAACGAACAAAAAAAAATCCAATTTTATGGGCAGCAAAGATAGGCGAATAAAATTTAATATATCTACGTACACGAACCAGCAAAAGAAAAAAACAGAAAAGAGGAACCTATCGTGAGAGGAAAGTTTCAACTCGACGTTGTCCGGGCAATTAATTTAAAATAAGAACAAAGGATATTTTTTTGTTTTTTGAAAAAAAGTAGTCCTTACCAGCTGGTAGAATGGGTGCTCGGCACGTATGGCAGAAGCACTGCATGACCGAATCCCTTACTAATCCAATGATCATGATGTATGGATTTTTTTGTTTTTAAGCTTGCAAAAAATGTCCTTTATCGAGAATCCTTCAAAAAAACAACACACACTCACTTTTTTTTTCTTAATCAAGGGGCGGCCTTTTGTATCTTTATTTATATATTCTTTTTATTCTATCTTAAGTGCTAGCCGGCTAGAACAGTCACACACAACAAGACAATTTTGTTGTAAGGAGAAAAGGAGGAAAAATTCACGTGGTTTGGGGGTTGAGAAAGGATATGTCGAGGGATCCTCTTGATTTTGTTTAATAAACTTCGGGCGGGGTGTTTTTCTTCTTTTATTTTTTTGTTGATGATTCGAACACTCGCGATATCAAAAACAAGGACGTTAATTTTTTTTGCAAGAAAAAATAAACAATCGAGATAGTCCTTGATTTTGGCAGGAAAAATAGTTAGAAGAGCACGTTTTTTTATTTTTTGCTAATTTTAAATCCTTTAAATCCCACTGACTGACTGCTGGCTATACTTTGTAGAAAAAGGAGACAAGTTTTTCCAGGCTTTCACTAAGCGTGCTGAAGATACGACTACTGAATGGTCTTTGGAGCGTTTTGACAATCGAGACTCTTGCAGAGAATTAAGGATATTCGTTGATTCGGAATGTTTGCTTGTGGGGGAACATTATGGAAAATAACAGTGTGTTTCGTTGTATGACATGCGCTTTAACGTGGGGGTGGTTTTTTTTGCATGGACAGTAATGGTTTTTCACCAACAAAGCTATCTACCGGTGGTTGGAATTGAAACACTTGCAAGGGTGAGAGTTTGAAGGATTTTGAAAACTGCATTGGAGGGGGAAGACACAGAGATAGAGAGAGCAAATAATGAGAATCCTGGAGAATATTAGTCATGCCATCGAGAGACTATATGAAAGCACGACTATGACTACGAGACCCAAGAACCTCAATAGTATGGTTGATATTTATGAAGAAAAAAAAATGAAAAATTTTAGTACCGACCGGCGCCGGTCTTCCATGAGATGATTCACAGGACGATGTTGGGGGGTGGATTTGCTTTTCCCTTCCTTCCGTTTTCCTATAGTTTTTTTTTTTTTTTTTTTGATTATATTTTTTGTATAGTTTATTTTTTTCATTCTGAAGGAATGCAATTAGAAAGGATGAGAGAAAATGTAGATATAAACTTTTTAAAGAGATACCTTTTATAGAGAAGACACAAACCAAAAAAAAAAAAAAAGAAAACTAAACCTACCTACAAGGTGAGGTCGTTAGGATTGTATTTGTTGTTGTAGAAAAGATAGAAGATGGTGTGTTTAAACTTTAAAGGACGACATACATAGTTTCATATTGCTTCTGTCATATAGATTTCTGTTGACATTTATCTATGTCTAAACCTATGTAAGTACCTAACCATACTCTTTTTTCCGATGACAATCTTTTCTCCGGATTATTTTTTTGTATTCTATTTTTTTTTTACAAAGCCGGTAAAACTAGAAAAAGCATTATATTGACAAAGGTCCTTTTGTTTGGTAGTTTGTAGGGAAATGTTTGGGGCTGTGTGGGATTCAGATGAATATGGGGTTTGGGTGTAAGGTCGTAGATTTCGATATAGGTAGGGATAGGGAAACGATTGGAAAGGTGGTGTAGATTTCTTAAGTTATTGTTATTTGTGGACATTTTTTTATCCGGAAAAATGATTCAAATGTCGAATAGATATATTTTTTTTTTAGAAAAACACAATGGGAAGGAATTTCAAGTTTAATTTGTTGAATTGAACGACATTGCCAATTTTTTAATTTATTTTGCTATGAAATTGAATTCTTTCAATAAAATATTGTTGCATTAGAAAAAATTGAGAAAATTAAAAGAACAAAAAAATAATTTAAGATAATGACCCCTCTTATGGGTGTCAGGTCTACATGAGTGAGTCAGAAGACAATCAATATGAATAAAAAGTGTTTAGGAATTTCTTCTTCAAAGGTGGTGTATAAGTTCACAAATGCCACTTTCGGTAAAAAACATTGCAATACTTTGATAGCATTAAGAAGCAGAAACAACAAGATGATTAAAGAAATTACACCTTGAAGAAGGAACACCGTCAAGAAAGAAGCAAGCAAGCTGGTTGCAGAAATGTTTTTATCGCGAGGTACTGCCTCTTGCGAGGAACTGACAAATCCTCCAAGAGTATACTTGTCATGAATAAGTGCTTCTCATCTAGCCGTTCGGACTCGGCAAAAAATTGTAGGTCCCCTCCATTCCTGCCAAAAAAACGCACACAGGAATGGTTGAGAGTTGTAAGTCACTAGGCCTTGGTTCTTTACGAGCTGTTGCGCCACAAAATTTATAATTTATTTAAGCTGGTTGCTGGTGTTACATTATAAAACTTCTTCTTCAAAATATTTTCTCCGAAAAGTCCATTGTATAAGAAAAATGTATATGCACATCAGTAAACAAGATGTTTATAGAAACCTTCGTAGAAGCATTTAGCACATCATTGATAAAAAAGCAAAATAGAATAGGTCCCAAAATGGAGACTTGTGGAACCCCATAAGCAGATTCTTACATTCAGAAATTCAGTGATATTTATTTTTACAGCTGATTCGATTTAGTAAATCCGAAAAATAAATCCCACACTTGTTAAAGCTGCTTCATATGATAAATTTATTGATATAATAGCAGAATTATTCCGTGATAAGCTGAAGAAAAAAATATTGAAATATCGAAGGAATATCGCAATATCTTAGCACCTTTGTTTAAAACGTCACTTATTTTAACAGAAATTAATGAAATACCAAATTTCGGACATTTACCACAATGCTATTGGAATAAACTGAAAGAAATAACTTAAAAATTGATCATTTAGTACTTCTTAGTAAACACTATGATATATATTAATAATTGAGAATCATATAAGGTGCGTTGGTGAAATGATGATATAAAGAAAAATTATTATGAAAACTTGATGATATTTTTTTAAATATTACACAGCTTCTTAGATCGAAGATTGACCAGACGTCTTATCGAAGTTTCTGATTAATTATTAATGGCTAAACCTTTTACAATTTGGGATGGCCTTACAAAATCGGAGTTTTTCGACACTAAAACCGGTGTTCCTCAAGGATGAGTCTTTAGACCTATTTTGTTTTGACTTATTACTCGCGATCTTAACTGGTGGAATTAGAGTGTTAAATGAAGTAATCAGAGTGCAACTTTACACAAATGATATATGTAGTTTTACTAACAATCAGTCCTTCATTATTGAACAGCTCATTATTAACCTACTAGAAAATTTTAGAACTAATTTTAATGCATATTTTTGAAAATATTTGTTTGGAAACCTAGTTTTTTTGAATTTGAAAAATTTAAAAAATTTGAAAGCTGAAAATAACGAATCGAATTTAAGATCAACCACTCAAAAACTCGAAAAAAATTTTGATATTTTTCTGAATGCATTATTTTAATCAGACTTCAAACTAAGAATTCTTATAGTTGATGATTGGAAAAAACCGTCAAATCACCATTATTTTTAAATATAAAAATATTTAAATTACATCGTAAATAATGGTTAGTTATAGGTTTTTTCAACTGTCAACTATCCGAATTCTTAGCGTTAGCTAGATTTAAATAATGCAATTAGAAAAATATCAATATTATGAAAACTTCTAGGTATTTCAAATTATTTACTTACAAAAATCATAAAATGAATCTTTAGCTGACCAATTACTGAAACTAGCTTACCTTTTAATATTGATCTAAGGGCTTTTCAGGTGGTAAATTTGTTGTAAATTTTCCATAAATGAGGTAGCAAAAATCGCTATTACATTGAACCGAAATTCCAAAATTCATTTTAAGAAATGTATGGCTGACCGACTTCTAAGACTGGCTGACCTTTAACAAATATCTAGAGATCCTTCAGATGGCATACAATTGTTGCTAATTTCCCATAAATGAGGTGCCAAAAATCGCTATGACCTTGAATTTGTTTTTTTAAATTCATTAAAAATTTATCAAAAAAAATATAGTTGGGTGACCAATTACTGAAAAAAAACTGACCTTTCATCACCGTGAAGTGACCTTCCAAATGGCATACTCCTTATTTTTAAATGACCCAAATGAGGTTTCCTAATTTTTTTTTGGGACCTTGAAACGAATTTAAAAAATTCATTAATAGAAAAAATCTATGGCTGAAAGTGCCAAAAATCATAACCTTGAATTTTTTTTGAATTCATCTAAAAATCATAAGAATAAAATATATATGGCTGACCTATTACTGAAAGTAGTTGACCTTTTATCACGATCTTTCGGAAGGTGTAAATTTTTTGTAACTTTTTTGTAAATTTCCCATAAGTGAGGGGCCAAAAATCGCGCGTGACCTTGGATGACCTTGAAAAACTTCAAGCCTTTATTACAAGTTATACGGCTGACCAATTTCTAAGACTGTTTATCTTTTCTGTTTAATTAGATGGCATTTTCTTTTTTTTTTAATTTCCCATATATGAGGTGCCAAAGGTCCAAAGCCCATCTTTGACTAAAATTTTGAAGCCCTTGATTAAAGTAGAAAAAAAAAAATTGGCAGTACAACTGAATTTAGCATCCTCAAGTCATAAAATGTAGCAAATTTCATTAATTTGTATTAAGAAATGCCGTGGGAGTGGCATCATACTAGGAATTCTGAAAGTTGACAGTTGAAAAAATCATTAAGTTTCAAACTATCAACTGTCAGAATTTTGATAATATGATTAAATAATGCAACCAGAAAAAAATTAAGATATTATTTAAACTATAAGCTAAGATTGTTTTTTATTTTTTCGACTTTTTGAGTAGCTTACCTACAATTTTATTCACTACTTCCAGCCGTCATATTTGTCAAATTTCTTACGAATTCTATCAAATTAAGTCTAGAAATAATTCCCAATACAAACAAAAATTTAAAACTAGCACTAAAACTAGTCCATATCTCTTGAAAACATTTCTGAACATTTTGGACCATCCTTAAATTTTGTACAAATTATTATTGGAGTCATTTTCATATGAAAGTATACCTCCAATCAGGCACATATTTTAGCACGTTAAAAAAATTTACTCAATTCCTAACTTCGACACTTCTTTATTTAAAGTTTTGACATTTGGGACCATATCCAAACTTAAATTGTGAAGCCCCTGTTTGAAAATCATTCAGTGCACCGAATTTCATTAATTTGTATTAAGAATTGGCGAGGAAAATGATTTTTTTCGCTGACTAACCAGAGAGTAGATAAACGTTTAAAATATTTGTTTCTTAAAAAAAAAAATTCTACAATCACTTTTAAGATTGTGATATTTAAACAAAGTTATATGACCCTGTACAGACGTTTTTGGTCTTTACTTTCATAAGAAGGCACATTTGGTCTTAACTTCGAGTTAGATTGTTAGCAAATAAAGACATCATGACTCGTAAGTATCAATAACAGAATTCTAATCTCTTTATGTAACTTTGATTTTCGTTTTCATTGATTTTTTCTGACATGCTTTCACCGTAAGTATTAAATGAATCATTATTATTAAAGTTCTTAATTGGGGCTAATTACCATACCAAAATTATCGTCAAGGCACTAATGAGTTTTAATTGAGGACACTAAATGAAACTAACAATAGAACCTAAGTGCTTGACATAATTTGATACAAAAAAGGTAAGTTTAACTTAAATATGAATCAAAAGAAGCAGTCCTATTGTTCAATTAAAATATGAGATCCTGTTTTTGGATCCGAAAATATTGTGTAAAAATAATTATTCATGGAAATAAGTGTTCAAATTGTAGAGATTTTCAAATTTGATCAATGTTGTTCTTTGAGAAATTAAAAAAAAAATACTTCTTGCACTTTTTTTGTTTATTTGTTTTTGTCATTTTTGAACAAGACTTTCTAGAAATACAGTAATGAACAAAAGTGGACAAATGTTTTCACTTATTTGCAAAATAGAAAAATTATTTTTTTTTATTAAAAAAAAATTATTTTCTTCAAACATTTTAAAAAAAAAATGCTAAATGAATTTTTAGACTCGACCCGTTTCGTGATAAAAATTTTGTCTCCCTATTCATTCCATAAACCTTTGTCTTTAATCACTTGCAAACACACCTTGTAGACATACTCCCTATCAAATTATGAAGGAATTTGCTGGAAATTTGGCTCCCTCAAGTTTAATTCGACCCCTTAGTCTATTAGCGACTTAGCGTTGGATGGATAAATTTCATACTGCTATGAAATTGGATTAAGATCAACGCTTTTTGCTGGTCACGTCATACAATTGTACGTAATATGTCAAAATATTTATCTTTATTCATTATTCATTATATCTTTATTACTAACACTGCGATAGAATTCCAAGAAAAACACCCCCACGTCATAACCGACCCTTAACCATGTTTCATTTTTCTTTGAACTTTCCCCAAAAGTCATAAAAACTGACTACAGAGGGTCTGCACAAAGTTAAAAAAAATATTAAAATGTTTTTGTTTCAGCTTACAATACTGAGTTCGCAACATTTCTTAAAAAAATAAGTGGAATTATTTGCATACTTGTGCTCGTCACTGTACAATGTTTCTTTAAGGCGCTTGGTTAAAATCAGTCTAAGTCATTTTGATGAAGATAACTCTCGGGCCACACAAGTTTACATTTTCAAATATTTGACAATTTTTCGGCATTAACTTTTTTCGAGAAAGGTTTTCAAAGCCAATATTTAGAAAAAAAAGTATGATTTTATTGAAATTTTTATTTTCCATTCATAATTCAACCCTTTTTTAATTTCTCTAAGAAAGATTTTTATAGCTGATTTTCAGAACTTAAAGAATTGACAAAAATACTAAATGCTTAAAGAACAGTGGCAATTTAATACGCAAACTAAAACAAAAAAAACAACCTGAAACTAAAATTCACAATGTCCAAAAATATTGGCAAATTAATTTCTCAAAAACAACTTTATGTAAAAAAAAAAGAATGAACTATTTGACTTCAAAAAAGTTATAGCGGTCATTTATTTTTTATAACTTTTTTCCCAAAAGAGGCCCTCAAAAGTGTCCAATTGAAATAGCTGACCATTCAAATGACAGTTTTCGAGAAAATTGATTTTAAAAATTTGTGGGCTTAGAGAACGCTGTGCCTCAAAAATCGATTTTTATAAAATTTGATTAATGTTTTTGATACTGTTTTTTTGAACATCAATGACCACCCTTTAACTTTTTTCTGAGCACATAAGAAATATTTTTAAATATTTTTTTTTTCGATCTTTTTTATAGATTTCCTTTTAATTTTAGAATTTTGAAAGATGACTATCGTAAAAAACTCATTTATCTAAAATGACCACCCCTTTAAGTTACTCTAAGTCATCCAAAAATATTTTCTTTTTTAATTTTAAATGACAAGATTAAAAATAATATTTTTGGCTAATTTAGAGTAATTTTAAAGGGTGGTCATTTTAGATAATAGAGTTTTTCACATTAGTCATCTTTCAAAAATCGACAATTAAAAAATAAAAGAAAATCTAAAAAACATCGAAATAAGAAACTAAAAAAAAATATATATTTCTAAATGTGCTCAAAAACAGTTAAGGGGCTGTGATGTTAAAAAAAAAAACCTATTGAAAAAAATTAATCAAATCTGTAAAAATCGATTTTTGGAGCGCAACGTTCTTTTGGTCCACCATTTTTTAAAATCGATTTTCTCGAAAACTTTAGGGGGTCAAAAAAAAGTTAAAGGGTGGTCAAAAGTGGTCATTTAAATGGTCATCTTTTTCAAAAAAAAAATGCACAAATGAACACAGCTCCACTCCTAATGTCAGAGGAGATAGGACTTCTGAATTTATTTTTAAAGAATTATTTTTTTAGCTGACGACTTTTTTAAAGTGGTAGTGGCAACAGGCCCAAAGTTAAATTTTATGACTATTTTATGAAGATTTCATCAAAATCGATTGAGTGCTCAGTTTTTGCCAATCTCTGAGTCAGTCTGTGCGTCGGTTTGTCCACAGCAAATCTATCAAAAGGATGGGACCGATTTTTTTCAAACTTTGGTTTAGGGTATTTTTGTATGTAATGTTCCAGGTGGTTCATTTTTCAAATTAGGCTTTGACCCAGGAGTACGATATTTTTAATTTTGGCGCAAGTTTAATGTTTTACATTTTTTTTACTGCTCATTGCTGGATGAAGCCATCGAAATACTAAAGTATGAACACACCCCGAAATAAATTTATTAGATTTTTGAATTTTAGCATTTATGGAGTGGAAAATTTGGTTCTTTTTAGTGATTAATACTTTACGTTTGGTAACTCTGCTTTTAAAACTTGAAAACCCTAGTTATAGCCATATATATGTATGTCTGACTCTTCGAAGTTAATGACTTAAAAGAGTCGTAAACTTCCCAAAAATGACTCAGATAAGAACATAAAGAATCTGATTATTGAAAATTCTGCCTCTTTATGACTTATTACAAAGAATCAGATCTTTGACAGCAAATGTTTGAAATTGTAAGCTGAATATTGTTTAAAAAGTCTCGGTCTCGTTTGGTATTGGTATCAGAAATCGACACGATGCCCAGGCAATACCGTATTTTTTTGACCGATAGTAACCGATACTCTCGGTCGTTTCATTTAGTATCGGTTGGCAATACTTTTTTCGGAGTTATTCTTTTTGACAGCTGTCACTAGATTTATGCTCTGTTTGGTTTGCTATTTCATAACGAATAGACTTACTAATGAACAACTTTTGCAAATCGTGCAAATTTATTACCAAAATAATGACTCGGTTCGCGCGACGCCAACAAAACAATCAATTTACTGAAGAACACTTTTGGTGAGCGCATCATATCCCGTCGTGGGCCTGTGGCGTGACCCCTAAGATCGTGCGATTTACCACTACTGGACTATTTTTTGTGGGGTATGTGAAGTCGCTTGTCTACGCAGTTACGCCCGAGACGATTGACGCCTTGGAAGAGAATATTCGGCACGTTATTGATGACATACAGCCCCAATTGCTGCAAAAAGTGATCGAAAAAAATTGGGCCTCTCGGCTGGAATTTATTCGAAATAATTTTTTTAACATAATGGCAAACCCTCATCCTGAATTCTTGGCTATAACAATGAATAACATGCGTTTTATTTCTTCTTGAAAACCACAAGGCTAAAAAAACAACCTATATTATTTTGTACCATAACAATCATGTCATAATTAGTTTCTCAGCAATGGCTCCAACGATTTGGATGAAATTTTCAGTTTCTTCTTCACTCCCATTTTTCTTAATAATTTTTGTAGCAATTTTACCAAACGCATTATTTTTATAACCAAAAGCTGCTTTATTAAAATGAACTTCATGAGACAATTGTAAGTGCATGTCCTATGGCCTAATGATGGTTACTCTCAAAATTATTTCAATTTTAACTTTAATATAAAAAGTAGTTCTTTACATTTTTTTGTCAAATTAAAAATCCCTTTTTAATATCCGAGGATTAAAGCCCCGATCCATTAAAATCAACCGAACTCACAAGGAAGCACATTGAGATAGGCCCAGGTCCGTTTTTGTTTCCATTAAAAAATAACAACACACTAGGTGTTCCGTGAGTGATTCATATTAAAATTCAAAATAATAGCTACAGTGTAAAAAATAGTGTTCTGGAGTCGTATGTACCTTACTTACATAATACACACACATACCGTATGTTGAAACATGCATACATACATTGTTGATATAGTTACATAGCTCTGTATATACATTGTCTACAATAACCAACTTCAATTAAGTATCCTTCTTTCTCTTACCTGCAAAGAAATAAAACAACAAAAAACAATTAAGTCAAAAAATCCAACACAAAAAAAATTAAAAGAAAAGAAAATAAAGGCAATATTAAAATATCTACACAGACATCCACTTAATCCTCTGAGAGTAGAGTATGGCCTGGTCAAAGTGAGAAATAAAAAAAAACAGGACAACAAAAAATTTCAAAAAAAAGTTAAATAAAAACAAGAAAACTTTTTTAACGAAAGCCATAAAACATTTAGTTTTGAAAAATTACTGCATTTTTTCAATCTCCTCCCTCCCTTCTTTACAAATAAAAAGGAAAAAAGTGTCCTTGCTGGTGTAATGAACCTTCAACTTTTTTACACTCAAACACACATACCCAAAAAAACAGTCTTACTCATCATAGTTTTCACATTTAGTATATTCTCTTTCTTTTTTCCTCTCTCACCCTCTCTCTCTCTCTTTTTCTATGATTAGTAGACAAAATATTTTTTCACCAACAACATCATTCATAAGGGGTAAGTAAGTACACCAAGATATTTCACCAACCTAGAAGGGGTTGCTTATTTCCATTTTCGAAATTTCGTAAATTCGAAATACACCACCAGAATACGCAGTAAAACAAAAAACCCTAAAAACCTCTCAACAACGATAAAATCGATTCCAAAAATTTCACCTCAGCTATAGGTGTTTTGTGAGTACTTGATATTGTGGGGTGGTGCAGTTTATAGTTTTTCAACATAGGCTCTCTCTCGGGTTGCTCGTTTTGTTTCGATCCGGGTGGGGGGATGAATTGCCGGCCTCCTGTGATGATGGCAGTTCCTCCTGCTGATGGGGGGTAGTTGGATATTTTTTTTTATTATTCTTCGAAACTATTGTATGACTCACTTTGGTTAGTATACACAGACGATTGTCGTCGTCGAACGTTGCATGTAAAGGAAACTTAAATCGAAATCATGTCGCCAGAATTTCTTATTCTTGGTCGTCATCAAACGATGAATGTGGGATGGGAGTTAAAATGACTCCCGCTTTGTTTCCTTGAAAGAGTATAAGATTTTTACAGGGGGAGGGCGGGGAGAGTACGAGAAATAATAAAAAAAAAAATAGAGAAGTAATCGTTCCATTCTAAGTATAGCTGCAGAGTGGAACGAATAAGAAAATGTTCTGTTATGCGATGCACTTGTTACCAAGGGGATTCGAAAACGAATTGTTAACCACCACCACCATCACCACCCCATATCACTAATTCCACACACACACTTTAGGGGTAGAATTTATTTTTGGCGGTGGTCGGTCGGTCATAGGTATAGCGAGTGAGTGGATTTGGAAGTGGAATGAAAATTTTAAACGGTAAATTCTCGTAAATCCGCAAAAGATGGCAACACACACTGCAACCGGTTTGTTGGTCGGTATAACGTGCGTGGTGGTGGTGCAAAAGTTGATTGTAAAACACATCACACACAGCCACACACATTTCGATGCAATTTCACATTCGCAGTTTTGCGGTAATGTACATATGTACGTCTGTATGTGCGGCAAAGGACACGGGAGGTGTCGTAATGAACGAACGCATGGATATATTCGATGTGAGCACGCACACATGCTGTCCTCAATGCGGTGGTGTAAAATTGCAATTTCCATTATTATCCCTTCTGATCCCAATTTAAATCCCTCATCATCGGCAGCTTGTGTAGCCGCAAAGACCCGCACAATTAAAAAGAAAAAAAGAAAAATTAGTTAAAAATAAGCCAATTAGAGAAGTAGAGGGTTTTTTCGTAAAAGGGCAGGTTTGTTTGTTTATTTTTTTTTTAATCCGCATAATCTCGAAAGGTAAGAAAATACACATATTTTTTTTTGATAATAAATTTTATTATGAACTTAAACTCATACTCATGGGTAAGCATACAAGATGGTTGGTTGAAATAAAACCTACTTCCGTTATGGGTATGGCTATATCTATCTTTTATCCAACGTTACCTACCTTTATTATCGACCTTTTTTGTGGCTTCTTTTTGATGTTGAAACTGAAAGGTTTTACCTTTGCTTTGTTATTATTGTTGTTGTTGTTGACTATAACGGATTTATTGAGCTGGATTAATTCGGAAAATGGATGAATTGGTTAAAGTGTGTTGTTTTTATTCTTGTTGTTGTTGTTGTCATATCGATTTAAGTATTTATATATGGTTTATTAGTTTAACGGATTTTGAAGATTTTCGTTGTTTTTTTTTTTGTTGACATATTTGTTTAGGTTTTGTGATTTTTGCAATTTTTATAGGAAAATGATTCAGTTTGTTTTTTTGTGGATAAAGTTATGCAATATTGTTGACCATAAAATGGCTTTGGATATGGGATTAGTGTTCAGACTCAAACTATGACATAATAATTGACGGCAGCTAAAAGTGACTTAATAATAGTTTTTATAAGTTGAGGGATTTTAAAAGTGGTCGTCTGGCTATGAATCACCGAAAGCCTAAGAGTTATTTCTTATTAAAGTTTTGTTTAAAAATATTGCATGCCACAATTGCCTACAATTTTGAATCCTGGGGGCAAGGAATGTATTCATTATTCAGTGCATTATTTTTGGAAATGGTTTCGAGAAGTAAAATAAAGCGGCAGTATGCGATGTTACCACTTGGCTCTGTATACCACTTGCAACTTCAAATTTTGAAATGTTGCGGTAAAGTCAGCAAAAAAGCTTTGAGAAGTTCGAAACCTTACTCGAAGGCATTTATTGGTAGTAAACTTGCTACATAAGATTCCAGAATCTGACTATTAGAAAAAGCATTCAACTCTTCTGTCGAGATTTTAAGCTAAAAAAAACAACGCTAGAAAGATGATTATGTTATGTCGCTGCAGTGAACGGTCAATTGAAATATTTAAGGCAAATTTGAGAGTAAACGACTTGGACCATATTCGAGATGATAATCAGCCACCAGGTCGAAGGTCGATGGTGTGAGGTCAAGAAATAACTTATGGGAGTCAAGGGCTTGTTCGAGTAGCTACAATTTGAAGCAAAAATCGCATCACTATATGTTCAAAGGTCAAGATTTTCCAGCTTATTGCTGATGAAACCATTATTTTCAAGTGAAGATTAATATCAAGATCAGTGTCAAGTAAGTAAAGAAACTTTAACGAAGCGAAGGAGGATAATTTGCCGTAAATTAGTTTTGATAGTTTCGAATTTGTCATTCTATGTTTTCTATGTTTTTTTTCGAAAAGGTGGTAAAAACTTCCAGACATACAATTTTATTAATTAATGATTTGCTTTAATAAGTCGTTTATTAGATGTGACAATATCAATTTTTTCGTGCGATGTTTTCTATGTATTTTTCAACCAAACCCCATCAGTAAAAGCATATTAAAGCAATAAAAAGTTCAATATAATTAATTTTAAACTCTTTTACATCATATGAATTAAGAAACTAAAACACAAAACATAGAAAACACTGCACGACAATGATAAAATTGTCACATTTAATCAATGACTTATTAAAGACAAATTATTACTTAATTACAAATAAAATAAAAGGCGTGTTTTATTGAAAAATTAATAGCTAGCAAAGTAAAATTTCCCTTGGCAAACAAAAACAAACCCAAAAGTGTCGATAAATAAGTCAGTCAAAGTTTCGTTAAGTTTAAACTTTTGTGCGCCGGCCTTGGGTTGAATATAAAAGTGGGTATAGCGTTTTATTGGTGTTTGATTTGCTGCACTAGCTATAAATATCAATAAAACGCACCTAAAATAGGTTCTAAGAAATTTCCGGAGCTCTTTGCTGAGAATCATATGAATTTAAAATAATAAAAAAAGAAACATAGAAAACATCGCACGAAAAATGATTTTTTCATTACGAATTAATGACTAATTAGGGGTAAATTATAAAGCAGTAAAATGTAATGTCTAGAAGTTTTTACCACTTTTCGAGAATTAAAACATAAAAAACATAGAACGATAAATTCGAAACTCTAGTAACGACTAGTTTTGCCATAAACAGCTTTACAGTTTTTACTACTTGTTAATAAGTCAACAAATAATCCAAAAAACGTAGAAAATATTGCATGACAAATTTGAAATTATCACAATTAAAGACTAGTTAAAGACAAGTTATTAAGTATTTAAGTATTAGCAGTTCTAACCCCCTTTTTAAGGTGATGCTTTACTAACTTGATATTAGCTAGCAAAGAACACAACAAAACATAGAAAACATTGCGCGGTTAAATTCAGCTTTTCACAACTAATAAAAGACTAACTGATGGCAAATTATTAAGCCATAAAGCAATAAGTATAAGAAATTTTGTACCACTTTTTGAAATTTGTCATGTTAGTAAAGCACCAAAAAAACATAGAAATAATAGGACGACAAATTCGAAATTGTCATAACTAATTAACGGCAAATTAAATAACTATCCATTTTTCGATTCGTCAAAGTTGCTTTGATAACTTTATAATCATAGAAAAATAATAAGCCAAAAATATATTTAAAAATCGCATGGCAAAATTGATTTTATTTCACAACTAATTAACAACTCACAAATTAATAAGCACTAACAAATTACATTTAAAAAGTTTTCAGCACTTTTCAAAAAAGAAACATAGAAAATATAGAACGACAAATTCAAAGTTGTCACAATTATTTAACGACTAATTAAAGACAAATCATCCATACATTTTTTAATCCATGAGAGTTGCTTTGTTTACTTGATATCAAGTTAGCAAAGCACACAAAAAAACATAGAAAACATTGCAAGATCAAATTGAATTTGTCACAGCTAATTAACGTACCAAATGTATCATTTTTTCTTATTTCGAAAAATGACATTTAATAAGATGGTTTCAAATTAAAACTATTTTGGCCCGAGAGAAGAATGTTTGGTCAGTTGGTTTCAGCCAGTAACTAACTACCGGGTTAATCAACAAACAAGCATCTGTCAAGCATTTAGGGCACAGTTGTAATTTTGAAAGCAGCAACTTGTATGCAGTTAAGGAGCTCATCTAATTAGAAGTGAACATTGACGCCACTTATGACACCCCAGTGGAGACTGCAAAGAATTATCCTTGCAAATCTCACTGGTGTTTCAATCCTCACCACTTTCTAATTTACTCCTTATGGTGTAACGTGAGATGGATGCCCTACACTACAGTAACTTTATATTGCCAGTCCAGCTTTACTGCGTCGATTGTTGGACGATAAGCAGAAAATAAGACTTGATAGTTGTCTCTTACGAAGAAAAATGTGGGAGAGCAGGAATAATTGATAAAGAGAAATTACTTCGAGCTCTATGAGCTGTACTAAGACTTGGAATGAGTTGACAACAAATGTCACCTACATTGGTTCAGCCACATCAAGCGAATGAACAAAAATGATCAAGCCAGAATAGCTTTCCATTCCCAGACCCCAGATTCGAGACGAAAAAGAAAACCGAATGTTCGATTTCAAAGCCAAGCGATCACCGATACTAGATCTCCCGGTCTCGGTTATTGGAAAAAGCGTTCTCGGAATGATTCTTCTTTAAATTTCAACAAAATACAAATAAAAACACTTGGACTGGATGCAAGCCCTTGTTTCTACGTGGAACTTCCTCTTCTGGTCGTTAAAGATCATAATTCTCAAACAAAATATCTATTTCCGAAGCTTCCGAGAAACGCAAATTAATTTCCCCTTTCATAAAGCTTCTGGGAAAATTCGGTAATCAACGAAGACTAAAACCATTGCTAGCTTGGCTATTAAAATGAGTAATGCTTCCAAAAAAGATAACTCATAAGAAAATTGAAAATTATATCCGCAAATGCACAAGTGCCAAAGCATCCTCGTCCAAATTGGCCAGAAATAAAACTCTAGGTGCACTTCTTGTAAATAATATTTAACAAGCCATAAACAAAAGGCTTCTCCTCTAGATACAAATATATTTTATTATACACTTCCAGGAGTTCTGCAAAATAATAATTTACCTCCTCATCCTCTGAAATAAAATGCCTACAAATTAATACTAAGTCGCCGCATATTTAAGACATTTTATTTATGGCATACTTAAAATTCGTTTATAGAAGGTTTATATACAAATATTATAGGAACACCCTTAACCCTCGGTAATGTTGTTACAATCTCCCCAATTTGTGCGCTTCAAAAAATATCCACAAAATAGCCGTCCAGCCAGCAGCAGAGAGAACAAATAAAAACAAAATTCCCTGGCTTGCCATACTAAGAACAATAAAATATGAATGACTCATTTTTGGGGGTTATTTTCGGAACTCAGACGCGCAATTTACACATTCATTTGGTTTTTCCTTTATTTTATTTTTATTTTTTATTTTATTTGTTTGGTTTTTGTTTTCTGTTCCGAATGGCAAAACGCAATGTAAAACTTCATTTCCATGTTCAATGCTTGAAACCACAAACACTCCTTTCGTCAAGCTCCCCGCTTTCTAACTATAAATTCAGCTTTCCTATGTCTTTGTCTTGCGCTCGACTGGTTTCCTACCACTCCTTGATGGGTGTCTTTATTGCTTGCGCTATTTTTGACGACCTTTCCTTATATTTATTTGTTCATTTTTTTATGAACAATTTTCTTCTGGAAAACGACGAAGGACGATGACAACGACACGACCGAGAGACGATGTAGTTTACTCAAGGAGTGGCTTTAGCTTTACAAAAAGAGCCCCATCATAATCAGCCTGCGACTGCAAGCAAACTGTTGATGGTCCGTGATCGTTGTCGTCGTCGTCGTCGTCGTCGTCGTGCGTCGTTTATTCGTTAGCAATATACAACAAAAACAAAGCCAACAATAAAAAAAAAGGCTCCTTTCTCCTCTTGGTCAACAATAAGTAGCAAGCAACAAGGAGTCTTTGTGGCGTGGATCTTGATGGAGCATGGCATGAAGTAGGAACTCTCAAAACTCATAAGTCCATGAAGTAAGTAAAAACTGTCTACGCCATTATGATGATACGTTCTATATTTAGAGCTGCAGTGAGTCAACACTTATCCCAGCAAGCAGCAGTAGCAGTCCTTAGAAGGCATTTAAAAGGGCCACAGGCTGATGACCAGGACCTCACACACACACATATCCACGTCAGAGTTGCTCTAGCCAAGCCAACACGATGGCATTGTTAATAATTGATGAGCATTGTTGTGGCTATATATCTGGATCCCTTGATGGGTGGTTATGCAACAAACAACGAAAACATTTGAAAAAAGGATACTCATGCTCCTTGACGTTCGTTGGCTGCTAGAAAAGTGGTTTTCTCTGCATTTACTCAAGCAATGGATGAGTTTTTGTATCGCTCGCGTTTATTATTTTCCCAAGTAAAATAGTTAGTTGTTTGTTTGCTATAGTCGCTCCTTTAGCTGTTTGTTGAATGACCGACTGTAATATCCTTGCATTCACTCCTTTTTTCCACTCCCTCCTCGTCTGTGTGCTTTGCCCTGCTATAGCTCTTCCTCCCTGATGATGGTGGATTTAAACTGTGCTATTAGACGATGGCGGCTCATTGTCTGATTACCGGTATCAGGATCAGAATGGAAGGCAAAATGGCTTCTAGGTTTCCATTTTGCGTTGCATGTCGTGTCGTCGCTAGCTCTGGGGGGGATTTTTTTTTTTAAATTAGAGAACAGGAATTTTTGTTCGTGTATTTTGCATACACATGGAAAATGTTGGGGTAGTTTCACTTGCACGATACGATAGCGCACGAGGAGTTTTTGTTTTTGTTTTTTGTTGCTTTGGTTTGATTTTATTTCTTTTTATCATGCTGCCCCATGATTTCAGATTGAATTGACGCCAGAATATAATTAAAAAGTAATTTTCACGATGAATAATAAATTGAAACGCCAAACAGACTGCAAGAGGCGGATTGAGTGAATGTATTGTGTTTTTTTTTCTATCTTTTTTGTTTTTGTTGAAAAAAGGATTGTGATGAGTTGATGGTGAGGACTACAAAGTTGTATGACGTGTAAATTTGTCTATAAAATTTAAATAACAGGGTAAATAGCTTTGATGTTGTGCTGTTGATAGTAAACACAAAATAACAGAGCTTCTCTTTTAATTTATGACCGCAGTAAGATGTCCATTTCAAAGACAAGACATGGACGTCGATCTTTTTTTGGAAGTAAGTTAAGGCTTGAATGTCATTAGAATTATATACTGACCAAGGCCTTCAGGTGGCTTTAAAAAAAAAAAAAAAAATCGAAGAAGTGAGGGAAATATTCAGATCGCATGTCCTTCTCCATAGAAAAGTTAATGTGAAGAGACTGCTTTATTAAGTGGCAAGACATAAAATGAAATGTTATGTACATAAAAGAACAGAATGCGTGTTAATATAAAGTGTGATTTTTTTTTTAATGGAGGATTGTTTTTATTAAGTTGGCAACACTGTTTCTTTCTCAATTAATTTTGACAGCTTGACAGATGGTTTGTATTTAGTTTATTTAACCATTTTATCATAAAAGTATTAACGCCAAAATAATGCGTTTTTCTATGAATGATGTTTTTATAGAGAAGTTCGTTGTTTAAATTGGCAACACTGTCATTTTTGATAGTAACTATGGCAGTAATTTTTCATTTCTTTTCACCATGAATAGACTTACTCCAGAATATTAAACTTGATAAAATATTATTTCTTTTAAATTGGAAACACTGTTTCTTGTTAGATTAAAATTGACAACTGGCAGATTTTATTTTCTTGTTCAATTTCTTTAAAAGATGCAGAACTTTTAAGAAATATTATGGGTGAAATATGCCAATAAGCTGGGATTCCATAACCACTAATGACACCACAATGTAATAACGCACTGTGCATAAAGTGCAGAGATGTGAAGTTTTTTGTATTTTCATTTCAGAACTAGGTACTGGTTTTTTGAAAAAAGTCAAGTATCAGTGTTTTTCGAGTTCTTCGCACTTGTCGCGTATTTAAAAGTACTGGTCAATATTAAAAGTACTTGACTAGTATTTTTATGTATTTGACCACTACTTTCAATTTTTTTTCGGTACTTTTAAGTACTTCGAAGTAATTTTAAGAACTTCCAAGTAATTTTAAGTACTTTCAAGTAATTACAAGTACTTTTAACTTCTTTTAATTTCAAATACTTTTGACTACTTTCAAGTAGTTTTAACTACTTTCAAGTACTTTATGATAAGTACTTTCAAGTACTTTTAAGTAAGTAAGTAGTTGAAAGTAGTACTTTTTAATACTTTCAAGTACAGGGACTTGTAGTAGTACTTCAAAAGGTACTCATTTCTAAAAACGGTATCAATATTCTTAAAGTTTTTCGTCGGAGAAGTGCTTACTAAAGTAAATGAGTTGTCCTAGACCAGTACTGCCAAGTTTTTGTCCAGTACTTTTAAGTACTAAACCAGTATTACAAGTACTTAACTAGTACTTTCAAAAGTTTTCAAGTACTTTCAAGTACATTTCAGAACTTTAAAGTACTTCTAAGTACTTTTAACCATTTTCGAGTACCTGATAAGTTCATTCATCACTCACCAAAAAAAAAAAGTTTGTGATCTGAAAATTGGTAGGCTTTACTTCGCATGCTGGCACAATATTTTTAAATATTTCACACAGATTATATTTCAGCAACATCTATTGGACGTACAATTTTTGGTTTTCGGATGAAGAAAAAACGCTTTCTTCTTGTGAAATATATAGTAATTTGGTTTTAATATGAAATTGAAGAAGGCTAGAAAGTACTTGAAATTACTTTGAAGTACTTTAAAGTACTTGCGAAGTACTGGTTAAGTTTTTGAGATTACTGCTCTCGAACTATGGTTCTAAAGTTCTTGAAATTTGGGTTCAACTAAATACTCGTGAAATATTGGTACTTGCATTTTTTCAACTACCATTACCGAGGTACACAACTACAAATTGCCATTAATTCTTCCATTTTCTTAGCACTGTTAACATAATTGTGTAAATGGTTTAAATATTTGCCCTTGTTTTCGTCATAAAAGAACATGACAGGGTCAACAGAGGCCTATATGCCGATGGGGAATCAGGGTCTCATCGCTCATCAGGGCAGCCACTACTCCTGGAAGATCATCTTGCTGGCAACCCTGGACGTACGGAATGCCTTCAACTCAGCCAGGTGGAGCGATATACTGGACGCGTTTGAACGGAGGTTCCACATTCCAGTATATCTCCTGCGGATGGTGAAGGACTATCTCAGGGATCGAGAGCTGCTTAACGAGATTAAAGAAGGCCCGCGAAGGATGCAGGCGCAGGGCAGAGATCGATCTTAGGACCAGATCTATGGAACATCTCCTACAACGACATCCTTTGCATTGAGATGCCTGAGGATGCCTTTCTGGTCGGGTACGCAGACGACATCGCCGCGGTGATTACAGCACGAGACTCCTAAAGTGCGCAGAGAAAGTTGAACCAGGTCATGCGACGATTAAATTCGTGTATGGTCGAGCACGGACTTTTTTACACTACACGACTACATACGACTCAGCCTTGCAACAGAGAAAACTGAGATAATCCTTCTCACGAATATGAGGATCCCCACACAAATCGACCTTGAAATCGGGGCAGAGGTTATAAGAAGCAGCGCGCCGCGGTGAAGTACTTGGGATTGAGGCTCGGCACAAAGCTAACCAACTTGCAACATTTAAAGGTAGCAGCGGAAACAGGTTCAAAAACAACTGCATCACTGAGAAGGCTGATGGCAAATGTTGGTGGTCCAATGGCTAGTAAACAAGGCTACTGATGGCGACAACACACTTTATCCTTCTGTATGGCGGCGAAAGCTGGACAAATGCTCTTAAACAAGAGAAGTACCGGAAACAGATGGCGGTGGTGCATAGATGCGGAGCTTTACCTTTAGCTAGCTCTTTATCGAACGATTTCGGAACCAGCCGTTCTGGTAGTCGCAGGAGTGACCCCATCGATCTCCTAGCGACAGAAAGGAGGAACGTCTAAGACAAAAAGGCGGAAATATGAATGGAAGCGGCATCCGAGGAGGCTAAGCAGCTCACAAGACAGAAGTGGCAAGACCGTAGGAGCTCAGAAAACAAAAGAAGATGGAAAGCGAGGGCGATCAGGAACGTGGCTGCGTGGAACGACCGGAAACACGATGAGATTAACTACTACGTCACACAATTACCCACCGGACACGGATATTTCTGCCAACAAATGATAACAACTTTTCACTCGTGTAAATGCGTTATTGAAGGGTTCCAGACCAATGAAGTGTCTCAGCCTGAGAAACGGAAGCCTCCCATATTTCTCCTCGGTCAAGCACTTTGGTCTGATCTCCTAACCGAAGGTTTGATCCTTGCTGTCACTTCGAACCTGGTTCGAACCGAGTTCGGCCATCATCATTAAAGAGCTCCAGATGATGAATGCTTTTAGATATATGCGGCTTCGTTTTCGATGAAAAGGTCGTGAGTATGTTTTGAAAATGCTTCTTCTAGCATTACGGAAAAGCACCGTTTTGCTTCCATCCATCAATACTTGGTTGATGACAGTTACTTCACTAACTGATTGTCCCCGCATAGAGCTCTTTGGTTTCCAATCCCAACAGCATCATTCTTCATTAAATTCTTTAATTAATTTGATGCCGCAATAGCTCGTAGGTATTTAGGGGCTCATGAATCATCACTAACAATTCTTTACCATTCCTTCTTTTGGGAAGTAAGAACCTACATTTCCAGCTGAATCATAACGGCCAAGTTAAGAGGCATTTATACTCTTGGAAGATCTGTCTCTTTCTCGAAACAGGAAGTATCCCTTAAAAATAAATATTTCAAGTGTCATAGGCTGGGAGTCGATCTCCAAGACCTCGAAATGACAGAAAAAATCCACTAACCATTACGTCAATGGGTATTAAATCCAAAGGCTTTAGCAGAAAGATCATACATTTTAACTCAACCAATTTGTACTTCATACTTCACCCGATAAACATGTTAAAAGTTGAAGGGAAAAAAAATATGTACAAATGTCTTCTCGTAGAAGAGAAAATAAATCCACTCAATTTCAAAACCATTATCGTTCATTTATTCGCCACGTCAGCACACTTCCTAACTTCCGAAACCGCACTCCTTTTGCTACCAAGTAAACTAAAAGAATTCATTCATCACAAAACCCTTCGCTTCATTTCACTCTTTTTTTTTCTTTATTTTGCTTGAGCTTGCACACCTACCGAACCTCTACTAAACTACCTACCTCAATGTAGACGAAGAAGCAAACGAGAAAAAAAAATAAAATTGTTGAATTATAATCCAATAACCTGCCATCGTCAGGAAAGAAACGAAAACCACTTATCATCTTATCATGGCTCAAAGCTTCGAATTTACTAGCTTCTTTATATTTTTTAAATAGAAGGGCCTTGGATGGTGAGGGGTGAAGGATGGTAAATGGAAGACACGAGGTAAAAGGATCACTCTGCTTTTTGGCTTCAAAACTTTAAAGAACCATTTTTAGAGAGAAAAAAACAGAACATGATGCTTCCAAGACCAGACCACAATGCGAACAAGGACGACAAGGGCAACAACAGAAAAAAAAGGATAAAAAATGAAAATTTCTTAAATTATGATAGAATTTGGGTTTAACACAAGACTACCACACATTTTCTACAACACCACACATCCTTGGCTTGGTATCTGCACTGGGTGTTTGTCGGAATGCCGGTTCTATCGGTCTGTCTCTCTCTCTTTATCTGTGCTGAACCGAAGTGGTTCACAAAATTTTCAAGTTTCTTCGTCGTTTGTCCCTTTTTTTTTTTAACCATTAATCGATTTTTTCCACTTTGGCTGAGTCCTCGATGGTTGGTCGGTGTGGTAAAATGCAATCGCATCTCAAGTGGATATCCTACATCCAGAGACTCCTCAGAGATAGTAGAAAAAAAAACGGAACAAAAACCCTTTTGTTAGTTTTTGTTACTCTCTGTCATCAGTTTGGCCCTGTTTTTTTTTTAGTTGTTTCCTGATGAAAGCCTGATGGCTGGGATTAAAAAGCAAACAATGAAAGGATAAAAAGCTGACTGAATGACTGACTGACTGACTGGCTGACTGTCGTTGTCATTGTCGTCTCGAGGGATGAAACCATCATCGGAATCAAACTGTGAATGAATATGGGTCGGTCCTCATTCTTCGAATTCGAATTCTGGCCTGGGGGGAGGGGCATCAAATCTGGCCTTTTGTATAAAACTGTTGATAGTCGTGGTTCAGTAATTAATCGGATGAACTGCTGCTGAAAGATTAGTCGGGGATAAAGTTGACAATTAATAAAAAAAAAACAGGGACTTAGTTGAATTGCTACGAGGCGATTGGTCGGTGATGATGTCGATGGCTGAGATGGATTATTTTATTTATAAAGCCTTTTGCGGCGGGCATTTTATCGAGACAAATTAAATAAAGAAACGAAGCAAAAAAAAGAGCAACGGAACAAAAATGTCATAGAGGGAAGGTTGACCCTTGACCTTTTGCCTGATGGTTCAGCAGTAAGTAATGAGTTTAAAGTGCGTTTAGTCTAATATGTGAGAAAATTGTCATATTCTTAGATTGTTTTGCATGAAGAGTGGCACCATTTTGAGGAAAATTGTGTTGTTATTAAATCGATTTGTAGGCAACAACAAACAAAATCTAGTTCAATGACGCAAACATTTTTAATGTGCTCGTCAGTTGTGCGTGTTAGTTTTTCAAGGATGAATTATTTAAACAAAAATCGTCAGCAACTTTATATTAAACTTTGTTTGTATTAAAAGGATTTACTCCACAAAAGGTCAGATAGTTTAGAAGTTATGTTCGATAGGGGGGGGTTGTTAATTATTTAACAAAAATAAAGGCTGTAAATTATGCTGAAGTGGTTCGTATATGAGCTGCACATGGCGAACTGCGAGTTGCGGATAGTCGTGAATTTTGAAATTTCATTAACATGAGTAATTTATTTGGTCACCGACAAATGCCAATTATCATAAAATATAAACCAATGAATGGTCGAATTCCAGCGAATGCGTGTGGAGAACGGGGGGTATTTTTTGATAGGGTTCATGCATCAAATCATCAACCCACGAACTGTGTGATCGTCTTAGGCCATTGTGTAATCGGCGGGTATCATTGTAGCTTCCAACTTGACTGATCGATCACATACCAAAACTTCACGCTGAGAAAAATCCCGAATGCCCGAACAGGGAATCGCAGAAAGACTGATCTGGATATTGATATCGGAGAATGTGTGGTGCAATTTGCAACCAGGGAATAGCTCCTCCGAACTATTCTAAACATGCACATAGCTTTAACAAGGATATGCTTTATCATGTGATTTCATAGAACTCGCTCTGGAACAGATAGTGCAGAGGGCAAACCTTTACAATCTTCAAGAGATTCGTTCAACTACTAAGGTATATTTATGGACGATTTCGACATCATTAACTGCTCCAAACCTGGGGGCTAGGATTAGAAGAGCACTTGGCGCCGAGCTGGTAAAATAAGCATTTTGTATAGCGAGCACTTTGACTTTCGAGAAAGGAGTCTTGAACCCATTTGATAAGCCAAACCGAAGTAGCAGCGGTTCGCTAGGGAAATTCTTCGTCAGATTTCCAGTAAGCTGTCTTTCGTGGAAGTGATGCTTGTTCCGAGATAGGTGAACTCCGTGACTTCTTCGAAATTACTCCAGGACTAGGTTGAAGAAATCACATGATAGCGAATCTCCTTGTCCGAATCCTGTACACGTCTGGAATAGCTGTTACCATTTGCACGTTGCACCGCGTATTTTGTAACGTCATGGCGATTTATGCTATCATGCACGACTTTGAAGTCAGTGAAAAGATGCTGGGTCTCGACTTAAAATTCGTTGATATTTTCCTATATTTGTCTCAATGTAAAAATTTGGTAAATCGTTGATTTGCCTGGCCTGAAGCCACACTCGAACGTGCCTATTATAGTGTTGCAGAAAGGTTTTAGACTTTCACATAGTACGTTGGATAGTATTTTGTAGGAAATCTTTAGCAGGGGTTTGCCTCTGTAGTGTTTGCAGGTCATCGGATCGCCTTTTTTGTAGATTGGGCATATGGGGCTATTTTACCAGTCGTCGGGCATACTTTTCTTTACTCAGACTTAGTTGATGAGCTGGTGCATGCACCCTTCCAGAACATTTCCTCTATTCTTGAAGAGTTCCGCAGGTAGGCCATCTGAGCCGGCGGATTTGTTGTTCTTAATCTTGTGGATAGTTCTTAGCCTCTTCAGTACTGGGCACTGAGACTGGATCTTCATTGACTGGTCTCATGCTTCTTTGTTCACCCGTCGCTTCCTCTACATAATGCCCATTAAGCGGTTGCTGGAAATGCTGCTTACAAAAAAAAAAATTGGTGGCGCAACAGCTCGTGGAGAACCAGGGCCTAGTGACTTACAACTCTCAACCATTCCTGTGTGCGTGTTATTGGCAGGAATGGAGAGGACCTACAATTTTTTGCCGAGTCCGAACGGCCAGATGACAAGCACTTTTTCATGACAAGTATACTCTTGGAAGATTTGTCAGTTCCTCGCAAGACGCAGGACCTCGCGAAAAACATTTCTGTTTTAAGATGGAGGTGGCTGGGAATCGAACCCAGACCTTCAGCATGACAGTCCAACGTACTTACCATCATGCCACGAGGTACTACAGGAAATGCTGCTTAAACACTACTATAATTCTCGGTGCTTCGTCGTTTCGAAGTGCTTGCGTGCTAGTCCTATAACCAGATGCCAATTAATTGGGTGCTTTTTAGAACTTGCGGTGGGTGTTGGTGGCGGTGCTAGACTCTTTAAGATACCTGAGTTGAGAGGCTGCGGATGCTTTTTTTCTCTTTCATTCTTTTTTCACGTTACTTCTCTCTTACTGTTCTTGCTTTCCGTTGTTCCGTGTCCTGCTTCAATACCGCGCATTCCCCATCATACCACGGGTTCTTTTTTCTGGGTGGTTGATAGACTATGGTGGTCTCGGCTGTCGCCTTAATGATGACGCGATACTGGTTCCACTGGTTGTTGACGCTTGCGACTGGGGGTACGGCATAGAGTTTCTCGGTCAATTGCTCGCTGTAGTCTTTGGCTTTTTCAGATGTGCCAAGACATGCAATGTTGAATTTCTTCCTTTCGGCGGTCTTCATTTTCTTTTTGTTGGGCAGTCTGGCTCTGAACTTTGTTACAAAAAGAAAGTGGTCAGAGTCTACGTTTGCACCTCGGAAAGTTCGAACGTCCAGGATGTTCGATGCGTGCCTTGCACCAATTAGCACGTGGTCGTTGATTTGGTTCGCGGTTCACCCATCTGAAGATTGCCAGGTTGCTGTGTGTATGCTTCGCCAGGGAAACCTAGTGCTACTTATCGCCCTATTATGAACTGCAGCAAAGTCGATTATTCGGAAGCCGTTATCTCTTGTTGGCAGATATGAGGCTGATGTTTTGGAAGGTAGCTTTGATGACAGCAATTTTTTTTTTCGTTATTTCTGTTCTTATCCATCGTATCTCCTCGATCGCGGTAATGATTGCCTTGTACAGGGAAAGCACATTTCAATTTCACATTTCATTTGAGGAGGAGTCGTTATCCAGGGCTTTACGCGTCTCTTTCATAATTTTAGTATTTTTTACTGTGGCCGGGTAGTTAGCCCAACACACTTACCTCCAATCTGTAGGGCCATGGAATTTAACGCAGCTTTATAATGCCTAAATAACATATAGAAGTTAAAGTGAGACAAACCCATATTACAGATTTTTTTGGAAACAAAAACTAATTTCACTTAAAACGAAACCCTTTGCATTTGGATTGAGTATCTTCACTTTGCCTCTATTATTGCAAAATTTAAATTAACCCAATTATAAAGTTTCATAATTTTTAGAGTAACAAGCTGGTTGGTTGATTTAATTATAACCGCATCGGTGCTAAGAGCTTGTAATGGGAAGTTGGTACCTTTTTTTCCTACTCTTTTCGAAGCTCGTCTGTTTTATTTAGTAAAAGTACCAAAAACACTTTCTTCAAATTGGATTTTTATTCGTCCTTGAGTTTTTTTTTGTATCCTTTGAAATCCTTTAATTCACTTAAAAACATAAAAGTTTTCTATTTAAAAAAATAAATCTCCCATTTGGGGTTTAATTTACTCAAACAAAAAAAATACAAACAAAAAAAATTCCCCGATGATGCAAATGAAACTTTTGCAGTTCAATGTCACGTAATCTAATATTACAATATACTCGTTGATACACACTACCGTCTCCGACCCATAAACCTATTTAAAGACACCATTAAAGTAGTCAGGACGAGTGAAGCAAGGCAAAAAAAGAAAAACGACTAAAATAACTTCATCACTCCCTGGGGCTTAATAGACAATCAAAGTGTTTTTTTGTTGTTTTTTTTTCTCTTATTTATCCTTTTGTTTTGAGACATTTTGTCATCTTTCATCTCGACTGACTTTTCGTTATCCTTTCATCCAGTCAGTTGATGATTCGCATAGTTTTCTAACACTTTTCTTCATCTTTACTCTCTTCCCTTGGCCTGTCGGAGAAAGACATTCCTAGAATTTTTTTTTTTTGTTAGGAGGATTTTAGTTGGTGCTAGAAACATTTTTGGCTTCTTTTTCTTTATATCCTTTCGAATTTTTGTCGTTTTGTCCTTTATTTGTTGCCTCCTTGGAAGAGGTAGGTACTTTGTCTTTTTCTTTAATTAAAGTTCTCTTCTATATCCAAAGAATAGATTGCACAAAAAACATAGACACACACCAGCACGTCCTTTAAAAAAATATATATTTTTTCTCAACTTGTTCTTTGGCTTTTTTTTTTTTTGCTGCTGTTCAATCCTCTCAAATGCCTCTCAACAAGAAGCAGAACTCAATTTGACTCCAATAACATTCTCCAATAATGGTAGTCATGTCACATGCCTACCATATTTCGAGTTCCTTCCCTCAAACCAACCACCATAATATACATTCCAGACGATAGGATCCCATTCAAGGAGCAAAACTTTGGCTGGAACTGCTGCTGTTAGAACTGGAGCTGGAGGAGGAACATCAATTTTCCGTATTGATGATAAAAAAGATCGATATCTTCTCTTCAACTATACCTATGTATGGGAGTATGAGGATATCCTTAGAATAGAACTTGAACCCTTAAAGATGGTTGTCTTGAAGACAACAAAAATATACACACACTCTGGTGTATGCCTAAAGAGAGAGAGAGACAGAAAGTGTGCAAAAGATATATGTAAAGCCATTTGTTAAGGACATGGTCTTAGATAACTGAATGGGCCGACAACGATGACGAAGGACGAAGAAAATGCCTTATGGTGTTACGGAACTGTTGTTCTCGATGTCTCGGTTGCGTTTCAAGCCTGCACATGCCATTTTGTGGAGGAAGAAGAACTTATGACAAAAACATGAACCTTAAGGATGAAAATATACAATCCTCTCAAGACTCTATACAATGACACCGACACCGACCCCATATGAAGGACGAAGACCCGTAAATAGTGTGTTAGTGTGTGTGTGTTTAAAACTCAACACTATCCTAGGCATCAGCATCATCAGGACATATATTTTATAAACGGGATGAGACAAAATAAGCAAATTTCCTGTCACACAATAGAGGAGCCGATGGTGCTAGATTGAGATAGTGTTGGTTGCTATTTGTGAAAGACTAGCATAGATGGTTGTTGGTGTTTTGGTAGAAAATTTATTGTCCTTATTGAATGGACATTGCAAAACAATGAACAAATTTTGCAAGTGAAAAGATGATATCACTCTTCGTATACATTTATCTATACTTCTCTATATAGACAAAAAGCTGACGCCCTGACTTAGATTGGAGCTGATGATTCTATTGTGGAAGAGGAGACAATGGCAAATTACCTTGACTTAACATCAAGGTAAGGTATCACAGGACGACCGACAATTCAACCGACCTAACGACGGAAACTGTACAACAATGTGAGCACATAATAATATTATTGAAGAAGAAGAGACTTAAAATTAAATGACCCTGGCTTTGGAAGGCAAAAGGACCTTTTACATCAAAAGGTCTATTTGTGTTAACATCATCACTGTTGCCCCATCTAAAGTGCTATAGGGAGACACAACCATTCAAATTTATTTGTTCCTTTTTTATATTTATTTTAAGGAATTTAAGTAACTTGTCTATAAGATAAAATGTTGGCATCTCATCCCGAAGCTTAATTGTTTTACTATTTTGGGTTGTTCGGTTGTAAGGGAGCTTAGGAAGACAAGGGAGATGCAGTTTATCTACGGGGAATGCTCTCTGCAACTTGGAACTGTAGGATACCTGGAAAGATTGAGGATCGGCGAATTTTGTTGAAGGGTCACCTAGGCAGTTGATGCCCTGGGATGTGGCAAGTCAACCAGAATAAACTGTGCAAACGCGAAATGGAGCAGCAAGACGAAAGCGTAAATGGCATTTGGCGTTGGGGGAGGATGTTCAAAGGAAAGACATGTGCATTCAAGGCGACAACAGGCTCCACAAGATATGAAGCTTCAAAACCTATGGAAGGTTTCTGGGACAGCAAAGGAGAAGTGTTCCCACTAACGAGCTTCTTTTTCATTGTCGATCTATCACGGCGGCAGTGGGAGAAATGCCCAGATTGAATCAGAGTTGGCATTTACTTCAGCCATTATGTTGAGTTCTTAGTGAACAACACATATTGGCCACTAAGACTGAGGAAACTGATGGGTCACCTAGAGCAAATAAACATCAATCATCTGGCCCGGAAAGTCTTTGGATCCAACCCCGTGGGAAGAAGCAGTAGAGGAGGACAGCGTAAAAGGTGGCGGGCACAAGTGGAAAAGGACTTCAGTACGAAGCTGGAGATAGCTAGCTAGAGACCGAGTGGACTAATAGCAACTTTTGGTAGAGGCCCTGGTCTACCCCTTAGACTTTAAGTAAGTACTCGTAAGTATTGCCTTCTACAACCTATTCAGATTTCGGGTAAATGAGGAGCTGTTATTCAAGCTGACTGGTTTTGGACTTATTCAAAGGGTGTATTTTTTCCTTAGAGTGTCTTTCAGGTCACCCAAAGTTTTTTAGTTCCGAAGTAATAGCAAAGCTTGGATATGGAAAGATTAAATGATGAAAGACCTAGTAAATGAAATAAGGACAACGAACTTTGGATCTGCATGTAAAATGTTAGGTCCCTTAACAGGCAGAGCATAGCTGAACAACTAGTGTAAGGGTAAGATAACTACAAAGCAAGAAATCACCGCTTTCCAAGAAATACGATGAGATGAGTCAGGCAAAATAAAACTTAAAAAATTTTGTTTTTACTGCAACGACTGTTACCGAAAGTTAATACATCTTCTTTTTTGGGTTGGAGGCAAACTTAGGCAAACAATCTTTAATTTAAATTATGTCAACGAGCACCTCGTGACAATTTTCATCAAGTGTCATATGCGTGATAGCAGGTACAGACGAGAAAGAAGATGGAAGTAAACACATTTTCTATACGAGCTCCTGGTTAAGCCATATGAACAATGCCCTTGCTCTGACATTAAAATTGTTTTAAGTAATTTTAATATCAAGCTGGTAAGAGAAGAATTCTTCGATGGAACAGTCTGCATGAAATCCCTCCAAAAATGGATTCAGGTTAAACAACTTACGACTTTCCTAAAGGACGAAACATAGTGAGAGCAAGCATCCTGTATCTCGCCATCCACAAAGTGACATGAATCAGTACTGTTCAACCAGCCGTCAACTAGATTAAACACATTGTGATAAATCTTTAAACTTTTTGCTGGCCAGTAGTAGTGTAGAAACCACTTCATCAATTATTTCTCTCTCCGGTCCCAGTAGTTTTAATTTGAAACCATCTTAAAAACTATTTTTCTACGAAATAAGAAAAAAAAAATAATAATTCGGACAACAAAGGGTGACACCATCGAATATTAAGAACCAGCGGAAATATTACAAAAAAGTCATGTCTCAGACGTTGCTGGGCCTTACAGTAGTTTTACAAGAGGCATTAATTTCGGTATAGAAGGATCAGAGCTACGATATGAGCAGAATGAAACAGAGGAACACCGGCTTCTAGGAGGAAACAGAAGGAGCCTTATTCGGCCGAATTATTATCAAACCAACCGTATGTAAAAGAAAGGGAGCAGGTACACCACTCCAACAGGCATCATTCAATAACGCCCGATCCATAGTATGAAGGTTGGGATTAGAAGTTAACTGGTAACAATGAACCTTCTAAGTGCAACCTATTTTGGATTTTTCGTCCGTTTGCCGGGTTTCTTACTATAATACATTAAAAAAGTTGTGGAAACGCCGCTGTCGTCTAAGAACAGCTAGAGTAAAAGCAAACGAACATAACAGATGTTTGCCCAAAGAGCATCAACCCAAAAACGGTCGCTGATTCATTTTAAGCGTTCAACAACGGTTAGAGAGCACGAAATCGAGGAAATAGAAACATTTCACAACAGGAATGAGATTCGAAAAATTTTGTAAGGACAAATACTTTCCGCAGACAGTATGACGGCAAATATGTATCGAATTCAGCTTTGAGGTAGGTTGAAGCAGTCAAATAATCTCGGCCACTCGATTCCGACAAAGGGAAGATAGCTTTATCTAAACTTTACTCCAATATAGCTAAGCTACTGGATATGATTACCTTGCTGCTGAATTATTTGTCCGATTCTCAAGATAGGAGACTCTTCGGACTGCACCAAATATACGGGCGTTAGCCTTTTTAAACAAGATTTTTCTCAGTTTTAGTATGTGAACATCTGAAGCAGTCGTTCGTCAAGATAGGTCCATATCAGTGCGGCTCTCGTACAAGAAAGTCCACCATTAAACAAATATTCTCATTAAGGGAAAAAAACATGAATTTTAAACCGATACCCCACGGCATCAATAGAGACGAGCTAAAAAAGGGAAATATCCATTTTTGTCCACCCTTAAAAATCTAGTCCGTTCGCTCAGGATGACCATGGAAAATGCACATCGCTCCTTCACTGTCGGCAAAGACCTCACCGACAAATTGTGATGTCAGTGGTGCCTTTGCGAGTATTGTGAAGGAATACAAAAATATGGGTTAACATGACTGTGTCAGACATTTTAATCGGGATATTATCCCTGTTTTCCACTATTTTTAATCTACAGGAAATAGTGGAAGAGCTATCCTATGCCTCTCAAGAAATCTACTACTGAGACAATTATAATGTCTGTTAGTGTACTTCCCAAAACTACGAATTTCTACGACTTTTAGTACAATTTAATTTCGTTTATATGAACTTCGACAGACAATGGACTAAATTCGTAATTTTGGAAAGAACGCGAAGAGACATATTTGGTTTTTTTGTTTTCGTGAAATTCTGTTTGTTAACTCAATAAAGTTGCATCGTGAGAACGCAGAATGAGAGAGCAAATAATTTCCCCTCCGTTTAAAAAACTTGCAAATTCCTGCTCCACAAATATCTGTGAACACGAAGTGTTACAACTACTGCCAAAAATTGTGGTAGCCAGTTTCTCTCTGGAGTTGCCACTAATCGGAAAATTTTCCGAAGTATATTTTGAAAAAAAGCAGTATATTCAATTTTCTTACAGAAAATCTGCTTATTTCAAGTTTTACTTTAATTTTTAAAATAGAACAAAAGAAATAAAAAAATAACATAATATTAATTAATAAAGCACGCCAATAGCTGGAAACCCGTAAGAATAGAATTGAAAAATTAGTAGACTGAATTTTGATATATGATAATTTCCTTTTCCAAAAAATAAAATTGTAGTAGGCTCGATTTAAAAGCAGTAAGTGTTTTACGAAAAAAGTGCATTCGATCTATTGTAATCATGACAAAGTGGCAACGCCGTTTATTCACAAAAATGACGTGTGTCTAACAAAAAGTGGTGCAGTTCATGGTCCAATGCGTTTTTGATTTTGTATTTTCAAATTTCCCAAACTTTTTTCCCTTTTTTCAAAATTTGATAGGTTTAACACATTTGTTTTGGAAAAATTTATTATTGAAAGTGAGCATTTGGCGAAACTAGAGTTGAAAGAGGAACCTTTTGTGACATACATAATCTCATATGATAAAATTCAATCAATAGTTTTAATGATTATTAGGGCCGTTTATTGCCCTAAGACCTTTAAGAACCTTTGGAATTTTATGACAGAATTTCCTTATGAAATTTAATTTCAATTACTTGGAAGATTATATAAACTTCTTTCATCATGGACATCAATCTGTTCATCATCATCATTTAATTAAACTTACTTTGACCAATAATAATAATTACCTAATCCGACTACAACAAAGCTATAATAGTTTGTAATGTCTTACATCTATCAACCAAAGTCAATCATTCAATTACGTAAACCACTCGAAAGTAGTTATCAGCTTCTGAAATGCTATAATACTCTTGATTGTAAATCACAAGCAAGTCTGTATAGTTTCAAATAGACTGATGAGAATGCCTTTACATAACACAATTACAAAACGCAACAATTAGGCAACCAGAAACAGAACTATAACTCCAGTTCATACTCATACTGTCATAATACTAACTATGTATAGTGATTGATTAATTAATTGATACACTCAACCATCACTAAATGGATTTTTGAGGCAATCATCAATTTCATGAACCAACCCAGAGATACGTATATTGACGTACCAATACCAGTATATCATTTATCATACAAAAAAGCCAGTTTCCTAGAAATATCGTCTTTTTTCGACAGTATTTTGGCTTACCAAAAAGGGATAACAATTTCTGTGAAATTTCATTAACATATTTTACATGAAAGCTCTTGCCGATATGAAAGGACTCGTATTATTGATTGTTGGATTTTCGATTTGGGAATGAAAGGATGAATTTTGAGGTATATGCGTTCGAACACACATAATCAAATGTGCCAATTAATTAAAATTGATAACTTTAATTGACAGGGAACGGGTACTGGTACTGAGGAAGTTGCCATGGGCAAGTTTGAGTTTTCTAGAGGCAGAAATAAAAAAGTCGAAAAATTACAGTGAAATATGAAATAACCAAAAAAAAATCTTCTTGGAAATCACAAAGATAGGTTTTGAAAAATTAAAATGAAAAGGAAAAAAACAAAAAAATATAAGAATTGTTTCTACGAACATTTGCGCCACTGAAGAAAATAAGTTTTTTTTCATATAGAAACTCATTTATTACGTTTCACCTTCAACTTTCATCAACCAATAGAATGGAAAAGCTTTAAAAATATAACCAAATGGGATTGCTTACTTTTAGGCAATCACTTTTTAATTGCACTCAGTATAGTGAGTATTGGAGAATTCTAAATCACTCCCAAGACCCACAGATATTATAAACCGTTTTAAATGTTTCCTGGAGTTTTGTAGTGGTCAACAACTCTTCTTATACAAACTGCTGTCGGAGATCTAACACACATGACTGTAAAGTGCCATACTCTACCAATCCGTGTAGATAAGTACGCAGCGTAGATAACTACATGATTTCAAAGCCAAGATAACGCCATTGGTAGAAACTATAAAAAGTAGTGGACCAATTTGACTACCTTGAGGCACTCCAATTCCATATTTCTTAAATCAGAAGTGATTGATTCTTTAGAAAGCAATTTGGTATGTTTTTCCTACCTGATACGATCTGTGTTTTGAATAAAAGCTGAAGTAAACCACGAGATGAATAATTGAATAAGATATGACTTGGAGACAGCTTGTCGCATTTCTAAATAGTTTTAATTATTTTAAGAGCTCAAGAAGAAAAGGTGTTTCAATTTTTGTACGGGTACAGACGAAATGAGACTTTCTAAAAAATAAAGTGGCAATATTTTGAATTAGTTCATTTGGTAAAATTAAGTTAGTTTTCTTCAATTAAAATTCAAATGAGGCATTATTAGTATCAAAATCAATTGTGTTAACACGAGACATCATGACAAAAATTGAGGGTTGTAAAAATTAATTAAATTCAAGTTAAAAGTTCAAATGAGCTCAACTCCATTGCGTTTCGCCCAGGTATGATAGTTGGGCACATCAGTTAGATGAAAGTCAGAAAAGTTGGTAATATTTCAAAAACTACAAGTGGTAAAAAAAATACCAAATTAAACCATTGGAAGAAAGGCACTTTTAAATCAGCTTACTTTCAACTGTAATGAAGCCTTCCATGCTACTCCAATTCTTTTACTTTGGTATAATATAAGTTACTTGTGAGAATTATACTTACCCACACTCAGTTCACACACACTATGCACACAAGATGTCACAGCAAAATCGACATTATAATCTTTCGTTCATTACGCATACAGTTCACATTCAGTCCTTACTGAAATTATAACATGAGGACCTGCTTGAATGAACGAAAAGTACCCTTTCATACGCTTAAGTCAGACGATTTGGTCGTTTAGCTTTATTTGCTTTCTCGGCGCTTCCTTCACCAGTGGTAGGGGGTTTCGTTGAAAGTTAGGTATGGGAAATTGTTCGACTATTTCTTAATAAGGCTTCTCCCACCTGTGGTAAGGGGCTTTAGTTTGAAGTCAAATCGTCGTATTTGCCACCAGGGGCATAGAACCTGCTGATGTACCAGAGTGTTTAGCCTGCTGTTTTGTGTGCTAACAGAGGCGTAGTACCTGCTAATCTACCAGAGTGTCTTAGCCTGCTGTTTTGAGTGCCACCAGGGGCGTAGTATCTGCTGATTTAGCAGAGCGTTTAGCCTACTGTTTTTGATTACCACCAGGGGCTTCTGTACCTGCTGATCTACCAGAATATCTTAGCCTGCTGTTTTGAGTGCCACCAGAGGCGGAGTACCTGCCAATGTACCAGAGCGTTAAGCCTGCTATTACGAGTGTCAACACGGGCGTAGTACCCGCTAATGTACCAGAATGTCTTAGCCTGCTATTTTGAGTGCCACCAAGGGCGTAGTACCTGTCGATGTACCAGAGTGTTTAGCCTGCTGTTTTTGATTACCACCAGGGGCTTTGGTACCTGCTGAGCTACTAGAGTGTCTTAGCCTTCTGTTTTGAGTGCCACCAGAAGCAAAGTACCTGCTGATGTACCAGAGCGTTTAGCCTGCTGTTTTTGATTACCACCAGGGGCTTCGGTACTTGCTGATCTACCAGAGTGTCTTAGCCTCCTGTTTTGAGTGCCACCAAGAGCGTAGTATCTGCTGATGTACCAGAGCGTTAAGTCTGCTGTTTTTAATCACCACCAGGGGCGTAGTATCTGCTGATGTACCCGAGCGTTTAGCCTGCTGTTTTGAGTGCCACCAGGGGCGTAACACCATCTTACTTCGATCCGAACCTGACGTCAGAGTAAAAGGAGGATATTTGAAGGCCGAATCATCAGAAGCCGCATTAGCCGAAATCAAAAATCCAGGATTTATAACCGAATCATCAGAAACCAGTAAAACCGATACAAGGCAGCAAGACTAGAATCCAGAAACGCAAGTGAATAATTCCACTACTATAAATTTCGCGGGAGGAGAAACATTGGATCTGTCAAACAAATTTCGTCATCAAAGAGCGCCTTTACAGATCAGGAAGTTGAAGATTCAGGAAGATTGAAGATTCCAAAAATTAACATCGACAGGAAAGTCACATATTTCAGAAACATAGTTAATGGCATTTTAACCTTTTTTATATATTTTTAGAGGGTTTTTCAAAAGTACATTATTTTTTTCAAAAGAACTTATTTTCAAAACTTGCATTGACAGAAATTATATATTTATATGTTTAGGTTGCCTCCAAGCTAATTACTTTCATTTTTTTTTATCTCTAAAATAGACCTTACTTTAGGAGGTTTTTCTTAACCTCCAAATGTGGAGTTCCGTATGGAAGTTACTAAGCCCCACATCTAATCTTTCAACGATGAGTAAAATTTAGAACTAACTCCACGAATAGGTTTGAAATCCGTCAACAAATAAAAATGTTCTATTTTATAAGTTTTCAAGCCATATGTCCCAGGGTAATTTTGAAAAATACTTCCATTATCAACGTGAAATAAATTTTAAATCATTACTTATGATAGTGAGTAGGTTATAGAATATAATAGTTTTACAGTAAATGTATGTTTCACATAAATTTCAAAAATAAAGTTCTGTGCAAAAATTCCAATCAATATCACCATAATATCAAGACTCCCTCTCTTAAAGCTCATTCGATGTACAAACAAAAATAAATAATATCCTCCTCTCAGCAACACTGTCAATCTAATTTACCAAAATATTTTGATCTTACTTTGTTTGCCCCAAGTTTATTGCAACTTCCGTGATGAGCTTAATCAGAACCACAAACATAATCCTACAAACACAAATCAACAGATACACAACAACTGTTATGTGTGTGGTTAGAAAATTAGCTTGAAACAAGCATTTAATCAAGCATCTTAAGTCCCCCGAATTCGTCTTCTTATACACAAATAGAGATTTTACTAATACCAAATTTTGTCCTTTGGTTCGCCATTTTCCCTTCTGAGTATGATGTCTCTCCTTTTCTGTATCTCATACTCTATTTATGTACCTACCTTCCGTCATCACATATATAGAAGATATTTTAGTTTATTGCAACAAAGTTTCAAATTGCACAAATCATCCTTTACTTCCCCCAAAAACTAATTGAATTTATTAGCCCACAAAACATACCAGACACGTCCATAACACTATAATTCCTGTCTCCCCGGTTTCTTCCTGGTCATATTCGTACACACATCCGCATCTCATCCTTGACTCGCACGCTAAAGTTAACTTTAAGTGAGTAGTAAATATACAACGTGAGAAGGACATCTCGTTGTGCGTTACTAGCTTCGTTCTTTGAATGCCACTGCCACCCCCACCCTTAAAAGTCGTCAAATTCGTCCTGGTTTGCGACTAAAACACACATAATTACGTTAACGTGAAACGTGACATTCAAAACCTTCATTGTAGTCATCGTCGTCGTAGTCGGTCGTAGTTGCCATTATGATAGAAGCAAAAGGATGTAGGATGCATGTGTGTGCCAAAGCTAAAGGACACAGGTTCCCCATATTCACATACATATACATATGCTGTGCTGGGGGAGGGATATGCAATAAAAATCTATCGGAGTTTTACTTTTGGTAATTTCACTTCCACCGCGCTACTTGCTATATAATCGCACACCGTGGTGCACACGATTCAGGACTTCCTTGGAAAAAGCATTTTGTTCACGTTTTGTTGCCTTCTTCTTTTTACGTCATCGTATCCTATTTCAGGATAACATGAAAATGTCTTTAAGTCGACGAAGGCAAACGAGAAGGAGACCGACACCGACACGGAGGTAAGTGGGTGGAAGATCTTTGGTTCTGCAATAAAATTGTGACAGTCGAGTGTAGCTACATTTAGATGGAATTTTTATGATTGGCACAAATAGCTTTTGACGCTGTTTGTGCAACAAACCGTCACTTCCACAGAGCCGCATAGTGCGGCATCGTGGGTTTACATCCGTTTTTCTGTTCTGTTTAGGTACACGGAAGAAGCCAAAGGAGTGCACTGAACTTTTTATTCTTTTTTATTTATTTTCTGCTGTGGGTTCAATTTGATACTGCTACTGCTTTCGTTGATGGTTGGGAAATATTTTTTTGTTGCTAGATGATAAAGACGTAAACATCCTGCGAAGAAAAAGCTTGCAGACAAAGATTTTAATCGAAACCTCATACTGTCAAGGACAGAGCATGGCACTTAAAAAAAATGAAGCTAAATACACAAAGTGTGCAACGAGATGGAAGATTACCAAGAGTTTAGCTTGTTCTTTAGTCCTTGAAAAGGATATAAAAAAAGGTTCCTATTAGTTGAGAATTCATTGCTGCAAGTTTTGAGATGGTTTAATCTTTGTTTAATACAAACAAAATATAAAATGCATTCCATGGGTTTTTAAGATTTAATAATTAAAATAAGCAATTCTATTATGACAAGACGAACGTTCGATTTTTCAAATTCATTCATTTTGTCTGGTTTTAAAATCAGCTCTACAGCATTCAACAATACCAATACCAATTAGTTAAAAAAATACTTCGCAAAGTTTTCTTTGTCATTCTTTCGAATATTCAAAATCCGAAATTATATTAAATCTTTTGTTTTGAGGAGAAAACAAAATTCAGACACAAATGTTGTTCAAATTTAAATCAGAACTTTCGATAACGAATACAAAGCCTAAAAAACTATTGAAATTTCCCAAAAAAAAAAATATTTTAAAACAAAAAAAGTTGATAAAATTTGAAAATACAAACATCAAAACCCAAAATCTATTTAAGAAAATATTAATGAACAACCTCAAAAAATTATTACCTATTCAAAATCCGGCACATTTTGTATGTTAATTCTGAACAATCGAAATTTTTGAAATGTAAATCCCAAAAATCTAAATCCCAAAATTTTTAATTGAAAATTGAAGCAAGGAAATGAAAATCGCAGGAATCAGTGCCATCAAACTACTTTTAAGAGTGAATTACCCCTAAAAAATTAAGATCCCACAAAATTATAAAAATAAATCCCGAATATGAAAATTCCAAAAATTTAAATTGAACAGCGTGAGACTCTACAGATATCTAAATCTAAATCCAAAAAAATTTAAGCCCACAAAATAAGTTCATGAAAATTATTAAAAGTCCAAATATTTGAAAATAAAAACTTAGTAGGTAAATCAAAATCTCAAAAATTTAAAATGAAAAAGACCAAAAACTATAAAATTATATTCCCAGTAGTCAGGTTTGTGAAGGTTTGAGGTTTGAAAACCCAAATTTTCAGACTCTATTTAAGAATGAGTTACCCAAAAAAAATTAACATCCCACAAAATTGTTAGGATAAATCCCGAAAATGAAAGTTCCAAAAATTTAAATTGAAAAGTGTGAGACACTCCAGAAATCTAAATCTATAGTAAAAACCAAAAAATTTAATCCCACAAAATTAATGTATAAAAATTCTGAACAATGCAAACATTTGAAGACATAAATCCCGTTAGACTCTTGAAGGTTTGAGATTCGAAAACACAAGTTCTTAGACTCTATTTAAGAAGGGATTACCCAAAAAAATGAACATCCCACAAAATTGCTAGGATAGATCCCGGAAATTCAAAAAATGTATATTGAAAAGTGTGAGACTCTCCAGAAATCTAAATCTATAATAAAAACCAAAAAATTTAAGCCCACAAAATTAATGTATACAAATTCTGAACGATGCAAATATTTGAAGACATAAATCCCGTTAGTCAAAATTCGAAAAAAATTAAAATGAAAAACACAATAAAAGCTATAAAATTAAAATCCCAGTATCGCCTCGTGAAGGTTTGAGATTCGAAAACCCATATTTTCAGACTATTTAAAAATGAACTACCCAAACAAAAATGAACATCCCAGGAAAAATGCTAAAAATGAAAATTTCAAACATTTTGAATCGAAATCTATAATGAAGAACAAATAATTTAAGCCCACAAAATATAAATTCATGAAAATTCTGAACAGTCCAAATTATGAAAATATAAATTCAGTAAATCAAAATCCCAAAAATTTAAAAAGAAAAGACCAAAAGCTATAAAATTATATTCCAAGTAGACAGACTCCTGAAGGTTTGGGACACGAAAACCCAAATTTTCAAAGCTCAGAATATAAAAAATTTAAAACATGTTTAGTTCATTCGAACATTTAAATGTTAATATTAGCAAAATCGTTATAATTTATACCAACATTTCAGGAAATCCCAAAACCAAAATCCTTAAATTTGAATTTAAAAATCCCCAACAATTAGGAAATGAAAATCCCGGTGGTCAGTGTCGGAAAGATTTAAGAATCATGACTCAAAATCTTTAAAACTCATAAAATTCTCTGAAAATCCTTCAATATCAGTTAGATACTTTTGATACATACAAAATCGATTAGTAAAACTTAAATTCCCAAAATCAAAAACTTCAAAAATATCCCAAAAATCAACAGTTAAAACAAATGAAAATATCAGTAGCCAAAACTCGAAAACATCCCAAAAAATTAAAGTGAAAGAGACCAAAAATGAGGTGCAATGAAAATCCCAATAACTAAAGTCGTGAAGATCTTAAGCTCGAAAATCCAAGTTTTTAAGTTCTAAATAGTGGAAAAATCAGAGTTTTAAAAAGAAAGGGACCAAAACCAGAAAATAAAATCCCTATGGAATCTTAAAATACTCAAACACATCAGCACACCCGAATATACAAAAATAGAAAATATTAATACATAAATGTACAAACATTTGAAAATCCCAATATATATAGAAGTTGCAAAAATTCCTTGTTGAAAATATTCTTTTCCAAAAAGATCGAAATTAAATTCTTATTTCTAGAACAATAAAACAAATATCAAATCGGAAAACCAAGGATTGATTGCATAAAATAAAAGTTACAAAAAATTCAAATACCAAAACCGATCAACAGGTGAAAGTCTCCACAAATTTTCAAATAAACAATTTGGAGTCCTTTAAAACACAAAAACCAGAATTCAAAAGTCTGAAAACAACTCAAAAATTAAGATTCGAAAAAATAAAATCCTCAAAAACCCAGACAAACAAACCAAATTTCACCCAAAAAAAAAGCAAAAGGTTCAAAATATCTCAAAAAGAATGTTCGAAATCGAGACAGGAAAGTCAAGATAAAAATCAAAACGATACAACAATTAAAAATATTTGGAGGTAGGTACTAAAAATATGTGTAAATCTAAGAAAATCAAAATATAAAATTTTTAAGTTTTCTAAAATTGAAAATATTGAAATTTTTTTGAAATTTTGTATTAAAATTCCAAAAATCGGTAGGAAGATGTAAAGAAAAGTTGAAAATTCAAATTTTTCAGTTGTCAACAATCTAGGGTCCTCGATATTATATCACGCTTGTACGCCTTTTACGCATCGAATAGAGATAGTGCTTCAAAGGAATTGCGTTGACAATAACTTTCACTATCGAAATCGAGATGGCATCACAACTGAAATGGCCCTCAATTTGGCCCTGAGTTAACTCACCAAATTAGGTGATTCAATTCAAAGCTGAGCATTTAAGCATTTCAATTGACTGAAAACATGTTTCTGAAGTTATCTCAGTTTTAGTCCCGAGACTAAAAAGGTCTCGCACTGAAAAACTGGCCCTAATTCAAAAATCTCAAAATCCTTAATTTAAGTCTAAAAAACTACGGTTTAAATTTTCACTTAATCATACCTATTTATTTTTAAATTTTAAAAACCCGAATTCACAAAATATTGAAGTACAACAATAACAATAAATTAAAATCCAAAAATTTCATAAGTCAAAAAACTGGAATTCAAAATATTAAAAATTTTAAAATACAAACATTTTTTATCAAGCCAAAATCCCAAGTAATTGAAACCCCGAAATACCAACTAGGACTATCTCAAATTCTAGGAATGTATTATGCTAACAAATCTAAGATGCAAATTTTTCGACGATGGTACATTTTTTGTCTCTTAGATCTTAGTAGGTACCTCGTGTGTGGGATATTCAACAAGAAGGAGATCATCTTAAAGATCGGTCAAAAAAGATTGGTTCAGTGAAAGACTATTTTTAGTGAATATTGAAGTGTTTTTTAAAGTCATATAGATTGTTAGCACCTCATTTGCAACACCACCAAAACGTTTATAGGTAATCAAAGAATATCCGTCAAAATTTCAATTCAATTTTTTTGTTTTTGTTCTAAAGCTATCTCCATTGCATTGGCCAAATCAAAAATTAAACCCTTTAAAAACAAAGGCAAAAATACTTCTCTCTTTCTGATGTGTTTACACTGATAATTGTTAAATAATTCCTTCCTGGATTCATTATTTACTTAATTTTATTTATTTCACAGTCTGAAAACATTTTCATGTTGGTTTTGCTTCGAAAGTTTTTTTTTCGTTATTTTCTGTTTTTATTGTATTTCTACTTAATTCTTTTCCACCATACCGTGACTCTGTACTCTGGTCTGTGCCAAATGTAATTTCCACTTGGAATTCATTACACACACACACACAATAAAAAAAATATCCCATCCAATAAGTGTGATTTTTTTCACCCTCACACCTTCTTTGATAATGAACTCCCAGATTCCAGTGTGTTAAAACTGTGTTACAAAATATACCAGAATGAAAATATTAAGGTGGGGTTTGATGGAATTCTTTCTACTTTCGCATACAACATACGACTACGAGTCTAGCAACGATATGTACAAAATTCGAGTAATTTTTTGTTGGTTACAAACAATAGTTCAGTTTTGGTCCATTAGTCTTCGTTGCTTAAAATCATTTGACAGGAGTGGATTTAAATGTAACAATTGGACAATTAAAGTGTTCGGCAACTAAATTTTCGAATAAAATTATTTTTCTATCTGAAGGTTAAAAAATATTATTGAAATATTTATTTCTATGAAAGTGTACATATTTTAAAGTAGACAATGTACGTATTTACAGCTAAAATGATTTAATTTCATTATTCTGCCCTTCACAACATTATTTAACTTAAATCCATTCAAATCAATTAAGTTCAATTGAATTTAATTGTATTCAACTCAATTCAATTAAGTTAATTGCCATTAAATTATATTGCATTCCATTCAATTTCATTCCTTTTAATTTTAATCCATTCAATTTCATACTTTTTAATTCCGTTCTACTGAATTCCATTTTATTGAATTCCATTCTATTGAATTCCATTCTATTCAATTCCGTTCTATTGAATTCCATTCTATTCAATTCCGTTCTATTGAATTCCATTCAGTTCAATATATTTCAATTCGATTTAAAAAAAAGTTAATTCTGACTTGTCAAATGCAATCAATTTCAATTCAGTACAACTTAAAACCATTCAATTCACTTCAATTCAATTTCAATTAATTTAATTTATGTACTAACATTTTACGTTTATCTATTTATGAAGTCCCCTTAAACACGCGCCTCATACCTCACATCCCTTCTACCCAACTAAAACTACACCCCTTTGCACTTGTGCACTTTAAAAAGCCCTCCCTTATGATTTGTTTTGTAAAGTTGTGTACCACTTTATTTACTTTTTTATTTTAATATTAAAATCTGTTTCGACAGATTTTCGGAGAGAAACTTTTAATACGTTTAGCAAAATGAAAAAAAAAATACAAAAAATAAAATACGAAAAATATGCGGTGTTTGTTGTTGACTTTAGAAAGTTGCTCTTCGTTGCTACTGATGGTTGCTCTTGCTGCTGTGTGAAGAGATGAATTCCACCAGAAATTCCCTCGCAACTGGTTAGGACATTTTATGAAATTTGTTCCTGTCACAGTTGTTTAAGAATAAAGTGGCTGAACGAGACGAGTGCTATTGACATTTAATGTGGTGGTTGTGTTGACAATTTTGAAATCTGAGCTAAGAATTTCATTTTATGTAATTGAGGGAAAATAAAAAACAAAAAAATAAAGAAAAGAAGAAGTTGAGAAGATTTTGTTTTGTGATTTTGTTTATACATGTCTTTTAATTTTTGTATTAGGTATATTTCCGGTTATATCAGCTCGACATTTAGAAGTTTTGTAGTTTGTTGCCTTTTGCTGAAACAGCCTGAAACCACCTCATCAAAATATTTCATTTTTGAGTCCAGTAGTTTGAATTTGAAACCGCCCTATAAACTGTTATTCTACGAAATTAAGAAAAAAAAATAATTCGGGCAACAATGGGTTAAGACTATAAATGGGTAAAGTTTAATTAAAATAAATAGAAAATAAAATAAAATAAATTTTTTATTTGAAAATCTGAAATCTCAAAATTTACAGAAGTTTGCCTGTTCCAAATCTGAAGTATCAAAATTCACAGAAGTTTGCCTGTTCCATGATGGGGTGTTACAAAACTTTAAATCTGAAAAATTTAAGCCTTCAATCTTTATATATTTTTATATGTTGGGCCGTAAATTTTGTTTGGTCAATTTACCCGCCTGGAAAAATGTCAAGTTTTTGCCAAGGCCCGTGAAAGGGCTTCGGTAGGGGCAATCTAGACAAGGAAAACTTGTCAGAAACTAGTGAGGCAATCGCTAGAAAATACTTGTTGGATAAGTCCTTTTATTCCATCACAAATACAAATATATTTTTTGCAGCTTTACCAAATGTATATTTAAGTAGAACATAAGCGCTTATGTCACAGTTTACGCAGAGGAACAAGTAGAACATAAGCCTTTAAAGTAGAACGTACAAGGTGTCCGCCGGGAAGGTATACTACTTTGTTTTGCCGCCATTTTGGTAAACATTAGTCTTGACAGTTCATATTTGACAGTCGTAAAGTAGACTCGTGGCAAATTTAATATGGAAAAATATTCGACAATTCGATAATTTTATCAAAATCAATCATCGATTACTGTGACGATGAGAAAGTTACGTGAAATTTTTGGGAGAAACAACGTGCTAACAAAACGCACTATTTATCGTGTAGTGAATGTAAGTGAATGAGGAACGATATCGTGATATGATTGAAAACTTTTTAACGCCACAACTGCATGCTTTGGGCTTGATTAACATGTGGTATCAACAAGACGGTGCCACATCGCATACAGCCAGGATTACAATGGATTACAAGTAGTATACCTACCCGGCTTACAATCTCTAAATGTTTAAGTTTCGTATGAGCAAATGGGTCTTAGATTTTGACAATGAAAGTTAGTGCAATTTTTGAAAAAAGCAGTTTCCATTGTGGTGCTATCTCTCTCTCGATTGTGAAAGGCTCAAAAAAATGCCATTCATAGTGTCGCATATCGATTTCAATATGACAACTACAAGATTCAGTGAAATAGCTTAGGGTTAGCTTATTTTCAGGACGAGTTAAATTTTAAGCTAAATTAAGCACTAAAAAAACGGCCCTTAGTTGCTTTGTTTAAGGAATACAGAATTATTAATGAAATCAAAAATGTTGAAGTTCTAATTTTTTTATAATAAAACATTATTGCAATTTATAATTATATTTTCAAGTTTTTAAATTATTCACTTTTTGACCTGGGTTTCGCTTCCAGAAATATGGTGAGGTCAACGTACCCATATGTAACATATGACAAAACAAAAAATTCTATACCCATCGTACATACTAAGAAAAATTTAAGTACTTACATAATTTTTCATTTTCAAAATCACTCAACTGTATTGCGAAACTCAACTGTATTGCGAAATAGCTCAGAGCTCAGAGCTTAGTAGCTAGCGTATTGGACTGGTAACAAGAATATCGTAGGATCGAATCCCACCCAAGACAACCTCTGTCGAGGCAAAAGGTTACTAAACGGGTGAGGCCCGATACAAAATCTAGTGTTACTCTTGCTAGGCCCATGTTAGGCAAAAGGTTACTAAACGGGTGAGGCCCGATACAAAATCTAGTGTTACTCTTGCTAGGCCCATGTTAGACTTAATGTAAATTTTTCTGGGGCCCCGTTAATAACTACATTGTTTTACCAGGTGGGTAGTTTCTGAATTTTGGTATTGACTCGTCTATAACGAGTCCTCAAAACGCCAAGCATAGTTCTACGATGATACATGTTGGGAAGTATTCATTAATTTTATTTAAACTATTACCAGGTCCAAAAATCCTTCTGTTCTCAGAGGTTCTGGATCAAAATCACAAAAATTATAATGAACAAGATTTCAATATAAAGTCTGAGGAATTTGGCATTGATAGCTCACCTGGAAAATGGCAAGTTTTTGTGAAGTTTAAGCAAGGCCCTGGTAAGACTTTGGAACGAAAAACCTAGGCAAGGAAAACTTGTCAAATACTCGTGAGGCCCTCGCTAATAAAAACTTGTTGGATAGGACTTGTTATCACATCACAAATGGCAAGGTTTTGTCAAATTTAGTCAAGGTCCCTAAAAGTAGGGTTAATCTCGACAAGGAAAACTTAACAAATACTATGTAGGCACTAGATAGAAAAACTTGTTGGATAAGTCTTTTTATCTTATCACAACTACTACTACTACTAAACTATATTACAAAAATAAAAAAGAATATTATATTAAACAAAAGTAAGACATTAAAGTAGAAGTAAAGAAGGTTACTTAACGGGCGAGAAAAGAAAAAAATCGATAGTTACCCTCCCTAGACCCATGTTAGGATCAATGTAATTTTTTTTTTGTATGCCGTTAGAAATTATATTGTTTTTCCAGATGTGAACGTTTTTTTTTTAGTTTTTTTTTTTTGGAAAAATAGCTAGATTTTGCGAAGCTTAGTAAAAACTTTTTTCGTGAGGGAAATTTAGTTCACAAAAACTAATTAAATGCTCGTGTGGGTCTTGCTAGCAAAAACTTGTTGCACATTAGAAATGACACGTAAATAAAAAAAACTTTATACCCATCACACAATTAATGGTATGAAAAATTAAGGAATAATTCTTCTATAGTCATAGTTTTAATTTTAGTTACAGTTCTAGTTTTTTTTTTTAAATATTTGAGAACTTTATTGCAATTTTTTTTTTGAGTAATTGATTACTTAGCCTCCAAATTTTTTCAAAAAAAAAAAAAACTTATTGCTTTGAAAAAATTAAGAAAAAAAACCCTTAACCCCTTAACTTAAAAAATGTCCCCGGCAAAATTTAGAGAACTTTTTCTGAAATGTTTAGAACTCAACTTAAATTCAGCTTCGTCGGAATTTTCTTGTAGTTTTGCCATATTTTGTCTGATTTTCTTGAGCTTCTTCTCCTTTTATATGCCTAGTGATAATTAACATAAATATTAAAAATAATAAGTTACCTAAAAGAAGCCTTTCTTTAATTTTATCTATCAAAACTCTAAAGAATATTATCTTCATTCACTAGTATCTTCTTACTGAAACCAAATCCCAACTTTAATTAAGATATAAACATTATTATCTATATAACTTGAGACCTGCTGTGGTTGCAATTAATATATATTACCTTAGACACCCAGACCACTCTTAATATCTTCCAATCAATAACACAATGGACAGTTGAACAAATTACACGATATATTGGGAATAAAAACAATTTTATAAAAATTTAATTCTTAATCATTTTTCTACAGAAAATGAAAAAAGGGAATATCATGCTTAAGGACCTAATAAGCCTTCCTGTCAGGTGACCCATAGTAAGGGGTTTCTTTAGATCTTTCTTTGTACCTTTATGCCCATGATGAGGACTTAAGGTGTTTTTTTTTTTAATTTCTTAAAACTATCTTAAAGCTAGACAAAAATTCATTAAAACAAGCACTTAGCAATATCTTAAAACTAACTAACTGGCCCCAATCGGTCGCTCTAAGTTAAAGTATAATAACTTAATGCGAATGCCTTTCGGCTTAAGGACTTGAGGTGTCTGTTCGTATACCTGTACATCTCAAAACGTTCTATGAATCTCGGTCCAATTTTTTTAAAAGTTTATTTGAACAAATAATGTACTAAAAATTGTACTAAAATGTACTAAAAATGCACTGAACATGAACTGAAAATGTACTGGAAATGTACTAAAAATGTACTAAAAATGTACTAAAATTTACTAAAAATGTACTAAAAATGTTCTAAAAAGATACTACAAAATATACTAAAAACTACTAAAAATATACAAAACGAAAAAATTAACTCAAACCTGTGTCTCTGGGAGTAAGTCAAAAATTCCCCGGAGTACATATTTGCTGTCATAAAAAAGTGCACTGCGCAGTGTGTGTCTTTTTGCTTTTAGTATAAATTGCTTGTAGAAGATTAGCTTCACAAATGTTAAGTAGGCATATTGATAGAAAATTATTTTTTTCCAAAAATGTTTCATCTTCCTCCCACTGTCTCTGGCAGGATGAACAAAATCGAAGTTTGTCTTTTCGTTAAGGCCCAAAATCACCAGCTTTCAGTTTCCATATTCTATCAATCGTGTTGTGGTTAATAATGGCAAAAAAGGGACCAATTTTTTTCGTTCGTCGGTACTACTACGACTGACGGACGCGACGCCCGCCATGCCACCGCGCCATCAACATCGACGCTTCCAACCCTAAGTACATTGCATTTTCGTTGAGCAAAAGTTCCCACCCCCTCCTGTTAACTGTGTTGCCTCATGAAATTTGCATGACAGACGAATGACATGCAATTGTGCATTTCGATGTGTGTGCTGGTGTGCGTGACTGTTGCGGTTGTTGTCTCCCCTTTTTTGTTTTTGCAAATATTCATCATACACTGATGCCACTGCCGCCATCGCCACCGCCCGCCAGTCGCCAGGCATTACCACCAAGGGATTTGAACGAAAGCTGATGATTAACAAATCCTTCTTCGACGTCAGGTTGTCGTTCTCATTTTATAGTAGGTATACACTTTGGTATGACAAAGTCCTTTGGGACACACCGAACGAAGCACATTTTTTTTCTTCGCTTCCTTCGACTTTATTTTGTTTTTTTTTTTTTGTATATTATGTGCCTTTGCAAATTATGCAGTCACTTGGTTTTGTGTCTTGTGTTGGAGTTCTTTAACCAACCTCCATTGTTTCCATACATATTTCTAAGCTCGCAATAAGCAGCAAGGTATACAAAATGTCCTTTTCAAAGCCGACCCCTTGCGTGTTACATGATTTAGACACATGTGTGTGGGTATATTGTATTGAATTTGAATTATAAAGTGGCTGCAACGTTTTATTTGTTGTTGATTTTATTTTATCCTTTTTTAATATTATTTTGTTTTTGTTGATAAATTACATTCGCAGTGTCAGTGAAGTGAAAGTGACACGTGCTTAAAAACTCGAAATTAATTTAATTGAATTTTTTTTCGCTCTTGTGTGATTTTTTCTGCAAATTTTTATTATTATTTTTTTTTTTTTTGTAATGCGAAATACGATATATGCGAATTATTGATGGGGATGCCGCACACACATGAATAAATCAATTTTCGACAGAAAAAATATAAAATCATGTGAGGGGAGTCGTCGACGAGAGCGAGGACAAAAACGAAGCGAAGGTCCTCGGTTGACTGGATAAGAAATCACTTAAATTTTTAATTATGACAAATGGTGTAAAATGTTAAATATATGAGTGTGTACAATAAGGGGCTACGACTACAACAACGCAAACCAGACATGCAACGAATATGTGTTTCAAGTGCATATGATGCTGCACAATATGCGTGGTGCGTTAATGTTTATATATGTGAGATCTTATGATTTATGTAAATGCATCCACTTGTACATCCGACGGAAATGAATGTGGATTTTTGTTTTTTTTTTATTTTTTTGACACAGAAAATATAATAATTGTAATGTGAAATTGAAAAATACTCGTTTAAACTAGGGTAAAAGCTGAAGAAGTCGTAAAAGAACCGGGCGGTGAGTTGTAACGTTTTGAAAGAAAAAGAAACTGCGATGCAATTTAACAGCAAATAAAAATGGCTGAAAGATATTTTTGACAATTTGACATTGTAATTTCTAGATTTACAATATTTTGAAATGGAATTAAAACTATGTACTACATACTTTCCAAAACAGGGTTTACATAACATCTTACCAAGCAAATGAACGATGGAGTTCCGCAAGGAAGTGTTAATGGTCCGGTCTTGTTTGTTCTACATACTCGCGAAGTCAAATGTGGGTTGTTTGCCCATTTGATATGACAGCTTATGATCCTTCAAAAAGTGAGGAAGCGAATCTATTTTTTTTTTCAGTAATTTGACAGACATTTTGCTGAAGAGTCTTGTTCACGAGACTGATATTGCTGAGGGCTGTGAGATCTTATTTTCCTGAGTAAATAGGCACCGTTTTATTACTTTTTAACAGAAAAAGAAAGTAAAATTCCATTTTTCCAATGGTCTTTAAAATTTTAGAGTAAAGTACTTTTTACGGTTCTTCTCAGTGAGAAGATTTTATTTCGATTTTGTCTTGGCTTCGGTTGACCACAGACCACTATTCGCTGAGAGAAAAGAAAAATTTGGAGATCAAGGTTCCGCTTTAAGAATTGTTCGAAGTTGCCAACTGACGAGGTGACAATGATTCGACCCGACGGCGATAGTGACGATTTCTCGGCACATCTCACCGAGGGCATTCACACCAACAGAGTGTTATCCTTTGTTGCCATGGCATTCGTTTTACGGTGGCCGTTTAAACTTGGTTTTCTCGTTTGGGGCCATGATGTAAGTATCGTCAGGGTCTATTCAGGAGCGGCATCTGAGTTTGGACTCCCTTTTTAAGGTTTTCTGCACCACTCACGAAGGTCCGTTGCTCGACTAGGGGTATGGTTCAAGCGGAAGACATGCACCCGTGAAAATAGTTTTCTCGAGCCAGCCAGGCACTGTTGTCAAGTGTTTGATGAATGCAGCTTCGAAACCAAAAAAAAAAACTTTAATCATAACGAGTTGATGACAAGACAGGCAAAATGTCAAAAACCACTCGTAGATGTTGTGGCGAGACAAAAGCGAGAAAACAACGACACAAAAAGCACGTGGAAAAGGGTGAGACGGGACGAGATGATGAAACTGAATATAACATTGAAACCCACATGTGGATGATCACAGCGAGACTTCAGCGAGATAACTCCGATATATCCGCAGAACTCAAAACTAAAAATCAATTCTTATTTCATCATAATCATTGTTTTTGAGTCTCTACGTCTACCGAGTTCTGGTTTTGAGATGAACTTACTGCTTGCTTTTTTTTTAAATGAAAATAACAAATAACTGAGACATTTCGATATTGTATCAATGTGAAATTCTTGTTTGCAGATATTTTCAAAGGAAGGTTTTAAGAACCTGTCTGGAAAAATTACTAGTTTTTGTCAAGTATAGTCAAGGCCCTGACAAGGTCTCGGGCGATCTAGACAAGAAGCAGTGAGGCCCTCGCCAAGAAATTATTTAACACAACACAACTTTATTGCGAAATAGCTCAGTAGCGTATTGGCCTGGTAATCAGAAGATTTAGGATCGAATTCCAGTTAAGAACATTTTGATTCCATCTCTCGAAGCAAAAGGTTACTTAACGGGTTAGGACAGAGCAAAAATCAAAAGTTGTTATTGCTAGAACCTTGTTAGGGACAATGTTAAAATTTCTAGTGCCATGTTAAAAACTAGATTGTTTTTCCCGGTGGGGTTTCAATACAAAACGAACTAATTTTTTCCCCTAATAATGAGCGAAAAATATTTTTGACGCCTGATAAAAATGGTAAAGGTTGGATTTTAAGTTTTTTTATCATACAAGCCATCAAATTTTAATAAAATAAATATCTATAAAATATTATTTACAAATTTTTCCCAATGATGATTTTGACACCAACAACAATTTCGAAACTTCCTTCTACTGGGATGTTTTTGACAGGTTGAGTCAAAGCCCTGGAAAGTTTTACTTATGAACAATCATGACAAGAAAAATTTATCATATACGCATGAGGCCCTTGCTAGTAAAAACTTTTTAGAACCTCATACATATCAAAAACCAATAGATTTATCAGCTTAACGCCATAAAGTATGAAAATTTTATGTATACAATGGAAGTTCTCCGCAGCTATTATTAGCGTTATTGAAGAACTTTCCAGGGGCCTCGTTAAAGACTGGATTCGAGCTGGGTAGTTATTATTTTTGAACATTCCACAACTATATTTGGGAAAAGCCTAGTGATTAGCATGTTGGGCTGGTAAACAGAAAGTCCCAGGATCAAGTTCTAAATAGGACAACTTTTGTTTTCCACTTGAGGCAAAGGTTACAAACCTAACTCGTGAGGTCCAAATAAATTTCGATGGTGGCATCTATGTAAGACCACGTTAAAAACTAAATTGTTTTTCCAGGAAGGATACTACTAATGAGATGCTTGTTTTTACCTAAAATTTCCCCAAAATAATCACTGCTCTATAACATAATTGTAGAAATTTATTCATAGATATACAACAAAGTCGACCCTCTTATTATAATTCCATTCGATGCAGTTAGGGAAAAAAAAACTAATTTGCCGACTTCCTATATAACCCTTAAGCACTTTTCGCTGCTCTCCAAATCTATTTGTAAATTTTTGTTCAAATAATCATCTTTCAAAATCTTTTTCCTTTTCACTATACCTATGTATATATTTTCACCCTCCTTCATCTGCACCACAATAATTTGCATAATTGACCCTTCAAAGCCATCACGAAAAGCCCTTTTGAATGTTCTGCAAAAAAAAAATATAGAAAACAGAAGAAGAAAAAAAAAATTCCAACTCCATCATAACCATATGTTTTTATTTCCGCAAAAGAGAAGAGCATCCAAACTTTTACATCCCTTCCAACTTAAAATGTATGACACAAACAAAAATAAAGTTAAAAAAATATATATAATACCAAAGTGAGTAGCATAATTGTGTTTCTATGTCCTTAGTTCTTCCAAAAACAAAAGCTGGGCACGAAACGAAAAAAGACAAAAAATGAAAACCAAAAGACTACCCGCGGCAACGTCTTCAACTTCTTCCAAACGATTCACGATTCCTGTTGAACGTCGTCGTCGGTCTCGGTAGCCGTGGTGGATCTCATATAATAAAAAATATTTTCTCAGTTCCAGACAAAAAATAAAATTTTAAAATTTCCTCTACAACCACTGGCACTGTTTGTATATCCTCAAGGACTTCAGGAAGAGTATTTCTGCAAATTTTAACATATATTTCTAGCTTATAGAGTATGTATGGGTATCTTGAAAAATTTGAGGTTGAGAAAAGATTCCATTTTTTTTAGAAAATTTGAAAAAATTAAATATTTTTTTCCACCCGCAAAAATAGCATGTTCTGGTCAAGTTTAGTCAAGGCCATGGAAAGTTATCCGTAAGGAAAATCTAGGCGAGGAAAACTTGTCAAATACTCGCGGGGCCCTTGATAGCAAAAACGTGTTTCGAAACTTCTGCTACCTCATCACATAAATACCCTGTAAATACAAATACAAAAACTTTACACACATCATACAATACTATGACAAAAATTTAAGTATAAAGTAATTAATTTTTAACATTATTCAACTGTATTGAACTTGCAACCAGAAAATCTAAGGATGGAATCCCAGAAAAGACAACTCTTTTGGTTTTTATTTTGTTGCTTCTCGAGGGAAAGTTACTGGTGAACCTTAGAGAGTTTCGATAGATACCCTCGTGAAAAAAAGACAATTTTTTTCAAGTTTAGTCAAGTCCCTGACAAGGGTTCGTTAAGGGCAATCTAGACAAGGAAAACTTGTCAAAAACAAGTGAGGCCCTCGCTAGGAAAAACATGTTAGATAAGTCTATTTATCCCATCATAAATATCACACATTGGAATAACAAAAACAAACAAAACTATACCATTTTTTGTCGTCTCCCGAGGCAAAAGGTTTTTTTTTTTTTTTTTTTTGTAAATTCATTTTTATTTTTCAATTATCTTAGAACTATCTTAAAGCTAGACAAAAATTCATAAAAACTAGCCTACTTATCAATATCTTAAAACTAACTTACTGGCCCCAGTCGGGCGCTCTAAGTTAAACTAGAATAACTTAATGCTAATGCCTTTCGGCCTAAGAACTATCTTAATACTAAATCCAGGTCGGTTTTATTTTTTACCGAGAAGAATTTCACAAAAAAACTCGGTATCTATGTCTTTATTTTTTGGTTTTATATAAAACTTACAAACTACATAAAACTAAATTAAAGCTAATTAAAACTACTTAAAACTACTTACAACTAATTTTAAACTAATTACAACCTACTTATAAGCTACTTACAAACTAGAACAGCCACAGCAAGCATTTTCCGGTTTTTATAATTTTTTTTTGTATTTTTGTTGATTTTATAATTTTTTTTTTTTGGTGTTTTTGTATGTTTTATATATATTTTTTTTTTTTTTTTTTTTTGGTGCCACCCTGACTGTCCTTACTTAAAACTAACTACCTAAACCTATGTAAGTCGGCCATACAAGAGAAAATAGCAAGGTCAACTATTAAATGTCTGAAGGAACTTCATCTTCGTTTTTCAACCACCAGAACTGGTTCTCCTGCTTTACCCTATCTCTTCGGTCCCGTTCGGACACAGTCCTACTGAACCGAAGGTGCTCAGCTCCGTCTTGTGCGAGGACGTCTCGACTGTAAAGGAGCCGCCGATCTACAGTTCTACGGCCGACGTGGTAGATTAGCGGAACCGCCGCTCTATCCTGGATCAGCCCTCGACTGTCTAGGTGGAGGAATGCATCGGGCGGAATAAAGCCGCTTAGACGCACACTCTCGTAGTATTCGTTGTTGGGGTAATAAGCCCCGAAAATTAAGCTGTTAGACGAGGACATCGCTCTTGCAATGTGACCTCGAATAAGCTTCAGCAAGAAATTATCTATCCTGTTTATGTTGGCCCCGTTGTATAGAGCCAGGTTGGAATAGTAGTGTTTGTACTCCGACTCTGGTGTTCTGTGCAATCCAAGGCAGCGTCGAAGACACTGCCTCTCAAACACCCGAATCTTTTCCATTTGAGATGGGGCAACGTTGAACCAAACCGGGCATCCATAGGCAATCATCGGCCGGATAAGGGCCATGTAGCAAATCACCTTCACCCTGCTATCAAGCCGGCTGCTATAAAACAACCGTTTCGTCAGGGCAAAAGCTCCTCTAGCCCTGGCCAGAGCAGCATTTATATGTCTGTCGAAATACAAATACTGATCCATCCAGATGCTAAGGTATTTTACTACACTTTTACTCGCCAGTGGATGTCCATTTGGCCCTACGATCACCAGCTTGCGCCAGTTCTTTCTCGTATCCCTTGTGGCTCCACGCAACGGAGTCCTAAACAAGATAGTTTCTGATTTCTGAAAGTTGATTTTCAACTTCCAGTCATCACAATATCGTTGAATCTCATCGAAGTCACTCTGCAAAAGAATCCTGATGTCCTCGACTTTTGCAGCTGTTCTGTACGCAATTAGATCGTCGGCATACGCTATTGCCTGAGTTAGACTACCTATCAGATCGCTGGTGTAAATGCTGAATAGAATCGGCGAGTTGACCGCTCCCTGCTGAAGACCATTTTTAATATTAAAGGTTGTGGCAGAAGTTACATTGCCACTTTTGACAACAAACTTTCTGCCATTGAGCATATCATAAAGCATATACAATAGTGGTTTACTAATGCCAAGTCTGGTCAGCTTTAGATAAAGACCCTCTAACCATACGGTGTCGAAGGCCTTCTCCAAATCAACCAGACAGGCACCCGTACACTGCTTCTTAGATTTGTTCCATTGGACATCAGAAACGAGTTTCGACGCGGCATGAATGGTGTCATGTCCCGCCTTAAAACCGAACTGATTGTCCGGTATGATATTATTGTCCTCTGCCCACTTAGACAGAGCTCTATTGATAACTTTTTCGAATACCTTGCTGATACTCGGAAGAAGACTTATCGACCGGAGATTCGCCGGATTGGAGTTGTCCTTTCCCTTTTTCGGGAGAGGATGCACCACAGCTGTCTTCCAACGCACTGGATAATATGCATTATTCAGAGCGTTGTTAAACAGAGTGGTATAAATGTCTACTGCTTCTTGAGGTAAATGTCGAAGTACAACGTTGGATATGCCATCGACTCCTGCTGACTTCTTGTTCTTTAATGAATCGAAGATGAGCTGTAGCTCCACCTTCGTAATTAACAGGGAACTGGGCCCATTTCGCTCGGCGATTATGGCGTTTGCCAAATGATCTTCATTGAACCCGGTGAAACCAAGGTTCTCTGATCGCCATTGCGTGATGTCATTCCGAAGGTAGAAGTGATGGAGCAAGGCTCTGTTTTCCAGGTCGTGATTCGGGCGAATGCACGCATTCACCTTGTACACTTGCTGGAAAGCAGCCCCCACAGCCTCCACTTTCTCCTGCGGATCTTCGACAGTAAAGAGGTCATCGTCCAAGACGGCGTCCTCTGGATTAATTCCTGCTGCCAGAAGTACGTCTCTGTTGTCTGTCGTTCTTTGAAGCTTGAGACACGGAAGATCGTTCTGATCATTCCTTCTAAATATCTTGTTAATTTGGGGAAACATGCTCGGGTCGCTAGCATTAACGGCCCGAATTTTGTTGTCCCAATACAAATTGATTGACAACCGATAGTTCTCTTTAATTAGTTGGTTGATGTTTTTGATCGACGACTTCAGTGTCCTAATCTCCAGATCGTGAGGGTCAGTAAACCGTCGGTACAAGAGTTTTAGTCTTGTCAGCAGTCCACTTTTTTGTCTGTGTAGTGCGTCAATGGTTGCGTTTCGATACATGTCGGTTGCGTCCCGTTGCTTGTATTTCGGTATTGTTCTGTTCATTATTCGTTTGATTGTCTCATCCATTTGTTCTAGGTAGTGGTCTATTTCGTTATTTGTCAAATTCCTGTCATTTGGTGGGGATATGTTGTTCGATCTAATTTCGCTCGTTACGGCGTTGGTAAAGCGTGGCCAGCGCACCTTACTGTAATTGTAAGTATGCACAGGTACATACTCATCCAACTCCACGAGCTCGTTTGGAAGCTGTACTACGGCAGCGAGTCCGCAGTGGTCACTATCGTACTCGATCGTTCGTAAACAGTTCCTTGGTCTTTGACCCACAGTGTCAGTAATTGTCAGTCTTGCGTCTAATAGCAATAAATCCAGATAGGCACCGCTTCTTGGAAACGATGGCCGATCCGTAGCCAGCAGTTCTATACGATATTCAGCGTTATACTGACTCATCCAATTAAAAAGATGAATACCTCTCGGATTCTGTACTTGATTTCCCCAATCTAAGTGTTTGGCATTCAAATCACCGGCCATGAGAAAGTAATTTTCGTCCAAGCTCAAGTGTAGATCTTCGAAAAGTTTTTCAAGCTCTGTCAAAAAATCAGTTGGCTGAGGTGATTCCGGTGCATAAGCCGCGATCACATACATTCGCTTCCCCTGTTGGAGAGGAATGCATACGACACACGCCTCTAACAGCCGAAATCTACGTAGATCACTATTATATATAACTTTATGATTTATGCCTTTTCGTATGAAGATTGCGACGCCCCCCCCTTGAGTGGAGTTGGGTCGATCTCTTCTAACGATATTGTAATTGTTGTTAGTCAGTTTATGTTTCTGGTTCAGCTTAGTTTCGCTGGCCATAAACACATCTGGACTTTGGTCTTTCAACAATTGGAAAAGATTAGCTCTACGTTCGGTCCTAATCAGTGAATTTACATTCACAGCAAGGATCCTAAGAGGCCTCTCCGACAGCGCGCCTTTAACCTCTAATTTGCGTTAGGCTAGGCAAAACAGAGTAGAGATAGTCTACCCTAGTCGCCTGCTCCTTTATCTGATTGTATAGCCCTGTCAGCTGGCCTTGAATTGCCAGCAACATGCTTCTAATTTCGGCCTGAGCGTCCGGAGCTTTTGGCCAGAGGGCCGGTTGAGCTACCTTAGCTGCAGGCTGTACCGTTTTTCCCTTTCCTGCCGCCATTTGGGCGTAGGAAATTTGGGGATTGACGGGCGTTGTTGTAGGAGCACGCGTTGATGGGCGTATCTCTACCGCTGTCTGCTTAGCCGCTTTATTGGTACGAATTTGCTGAAACGCTGAGCAACCCCGATAATTAGCAGGGTGCCCCTCCTTTCCGCAAAGTGCACATTTAAGCTGGGTCATGTCTTCGACCCGTTCCTCGCCGAGTTTACACTCTCCCTTTATGTGGTCCTCACCGCACTTAACGCAGCGTGGCTGCATTTCGCAGTTTGCTGCAGCGTGGCCAAACCTTTGGCAGCGCATGCATTGAAGCATGTCGCCGCGTCTTTTTAATTTATCCCAAGTAACAACCTGGTAGTTGAGGACGGAGATACTCCTCAACCTATCCAGTTTGCTGCTGGGCGATAGCTGTACCAGAAAGAACGGCAAAGACCGTTTCTCCCGTCTGGCTCTGACTGTAGCGAACGGCTTGACCCCGATAAAGTCGAGATCGTCGCTCGCTTTTTGACGGAGCTCATTTAAGAGCACCTGTGGTTCCGTGCAGGAATCAATGCCCTTCAAGAGGACCGTCTGGAATTTATCCACTTTGGGGGTAAAACTGAAGAACTCAGTCGTGGATTTCTTTAATAATTCTTTTATAATTTTATGCTGTGCCACTGTGGAGCAGTGGATAGCGTGTCTATCTTTACTTAATCGTTTTATAAAAAAGTTTTGGCCTATGGCCGACTTACACAGGTCAATGGTTTCCTGAAGTTCCATTTTGTATGTATTTATAGGTGGCACCTTTTCTTTTTTATTTTGGGGCGGCTGTGGCTGCTGCTGGTGATCTCCCTGCTGCTGCTGCTGCTGACTTTGCTCCTGTGGTTTTCGTTGCTGCTGCTGCTGTTGTTGTTGTTGTTGCTGTTGCATTTGCTTTTTTGGACGTTGCTCCTTCGGCTTCTGCTGTTGTTGTTTAATTGGCATCTGTTGTTGTTTGTGCTGTTCTTTTGGATTTAGATCCTGCTGCTTGTTTTTCGAAGGCAGCTCTTGCTCTGGCGCTGCATTTTTTGGCGCTTGGCCCGCTTCTTTCTGCTCGCGCTCCTGTTTCTCTCTTTTGCGTCGAGCTTCTTGCTTGCTTTTGAGAGCTTCTATTAGTGGGGTCACAATGGAATTGAGACGTTCCATCTCCCCCCGAATGACATCAATTTTTTGACTGATGGCCTGCTCGTCCATTTCTTCTTGCGCCTCATTATCCTCTTCGGAGGACGCCTCTGGTGTGGTTACATCCACAAGCAAGTTGCTGTTGGAGTCACCCGTTGTATATAATCCCTCGCCACCTTCGGACATATTCTCGATGTCGTCATCGGATGGCGAGGTATCCAGTTGTTGATGGATTTTGGCTGCTGCTGTAGTTTTGGCTGTGCGCGCCGTCTCCTTCACCCCGGCTGGCAGCTGGGCTGAGGTGGTGGTGGAGCGGCGCTTCACGAGGTTCGACGCACAGCTTATCTTCTTCCTCCTCTTGTTTTTGGCATCGGCTGTTGGTGCCGTTGCTTGTTTCGCCGTTGCTACGGCACTTGTTGATGGCATGGCTGGTGGTGCCATCGCTTGCTTCGTTGTTGTTGTTGTTGCTACGGCGCTGACCGTAGCTTTGGCTGGTGGTACCATAGCTGTCTTTATTATTGTTGCTGGGGCACCTTTCGATGTCCCCGCGGTGTTGTTGGTTTGCATTTGCTGCTTTTCCCAATCGATAAAGTTTTCTACTTCACGATTGTGAAAAAAAGCAGCCAAATAATTTTTGCCCGACTGGGACTCGAACCTGTGATCCTCAGGTTGTCGGTCGGCCACCTCTACCTCTGTGCTATTGCACTATTAAAAATAGCTGGGTAAAATTAAAACTTTGAAAAGTCACTCCGATTTTAGTTAAAGAAAACTGTGAAAGCCGATAACGTGCGCACACTTCCACAGATCGAGATCGACTGAGGCAAAAGGTTACTTAGCTTGTGAGGCCCGAGACAAAATCGAGAGATACCCTCGCTAGACCCATGTTAGGGTCAATATACAAATTTTCTAGTGCCGTGTTAAAAACTAGATTATTTTTCCAGGTGGGTACCCTTGCTTTGCATATTTGGTAGCATCAATGTAAAACTTTCTAGGGCCTCGCTAGAAACTAGATTGTTTTTCAAGGTGGGTAATTTAAAAACTCTCCACTTGGGCATTAAGACAAAAAATGCTATTTAACAAATTTGGAATAAATCCCTTTCCCCATTTAAATCAAGGCTGGATCTATGCTTCTAGATAAAAAAACTCACAAGCAAACAGACTCACGGACGACACGCACGGGCGCACACGCCAGTTCTTACAACCTCAAAGTCCTTTTAATTCCATTTCATTTTTCATACTTTTACGCTATCATTCCTCGGCTAAGAGTTGGTGCCTGCCAAATCGAATTGCTATTATTATAATAAGGCACAAAGGAAGCTTCTTCCGTTTTATCGATATCTTCGGTTAGCTCCCTTCAAAACTTTTCTTCTTCAAACTCATAACGACACCGCGAGTATAAATAATAAAATAGAAGAGAAAAAATCCTTAAATTGTCGTCCTATTTAAGGTTCATTTACCTTTTTGTGCTGAGAGATAGATATATGTATAAGACTTGGAACGAAAGAGTAGATTTTTTTAAAGCCTTTGGGGCTTTTTGCTATTTTTTTTTATCCCTACTCTATAGAACCTTCAATGAGAAGGTCTTCTTTTTTTTTGTTAATTTCCCATCGAAGTTCTGATTTTACCACCACCTCCAAACACCTTTCATTTAATGTCGTTATCCTTTCAGGCAAGGCATCTTGTCGACAAGTAAAAGTATTAAATATCATTTAAAGTAAAAGAGACATTTACAAAAAAAAAATAAAAGAAAAAAGGACTTTGCCTCGTAGGTCGTGACTCGTACAAGTATCTTCTTTTTTTTACTATACTCTTGAAAAGCAGCAATCTAATCTTGTTAAACAAATCTAATAAAACATCCATCTTTAGAAAAGGGGAACACCCTTATTCACATATTGGTCCTTCGAGGGTTTGGTTATCCGTATATATTGCTTTGCAAGGACCTTCCCTTTTAAATGATGCCTCTATATATGACATAGACCATGTTTCTCGAGTAATTAATCGAATTTCAACCCTTTTAATTGTCTTTCTAGATTGCAATGCAGTCAGGCAGCAGGAGCACAGCCGAAAAATAATGGCCAACCAGTTGCGTGTTAAAGGACTCGAAACCCGGTGTATCTGCATCAAAAAGCCCCCACAAAAAAACAAAAACATTCAACACGCCAGCCAACATCTGGGTTGAGCTCGGCACGCGGTAGAATAAACGGCGGCATTTTAAGGATAAACGAGGAGTGTGAATTTTGTGATTTACTGGCGAATTGTTCACATCAGGGATAAAGGTGCTGGACTGTATGTATGGCAACATATATGCCGGTCTTTTTTATGTATACCGTATATCCTATGGGAACAAAAATTAATGGTCTTTTAAGGACTTTTATAGGAGGAGACGTGGTGTTGGGGCGGCTGCTTAATGATGCCTCATTTGTAAGTTTTTTTTTTTTGTTTCTTTTTTTTTTGTGATAGATTTCTTTTTATTAAACCTCATTTGGTGTTAAGACAGGTGCAAAAATGGAATCGCAGAAGAAAATTGTTGATTAATGTTCAAGCAATTGGAGATAATCGAGAAATTATCTAGTCACGTTCCGAAAATCACTTTCGTGCGTGGGAATTACCAAAGAGAGAAAGTTCCTTCGACTTTTAGTTTTTTTTTTTTTTTTGCTGGTGTTAATTTCTGATTTGTGTGCGTGTAGACTTAGGCTTTGAAAGCTGACTTAAGTGCTTTGATAAATATTAACAGCATGAAGACCCTGGAGATCTTCTAAGAGATTATTTAAAGACCACCATCAAGAAAAAGACAACTTTAAGCGAAAAAAAGGACTTAACTCATAGCATTGAAAGTTCGAAGTTGGTTTGTTATTTCACTCCAAGGGGGGGTAGTTTTGAATTTTTTAATATATTTTATAAGGAATGTGTAGAAATTTGGAAGAAAATAGTTTGTTTGTAAGATAGTAAGGGAAATCCTAGTCTAAGTGAAGCCAGTGCCGAGATTTAGTATCTAATTCGAAAGCGCAGTGAGTGATTGAGATGAGTCACTTTTCATTGAAAATCGACTTAGCTATAGAAAAAATGAGTGAGTGATCGAGTGAGATGTCAGATTACTCGCCAGATATTTCAACAGTGACTTGGTGTTTGTGTTTTTAAAATTTGCACTTTCTGATAAAAGTGCTTTTCTCAAAGAAATTTTGTCACACGTATTCACGATTTCGACCACTTACAGAAAAATATTATTCTACATTTCCCATTCAGAGAAAAATAGTGCAGTTAAACAACCTCAAATTAAATTTTAGGGTGGTGCGAACTATTGAGTTCTTTCGTTCACCGAACCAAGAGTATCCAGTGTAAGCGATTTAATTGGTTGACAAAAATGGACTAATACAGATGGTAGCAGATGACAGTTTCTTCACCTATAAAAGCAACCATTAAAAGTAACCAATTAAAAAAAACAGTAAAAGTAACCAAAAGCCCAAAGTACCGAAAACGCAAAGTATTGAAAAGATCAAATAACCGAAAACACCAAAGTACTGAAAAGTCAAAGAAAAAATACCCAAAATAGGTACATACCCCAAATTTGAAGCACAAAAAACCAAAAGAACCATAAAAACCAAAGTACCGAAAGGTAAAAGTACCGAAAACTCAACGTACCTAAAAACCCAAAATACCGAAAGCCCGAAGCACCTACAGATCAAAAGTACTGAAAAACCTTAAATACTGAAAAGTCCGAAGCACCAAAAACCTTAAAGAACGGAAAACCTAAAAGTACCCAAAACCACATAGTTACAAAAAAGTACCAAAAAAACAACTCAGAGTACCGAAAAGCTCAAAGTACTCACAAAAAACTTAAGGGCCTATAAAAATAAACTCCCAAAAATTCTAAAATTTTAAAAAAAAAGCTTGAAGTACCGAAACCTCAAAGTACCGAAAAACCCAAAGTACAAAACCACTCAAAGTATCAAAAAACCCAAGGTACTGAAAAAATTTCAAATTATCGAAAAAACCCAAAGAACGAAACACTCAAAGTACCAAAAAATTGAAGTACCGAAACCCAAAGAACCGAAACCCCAAAGTACCCAAAACCAAAAGAACCAGAAAACCCAATAGGTATTAATCTGCATAATGTCTAGATCGATTATACATATGTCTAATATATTTATTCTTAACGACCTAGAATTTTAAACTTTCAAAAAAAAAAAACTTGGTTGCCTTTATCTTGCTAGCCAAATACATACCGAAGATCTGAAGCACAAAAAACCAAAAAACGCCAAAGTACCGAAAGGTCAAAGTACCGAAAACTCAATGTACCGAAAAACTCAAAACACTCAAACGAAAAATCTTAAATACCGAAAAGTCCGAAGTACCAAAAACCAAAAGAACCGAAAACCTTAAAGTACCGAAAACCTCAAAGTACCCAAAACTACAAAGTAACAAAAACGAAAAGTACCAAAAAAAAAAATCAAAGTACCCACAAAAAATTTAAGGACCGATAACAAAAACTGCAAAAAATTCCAAAATTTCGAAAAATTCAAAACCCCAAAGTACCGAAGATCCAAAGTACCAAACCACTCAAAGTATCAAAAAACCCAATGTATTGAAAATCCAAATAATCGAAAAGACCCAAAGAACCGAACACTCATGGTACCAAAAAAACTGAAGTACCGAAACCCAAGGAACCGAAACAGCTGAAGCCTTTTGTGTGCCTTCTACACTCTTTGCCATTCTTTATGACCTGGAATTTTAAACTTTCCTAAAAAAAAAAACTTGGTTGCCCTTATCTTCCCAGCCAAATAATCTCCAATTTCTATTTAAAGAAGAACGACAACAATTATATACATCTGGGTTGTAAAAGAATGCAATCTTTTATGACTTTAATAAAAATTCAATTCATTGACTTCACTTTGGGACTGCGACTTTAAATTCTGCTATCACCATTCAATTAACCTTAAAATTATTGCAGTAATTTTTGCCTCCTTTCATTTTACAGAAATCAATTGAATGCAATCATTTGAGAATGCATGCATTCTTACTCGTTTTACAATCATTGGCATTCATTTGCCTTCTTTCCTAAATTTTATTACTATTGAATACAAAGAATTCAATGGTTGTAAAATAAATGCAAGGAATTAAAATGAATGCAAAAGAAAGCAAAGAATTCAATGATTTTAAAATGAATGCAAAGAATGCAAAAAAATGCATTACATTCTCAAATGATTGCATTCAACCGATTGTTGTAAGATAAATGGAGGAAAAAATCATTGCAATCATTTCAATGTCAAATGAAAGGTGATTGCAGAGTTTAAAGTCGCAGTCTCAAACTTCAGTCAATGAATGCAAACTTTCAATTGAATTCAATAAATGATTGCATTCACAAAAGATTGAATTCTTTTACAACCTTGATTGTACATTAAAAGAAAGCAATTATGTAATCACCTATTTTTGTAGACCTTATTCAATAGTCACTTTACTGGAATATGTTCCAAGCCCAGCAAACACTTTAAAACCAGAAAATTGAAAGCAAAAACCTACATATATGTCTTGATTTAAAACAACCTCTTCTCTATATACGTATATGCGAACTAAAAATCCTTAAAGCTTCTTAACCGCTCAAATGTATACAAAATAAAAGAACAAGTGCAAACAGAATACATTCATATTCGTAGGTATTATGCAGACTTTTTATATTAAAGGATTTTTACATTTCACTTCACATTCTGCCTGACCTGCCAACTGCAGCAACAAAGCACTACTTTCCTTTAACAAAAAAAAAAAAAATACCAGGCCCCAAAATCAGTAAACCGAAATGAATCTCTTCTTGTCATACATAGCTCTATGCAATGTTTAGTTTCGTTCATGCATAAAAAAGGACGAATATAAAACTACTGACACTGCTACCATTGCCTCTCCACTACCACATTACTTCGCTCGCAACCAACTCAGCTAGGACCTCTCTTTTTAGCTTCTGATGGAAATTGAAACCGGGATCCAAATCCAACCTACCTTCATACTATTCCTTAAATCCCTGAGTGCACATGAATATATTTACTTTGACGTAATTCTTGTACTTTGTGATACCAGTTACTATACCAGTTTCACTTTTATTTTTATTTTCTATGTAAATTTCTATTTGTTGTCAAGTTTTTTTTCTTTTTACATTATTCATTGAAAAGATGCAGACACAACAACATTGGCAAAATATTTTTCCTCTCCTTTTTTTTTATAAATTTTATTCTGTAAAAAGCTAAAAACCAAACAGATTTTCTCAAGCAGCAAAGAAAGTTTGCTGAGTATACAATATTTTTCAGTGTTTGTTCGAAGAAGTAAAAAAAAAGAGGAAGAACAAAAGTCAAACACAAAACTGTAACGTTGGGGTTCTTTGTGAAAAAGACATGAATTATCTGCAGCTTGAAAAGTACCTATACTATAAGGAGTTTGTTTAATATCCTGCAAAGAGTTGATATTTAAAGTAAATGTTGTAAGGACTCAGGTACTAATGTGGACTTTAAATGGATTTTTTAAAGTGCATCAATGTTGCTTTGAAAAATTTTGTACTAAATCTAAAACTTTCTCTTTCGAGACATTCGTAATATACAATTAGATCTTCTAATGCAGAAATGCAACAGTTTTTACAAATTAAGCAAGAAGAAGATCCAATTTTTTTTCCTCTGCAAAACAAGGAAATTTTGCTCAATATTCCTGTTCCCAGGACTGAGATTGTCGAGCTTGCAGAACTAGGTCTTCTTATACAAAAACTGCAACAAGATCTCGGAGAAATTTTTCTCCGTCAAGAAGGGAGCAAGCAGATCCAATATTTTTTTTTCGCCAGCAAAGCTAAGAAATTTTGCACAAGAATCCTGTTCTCAGGATGGAGATTGCTGAGCTTTCTAAGATTTCGTTTTTCTAAACATGCCAATTGAATTTTCCTAGCAAATTTTTGAAAGTTTAAATAATTCCAATACTGTCATCTTGAAAGTTAATGCTCGCTCGATATCTCACATCAACACACTGATACAAAGTCCATTACAAAGAAAGGGAAAAAAATAATATTTCTAATTATCTTTCCCGATTTCCAATCCTTCCCTACCCTCCTCGATAACGTCCATCACCGCCGCCGCCGCCGGCCGCCATAGCTAGCATCATCATCACCAATTGTGTAGTATAACAAATGTCATTTGTGATTTAATTTTATTCTTGGATTCTTGTATATAGATGTGTTTGTATATAGATGTCCTATTATCCTAGCCCTCCATACATACATAATATGCGCTTAAAGCAAATCTGAGAGTATATCTCCTCGATATAATGCAATCAAAAAAATAAAATAAAATAATAACATGAATACAAAAGGACATCACATAGATAATAATACATTAACCTCTAAGACACCATAATGGTATTTGTGTGTACTTGTACGCGTGTGGGATATGGGTGGAAGATGGGGAGAGGAAGACATCTCAGACGGGGGATGATTGGAATATTGATGCCAAAAAGCTGTAAGCCTCCCTCTGTTAGACATCTTGGCAACATAAGTCGTTGTCTTCTTAGTCGTCGTCGTCGTCGTCGTCGTCTTCGATTGAGCGTTTTTATATCTGTTTCTAGGATACAAAAATAATTCCTGTCCAACATATTGTGCCATCTTGTCACCAGAAAGGCGTTTTCTTCCAGGATCGGATTTAATTCAAGATTTTCTAAAGAAATCTTTTTGTCCTTATGAAATGTGTTTTTTGAAGTGGAAAAAGGTATCGACGAAAGTCGGCCTACGGTCAGAAGACCATCCGTTGTGTTGCAAGGCAACCAACAAAATCAGGTAGATTAGTCAGAACCAGCCGTAGTACTCCTGTGCCCTGAACTCAATGACAGCCAAAGCAGAACTATACGAGGAAGTTTAAAGAAATCAGCAAGCTCTCCTCTCAAGATACAGCCCAGGAAGGCCTCCTTCATTCTTTACAAGATTGCAGGGAGATGTTCTTGAGAGGGACCTGATAAAATCAAGTACGAAAACTTGTAATGAAGTACAATAGTATTCTGGCTACACAAAAGAAGGTTCTCAAGCGAAAAAAAGCAAGACGAGACCAATCAATTTCTGAATAGGAGCAAGCTTAAAACCAGAAAAAGAGGAAGAAGATGGGACTTCCCATAATAGGGCAACGGCGTTCTCTATCCCTGAGGCCACACGGCCAGGTACTGGCAAGCAAGTTGGTTACACATACTTCCTGTCAAATTTCAAATTTGCATCCCACTTGCCTTCCACTTACGTTCCACTTGCTTGTCTCCTAACCTGCTTCTCAAATTGCTTCACTACTGGCTTCAAAAATTCCATGATATTTGATGAGCAAGTTGCTTGGGTTTGTATGTTTGAGTTAACAAATGTGTTTGTATGGCGACTTGATTGCCAGTACTTTCCTATGTGGCTTCGGGGTAAGTCAGGATGTCAGAGAGGACCTATAAGCAGGTATTCGTGGTAGATGAGCTCCCAACAACTAGGCAAAGTCGACTGGTAGTATAAATGTTCATCGATGCTAAGCTCTCGGAGATAAAATGTTTCTACACTATTTCGGTGAATTAGGGCCCTTTCCCTAGTTTTGTCTCTGGTGGGATGCTCAGGAGGCATAGGGTAATGAGGTTGACGAGACAGATTTTCTTAGAATTTGTATTGTTCCAGCAATGCTAAGATAAGCAATGCCTTGGATGGCTTGAGGCATTTCTAGGCAAACTAAAGGCCTAGGACCTTACCTGCCTGGAGTGAGGCCCTCACTAGAAAAACTTGTTGGGTGAGTCTTTTCATCCTATCACAAATACCCTTTAGATAGCTACTGGCTAAAGTGTTGGACTGGTAAACAGAAGATCGCAGGATAGATTCCCATTTGAGACAACATTTTTGGTCTCTCTAGGCAAAGGTTACTTATCAGACAAGGCCCTAGAGGAAATCGATAGTTACCCTTGCTAGCATCAATGTTAAATTTTTTTTAAGGGCCTCGTTAAGAACTGGATTATTTTTCCAGATGGGAATGTTAGGAGACAGGAACTTATCTCTGGTCTTCAGAGGCTTTACTAGCTGTTTCCGATACATGACTGGGCTGTCATCAGGGCTGAGGCACCGCAGAAAATTAGCACGAAATGTACTCGAGAACACCGACTTCAAACGGACTTCAAACTATAGTAAATATTCGCATAGCAAGACGGACGCTAATCAAACCCCGACAAAGTGAGCCAACTCACCTGTGCTTTACTCGGATAATCAGAGTTTTTTACGGAGGAAGGAACTCGTTAACATCACGTCGTCATCATCCAAGCACCATGGGTTAATGGCCTTAAAATTCGCGGCATCCAAAAAAAAAAAAAAAACTAAAAGTAAATCTGTAAATTAGGAAGAAAAAAAGACAGCATTGGGGAATTCGTTTAGTAGATTCCCCCAACAGAAAGGTTAAATCACATGTCAGTCTTCCCAGAAATTGGTGTTGATAAAAAAATTAGTGTGGTGAAAAAATATAGAGCACAGAGTTACAAAATATGCGACTGAATCGCACTAACTTTCTCTTGTGGTTTAACGGCATTAAAAAAATATTATTTATTCAGTCTTATTGTGAGTTTCACGTGAACAACATTCCACGCGGAAAAATTGACATTTCACTTTTCACTTTTTAAGAGTTTCGCCCGAAGAACAAAAATTCCCCTTTTTGTGAGTTTACTCATTTGGTAATTACTCGTAATTAAAGCCTATTTTATACTACCATGCGAAGTGTAGTTTTCATATAAAAAATCCATTTTTTGCAAAGCGTGAAAAACTGTCAAAAACTAAATGAAATTATTTTGGCAACAAGGAGGAACAAATTTGTCTCGAAACAAATGCAACTCAATGGCCTTTTCCTAACCACGACGACAACTATTTGACAGACTATTATTTGAAAACCTTTTGGTGCATAAATTATTGATGATTCATGGCAAATTTGATTTCACTTCGCTTTGAAGTATAAACTAGGCTTAAGAGCTTAAATAGTCACTTATTTCTTGACGGCGAACGAAAGAAAAACAAAGGGGAAGGTATCTACTGTCTGGTGCTTTTGCACAATTTTTTAGTTTATTTAAGGCCAACAGAAGTTTAGGCGAAATTCTAAATAGCTAAATTCCCGGTGAACAAACACTTTTTCGGGCGAAATATTTTCTATGTGAAATTTATAATAAGGCTGATTATGAAATCACAGTAACGAATTTAAATTAAAATTGTCAGTACCGTTCTTAAGGTATGGGTTAAAGCGAAAACCACTTCGTTAGACTTCTTCGTTATAATTATTTTAGAAAATCAAATTTTATTTGACGTGAAAGAAATACTTGCACTATTGCATGGATTAAGTAAACAATTGTATGAAACTTTTGTTTTGATCCGAAAAAACATATTCGAGAGTTTAAAAAAAGTGGTGTTCACTTGCCTGGAAACCATTCCATTCCCCTATGGGCACACATTAGCACAAAAATAGGACCAACACTGTTACCTCATTGGCATCCATTAGCCGTTGGGCGATTCCTTTTCAGAACCCCATATCGTAAGAGTCTTTGGTGTGTAAAGTGAATTGAAAACTTCCAGCAACTAAAATAATGTTCTTAGGGCGTCGAGAATCTCAACTCCTACCCCCCATTGGAAGTTTCATTCTATTCGATTTTGAATTAAGCCTCATGCTTTATCCCCTTTAAGGAAGTCTAACACTCTTCTATTCGATTCTGCCATCATCGCCATCGTTGCTGTCGTCAGTGTCGTTAAAGCAAGGCGCTTCCCATAATTATAATACATTTCTCATGAGACAAAAAAGGGACATGATTCGAATTGATAATTTGTGTATGTATTAACTTAGCCTGAAGGATGTGATACAAAAAAAATATATGTACCTATTCCTATATATTTATAGAAAAGACAGTTAGGAGACATTCCTTTGGCTTGGTGTATGCGATAGATAGAAAAAGGATATTTTAACCAAAATGTGCGGAGGACGCAATGACGGCAATAGTGACCGACGAAGATGCGACACGACAAATACGAATAATGCCTAACTTTTTTTCGATAGGAGCTGCTCTGAAGAAGAAAAGAAATAGGGTCAGGATAATAAAAATTAAGTAATGACATGCAATGATCGCAATCTCCCTGAGGGCACAAAAGGGTGGTGTATAAGGACACGTGAGATGGCTTCTTCCGTTTTTTGTTTAGCCTTCTTTTGTATCCACAGACATTCGTTTTGTTCTGTCAGTTATTTTAAATTGAAAGAGTCAGCTCTGAAGGTGGGCGATGGTGATGATGAACGGAGAATAGGGCGGTGATGGCGGTTGTGGAGGACGAAGGCATGAATTGAGGGTAGTTCATTGAATGCGTGTCATGCTCTACAGGTTATTAAAAAGGATGTGAAATACCACCGTTGTACTCTCGTATATATACGGCATAATATGAAAGATATAGAAAACAAGCGAAACCAGAAAGAGAAGTGATAATGATGTGAAAATGTGAATTTATTAAATGAAGCGTGTTATAGACAGAGGATATCATTACACAATAGCAGCAACAACAAAATACACAGATGTCCTTTTTTATTGTTATCCTGTTATGTTTTGGGGTCAGAGCTTGGGGGGTTAAAGTGGAAAAGGGTAATAAGGTTATCGGAATTGGAATTGGAATTTATAGAAATGGATATTATGTACATGGAAAGGATGTGAGCTAAATCTGAAGTGAAAGTTGTTTTTGTTTTTTGTCTCTTTTATTTCAAACATGAAGTTCATAAAAGGTTTAACTATTTGAGCTTTGATTTTTATGGAAAAAGGATAATGACCCTGTATATGGTATATGGGAATGTCTTACGTTGAATGATACGACTTGAATAACTTTGTATCTACAAAATGTGTCTTATGAATATTGTTTCCATTTTTTTTTTGGGTCAAGTTCATTTAATTATTATTTTGTTTTTATAAAGGTTAAGAAGTGTCTAAATGCTTACAAAAGCTTGTCTTTTTATGAGAATTTTCATAAACTTTATTATTTTGAATATATAGATATTTGTGTGGCCCATTAGTATGCTCTGAACCGAAAATGCTACTAAACTCACCTATGCGTCTCTGAGAGAATGGTCACTCTGGACACTTTTCAATATTTTTTGGTATATTTCGGAAACTAAGCCAAATTTGACAGTTGTATAATTAAAATTTTTTTTTCAAAGTTTAATTTTCTATCGACATGGATTGTTTCAAAACATTTTATAAAATAATTTAAGCGGAAAAAGTTATTAAAAACTAACAAAAAAAAATCAAAAATAAAAGATTTAAAAAATTTTTATCAAAATTGCGTAAACTTTTTTTGAGGCAAAGATGCGCTGAAGTGATACTTAAACAAAATAAACTTGAGTCTTGAGGCCTTAATATGACATATTAAAAAAGCCATTTTAAGTAAAAACTTTAAGAGATACCGCCGTTTAAACTTGACACTTTCCAATAATTTTTCGCTGTTTTTCCCCGAAAGCCTATTTTTTGGTACCACTTTCCAAATTTAACATTTCTTGCACCTAGTACCAAGTCTGATATCAATAGGCCCAGTGGTTCAGTCTAGAAGCATTACAAAAGGCCAGAAAAGAAAATTGCTTGATTGCTTACTTTCAAGTTCAGAACTTTGGAAAACCAGTATTTTCCAAGTTTGATATTTTTCACAGTCGAAAAAGCTTGAAACTGAGCGCAGAAATATCAGGATATAGGAACATCAAAAAGAGCAATTTTTTTCAGGCCCCAAAAAGTTCAAGACTTTTTCTGAGATCTGGTCAACGTATATCAATAACCTACTATAAAATTATAGAAACCCTTCGAATTGATAAACTATGTATTTGTTATATAGGTACAGGGAAACCCCCCTAAGGCGGACAGCGACGCTGGTGGACAAGAATTATTTTATCGACTGTAAAATATTTGGATTTTTGACATTGCAGTTAGTTTCATTAAGTAACAGTTCAAGCATTGGGATCAGGATTTTTTTTGTGAAGTCGGTTTCAACATATAAAATTTTTAGTAGGACTTCAGTGATTTTGAAGGAAAAAATAAGCATACTTTAAAGACGACTACTTTTTGTTATATGATTGACTTTTTTTTTGTTTATTTTCATTAACATCAACGTATTAACTTTTTCTTGGTTGAATTTTGAATTTGACTCAAAAAAAAGTGCCCATTTTAAAAATTCGCACAAAACATTTTTTACAACTATCCAATATTTTGTGTCTTAGATTAAATTTGTATGCATAATGGATACAAAAATCGTAATTTTTTTTTTGCGCGAATTTTAAAATTGGTACCTTTTCTTAAGTCAAATTCAAAATTCAATTAAGAATAAGTTGATGTTCCCTGGTCTTCCCTGGTTAGACTTATAACGGGTGATTTTTTAAGAGGTTTAGAACTTTAAAAAAAAAAACACAAAAATTCAAAAAAATGAATGAAATATTTATTTGAATCGATAGTTTGAACCTTGCAATTTAATGTTCAAAGATAATTTCATGCAAATGTTGACCGCGGCTGCGTCTCAGGTAGCCCATCCGCTGAGTCCAATTTTGGCATACTCTTTCACACATGCGGCCGGTATCTCACGAATGAATGCATGGATGTTGGCTTCCAGTGCGTCAATCAAAGCGGGCTTGTCCCTATAGCCTTGACATACCCCCACAAAAAATAATCTAATGGTGTCAAATCGCACGATCTAGGCGGCCAATTGACCGGCCCGAAACGTGAAATTAACTGTTTACCAAACTCGCCTCGCAATTGCGCCATTGTTTCGCGTGCTGTGTGGCATGTGGCACCGTCTTGTTGAAACCACATATCATGCAAGTCAAGAACTTCCATTTCGGGCAAAAAAAAGTTTGTTATCATCGCTCGGTAGCGTTCACCATCGACAGTAACGCTGCGATTCGCATCATCTTTGAAGAAATATGGCCCAATAATGCCGCCGGCCCATAAACCGCACCAAACAGTGGCTTTTTCGGGATGCATTGGTAGCTGTTGCAATGCTTCTGGCTGATCTTCACTCCAAATGCGGCAATTATGCTTATTTACGTACCCATTCAACCAAAAATGAGCCTCATCGCTGAACACAAGCAGCGCGCGATGAACATTTCGAACCGAGCACGAATTTTGATAGTAAAATTCAATAATTTGCAAGCGTTGTTCATTTGTAAGACGATCCATGGTTAAATTGCAAACCAAACTGAAGCTGTTTGACAGTGACACAAGGTACTAAACACACGTCAGCTGTCAAAACCAGTGTTGCCAACACCAAACCAGCTAAAAAATCACCCGTTAGTAAATATTTTACAGTAAGCTATCATGTATCAATTACATAAAAAAGAGCTGCTCATACCTGCGAACCTTCAAAAGCACCAAGTTTATGTCTTGAGACCCCAAAAAAGCAAAATTCTTTAATGACGTTTTTTATGGGATTTCAATGTCTTGCCCTAAATTATGGAAAAAACCTTATTGTGTGTTATTTTTGAAAGTCGATATTTGAATCAGTACCTACCATTTGCAATCCACTTTCTTAAGAAAATTTTTAAGAGGCCATACAAAATTCAATTTCTGACTTCCTTAACGCCACTATAGTTAGCAAAATAGCTTTTTCTGTTTTTTAGTTTTAGTCCCCATCTAAAAAGTGAGCATGGTAAAACTCACTATGATTTTTTTCTATGCAACATTTTTTAGGAAACGATAAAAAAAGAAATGTTGTCAAAAACGGCCCGAAGAGAGGGCGGGGGAAACATTTTGCACAGTTTTTTGCTCTTAACCTGTTATTAGGGCAATCCATTCTGTTTTTATAGAATTAAGTTAAAAAAAACTATTTTATTGCAAAAACACCCCAAAAAGTGGGCATGGAAAAAATGTGTATTGAGGAATAATTAAAAACAATACATTTATCATGCCTGAAAGTTTCATATAAATCGGTTGACTGCTTTAGATTTTATAGATTAAAGACCACCTCTCCATACAACTTGAACCACTGTGCGACCCATCTGTTGCCCAATACCTTCTTTGATTCAAATGTCCCTAGCTCAATGACTAATGGACCGATTTTAATAAAACTAATTCACTAATATCTTCATAAAAATATGTAAAATGACTTTTGTCCTTTTTAATTTCTCAAGAAATTAAGATAAAACTAGAAATGAACTGAATTTGTAATTTACTTTAGGTTGTACCAAACAAAAAAAAAAAGTTGTGAAGGTTGACACCTATGAGCAAAAAGTTCAAATGGATTTTGACAAATAATACGCAGGGGAATGGTCCGACTGAATATCTCGACGGATACAT